>JASKUP010000092.1:8750000-10000000 GCA_030448955.1 Trichopoda pennipes | reverse complement strand
CAGCCCCACAAAAAATAGTCCAGTGATGTTAAATCACACGATCTGGCTTGCTACTTAACTGCTGATTGTCGTGAAATTATGCGATTGGGAAATTTTGTTTGCAATAATATGATCGTTTCATTGGCTGTGTGACATATGCCACCGTCATGTGATATCAACATGTCAGTGATATCAACGTCGTCAATAATAGGCCAAAATTGAGTTAGCATCTCGCAATAGCATGATCCATTGACCGTTAGGGCATTTCCAGCCTCATCTTCCAAAAAAATACTCCTCAATCACGCCTCCAGACCATATAAAGCGACACGTTGAGGATGCAAAGGCTTCTCAATAAACGCTCTAGGATTTTCAGGAGTTCAAATGAGCAATTTTGTGTGTTGACGTACCTTAACAAGTGAAAGTAGAAAAAATTATTTTTTTTTCAAAAATCAGTCCAATCCTTATGCAAAATTCGCCATGTGGATGTTATGGATAACCCCTTTTATTTAGAACGTTGAGGAATTGACATATATGGATCTGCTTCAACATTGCGGCTCACGGCAGCGATCTTTCCAAATAAACGACCCGTTCGAACATGCGTTATTGTTTGCACATTTTGTATCGAGTCTAACGATGCAAATTTAACGACCAAATTATTAGCAGCGGTCTAAGAAGGACGATTATTTTGTCCGAAAATATCACGAATTTTACGAAATGTAACTTTAACATTTTTATCGTGGATTTTAATTGCTTTAATGCGATTTTCCTGCAAAATTGAATTCATTGTAACAATTGCCAATGCATCTACTACGAATGCGTCAAAAGACTAAATGTCAAAATGTTGTTGGTGTTGCTACAATTGAAAAACCCGATATATATCTATATATATATATATATATATATATATATATATATATATATATTTTTTTTTTTATAAAAGAGAAATAGCACTTCAGGCAACAGTGCCTATTTGGTCAAGTACCGTGCTACATTCTTTAGGAAAGGGATAGAGAAGAGCTGAAACAGGTGGTGAAAGTAGAAGGATAGTTATGGAAATTAACTGTCGTATAAGGCAGCACAGCGCCCAGTGACCATGCCTTCATCACTGAGCAGCCCCACCGACAGTCAATTTTTATTTTTGTAGTGAAAACCGAGGTCTTCGTTGGGAATCGAACCCACAACCCCCAAACTGACAAGCTAGAGTACACTACCTATTAGCCTACAGGGGCACATAATAAATTGGCTGTTTGAAATTCTTAATGAAAACAACGACTTTTTCAACAAAACCTTCTCTACTGATGAGTCACATTTTTAGTTTTGTCGCTTACATAAGCAATCAAAATTGTCGCATATGGGGCTCACAAAAGCTACAAACAGTCCTCGAAGAACCATTACACCCAAAGTAAGTAATCGTGTGGTGCGGCTTACGTTTAGACGTTATCGTCGTCCGGTATTTTTTCGACCAAGGACAAAAACTTCTCTACAGTATCAAATCATATAAATGAATTTCTTAGCCACAATAGGCTAATGTGTGTATCAGAGACCTTTTGTTTCACCAAGACAGCGCCACAAGTCATACAGTCACCCAGTTGTTGCATGAGCAATTTCCTGGTCGTGTAATTTCTCATTTTTGTGACAACGCCGCTGGACTATTTTCTCTGGAGCTATTTGAAGTAGCAGTTTTACGTTAATAACTCACAAATAACTGACGCTGTGAACGATGAAATTCTGTGCTGTATTGATGACTTAAACTAATCTTTGTTGCAAATTGTGCTTCACAATTTTGTGAAAAGAGCGTACGTGTACCAACATGCTGGAGATGGATGTCTGTTCGACATCATACTTCATTACTAATTCCCATATTTCTGCTTTACACTGGTAGCATTAAAACTGAAGTTGCCGAAAACAAAAGCGTGTTCTTAAGGCTAATTTACTACCTCACCTCAAATTTATCCACCTGTTATAATCCAACGTATTAAGTTTTTGAAAAAGTAAGAACAAAGACTTTCCATTGATCTTCTGATCTGAAGACGCTGTTAAAAATAAAGCAGCCATTAAAAACTACAGAAATGAATTCACTTTTTTTAACAAATCCTTCACTGTGCACTGTAAGCTATTGGATGGCTTGAGTTACGGAGATGAGTTAAGCACTAAACTCCTCACAATTTATTTTGTTTTTTTTTCGATCCAACAACTTCAATTATAATTTATTTTTTGGTTTTTCGAGTTTGTTTTAATAACCAATAATTTACAATAATTTGTTCCACTAATTAACGCTGAAATTGTACTACAAAAATCAATAGAAAAATAAACGAAAATTCTTATAATTTCACCTTTAAATAAAAAAAAGGGAGAAATGGATAATTATTGTAAGTTAAAAATTATATCAGCTTTATTAAGTTTTTTTATTATACAGCCATCGAACTCTGCGAAGTTTTTAAATAATTAAATAAAATTAATTAATTTTTGTTAAAAAGTTTAAACAAAAATATGCGAAACTCTTTAGCAGAAAAAAATTAAATGGCAATGATTCGAATTTAAAGTTCGTTAGCTTAAAATTGTTATGTTAAAAAACTAGCTAAAGGGAAAATTCTTGACACAAATTTTACTTTCTTCATGGACCCACTCATAGACCGCTGCAAAAATTTCTTAAAGATTTAGGCATCTTGAAATTATATTTATAGGTTTTATATGATCAGCATTTGACCACTAACTATGCACCCAAGAGGTATAGTTATCATGGTTCACAAGTTCATTCCCCATAAACCCACAGTAACACACTGCACACAGCAAATATTTTAGAATTCATTTAAATTGAGAAGACTTAATACAATTTTTTTTATTTTAGCTTAGTTTTGCTCTCTGACTGCTTAACTACAGAAAATCATCGGTTATAAAATGACAGCATATCCATCTCTGCCATAAAACTTTTAAAATGATGACTTGTTAACGTTAAGCTTTGTTCTTCATATTTTTTTTATAATGCCACATGCGATAAAATTCCATTTTGTTAAAAGTTAAAGGTTTCTAATCTTAATTTTGTAAATAACGCGCGATCAAATTTGAGGTTAGAACGAAAAGCACACACTTCATTTTTTTTTTAAATTTTCTTAGACCAGTGCTCAGGGGATGACACTTACTCATGCTACACATTTTATCAGAACTGGGAAATTAAGTTATGGGGAGGAGGAATGAGGAAGTATTATTTGTGGACAATCGATTTGAATTTAAAGCGACAGTAAAGACCCCTGGAGGGAGTTCATTCCATATACGTACCGCTATGAAAAAAACGAATTTTCCCTGCAATGCGTAGTGCGATTTACTGGCTAATCTACCACAAATAGATGCGCTCTCAACAGAAAATTGAGTTGAACTCCAAAACATGTGATTACCGGAAACAAGTTCCCTAGTATTTCTAGAGAACTTACCATTGCAGTAGCGATAAAACTGTCAAGAATATGCGTGATAAGATTAACATCTGTACCTAGCTATGTAAGCTATAACTAGATGGTTGATCATACCACTGTGAATGAAATGTAGCGTCGTCCTTGTCCTAGAAGGCCTTCAGATACGTATATCCTCCGCAACTTCAAGAGCTCGGAGCAGGCCAACACCCGCACTCGCTTCCGCTACCTTGATCCAGAGCGCATGAAGCTTAATATAATTTAAGAATACGATGGCATTCATGCTCACTGGACCTGGACCATTCATTGCGTTAAATGTGAATGTTCCGACCCACACAACTAAAACGAGGACCTCGAAACCACAACCACCACGATACTGCCCAAAGGGCCGACCTCAATAATCAGTCTGAAAACAGCTGAAAGGTTAAAAAGACAAATAGCTGAACTCTGGTGCTTTACTGATTCCCGTGAAAATATAGTAGAATTCTCTAGTTGGCTTCTGCGTGCCTATTAGGAGACTGGGCTCCATTTTACCCCGGTTGACACATGTAATGACGGTGGATTTCCGTCAAAACATATCAATGTGCCCACAGGGGGACGGTCAAGTACAAACCACGTTGCATCAATGCTCTAGAGAATCAATAGAATTGGAACCTCATTGTCCCCAATGAGACTTATTGCCCTCTTTTGTGCATAATCAAGCAATTCCAAATTAGTCCTTGGGGCGCCGGCCCGTTTTTAGACAGATATAGGTGGTATAAATAGTACGAAGATTGGGTAGAGTGAAGTATCTTTTACACGGTTTTAAAAGACCGAGGCTCTGGATACCAATGTAAAGTAGAAATGAAAATTGATAAGGGAATATGATGTTGAGGTAATGTCCATCTCTAGAACTTCGGCAGACCTTCTTTTTTTAAGCACATCTTGCAACAAAATTTCGGTTACCTCGTCAATGCACCGCCCAATTTCATTTATCAGGGCGTCAATTATTTTTCAAATAGGAAATTTACAAACGTTCAATGCAAACGGGGGTAGGCCGGCCTTAATTCTCGAACGAGTTGAACTTTATAAGTCAAATGATGAATATCTTTACACGAAATAGTGCCGCTAGAAATGCCCAATTGTTGAAGGAGTTGATGTTACAGACTCATGCTTAATACTTTGCTGTATTATCAGCAGCATTCCCGTGCGCCTCAAATTAGAAGGAGCCTCATTATAAGGAGTCTTACGAAGTGGTACAGTGAAACTTTCACCATCAGTAAATTTAACGATAATAAATTTTCACAATTAAAATTCTTTGCTCAAGAGTTTAACGTTCCATGCTTTTTAACATTTGATCATGTAACAGACAATGTACTTCCTAACCTCAAATTTGTCCGCCCTCAATACATCAGAGAATTTAAAAAGTTCTTCTTTTTAACATGCAAAAGCTTCTTAATAATCGCTCTAGGATTTTCAGAAGCCCAAATTTTGCTTGTTGCCATACACTGATAAGTAAAAATGGGCTTCGTCTGAAAATTATATATATTCAGAAAAACTAGCCAGTTACTCATGAATGAATTGAGCGATTCTACGTCCTGCACTAGTTGAACCTTGTAAGGCTTCAAAGTCAAATCCTTATGCAAAATTTGCCATGTGGTGCTGTTGGAGAACTCCAATTTTTGAGAACGTTGAGAAATTGACAAATAAGGTGCCCCTGTAGGCTAGTAGGTAGTGTGGGGGTTGTGGGTTCCATTCCCAACGAAGATCTTGGTTTTTTTTCACTACAAAAATAAAAATTTACTGTCGGTGGGGCTGCTCAGCGATGAAGGCATAGTCACTGGTCGCTGTGCTGTCTTTATACGGCAGTTCATTTCCAACTATCTATCTACTTTCACCACCTGTTTCATCTCTTCTCTATTCCTTTCCCAAAGAATGTAGCACGGTACTTGACTAAATAGGCCTTGTTGCCTGAGGTGCTACTTCTCCTTAAAAAAAAATTGCATCTGCTTTAACGCTATGACTCAGGGCCGCGATGTTTTGAGTTAAACGACCTGGTCGTTTTGTATCGAGCCAGTCGACTCAACTTTATTGACCAAATTTTTAATAGCGGCTTCAGACGGACGATTATGTTGTCCAAAAATATCACGAATTTTACGAAATATAACTTTAACAGAACCACTATTTTTTGGTGGTGGATTTTAATTATTTTAATGCGATTTTCGTGCGAAATTGAATTCATTGTAACAATTGCCAATGCATCTTCTATGAATACAACAAAAAAAAAATTGTCAAAACTATTGTGTTGTTGTTGCCAAAATTTTTCTTGTTGAAAAGCCCGATATAACCTTTAAAATTTGTTTCAGAGTAATTAAAGTAATCGAGTTAATTAAATTTTTTAACCTAAAGAAATGAAGGAGGAGGAGGGGGAAGTAATATTCCTTTCGCTCTTCAAATTACAATTCTGTTTAGACGCCTTGTTTAAGCTTTCGGTATCGTTAGTAGCTCTTTTCGACTATCGACTATTAGTCCTCCGCGTACGACCTGAAGAAGTAGGCATAAGCTGTAGTTGAGCTGCTTCCTTAGACTGAAGTTGTACCTCCCCTTGTTATGTCATATAAGTTTATAAAAATTCCCTAAAGACCTTGTTTTAGCTTTTCTTTTTCAGCGCCCAACTGATCCGTCATATCGATTCTCCACGCAAAGACTTTAAATGTTGCATGTTTGGCTTGTTCACAATCACAAGATATTTTTAGCGGTTCTTCTCCAAACACTTCCGAACAAATAAATGAAAGCAAGTATACATTAGTGTATGTGTGTATTTTTGTTAAAGTACTTACCAAATAATAATTAGAAATAAAAGTGCAACAACAAGATACGAGTGGTATGTTGCATAATGTTCGTAAGTGCAATAATAAATATTTTTATGCTCAACATAAAATCTGTATTTAAATACTTGTAACACTACAGATTTGTACTTAAACTTTTACAGACATGCGAAAAAAAAACGCATTTACAATTACAAATTTACATACATACATACATAGATACTTCCATGCATTTATGTATGATAAATATAATAAACAATGTTTCTTTTTGCATCTCAAAATTATGCCAGTTGTTTCGGTTTGTCTGTTAGAGCCCGTTTAGTCGGTCGTTTGGTTCTGGCCTGTATTCTTTTTTTTCCAAACGTAACAACGATTAAAAACCTACTTAAAGGCAAATAGAACGGTAACAAACAACACCACAGCAGACACACACATACTCCACCCATCTATAATCACATTCTCCAACAAACAAAATACATTTTAATTCAGTAAACTAGGCGAAGAAATAGTAAACAAAAAAAAAATACAATAATAATAATAATAACAACAACAACAACAACAGCAGCAGCAAAAATATATTATAAAACAAAATGTTCGAAAAACAAAAACAACAAACTAAATGTATAACAAACAATGTATTACATTTCTACAACAACTTCAACACTAACGTAGAAACAGTGTGTCGTTAAAGTTTTAAAACAAAAAAAATAATATACTAATTTTATTTATTTTATCATCTTTAAATTTAAAGTATCGGAACTTTTAACAAGAAATTTGTTTTTTAATTACGGCAACACCAACAACACTACAGTTTTGATATTTAAGTAGTAGATACATTGACAATTGCTACAATTGCGCACGAAAATCGCATTAAAATAATTAAAATTCACTATGAAAATTGTGGTTCTGTTAAAGTTACATTTCGTAAAACTCGTGATATTTTCGCACAACATAATCGTCCTTGTCAAACCGCTATTAAAGAACTTGGTCGTTAAATTTCAGTCGACAGGCTCGATACGAAATGTGCCAACACCAACGAATATTCGACTATGTCGTTTAATCGTGACCCATATTGTTGAAGTAGATCCAAATATGTCAATTCCTTGACGTTCTCAGCAATTAGGGTTATCCAAAACCATCACACGGCGAATTTGCATAAGGATTTGACTTTGAAGCCCTACAAGGTTCAACTCGTGCAGGAATTGAAGCCAACCGACCATTCACATTGCCGTAGATTCGCTCAATTTATTCAAGAACACTTGGCTGGTTTTTCCGAAAAAATTATTTTTTCAGCCGTAGCCAAATTTTACTTGTCGGGATAAGATTTACATCTGCACCTGGCCGTGGGCCTTAATCAGATGGTGGTCAAACCACTGTGAATGAAAAGCAACGTCATTCACGTCCTATGAAGCCGAAGACTAATTTTAGTAACAGATTTTTCCTAGTTACAACTTTGATGATTCCAGAGCAGTCCTGCAAACCACCACTGCTTGCTGAAGAGCTGGAGACTATCCAACTCCTGGTCCAGAACACATGACTAGCATGCTCACTGGATCTAGGATCATTCACCAGGTAGGTGTTTTTTAATGCGAGATGATCCTGGCCACCATAAAAAACAAACCTCTTATGCGGCCGCGAAATCACAGCCACCACGATACTCCCGAAGAGCCAACCTCAATAATCATTCAGAGAACAGTTAAATATCTAAAGAGACAAATAGCGGAAACTCTGCGGGCCACTGATTCCCTTGGAAATAACGTGGAGCTTTCAGTTGACTCCTGTTGCCTTCAGGGGACTGGACTCCATTTTTCCCCCAATTGCACAGGTCTAGATAGTCAAGTATTCTATAAAGACCGATAAGGGTATGATGTGATAAGGTTTACATCTGCACCGGCAGTGAGCCATAATCAGATGGTGGCCAGTACCACAGTGAATGGTATGTAGCGCCATTCTCGCCCTAGGAGGCCTTCGTGCCCTCTCCGGTCATTGCTAGTTGCAACTTCAAAAGCTCGAAGTAGGTTCCTGGTCCAGAACGCATGAAGCTTAATATAATTAAGAACACGACGGCATTCATACTCACTGGACCTGAACCATTCATTGTGTTCATTGTGAATGATCCGACCCACAAACTCTCACGAAGGCCTCGAAACCACAACCTCCACGATACTCCCATATAGGGGCCAACCTCAATAACTAGTCAGAGAACAGCTAAATGTCTAAAGAGACAAATAGCGAACTCTGCGAGCTCACTGATTCCCGTGGAAATATGTGGATTGTCCAGATCGCTCCTACTAGCCTTTAAGGGGCCTGGGCTCCCTTTTACCCCGCAAGACACCAGTCTAGATGGAATAGTAGGCTCCAAAAAGACTATCATGTGCCCCCGGGGGGAATTGTCAGGGTATGTCAGCAGGCAAAATTGCAGAATTTGGGCTTCTGCAAATCCTAGAGTGATACTACTCTCACTCCTAAATCTACTTCATTTCTGCAGGTGACAAAGACTGTGAGGTTACAAGCACTATTTCGAACTTAAAATCCTTGATTTATATAGGGTCCGCCAAATAACTTTTCAACAGGACGGCGCTACGTGCCAATGTCCTCCTCTTCAAATTTTGTGAACAAAACTTCGTTCAACATGGCCAGATAACGATCGCCATTGACTGTAACGGCCACTCCTTGCTCATTTTCAAAGAAAAATGGCCCAATTATGCCTCTGGATCAAAATCCGCACCAAACAGTGACTCGTTTTGGGTGCGTCGGCTTTTCAATGTATGCGTGCGGGTTTTCTGTGCCCCAAATGCGACATTTTTGTTTGTTTACATACCCGCCAAGATCAAAATGAGCTTTATCTGAAAAGATGATTTTTTTTTTTGCAAAATCGGCATCTTCTGTAAGTCGATCGCAGGCCCACTTTGCGAAGCGAAAACGTATTAGATGGTCACTTGGCTTCAACTCCTGAACCAATTGGACTTTGTATGGCGTCATACCAAGGTATTCATGCAAAATTCGTCTCAATGATGGCTCTGTAATGTTCAATTGTTGGGAAGGACGGTGAATTGATGTTGATGGCGCTTCACGCACACTTTCTGCCACAGCAGCAATATTCTCGGGTGTGCGCAATGTTTTTGGTTTTCCACGCTTTGGTTTATCGATGAGGATGCCAGTTTTTTTCACTTTTTTCACAAGATGACGAACATACGGAGCTGACGGCGCTTATCTTCTTCCAAAATCCGTAACATTACCATGCTTTTCAAAGTCATGTCGCAATATTTCCCAGCGTTGTTCAAGCATATGCGCAATCATATTCGTTCAGCGAAAGGATAAAACTAATTATCTGTCAAATCATACATGAGCTAAGTATTACCAATAAATAAGTACTAGTAGAAAAAAAACGATAGATATCGGACCCTTTAGTAATTTTTTGCGGCTGCACAACAAATTTTTTTATTCGAGTTTTATGTTAGATTCAAGCTGCTGTTTACCATTCGCCTTTAAGCAACTTATGCAACGCATTGTAAGTTGACAACATTCATGTTTCTTTATACTTAGGACTCTATTGAAATTTAACGTCATGAAGAAGCAAGGCAGCTAGCGCGGCTGCCCAATAATTGCTAGTTAACTTTTCTTTAATGCTGTTTTTTACGCACTCTAATGATATGCAACATGTTTAACGGTCTGTTTGGCGCCAATATTTTAAGGGTTTTAAATCTTTGTTTTCGCAAGAGTAAAAACAATCACCGTGTATTTTTTCTGAGTGTCTAAAAACTTTATCCACACACTGTTCTTTAGCATATATTTTTTCATATATATTTTTATTCGTATATTTGATTGCTTGTTTGTTTGTTTGTTCGTATGAATTTAGTACATTTTGAACATTTTAACATTTTATATTGCACGTCATTACAGACAATTAAATGCAAAGTAGTTTCCTGCTAAACGTTTTTCTTTTTTTTTTTTGTTGTAGTTTTTGTAGTTGCTGTTTTTTGTATTATTCTCTACAATCTTGTTTTTCTTCTATTATTATAATATTTTTTATTATTTGTTTTTGCTTTGCTGATGGCTAAACTATTCTAAAATTGAAGATTTAAATGGGTTTTGATGCAACAAAAAAAAAGAACAAACAAAATTTTACCATAAATTGCGAAGGCGCTGCTCGTATTTAAATGGCATAAAATAATCAGAGTTGCCTGCACAGAATCCACAAATGATTTTAATAATTTTTAAATGAAGTGAAAAAACCTTAATAAATAATTAATGATTAAATCTGTTTTGTGTAGTTCCCAGCCATAGTTAAAGTCAATTAAATATTTAATTTATTTTGATTTTTATTATTTTATTACTTTAATTATAATTTTATTTTTTAAGAAAATTATATATTTTAAGAGCAATAAATTATTTACTTTTCGCATAGTGAGTATGTACAATACAAATAAGTATGTTTGTGTTGTTGTTGTTATTACAACAACCCAGCGAAAAATTCTTGAAAATCATTTTTCTTTCATGTGCTCGTCTACACGACTGGCAAGCTGCCCATATCCTCATTTATATATTTCGTTGAAACCTTTGCACAATCAATGAAGCACCTTTCGAATTGACTAGTACACTTTTTTTATTGGACTCTGGGTAAAAGCTATTTTCCAAAACATATTATTTTAATGTTATTTTTTGAAGCACTAATAGTTCTGTCTAAAAGACAGTATTTACCTAAAAGTATCTTTAAAAAAGTTTGTTTTAAATATATTTTAATTTTAATATAAAATAACTTTACAACAAAGGAACCTGAAACCATCATTTAAAAATTAGTTTCAAAAGTACTTTTTTTAAGTACTTTTTTTAAAAAGTACCTTGAGTCAAATTTCAAAAATTTCCTTAAAAAAATTAAGCATTAAAAACTTCAAATGATTTTCAAGAAAACTTTCTAAAAACACAGGTTTTAATAATGTACCCTTTAAAAAAGTACCAACATAAAGTACCTTTAAAAAATAATCAAAATAAAGTAACTTTAAAAATTATCTTAGCATGAAACTACTGCATAATTTAAATTAAAAATAAAATAATAAAAACTTGGTTTTTTAGAAAGTACTATTTAAAAATTTTACCTAAAAAAATAACTGTGCGGGAAAGAACGCGGCTTGAAAATGATGTATTTACATCGAAAGCTCTCACCATTCGTTCACATCAAACAGCCAGGAAAGACTATATATAGAGCAAGAATTTACAACAATATCTCATTTACTAGCGGAAGAAAACCCAAACAATTTAGTACTAAAAAAGTAACCTTCAAAGAATTTTATAAAGTACTTTTATACAAAAAGTAATTTACATAAGTCTATAATTTTTATTAACTGTTCCTTAAACAAAATTGCAAACTAGTTGTTCTGAAAGAAATTTGTTTTTAAAAAACATTAAAACTCTTTTATAAAATAAACAAATTTTATTTTTATTTATTTATTTTGTTCGACCTTTTAGGAATGTCTATTTCACTTTTCCTTTTTTTCGGGCTCTAGGTCAATAATATCTATTTAAATAAAACTCTTCTCCGTTTTATTAAATATTGTTTTTATTTTCTTTCGATATTTCGGACAACTTCGTTGTCCTTCATCAGGAACTACAAATATATAAACAAATAAGTTAAAAGCAATTTGTACACTTAACAATTTATACAGAAAAACAAAACAAAATTATAAAATTCTAAACAATGCATTACTTTGAGTGACGATGTCAATCCCCTTGAGGGTGTCTTATGTTTACTAAAAGGTCTTTTGTTTATATTTTGCTATTATGTGTCTATACGAATGCGCGCAATTTTCAATGTCTCTCTTAAAATTCATTCTCTTGTTATCTGGAGTATTTATTATATGTAGCATTTCCAATATGTATCTCTTCCTGTAATTGTTCTCCAGTTGTAATATCTTAGCTTTCTCTAAGTCAGGGGAGTGTTTGCTCACTGTACAGTGGGCTGCTAACGCTGTTTTTTGTTCACTTGTTCCTTTTCCTGTTATATAATCGGATTTGTGTGCAGCCAACCTTGTTTTTAATTTAGACTTGGTCGTACCAACATATATTTTTTCACATATGTTAGACCCGTCACCGTTGCAATGCATTTCACAGCCACATCAAATTCACCGCTGAATTGGAAAAGGACGGAAAATTGCCATATTTAGATTTGATGATTATAAGACAAGGAAACAATTTATTAACAGATTGGTATAAAAAACCGACGGATTCAGGACGGATAATAAATTTTCATTCAAACCACCCAAGACATGTTAAAATTAACACAGCACAGAATATTGCAAAGAGAGTATTTCAGTTAAGTGATAAACATTATCACAAAGAAAACTTCAGAAAATTAAGGAAAATGTTACAAATTAACAGTTTCCCTTATAAGATGGCAACGAATATTATAAAGAATGCTAAAAAAGATTTAGAGAAACCATTAGTAGAAAGACAGGATAAAATATATAAATCTTTGTCATATGTCCCAGGCTTTTCAGATAGAATTATACAGTCGAACATTTATGACAAACAAAAATTTAATATTGCACTTAAAACCGACTATACGTTAAAAATGTTGTTTTCTAACACTAAAACAAAAATTGACAAATTAGACAAATCCAATGTTATATATAATATACCTTGCAACGGTGACGGGTCTAACATATGTGAAAAAATATATGTTGGTACGACCAAGTCTAAATTAAAAACAAGGTTGGCTGCACACAAATCCGATTATATAACAGGAAAAGGAACAAGTGAACAAAAAACAGCGTTAGCAGCCCACTGTACAGTGAGCAAACACTCCCCTGACTTAGAGAAAGCTAAGATATTACAACTGGAGAACAATTACAGGAAGAGATACATATTGGAAATGCTACATATAATAAATACTCCAGATAAGACCGCTTTCACACAGGCAAATTTTACTTTGACAAAGTTTTTTTAATTTTCTTTTAAACTTTCTTTGGTGTTCAAACACAAAAAGTTTTCTTTTACAAATTTTGTTTTAGTCAATGTAATCTGTAATGTAATCTGTGTATAAGTACAACTGTGCATAAGCGACGAAAGAAAAACAAAGCAACTTTGCGAGTATATCAAAGTCTGTACTCTCAATCATGCTTTCTCCCTCGCTCTCACATAAAATCAAAACTTTGCAAAGTAAAATTTGCCTGTCTGAAAGGGGTCTAACAAGAGAATGAATTTTAAGAGAGACATTGAAAATTGCGCGCATTCGTATAGACACATAATAGCAAAATATAAACAAAAGACCTTTTAGTAAACATAAGACACCCTCAAGGGGATTGACATCGTCACTCAAAGTAATGCATTGTTTAGAATTTTATAATTTTGTTTTGTTTTTCTGTATAAATTGTTAAGTGTACAAATTGCTTTTAACTTATTTGTTTATATATTTGTAGTTCCTGATGAAGGACAACGAAGTTGTCCGAAATATCGAAAGAAAATAAAAACAATATTTAATAAAACGGAGAAGAGTTTTATTTAAATAGATATTATTGACCTAGAGCCCGAAAAAAAGGAAAAGTGAAATAGATAAACAAATTTTCTTAAAAATATTTTTTAAAAACTAAATTTTTTTTATATAAAACTTCTTTTAAATGAGAGAGAACCTTCAAAAGTATAACCGCTTTAATAATAGTCCAAAAAAGTACAAAAGTAACAAACAGTCTTTTTTTAACATAACACTTTGCTACCATTTATAAAAGGTACTTTTTAATAACAATAACTTAGCTCAAATTTAGCTATTGAACAAAAGAAAAACCCTTAAAATAAGATTTGTAAAAAAAAAGTATCTCTTTAAGAATGCTTTAAAAAGCAGGTTTTTAAAGATCTAATTTTTGAAAAAGGTTTTTTATTTATATACTCTTTAAAATTTATCGATTTTAGAGGGTCCTAATTGGTCCATAAAAAAAAAATATTTATAAAAATTGATTAGGTGTATAAATGGCCCTTCTAAAAGGCTGTGAAAAATTCAGAGCAAAGAAACCAAAAAATTTTTAAATATAAATATTTGAAAAAAAATTTTTTTTTTAATAATTTTTTAAAAAGTACTTTTAAAAAAGTACCTTTTAAAAAAATATATATTTTTTAAAAAAGTTTTAAAAAAAGCAAAAACAATTTTTTAAAAAGGGAAATTTTTGGTAATGAAAAAAAATTGTTAAAAGTACATTTAAAAAAGTACCTTCTCAAAGAAAAACTTCTTAAAAACAAATTTTAAAAAGTCTATCTTTCATAATTGTAGCTTAAATAATGATAGAAAATAAATCTTTCATAAATAAAATGTTTTCAAAGCAGCTTTTAAAAACGTTGCATTTAAAGCAGTATTTTGAAAAAAGTACATTTTACGAATAAATCATAAAGTACTTTGTAAAAATAGCAAACAAATAATTAAAGTTTTATAAAATGGAACTTTTTGTAAAAAGAACCTTTAAAAGGGTTTTTGGTAAAGGAAATAATAAAAAATTAAAAATTATAAAGTACATTTAAAAAGTACCTTTTCAAAGAAAAACTTTTTAAAAACAAACTTTTAAAAATCTATCTTTTATAATTGTATTTTGTGTAATGATATAAAATAAATCTCTTAAAAATAAAGTGTTTTAAAAAGTAATTCCTTTTAACAAAACAGCTTTTAAAAACATTGCATTTAAAATGGTATTTTGAAAAAGGTACTTTTTAGGAATAAATAATAAAATACTTTGAGAAAAAAGGATGTCGATAACTAAAGTTTTATAAAAAGAAACTCTTTGTTAAAAGAGCCTTTTAAGGGGATTTTATGAAAAAAGTACTTTTTAAAAAAATATAAAGTTTAAAAAAAGCAAATATAATTTTCAAAATAGGAATGTTTGAAAAAGAAAAAAAATTAAAAAAAAAATTTTATAAAGTACTTTTAAAAAAGTACCTTTTTAAAGAAAATCTTCTTAAAGACAAACTTTGAAAAATGCATATTTTATAAATGTATTTTGTATAATGATATAAAATAAATCTTTTGAAAATAAAGTGCTTAAAAAGGGATTCCTTTTAACAATTGCAAAAAATTTATAAAGTACTTTTAAAAAAGTACCTTTTCAAAAAATATAAAGTTTAAAAAAAGCAAAAACAATTTTTAAAATAGGAATGTTTGGTAAAGAAAAAAATTAAAAAAAAAAATAATAAAGTACTTTTAAAAAAGTACCTTTTCAAAAAATATAAAGTTTAAAAATAGCAAAAACAATTTTTAAAATAGGAATGTTTGGTAAAGAAAAAAATTAAAAACAAAAAATTATAAAGTACTTTTAAAAAAGTACCTTTTCAAAGAAAAACTTCTTAAAAATAAACCTTTAAAAATCTATCTTTTATATTTGTATCTTAAATAATGATAGAAAATAAATCTTTCCTAAATAAAATATTTTAAAAAGGATTTCCTTTCAACAAAGAAGCTTTTAAAAACAAAATATTGCATTTAAAATAGTAGTTTGAAAAAAGTACTTTTTAGGAGTAAATAATAAAATACTTTGTTTTGTTAAAAGAACCTTTAAAAGGGATTTTATAAAAAAAGTACTTTTTTAAGGTACGCAATAAAAGTACTTTAAATTATTTAAAATAATTTTAATTATTTGCCTAGCAATGAAGTAGATAAGTTGTTGGGCTTAAAATGTGTTTCTCATTCTCAAAGTTTTCTATTCGCTCGCCTAATAAACATTCGGCCTGTCAATGTTCATTTGTTTACAAACAACTACAACACTAGCAACAAAAAAAAAGCCTAACAAAAATAAAAAATAAAATAAGTCTAACAACTACTTTTAATATTTGCTACAACAACAACAACAAACTAAATATTACTAGTACGAATACAAGTGCATTATTTAATTTAAAAGGTTCACCACTTTATTATTATTGTTATTTGCATTTTTTTATTTTTGTTATTATTTTGTATAATTTTTCTTTCCTTCTTTTTTATTGTTGTTGTTTTTATTTTAATATAAACTTTTTATAATGATTTTTTCCTTCATTTCTGCAAATATATTTAAATAGATTTTGTTTTGTTTTTGTTATTATAGTGTAATTATTATTTTCTGTTTTAATATGACTTTATGTTTATTTAATAGTTTCTTGTTGTTGTTATTGTTGCTGTAGTTGTTTTCGTTGTAATATTATTTTATTATTTTATATTTTAGCTTTTTTTTTAGTATTATATTGTAATTATGTATGTTGATTTGAAAACGTGCAATTAATCGTCAGTCATGCTAACCTGGCAAACAATAAAAAACTAGGCAAAGCTTCAGGCACAGTGTAACAACAAAAGCCATTTAATGTCTAGATGACATTAAATAAAAGAAAAGTTTTAAACACCGATTATGGTTAAGTTGTAAATATTGTAGCCTGAACCTTGAAATATGTTTGATTCTAACCTGCTGCAGTCCAACTAATGAGTGAGTACGGGGTGTTCAGGGGGAAGATATATACAAAGTATTGTTTTGCACATTAGTCTTACCATTTCATATTTGACAGTCGTGAAGTAGCCACCTGGCAAATTTATTATGGAAATATATTTGATAAGCCAACGTGTGTTTTAATCGTTAAAATTTTTTATCAAAATCACTCAATCGATTACTGTGACGCTGAGAAAGTTACGTGGAATTTTTGGGAGAAACCAGACGCCACCAAAACGCACTATTTATCGTGTAGTGAATGATTTCGAAAAAAGAGGGTCTGTAGATGATGGGCCCAAGCATGGACCACAACGTACTACAAGATCGGCTGAAAACATTATTGCTGCTGAAGAAAGTGTACAAAACAATCCATCAACCTCAATTCGACTCCATGCTCAGGTGTTGGGTCTTCAAAAAACAACTTTGGTCACGATTTTGCACAAAGATTTGCATTTGTTTCCATAGAAGATTCAGTTAACACAAGAACTTCTGCCACAAGACGATTTACGCCGCCGTGCATATGCCAACAGGATGTTACCGTTCGCCCATGATAATTTATTAAACCCTCAAATTATTCAACAGTCACCCTTGCATCCATTACAAGTGACAGTCTGGTGTGCAATTTGTTCAGGAGGAAACAGTGGACTTTACTTCTTTGAAAATGAAAACGGCGGAACGATAACGAAAGGATATTGTGATATGATTGAAAACTTTTTAATGCCACAACTGCATGCTTTGGGCTGGATTAACATGTGGTATCCCATGCCACCCCCCCCCCCGGGGGCACATTTATCGGTCTTTATTGAATACTTGACCATCTACAGCTGTGCTGCTAGGGGTATAAGGCAGCCCAGTCCCCTGAAGGCAAGAAGGGAGTCAACTGAAAGCTTCACGTTATTTCCACGGGAATCAGTTAGCCCCTGAGTTTCTCTTTAGACTTTTAGCTATTTCTCTGTCAGATTATTGAGGGTGGCCCTTCGGGAAAATCGTGGTTGTTGTGGTTTTGCGGTGCTCGCATGAATTTGATTTGAGGGCCAGGATGATCTTGTCTTTAATTACACCAACAGGTGAATGATCCGGATCCAACTGTATGATTAGATTTACATCTGCGCTTGGCCATGAAGCCTTAATCAGATGGTGGACCAAACCACTGCATAATTTGGAACTTCATGCTCGTCCTAGGAAGCCGAAGCTATAATTCTATGCAACAGAACTTTCTAGTTGCAACTTCGATGATTCCAGAGCAGGGCTGCAAATCATCTCTCCTTGCTTAAGAGTTGGAGACTTCCCAACTGCTGTCCAGAACACATGTCTAGCATGCTCACTGGATCTGGGAATATTTCACCAAGTAGGTGTTATTAAAGGTGAAATGAACCCGGCCACCATAGAACCATAGACTGATATGGGGCCGCGAAACCACAACCACCACGTTACTCCCATAAAGGGCCAACCTTAATAATCAACCAGAGAACAGTTAAGTGTCTAAAGAGACAAATAACGGAACTCTGCGGGTCACTGATTCCCGTGGAAATAAAGTGGAGTTTCCAGTTGTACCCCTGCTGACTTCAGGGGACTGGCCCCCATTTTCCCCCAGTTGCCAGTTGCACATGTCTCAGTTGTTGCTATCTCCAAAGACCATATAAATGTGCCCCCGGGAGGTAATGATCCGGATCCAGTGAGCATGTCATGTCATGTGTTCTGGACCAGGAGTTGAATAGTCCTCAGCTCTTTAGCAAGGAGTAGTGGTTGCTAGGCTTCCTAGGGCGTGAATGAAGTTGCTTTTCATTCACAGTGGTTTGACCACCATCTGATCAAGGTGCAAATGTAAATCACCACGACGGAATCTCACCGTCATTACATGTGTCAACGGGGGAAAGAGGAATCCCAGTCTCCTTCATGGCTAGCAGCAGCCGACTGGACAATTCCACTATATTTCCAAGGAAATCAGTAAAGCCCCAAAGTTCAGCTATTTATCTTTTTAACCTTTTAGCTGTTCTTTGACTGATTATTGAGATTGGCCCCTCGGGAATATGGTGGTGGTTGTGGTTTCGAGGCCTCGTTTAAGTTGTGTGGATCGGATCATTCACAAAGAACAAAAGCATGAGCATGATTGTGGTTGTGTTCTTAACTTTTATTAAGCTTCATGCGTTCTGGACCAGGAGGTGGTTAGTCTCCAACTCTTCAGCAAGAAGTGAAAGCTCTGACCTCCTCCGGACTTTTGAAGTTGCAACCAGGAGTGACTGGGGGATATACGTATCTGAAGACCTTCTAGGGTGATGATGACGCTAGATTTCACAGTGGTATGACCCACCGTCTGGTTATGGCTTACACAGCTAGATACAGACATAAATGTTATCACGCATCAACAAGACGGTGCCACATCGCATGCAATGGAAATACTGCGAGAGCTCTTTCCACAACAAGTTATTTTAAGAAATGGTGATGTTGTTTGGCCTCCACGGTCGCAAGATATGACTGTTCCAATTTTTTGAAAAACAAGGTTTATGGAACCAAAAGCGCTTAAGCAATCTCAAACAAAATATTCGTGATGAAATTAATGAAATACCGCGTGAAATATGAGGGAATGTAATGAAAATGGTTTCAAAAGGGCTCGCATTTGTGAGGTTAACAGGGGGATTATTGTATTCCATACATAATTGCCGACCTTAAGCAAAATATTTATTAATTAAAGACCTATTCTCTTTCATTTAATCCAAAATTATAAGCAAACAAGATAGTATAGCTTCCCGGCGGACACCCTGTATTTACATAGGGTTCATCATTCGATTGTTAGCCACAAGCAAGAAGTGTAAATTGAAAAAATAAAACTCCTCATTAAAGGAAAGCCTACTAAAAACAAATTGCCTATTTAATCTTATGACTCATGTAATCATTCTGATAGCTCTACGCCCATACCGATCATTTTAGTTCAAAAGAAACGCTGACGTTGACCATGATATTCTGCTTACGTCATTTAGTAGGATATAAGATACGATAACTGCACCGCTGAAGAAAATGCCACCAAGAGTAAGGTCTTGTTGAATTAAATAGGATTTAAATGCATCTCATTACTAAAAAATATTCACAGTTCATAAACACGAATTATTTCCTTGATAGAACAGACAGACGCCGCCGGAATCAAATTTTGCCGCCGTCTTAGTTGGTAGAGATTTGAAACACTGTTATTAGTTGTTCACTTATGTAAACTATACATACTCGTGTATTTACATATGAAGTAAATGTTTTTCTCTTAATTACAAGTAGTCCACCGTATCGCACAAATCTATCTTTATTTGTTATTTTGTTATTTTCTTTATTTATTTAATTTTTTTTTTTTTTTTTTTGTTTTTTTATTCTATAATTTTTACAATTAAAAAATCCCTGCAGTAACAAATGAAAAACTAGATTTATAATTCATTCACATATTTTTTTTATTTAATTTATCCACTTTGTATGACATACAAGAGTAATTTACTTTTACGAATACATCGTTTATTCTACACGTTCGTACATTGATGACTTATTAAAATTAATTACTTGGTGAATTTATTTAGAACGACAAATGGAAATACAAGAGACGACGGAAATAAACATTCATATTTACACACACACATATGGACTCTAATACACTACACACACACATGTAGATAAACTTACAATTTTGTATGGGAAATTATTTTTATTTGACATATTAATGCAAATTGCCGGTGTTTAAAATAAAATAATATTTTTTAGAAAACAAGGAGCAGGGGGTGGGGGCTGACTATCAGACTTTGTTGTATTTGCAATTTCTTAAGAACTATTTTTTTTAGAAGTTACCCCAACTATTAGTGTTTGACAAGAACTATAATACAAGGTGTTCACTGGGAAGGTATACTACTTTGTTTTGCCCACCATTTAGGTAAACATTAGTCTTGACAGTTCATATTTAACAGTCGTGAAGTAGACAAATGGCAAATTTATTATGGAAAAATTTTTGATAAACCAACGTGTTTTAATCGTTAAAATATTTTATCAAAATCAGTCATCGATTACTGTGACGCTGAGAAAGTTACGTGAAATTTTTGGAAGAAAATACGTGGCAACGAAGCGCACTATTTATCGTGTAGTGAATGATTTCAAAGAAGGAGGGTCTGTAAGTGAAAGGCCCAAGCATGGACCACAAAGTACTGCAAGATAGGCTGAAAACCTACTGCTCAAGAAAGGGTTCACAGCAATCCACCAACCTCAATGCGACACCGTGCTCAGGTGCTTGGTCTTCAAAGAACAACTTTCGCCACAATTTTGCACAAAGATTTGCATTTGTTTCCATATAGGATTCAGTTGGCACAAGAGCTTCTTCCACAAGACCATTTATGCCGCTGTACATTTTCCTATGGGATGTTACAGCTCGACCATGACAACCCTGATTTTCATGAAAAAATCATAACGAGTGACGAGGCATAATTTCATTTGAATGAAAATGTGAATAAGCAAAATAGTTAGCTCTGGGGAATGGGAAACCCTCAAATTATTCAACAGTCACCTTTGCATTCATTAAAAGTAACAGTCGTGTATGTCAGCCGCCAAGTGATGCGTGATAAGATTTACGTCTGTACCTAGCTGTGTAAGCCATAATCAGACGGTGGATCATACCACGATGGATGAAATGTATCGTCATCCTCGCTGTAGAAGTCGCGTAAATACGTATATCCTCCAGTCACTCCTAGTTGCAACTTCAAGAGCTTGGAGCAGGCCAACACTCCCACTCCTTGCTGAAGAGTTGAAGACTATCCAACTCCTGGTCTAGAACGTATGAAGCTTAATAAAATTTAAGAACACAACCGCAATCATGCTTACTGGACCTGGACCATTAATTGTGTTCATTGTGAATCATCCGACCTACACAACTCAAACGAGGGCCTCGAAACCACAACCACCACGATACCCCCAAAAGGGCCAACCTCAATAATCAATCAGAGAACAGCTAAAAGGCTAAAAAGACAAGTAACTGCGACTTTACTGATTTCCCGTGGAAATACAGTGGAATTGTCCAGTTGGCTCCTGCTAGCTTTGAAGGGGACTGGGATTCCTTTTACCCCCGTTGACACATGTAATGACGATGAGATTCCGTCAGGACATATCAATGTTGACACATCGTTACATCCGGAAAAACTAATTGTTTGGTGTGCTTTGTGGGCTCCTTACGTCTATGAAAACAATGCAGGTCAAAATCTTACAGTCAATGGTTACCGCTATAGAGCCACGATTACTGACTTTTTCCTTCATCAATTGAACCACCATGATGTTCAGGAGCTGTGGTTTCAACAACACAGTGCAACATGTCTACTACGTCCGAGTGGCGATTATTTGACGTTTTTAAAAGTTTAACAAAATGAAATACAATTTTATGTTGTTGCTTGTTTACATACCCTGACAAGTGAAAATGGGCTTCGTCTAAAAGTACGCATAGGCATGGGTACTTGCGCAAGCAGATGGGACTGTACTTGGCGTATTCGCGGGAAAAATCCTTCGTAGAATTTACAGAGCAGTTGGTGTAAGTGGAGACTATCGGCAGCGTCAGAATTATGAACTCTATGAGCTGTACACTGACATTGATATTAACAAGCGCATAAAACTGCGCTGGCTAGGGCATGTTGTGCGACTGAGTAAAGAATTTCCGTTAAGGAGAATTTTTGAATATGATACCGAAAGCGTCCAGAAGTGAGGACGATCAAAATTCCGATAGAAAGATCAGGTTCATTGACATCTCTCGGACATCATAGGAATCTCAACGTAAAAGGTGTCCACGAGGGTAAAAGGAATCCCAAGACCCCTTCAAGGCTAGCAGGAGCCAACTGCACAATTCCTTTATATTTCCAAGGGAGTCAATAAAGCCCCAGAATTTCGCTAATTGTCTTTTTAGCCTTTTAGCTGTTCTCTGACTGATTATTGAGGTTGGCCCTTCGGGAGTATCGTGGTGGTTGTGGTTTCAAAGCCCTCACTTGAGTTGTGTGAGTCGAATCATTTACAATGAACACAATGAATTGTCCAGATCCAGTGAGCATGAATGCCGTTGCGTTCTTAAATTTTATTAAGCTTCATGCGTTCTAGACCAGGAGTTGGATAGTCTCCAACTCTTCAGCCAGGAGTGAAGGTTGCGGCCTGCTTCGGGCTTTTGAAGTTGCAACTAGGAGTGACTAGAGGATATACGTATCTGAAGGCCTTCTAGGGCTACGATGACGCTACATTTCATCCACAGTGTTATGATTCACCATTTGGTTATGGCTTACACAGCTAGGTACTGATGTAAATCTTACCACGCATTGCTCAGACCTTAATGTTAGAAACTGGAAAAGAAGCGCATGGAATGCTCTCTTTGGCCTAAGACTCACCAGAGTTGTATGAGGCTACTTAAGAAAAAGAAAAAGACTGAAGTGCATGGAATGGTATCCTCTCTTTGGCCTAAGACTCACCAGAGTTGTATATTGTTAGTTAAGAAGAAGAAGTTCACATAGTTTGTATCGAGCCTGTTAACCAAACAACAAAGTTCTTAATAGCGATCTCAGAAGGATGAATATGTTGTGCGAAAATGTCATACATTTTACGAAATGCAACTTTAACAGAACCACCATTTTTTTGTTGGAGGATTTTAAATATTTTACTGCAATTTTTCTGAGAAATTGAATTGAATTTATTTCCGGAGAAATTCAATTCACTGTAAAAATTGCCAATGCTTCGACTACGAATACATCAAAAACCTTGATGTCAAAATTATTATGTTGATGGTGTTGCCACAATTGAGCAGACCCAATTAAACAAACGATATAAATTTTTACACAGACATCCTTAATTATTTAAAAAAATCTCAAATAATCCTTTTTTCTTCTACATGTTCTTCTTGATAAATCAATTCATCTTGTCATTCCATTGGAGAACTTAAAATTCTATTTAAGAACAAAAGCTTTAAAGTTAAGCTCTTAGTAAATTAAGTTGATTGAAAAGGTTTTTATGTAAATTCATTCGTCTAGAAAATATTTAAGGTGTTTTGGTTTCCTGCCTCAGTGTATTCCTTGTCAGTGTATGTACGAGTGTAAATACTTTGATTAAGGACAAGTTACCACTTGTTGCATGTAAAAATGTGTGGCTTTGTTTTTGTGAATTTTATACAAAATTTTATTTTGAACGACAACAACAACACACATTTGACCGACCCACATTTTTATATGTTCATAAGTTACAAAATCTATTGTCCATGAATGTGTTAAATTTTTATTTCAATTTTTATTATTTCTTGTTGTTTTGGAGAAATAAAATAACCAGGTGGCATATTGTGCTCTTCTCATACGTTTGTCACCGGAAGCATGGTCTCTCTTCCAGTCAATTAATTAAGTTAAAATGGAAATGGAAGATGTAAGCATGCCGCATTTTAGTCGCATGACGAACCGATCTTTTGGAATTTTGACAAATTTATTTCATGAAGATTTAAAATAACTGCTGACAAAAGTTTTGTCCTGCTTCCTGCATATCAGATGCTATAAGGAACCTTTTTAACATGTATGTTACCTTATTAGTAAAGTGTGATAAAACAGTTCCTTCAAAAATGATTTTAAATGGAAAACAAACACGATTCTCAGATTCTTTCCAATTACAATCTCTAAATTAAAACTGTGTATTCAAAAGTCTACCCAAAAAGCAGGCAAAAATCCCAATGCTTTTGTTATTTCCCTCTATTCTTTCTGGCTGTTCCCAATACCTACACAACTATTTTAACTAAAATACATTTGAGCATTGCCAGAGCCATATATTACAATTAATTAAATTTCGCATTAAATTTCCCATTAAAATAATTTAAAATCCACCACCAAAAATTGTGGTTCTGTTAAAGTTACATTTCGTAAAATTCGTGATGTTTTCGGATAATATAGCCGTCCTTCTAGAACCCCTATTAAGCATTTGGTCGATAAATTTGAGTGAACAGGCTCGATACAAAATGTATGAACACCAAGGAGTGTTTGAACGGGTCGCTCAACTGAAAACATTGCAACCGTAAGCCACAGTGCTGAAGCAGATCCAAATTTGTCAATTCATCGACGTTCTTAACAACCTCATGGAGAATTTTGCATATGGATTTGACTTGTCAGCCTTACAAAGATCAACTGATGTAGGAATTAAAGCCGACCGACCATTCACATCGCCGACTGGTTTTTCAGAAAAAATCTTTTTTTCAGACAAACAAAATTGCCCCAATTGGGCTTCTGAAAATCCTCAAACGATTGCCAAAAAGTTTTTGTATACTCAACGTGTTACTCTATGGTGCTCTATGTTGCCTGGAGGCTTGATTGGGCCTTTCTTTCGAAGATGAGACTAGAAATGCGGTAGAAAGGGATTACGCCTTCGAGATATTCTAACAACTCAATTTTGGTCTATTATTGACGACGTGGATATCACTGATATGTGCCACATGTCACACAGCGAATGAAACGATCAATTTATTGCAAACCATATTTCCTGATCGCATAATTTCACGACAATCGGCAATTAAGTGGCCAGCCAGATCGTGTTATTTAAGACCACTGGATTATTTTTTGTGGGGCTAGGTTAAGGACAGAATCTAAATAATCTTGTCAAACTTACAATCCTATATACTCCTACGCAGATGGCAGCACTATTTTTCATTCGTATTCATTCAGCAATAGTCCGAACCAGTTGAAGGAGGGTTCCAAAAGGCAGAACTTGAATAATACACTCAATCATGATCTCGCAGAAATCTTCGAATGGCGTCTTGTGAGCAGAATCGATTTTAGTCCCTGTAAGACTCAATGTTGCATGCTCATGCACAGATCTTTGTTTGGAAAAGGTACTGCATCTGTTACTATATTCCCCTGGGGGCACATGATAGTCTTTATGGATCCCACTACTTCCAACTAGCCTGGTGTCTTGCGGGGTAAAAAGCAGCCCAGGCCCCTTTAAGCCTAGTAGGAGTCACCTGGACAATCCACTATATTTCCACGGGAATCAGTGGCCCGCAGAGTTCCGCTATTTGTTTCTTTAGGCATTTAGCTATTCTCTGACTGATTATTGAGGTAGGCCCTTTTGAGAGTATCGTGGTGGCTGTGTGTTTCGAGGCCCTCGTGAGAGTTTGTGGGTCGGATCATTCACAATGAACACAATGAATGGTTCAGGTCCAGTAAGTATGAATGCCGTCGTGTTCTTAGTTATATTAAGCTTCATACGTTCTGGACCAGGAGTTGGATAGTCTCCAACTCTTCAGCAAGGAGTGAAGCCTGCGGCCTACTCCGGGCTTTTGAAGTTGCAACTAGGAGTAACGGGAGGATATACGTATCCGAAGGCCTTCTAGGCCGAGGGTGGTGTACATTTCATCCACAGTGGTAATGATCCACCATCTGATTAAGGCCCACGGCCAAGTGCAGATGTAAATCTTTGTCATCTGTTACTATGTATTAAGCAATCGGAAGCTCTTAATGATCTTGGCACGAAAATTCAGTGAGAAGTTCGATGGACTCAACAAATTTTTCAGGTTGCTAAAGAAGATTTCAAGGCCTCGGTTTTCTAAAATGATGTAAGAGATACTTCGCTCCATTCGATCTTCGCACTATTGATAGCGCCTGTATCCGTTTAAAAATGTAATACAACTCTTATGTATATGCCGGCGCCCCAAAGTCTATTTTAGAGTTTCTAGACCGCGTAGAAGATGGTGCCAAGAGGCTAATTGGGGATAGTAGGGTATCCAACTCTATTCATTCTCTAGAGCATCGACGCAATGTGAGTTGTATTTCACTGTTTTATAGTTACTACAATGGTAAGTACTCTAGAGAAGTAAGGGAACTTGTTCCCGTTACTCGCACATTTTGCGTTTAACTCAATTTTCGCTGAGAACACATCCATTTATTGCTGAATGGATAGGGAACTGCACATTACAGGGGAAATTCCCTTTTTTATAGAATAGTTCGTATGTGGAATGGACTCACTCTAGAGGTCTTTTCTGTCACTTTCAACCCGAATGTCCACAAACACTACTCCCTCTTTTCTCCTCCCTACAACCTAATTTTACCGTTCTGGTACAATACATTGCATAAATTGGAGGTCATCTCCTGAGTGCTGGTCCAAGGAAAAAGAAATATAGTCCATCCTTTAATATTTTATTTTATCTTTCTCTTATCTGTTGCTTAAAATTGTAGGTGCCTGCCCATAATGATTGAACAGATATCTCCACATTGGTTAAAAACATACCCTCTATGGAAACACCCTTTCATTTTAAAATTTCTTTTTAACACTTCTTTAAATAATAGACACATTTCTTTGTATCCTGTGTAAATTTCAAAAGTCTACAATTAAAAAACTATAACCAAATAAAATATCATTATAAGAACACCCTTTATATTTTGACTTAATGCTTATTTTTTGTACGTGTTATCTAAGTGGGCGTTATTGTAATAAATAAAAAATAATAAAAAAGAGTCTGTTTATAGCGGTTTAATTACAAGACCATATTCACAAAAATTACTTCACTACTGGGACACCCTTTAGTTTAAAGCTTTAGTTTTTGTCCTTAAGATTAAGCAAATTTAACGTGTTTGCCTTCCGTAGGTCAAAGTAAAACAATATTTTTTTGAATATACAATCACTTTTGGGACACCCTTTTATTTTGAGTATCGACTGTTATAGGTATTTAACTGAACTTCTATGAAAACTTGAAGCTTCTATCTATTAAGTTTGCAGAGATAGACGGAGCGATATTGGACAATAGGGATACGTTTTCAGCCTTAAGTTACGAAACCCTCAACATGAAGCGTAATAATAATTCGTTATCGCTCTGATATTGCCTTGACTTACTTTTTACCACAAAAAGTTTTTGGGACCAGTAGTAATCCAACTTAAGTTTTAAGGAATAGTAGCGTATGCACCCAGCAGTGTAAAAATTATCATTATGAAACCTTTTAAATAGATTAATTTTAGTGGCTTTTGGACCACCATTCCTCAGTGGTTTTACCAAATGAATAGCAATAAATTTAACATACTGTGCGCTAGTTCTTGGTTTTATAAGCCAAGCTTAATAAATGTATTCAAATCAGTATCCAGCAAAAAATACTGTATGACGGCATTTCTTCATTAAAAAATATTAAAGAGCAGCCTCGTGTGAAATGCTGCCGAAAGTCCATTTAGAAAAATTAATCCCAAAATATTAAAAATGTTGCTAAAATTGTAATTTAAAAAAATGTTTGCAACATTACGAAATGTTTCTGGCTTCATGTTTAATAACCGCAAAATGTAGCTGACAAAACAATTCTTTCAGCTGCGTAATAATATTGGCTCGCGAAAATTGTCTAGCAACTTGACTTATTTCGATTGAAGGATTTAATCAATCCGCAAGTAAAGCCAATCCACCATTTAGAAGAAAACTGTTGTTGTTTAATGCCTTTAAGTATGCAGCATTATTTGCTATTTGTTGCTAATTCGCGCTTAAAGCAGCAGTTGAAAATAATTGCTGTCAGCAACATGTTGCAGAAAATAAAAAAATTCCGCCAACAAGATTTAGTCACTTTTCTCAAAAGTTGTAAAGAGTAGTTACAGCAACATTGTTTTTTATTTGTTTTGCACTAATTTTTTATACAGAATTATGTTGAATAAAATAGTGTGATTCACGCATAAAAACATTTTGTAGAAAATTGTTACTTTTTGAACTGCTGGGTGCTTTTCTGGCATGTTAATGAACACAAGGATTTTTATTTGCAACCTTTTTTGTAGTTTTTTTTTCTTGCTAATTTTATACTTGGTAACATGTGATGTATTGACCATTTAACACAAGGTCAAGTTAAATGATAACAAGTGACCTTTATGAAATACCAAAAGGAGCTGTTCAAATATATAAGTCTGATGTTTTATTCAACCTCTTGATAACCCAATTTATCTATTGCTTAATTAAGCAAATGTTTTTTTACAGAAAAAATAAAAAAAAGACATAAAAATTACGCAGAGTTCATTCGACGCACTTATTTTGCTGTCAACATTTACGCAAATGTGGTTTTATTTCTGGCAACATTTATTGTCAACAACATTTTGGTTGTCTTGTTGTAAATGAAATGGCCACGAGATCAGCACGACCGTCAAACAAAATATAATAAAATTTAGCAATATGAATTGGGAGAACAATAGTGGAAAGAAATTGCATAAAAGTGACTTAAGGAAGTATGATTATGCGTCATAAATTCTGAATTGAAAAGATTCTAATTTTAGGACAAACGAAAATTTTTGAATTAAGAAAACATCAAGTAATTTAGTTATTCGAAAAAAAAAACGAAATCCCTTAATAATCGAGATTTTCGAATTCAAAAATAATTCTACGCCCTGATTGCAGGGGATGCTAATCAGAGTTGATTAATCAGGATTAATTTCTTTCCAGCACGCACACCTTGTTGTTAAGGGGCGTGACAACTAATATTATAAATTAACTGATCCACATTCAACAAAATGCAATACCTTCCTTTATCACACAATTTTAGTTTCTTCGATATCAATGTAAAGTAGAAATGTCCACCTCTAGCAAGCTGGCGGACGTCCGTTCTTTTCACAAAATATTTAAACATATTTTGCAATAAAGCTTCGCTCGATCGCACAATGCAGTGCAGAATTTCATCTTAAGAACATCCGTAATTTGTGGCTTGTTTCATGTGAACCCAGTCTTTCAGTTGGCCCTAGAAAAAATAATCCAGCGGCGAATTGACATCCTCAAATCGTGAAATTACGCGAACGGGAAATTTCTCATGCAATAAATGGATTTTTTCCGGTGGAAGTGTGACTTGTGGCGTCGTAAAAAGTCACTGACATCAGCATTAACTAATTGTGGCCACAAAAAACTGATTATCGAAAAAATATGATCTGATGATGCCACCTGACCACAAAATGCCACATACGGTCAGGTACGTGATATGATTAGGCCTTAATCTGATGGTCGTCTTATCACTAGGTGTATACAAAGCATCTACCTGCGCCCTAAAATGCATATACATCTAGGAGCTTATACGCCTTAATTGCGATTTTCTAGTGCCTGGTAGCAGGACCATGCCCCCACTTCGTGCTGAAGAATTGGTTCTGTTGCAAGCTAGGAATGTTAACTTTTTTATTAAAACCTCTTCGGCCACCACCAAAACAGGCCCAAAGCCTTGCGGGCAACTGCTTACCGTCGTACCAGTGTATGTATAATAAGACACTTGTCGGACTTTGAGAGTCACATGTCTCTTCCAGTTGGTTTGTCGTTGTTGTTGTTTTCATTTCGTTTTTCAAACAGCAAATCTATAAACGTTCGATAATTGGTCACCTTTAATTCTTGAGCAAGTTGAACTTTATAAGTGCAAGGATGAAAAATCTGAAAGCAAAGTGCCTCTAGCGATGACCAATTGTAATGAGCGTAAACGAATTTATGTTCCACGCTCACTATCAACGTCGATTATGTTGTTCGAACTGTAACTTTAAGAGAACCACCATTTTCATAGTGAATTTTAATTATTTTAATGCCATTTTCATGAGAAATTGAATTCATGGCAGCGATTGTCAATGCATCTACTACGAATATGTCAAAAAAACTTAATGTCAAAACTATCATGCTATATAAAAATCGCTGGGCGAATCTATTGAATTCAAGTTAAAACATCATTGAAAATATACAACAAAATAATAAAGCATATTTTAAGGCGTTACAGTAATAAAGTTACCATCGTGTTTATTTTGTGTGTATTGAAAGTGAATAAATCGTCTAATTTAATTTAAAACTCTAAAGTGCTGTGTTATTATTTTTACAATAAAATAACTCGATATAGCAAAAGGTTTATTAAAAGGAATAAATGTAAAAATACTTTCTTTATATTATTTTGTTGAGAAAAAGAAGTTCAAAAATAAATCAATTCACTATATTTTTACTACAAAAGATTTTTAATATATATATATATTTTTTTAAAGAGAAGTAGCACTTCAGGCAACAACGCCTATTTAGTCAAGTACTGCGCTACATTCTTTCGGAAAGGGAGAGAGGAAAAAGGGCAAGAAAAACATGGTCGAATACTTTTTAGATTTTTTAGATTTTAAACGAACTGTTGTTTACTAAAAAATTTTCATTATTCTTAAAAATATTTTTTTAAAATATTTAAAGAACAATTAAACAAAAATGCTAAAAAATCAAAGAAGCAAAAGTTAACAAATAATTATAAAATATTTCTGTTTTTTTTTTATTATTATTATTGAAAAATCTTATGAATATTAATATTTTTTCACGTCTTTAATCTTCCATACAGATGATGTTTATTTTGTGTTCTTGAAATGCATTTACTTTTATGCGTTAAATTAAAAATCCTTCTTTTTTTGTTTTTTATTTTTGTTGTTGTTGTTGTTGTCTTAAATAAGTATAAAAAGAAAATAATAATAAAAGAAGCACACAATAAAGGGAAATGAAAAAATAAATTATCCCATCCATTACCATTCTAAAACTTATAGAATGTTTTCATTTTCTTTATCTTAATTTATACGTTTGCAAAAATACATACATACATACATACAAACATACATACATTCATTCATACATCATAGGTGATGAATATTTTATAACTTTCGGCAACGTGCATTCATCTGTGATACATTTTTAATGAAACTTGAAATCTTTATGTTTATGTTGGATGCATTTTACTCACATGTAGACACACACACACATACAAACAAACATCTAAAAAAAATTGTGATTTTTATGTTTTATTTTAATAGATATCAGATGGATAGAATGTAGTTGCAACATGAACACACATGCACTGGCATGCAACAACAAAACTAAACACATGCATTCATTCATTCACACAAAAATTAATTTTTACAAAATTCTTTACTTTTTATACAAAAACAAAAATAATAACAACAAATCAAATACACATAAACATTCTAATACATTGTTGCTATACGTTCATAAGAATATAAAAGTATAAGTTTTTATGTGCGTTTGTGTGTGTGTAGGTGTGTGTATATAAGAAACAAAGCTTTAGAATAAATATAAAAAAAAAAAGTTAGTAAAACGAACATATCCGGCGTTTTCATTTCACCTAACAAAAACACCTGTGTTTCTTACAACAAACTGAGTTGAGGTTTGAAAGAAGATGCATGAATGTGAAAGTGTACGACACTATTGTTGTTTTGTAGCACAAATATGGCACCTTAATAACAATAACAATGACAGAAACAAAACAAAAAGTAAAAATGTCAAAGGATGTATTTAAAATATAACCCCTTTCGCATATTCTATGTTAAAATACAAAAACAAGTAAATCAATGGATCCTTATAAATACGAAAATATACTTTTTTAATGTATTTTTATAAAAAATATAACCCAGCAAACATATACGTCTGTAATTCCTTTTTCAATAAAAGTCTTACTCTAAAATGTAAAGAGTTGGTAGATGATATTATAGAAAAACTCTACAAGAGAACATTGTGTTATTCCCAGCACATAGTAAAATTTTTCTCCATTTCAGCAATATAATTTTGATAGCATGTTTTCAATTCAATTATTTCTATGAAAATCCAAAGCTCATTTCCTTTAATGTTGGAAGTCCAAAAAAGTGAATGCCGCCAGAATAATTTTGGGTTATAGTACTAAATATTTTAAAAAACTAATAAATATTTTAAAAACTAATAATTTTAGAAAACATAAAATATTGTTACATTTATTCTTTTTGATAAACGTTTTATTATATTGAGTTCTTTTTTTGCAAAATAATAACACAGCACTTTAGAATTGTAAATAAAATTAAGCGATTTATTTACTGTCAATACACACAAAATAAACACAATGGTAACTTCACCACTGTAACGCCTTAAAATATGCTTTATTATTTTGTTGTCTTTTTCTCAACGATGTTTCAGCTTAAATTAATTTCTATTGCCAGCAAGTTGTGCTTATAATCTCTTTTATGCGGTTCTCAAGAATATTCTACTTTAAGATCATCCCATTTTGTTGTTGTTAATAAACTTTGCCACAATCACGCCGAAAAGATATTATCTTTTCACGATGTTTTTATTTGAATTAATTTCTATTGCCAGCTTAAGCAGTGTCCGTCGGGAAGCTATAATACTTGTTTTGGTTATAATTTTTGATTAAATGAAAGAGAGTGGCTTTTACATTGACAAATGTTTTATTTAATATCAAGATTCAGATAAGTGTCCGCTTCTGTTAGCCTCACAAATGCAAGACTTTCTGAGCACATTTTTCATTACATTCTCACAGATTTCACGCGGTATTTCATTACGCTTCTCACGAATATTTTGTTTGAATTGCTCAAGCGTTTCTGGTTTGTTTGCATTAACCTTGCTCTGCAGATATCCCCGTAAAAAGAAGTCCAAAGCAATAAAATCAAGCGACCGTAGAGGCCATTTCTTGAAATAATTTGCTGTGGAAAGAGGTCTCGCAATAATTCTACTGTAATCCTGACTGTATGTGATGTGGCACCGTCTTGTTGCTACCACATATTAATCAAACCCAAAGCATGCAGTTGCGGCGTTAATAAGTTTTTAATCATATCACGGTATCGCTTACCATTATCATTCACAGTCATCGTTATGCCGCTTTTATTTTCAAAAAATTAAGGTGCCATAATTCCTCCTTACCAAATTGCACACCAGACTGTCACTTTTAGTGGATGCAAATGTGACTGTTGATTAATTTGGGGTTTTCCCATTTCCCAGAACCAACTATTCTGTTTATTTACGTATTAATTCAAATGAAAATGTGTTTTGTTACTCATTATAACTTTTTCATTAAAATCGGGGTTATCATGGGCGAGCTGTCATATCCTATTAGGATACATGCGGCGACGTAATTGGTGTTTATGAAGAAGCTCTTGCGTCAATTAATTTTTATATAAAAACAAATGCAAACCCTTGTGGAAAATTCTGGACAAAGTTGTATTTTTCTAAAGCACCACTTAAGACGGCTTAACAATATTTAATTGGTTATAGTACTAAAATAGTTAGACTTAATTTAAAAAAAAATTATATATTGTTAAGCTTATTCTTTTTGATAAACGTTTTATTATATTAACTTCTTTTATTGCAAAACAATAGCATAGCTCTTTAGAGTTTTAAATTAAATTAAACGATTTATTCACTTTAAATACACACAAAAGAAACAGGATGGCAACTGGATTGTTTTTTTAGTTCATTCTAATAAAATTTAATAGTGTTTGTACTTATTCCACGTATTCTAACTTTTTTTAGTAGCTCGGTTAAGTAGCACTACACAATAAAATGTAGAGAAATATGAAAAATGCTAATGATGGATGCATCGCTTTAAAATATGCTGCGCTACATTTTTCTGGCTTTAAGTTTTATTGTGTTTTCTTTAAGAAAAAATTAACACACACATTTTTAAATAATATTTATTCAAATATATTGAGTTTTTCATACAATATATGGTGTTTTTACAGAGGTATAGAACTTAAAGTTGGCAACACTTTTTTAACTGACAGATATTTTTTCATTTATCAAGTGATTTATGTTTAGTTTGGTCTGGCTTTTCAACAATAATAGACTGACAACACTTTAAAACTCTGGGAATTGGGCCCAAAACAAGATTGCCGTTTATGTCGATTTTCAAAATAAATAAAACTGCCGTATTTGGAGTGATTAGGATTATAATCACTCCAAATCACAAGTGCATGTTGGCACCATTATATCTAGAATGATGACTATTCTATGTGTTTTATAGGCAAGTGGAAGTATTGATTCGTACTTGACCGTTTAACTGTTGGGCAACCATGATGTGCAGCAGCTGTCTATTTCAACATGCAATGAAGCTCATTTGGAGTGATGATAATCCTCAAGTGTATTTTGAGACATCGTTGCATCGAGAAACACTGTTTGGTGTTTAAACACGATGCTGGGCAGAACGTTACAGTCAATGGTGACCGCTGCAGAGCCATGATTAGGGCTTATTATCAAATTATTGGTCCTTACTTCTTTAAAGACGATGTTGAAGAGACCGCTTTAGAGTCATCATTACAGCTTCTGTGATTTCAAAAAAAACGGCGCATTATGTCGCACAGCTTGTGACATTTATTTATTGAAGCAAGCGTTTCGTAACTACATTTCGTTTCGTTTCACATTTCGGAGGCCTAAATTGGCCTCCAACTATGTGCGTTTTTTTTTTTTTGAGAAGTAAAACTTCAGGCAACAATGCCTATTTAGTCAAGTACCGTGCTACATTCTTTAGGAAAGGGATAGAGAATAGATGAAACAGCTGGTGAAAGTAGAAGGATAGTCGGAAATTAACTGCCGTATATAAGACAGCACACTGACCAGTAACTATGCCTTCATCGCTGAGCAACCCCACCGACAGTCAATTTTTATTTTTGTAGTGAAAAAAAACCAAGGTCTTCGTTGGGAATCGAACTCACAACCCCCATATTTACAAGCTAGTACACTACCTACTAACCTACAGTGGCACCTAAATTTAACACCATTAGACTATTGTCTGTGAGGATATGTCATATAGTCACTTGACTATTGGAGGATAATACTCGCCGATTTATTGCAAATATACCGCCATAAATGTTCAAGAGGTCATTGGAAAATGGACTTCCGAACGCGCCGTAATAGTAATATGCTAGAATTTATATTTCAATTATAATGCCAGAAGATTATCATTCGAATAAAATAAATTTGAAGTAAATTTAAAAAATTCAACCTTCTTGTATTTCATTTTAAAATCCTATACCTGTATAAAGAACACCCTATATTAATTCTTATGTTATATTTAGGAATTTTTTATTGCAATAATTAAAAATAAAATTTTAATTTTTTTCTGTTTTTTTTTAATTAAAAATATAAAAACAAAATTAAGAAATCTTTTAGTATAAACTTTTGCGTTTGTGTTCGCTGGGTTAGAGCGTGTATAAAATATAAAATTTTGTAAAATTTTAACATCAAAACGAAACTTTATTTTAAATCGCAAAATAAACTTTAATCAGCAGCCATCTTTCGTAATACAATTAATCGCTTGCAATATCCTTAAAGGATTAAAATAATTTATAAAATAAAATAAACCAAAAATGTCCTTATCTTAAAGTTGAAGAACTCTCATTATTTAAAATGACTTTGTTGTACAGTGAAATTTTTCTCGCTTGTACCTGTAAACCCAGCAACAAACCCACTGCATTCAACATGGCGAATATCTTTCGCTGCCATACTTTCCAAAAGTAAATAGAGGGATAAATTAAAATGCTCCGTGCAAGCATGTGCTTTTTTCCCTTCATTTGTAAAAGATATTTCGTTAAAAGTTTTTACATAACTTAACCGAAATGGCTTGGTTAGCCCATTTAATGGAAGGTCTCCTAAGTCATATAGTAGCGGATGGCCTTTCGATTTTTCAGCTCATTTGATGGTTGTATGTCAGACTGCACTGCAGTTATACGAGTTATATACCACTTCAATAATGTAACAGGATTCGAACTTACAAAGTGTTAAGGTAATTCTAGCACAATGGGGGATTTTGCCACAAAAGTTTACGTTTTTTTACATAAACTTGAAACAATTTTTTCACACATGGATGTTTAAACCTATCTTAAATGCTTAAATATACCTTTGATTAGAGTTATAGTTTCTCTCCACACTATTATTATAGTAAATGCAATAAAGCAAATTGTATAACTCTCATACAGTACATAAAATTTCGTCTTAGACATTTATTTCCAAAGACTACGTAGATTCCTCATCGTAGTCTGTTTTCAACTGTTAGCACGGAGTCTATTAACAGGTCTATCATTACACATTTATGAGTTGTCCTTATCACGTTAGCTCAGTATCAGTGCCATACATATCGTTTAGTGATAGTAACACATGCACAAAATCGTATTGCGTCCGGTGTTTTCAGTGAAGTTTTGTTCACTACAGTAGAACATCGAGCTGTTCGTAAAATACATAAAAGTATTATTGCCGATTAAGAAATCGCGAATCGGATTTGAAGCAATGCTAATTGTAAAATACGATACTATGCGGGATATTTCTATTAAAAACCAATACCTAAGACTGAGCCACTACTGTAACGGATTTTTCAACAAGAGGTATATTTCGCAATTCTGGCAACACCAACAACAATATAGTTTAGACATTGACATATTCGTAGTAAATGCATTGACACTTGTTACGGTAAATTCAATTTCGCGCGGAAATCACATTAAAATAATTAAAATCCACTATGAAAATGGTGGTGCTGTTAAAGTTACATTTCGTAAAATTCGTGAGAGTTTCGTACAACATAATCATCTTTCTGAAACCACCTTTAAAAATTGGGTAGTAAAGTTTGAGTCGATAGACTCGATACATAATGTGCGAACACCAATACGTGTTCGACCGAGTCGTTCAAGTGAAAACCTCGCAGCCGTGAGCCATAGTGTTGGAGCAGATCCAACTTTGTCAATTCTTCGACGTTTTTAGCAATTGGGTTTATCCACAGCCACCGCATAGCGTATTTGGCGTAAGGATTCGATTTTGAAGCCTTAAAAGGTTCAACTGGTGTAGGAATTTAAACTGTAGATTCGCTCGATTCATTCAGGAATAACCGGTTTCCGAAAAAAATAATTTTTTCAGACGAAGTCCATTTTTATTTGTCAGGGTATGTCAACAAACAAAATTGCCGCATTTGGGTTTCTCAAAATCATAGAGCGATTATTGAGAAGCCTTGACATGCTCAACGTGTCACTGTATGGTGCGGTATGTGGTCGCTGAGGGCCGCTTTTTTTCGAAGATGAGGCTGGAAATGTGGTAACGGTCAATGAATCCCGCTATCACGAGATGCTAACAATTCAATTTTGACCTATAATTGGCAACGTGGATATCACTGACTTATGGTTTCAACAAAACGGTGCCACATGTTACAGAGCCAATGAAACGATCAATTTATTACAAACCAAATTTCCCGATGGCATAATTTCACGACAATCAGCAATTAAGTGCCCAGCCAGATCGTGTGATTTAACACCACTCGATCATTTTTTGCGGGGGTATGTTAAGGACAGAGTCTGTACGGAGTCAATCGAATCTATTTTAGCCTTAAAACGGGAAGTGATTAACGAAATAGGACGGCCATTTTGCCAAAAAGTAATTAAAAACTTTGACAACTGTCAATGTGGTCATGGTGGACATTTTCCAGATATCATTTTCCATTTATAATTGTCATACTTTTCTCTTCGGAATACAATAAAAATTGGAATCATCATAATGTAAATTTTTTGTTTTTTTTGTCTTAGAAAACAAACGTCTTGCTGAAAAACCCTTTTTACATATAAGTATTATTATTATCATGAATCGGAACTGAAGCCGGTGTAATCGTAAAACAGGAATCTATGCGGGAGATGTATCTACTGAAGACCTCTCTCTCGTTCTACTGGAACGTGATATTAGTACGTGTTTCCCGTCTTAATCCCTTTAAGAACCACACTGTGCACACTTACTTCCCCCCGGGGGCACATGATAGTCTTTATGGATCCTACAGCTGCCATCTAGACTGGTGTCTTGTAGGGTAAAAGGGAGCCCAGGCCCCTTCAAGGTTAGTAGGAGTCACCTGGACAATCCACTATATTTCCCGCAGAGTTCTCTGGCTGATTATTGAGGTTGGCCCTGCGGGAGTATCGTGTTGGTTGTGGATTTGCGGCCCAAACATGAATAACATCAACGGGTGAATGATCCGGTGAGCATGCTAGTTATGTGTTTTGGATCAGGAGTTGGATAGTCTCCAACTCTTCAGCAAGGAGTGAAGGCTGCGGCCTACTGCGGGCTTTCGAGATTGCTGCTAGGAGTGACCGGAGGTTATACGTATCCGAAGGACTTCTAGGGCGTGAATGACGTTGCTTTTCATTCACAGTGGTAAAGACCACCATCTGATTAGGGTCCACGGCCAGGTGCAGATGTAAGCCTTATCACTTCATGTGTATACATACTGTATTAATAGTGTTCATAAATTATCCTCTCATTAGCTCTACTCTAGTTGCCATGTGACTTTTAAGACATCAATATTAAAACCCCTACAATCAAATTTTACTATTTAAATAGCCACAAATGGTAAATTATAAATGTGTGCATTGATGTACATTTATCGGTATTTTCTGTGATATATTTTGATATTTATACAAACAACGTTTGATATATGAAATCGTTTATTTGGAATTTTGTAAATTTGTATCGGTTGTTGGTTCCTGTTATTGCTGCTGATGTCATTAATAAACGAAATATTGTATTCATAATAATTATCATGGAATTTATTTCTGTATAAAAGCACACAAACACACATACATCTACATTTACTGTATTACTTCTACAGTTACTTGTACACATACATACATTTACACTAACATGCACTTAGCGATTATTGCTTAACTTACAGTGAGTTAAATTTTATAACAGTTGAAAAACTATCAATTCAATATTTTTAAATTTTTTATTAAATTTGTTGGAAAATAAACTTAAATGAAGAAATACGAACTTTAGGTTGCGTAAGCAATTGCTTTTTATATTTTTTGGCCTGTGGAAGTAAAAAGCGCTAACAGAATGCAACGTTGAACTCAATGATATTCGCCCTAAGCCTATATGTTAAGCTTGATATGGGTGATCAGATTTACGTCTGTACCTAGTAGTGTAAGCCATAAGCAAACGGTGGATCATTGCACTGTAAATGAAATGTAGCATCATCCTCAGCTCAGAAAGCCTTCAGATACGTACATCCTCCAGTCACTCCTATTTGCAACTTCAAAAGCCCGAAGCAGGCCACAGCATTCGCTCCTTGCTAAAAAGTAATAAAATTTAAAAACAGAACCGTAATCATGCTCACTGGATCTGGACCATTCATTGTGTTCATTGTGAATGATCCGACCCACACAACTCCAACAAAGGGCCAACCTCAATAAACAGTTAGAGAACAGCTAAAAGGCTAAAAACGCAAATAGCTTAACTTTGGGGCTTTACTGATTCCCGTGGAAATATAGTGGAATTATCAAGTTGGCTCCTGCTAGCCTTGAAGGGGACTGGGCTCCCTTGTACCCCCGTTGACACATGTAATGCCGGTGAGCTTCCGTCAAAACATATCAATTTGTCATCGGGGGGGGATGTTAAGCTTGATATTACGTGATAAGATTTACATCTGCACCTGGCAGTGAGCCCTAATCAGATGGTGGTCATACCACTGGGAATGAAAAGCAACGTCATTCACGCCCTAGGAAGCCGAAGACTAATTCTAGCAACAGGTCTTTCCTAGTTGCAATTTTGATGATTCCAGAGCAGGGCTGCAAACCACCACTCCTTGGTGAAGAGCTGGAGACTATGCAACTCCTGTCCAGAAGACATGTCTAGCATGCTCTCTGGATCTAGGATCATTCCACCAGGTATGTGTTATTAAAAGTGAAATAATCCTGGCCACCATATAAAACTGACCTGTTATGGGTCCGCGAAACCACAACCAACACGATACTCCGAAGGGCTAACCTCAACAATCAGTCAGAGAAACAGCTAAATGTCTAAAGAGACAAATAGCGGAAACTCTGCGGGCTACTGATTCCCGTAGAATTGACGTGGAGTTTCCATTTGACCCCTGCTTGCCTACTGGGGACTGGGCTCCCTTATAACCTCAGTTGCACAGGTCTAGATAGTCTAGCGTTCTATAAAGACCATAAATGTGCCCCCGGGGGGAAGTTAAACATGATATAAAAATAAAAATTTTAGAGATTTTTTATTTAAGGATTTCGACGGTTACCGGTAACAGTGAAAACGAATGAATTCGCCTCAAATTCGCCATCTGCTTATTCGCCTTATGAGAATATACTCTTTATATTAAATTTTTAAAGTACTTAAAGACGCGCTAGTACCCTACTCTCTTTCATTTAGTCATCTGACTTTCACAGGGTTCCGAGTCGACAATCCTAACACTGGTACGCTTCAAATCAAACTTTTTAGACACTTTGTTATTTTATTATCCTTTACATCAATTGCTGGCAACCTTACACACTTTAGCCTCATTTATGTTAATCAACATACTGAGAGTTCTTTTATATATCCTAATCAAGCACCGCTTGTTTATCAATGTACGATGAGACTCTCCTGGAATTTCGTTGCACAGGATTTTAAAACAAGAAGTTTGTTTTCTAAAACAAAACAAACGAACTTAGATTAAGATGATTCTAGTTTTTATTGTATTACGAAGAGAAAAGTTCGACAATTATGAATGAAAAGTTATATCTGGCAAATGTCCACCATGACCACGCTGACAGTTATCTAATCTTTTATCAAAGTTTTTAATCACTTTTTGGCAAAATGGCCGTTGTATTTCGTTAATCACATCAAGGATTTTGAGTTTTAAGGCTGAAATCGATTCGATTGGCTCCGTATAAACTTTGTCCTTAACATAGCCACACAAAAAAAATTCCAGTGGTGTTAAATCACGTGATCTGGCTGACTACCTGACTACTGACTAACTGATAATTGTCATGAAATAATGCGACCGGGAAATTTGGTTTGCTATAAATTTTTTGTTTCATTGGCTGTATGACATGTGGCACAGTCCTGTTGAGATCACATGTCAGTCGTCAATAATAGGCCAAAATTGAGTTAGTAGCATCTTGCGATAGAGTGATCCATTGACCGTTGCCGCATTTCCGTCCTCATCTTCGAGAGAAAAAACGGCCCAATCATGCCTCCAGACCATATAGCACACCACTCAATGACACGTTTAGCATGCAAAGGCTTTTTAATAATAGCTCCAGGATTTTCAGAAGCCCAAATGCGGCAATTTTGCTGGTTGAAATACCCTGACAATTGAAAATGGACTTCGTCTGAAATAATAATGTTTTCAGAAAATTCTACCGGTTGTGTCTCAATGAATTGAGTGAATCTTTCTAAGGCTTCAAAGTCAAGTCCTAGCTACAAGCTACAATATTTTTAATTGAACGACCCGGTTGAACACGCGTTGGTGTTCGCACATTTTCGATCGAACTTGTCGACTCACATTTAAAAGCCAAATTCTTAATAGCGGTTTTAGGAGGACGAATATGTTGTAGGATAATATCACGAATTTTACGATATGTGACTTTAACAGAACCTCCGTTTTCATAGTGGATTATAATTATTTTAATGCGATTTCCATGCGAAATTGAATTTATTGTAACAACGAATACGTCAAAAACCTAAATGTCAAAACGGTCATGTTGTTGGCGTTGCCACATTATAAAAACAAACTTCTTGTTAAAAACTCCATATAAGTAGAATTTTCAAATGTTAAATACAGGCAAAAGGCCTTAAAATTGCTATGAAAAAGAAAAAATGAATGAAAATGAAATGCTTTTCTTTGGCAGACAGTTGTAAGGACATAATGTGATATATAGGAAACCTTAACTTAATGATGGTTTTACAATTTATTGAAATATATAAGCCCTGACGTCGCATAGCGACATCTTAAGTTGCACTTTCAAAAGCGGTGCTGGGCCTCCACTCCTTATTTGAGAGTCGAAGACTATCTAAACTCTAGCTGCACCATTGGCGGCATTCTGTTGAGCATACAACAGCTCATCATATAGAAAAGCCACACCTTTCTGTGGTTTGGATTTAAACCACAGTTACTTTGCAAAGGGCCTCACCAATAACTATATTTTTTCCATTACCGCGTTTTGCCCATCTTGGTACAATTTTCAAGTTTCTAAAAAAAATGATTGTTTTTTTGGAAATTTATTTGTCCGCAAGAAATTTTATTTCCAGAAAATCTTTGAAAGAAACTAGAAATGAATTTTAATAGAAATAATTTATTGCCTAATGCCAAACTAAAAACAAACAAAACTTAATAAAAATTGGTAATTTCTTATTAATTTCTTATCAAATGGGAGAAAGGTTGCCAGACTGGTATTTTAAAAATGATTGAGATTTATGAAAAAATCACTAAAAAACTCGATCGGCATTCATTACATTCTTTCATAGCAGATTAGTTTTGCTTTTGTTTCTGCTTTAAAAAGTTAACGAAATCAGCTTGTTTGATTCTTGGATACTATTGAAGCAAAACCAAGGCCAAACCATCTGGTAAACTTAATCGAAACATATAGAACGCTGCTATCACAGCTCACTTAATTCGTTTTTTATTTGTTTGCTTGCCACACAGTTTTATTTCTACTCCTTGCCCTCATTTTCTCTCAATCTTTTGTTATACTATAAGCTTTCGCTTTCCCGATGTTGCCACACGTTTTAAATTTATCGAAAACAAAAATATTATTTTATTTTATTTTTAGAATATTTTGGAAAATATAAAAAAAAAACATTCTAAAAATTAGTTAATGATTTAATTATAATAATAAATAATAAACTGAATATACTGCAGTATACTGACAGAGCATATTTTCAATTAAATATTAATTAATAAACATACACATACATATACATAAACATATATATTTTAAAGCGAATATTTTAAGTTATAAATTGACATAATAATAATTATAAAATTCCTTAATTATAACATTTAAAAGTTTCCGTTTGAAGTGTGGATGCCTTAATTAAATTTAACTCACTGTTTACATACACATACATAAAAATTCAACAATATTATTCACATACACACTCAAACTCATATACATATGTACAGTATGTTTTTATAGAGGTATAGAATTTTAATTTGACATCACTTTTTTTAACTGGCAGACATTTTGTGACATGTCAGGAGATTTATGTTTAGGGTGTCCACTGGAAAGGTATACTTCTTTGTTATTGCCATTTTGGTAAACATTAGTCTTGCCACTCCCCCCGTGGGCACATTTATGATTTTTATAGAACTTCGACTATCTAGACCTGTGCAAGTGGGGGTATAAGGGAGCCCAGTCCCCTGAAGTCAGCAGGGGTACAACTGGAAACTCCACGTTATTTCCACGGGAATCAGTGAGCTCGCTGAGTTCCGCTATTTATCTCTTTAGACATTTAGCTGTTCTCTGGCTGATTATTGAGGTTGGCCCCTATATGGGAGTATCGTGGTGGTTGTGGTTGTGGCCCCAGAACAAGTCAGTTTTTAATGGGGCCAGGTTCATTTCACCTTTAATGACACCTACCTGGTGGAATGTTCATAGATCCAGTGAGCATGCTAGACATGTGTTCTGAACAGGAGTTAGATAGTCTCTAGCTCTTCAGCTCTGGAATCATCAAACTTGCAACTAGGAAAGGCCTGTTGCTAGAATTAGTCTTCGGCTTCCTAGGACGTGAATGACGTTGCTTTTCATTTCCAGTGATATGATCACCATCTGATTAGGGCTCACTGCAAGGGGCAGATGTAGTCTTGCCAGTTCACATTTGGCAGTCCTGAAGAAGACACGTAAATTTATTATGGAAAAATATTTGAAGAACCAACGAAGAAACAACGTGCCAATAAAATGGACTATTTACCGTGTAGTGAGTGAATGACTTCGAAGAAAGACGGTCTGTAGGTGATAGGCCCCAGCATGGACCACAACATACTGCAAGATGAAATCATTACAGCTGCTCTAGAAAGTGTTCAAAACAATTCATCAACCTCAATTCGCCGCCGTGCTCAGGAGCTTGAACAACTTTGGCCAGAATTTTACACAAGAATTTTCATTTGTTTCCATATAAGATTCAGTTGACACAAGAGCTGCTTCCACAAGATCATTTACGCTTACGTACATTTGCCAATAGGATGTTACAGCTCGTGCATAACAATCCCGATTTTCATGAAAAAATCATAATGAGTGAGGAGGCACATTTTCATTTCAAAGGACATGTCAGCAAATAAAATAGTCTGTTCTGGGGAATGGGAAAGTAGTGTACCTTCTAGGCGGACACGCTGTATATAGTGGTTTGCCTGAACAACGCTACCAAATTTTACAAATGTAGCCCAAAGCAAGATTTCCGTTAACGCCAATTTTCATAAACGCATTTTGTTAAGCGATGAAGTTCACCTTTGTTCAACAGGCCACGTCAATAAAGAAAACTGCCGTATTTGAAGTGATGGTAATCCTTAAGTATACTTTGGGATACTATTTTACTCAGAAAAATTGAATGTTTTGCAAGCCTTATGGTCTGTACTTCTTTAACAACAATGCTGGTCAAAACGTTACAGTCAAGCGTGATCGCACGGGCGACTATTAATTTATTGAAGAAAACGTTTGGTAACCGCATAGTTTCACGTTTCGGGCTCGTGAATTGACCATCAAAATCATGCGATTTAATACCGCTAGACTATTTTTTGTGAGGATGTAAAAAATCGCTAAGCCCTTAACGATTGACAGGAGGACATTTCGTAATATGATTTACATCCGCACCTGGCACTTAGCCTTAATCAGATGGTGGTCAGACCACTGTGAGTGAAAAGCAGCGCCACTCACGCCGTAGGAGGCCGAAGTCTAATTCTAGAAACAGGTCCTTCCTAGTTGCAATTTCAGCGGTTCCAAAGCAGGGTTGCAAACCACTACTCCTTGCTGAAGAGCTGGAGACTATCCAACTCCTGTCCAGAACACATGACTAGCATGCTCACTGGATCTGGATCATTCACCAGTGGGTGTTATCATACGCGAGATGATCCTGGACACCATAAAACAATACCTGTGTGGGGCCGCAAAACCACAACCACCACGATACTTCCGAAGAGCCAACCTCAATAATCAGTCAGAGAACAGTTAGATGTCTAAAAAGACAAATAACGAACTCTGCGACTTACTGATTCCCGTGGAAATAAAGTGGAGTTTCCAGTTGTACCCCTGCTGACTTCAGGGGACTGGGCTCCCTTTTTCCCCAGTTGCACAGGTCTAGATAGTCAAAGTTCTATAAAGACCGATAAATGTGCCCCCGGGAGGGTGATAGGAGGACAATATTCGCCGCGTTTCTGGCGGCCACAATTGTTGGAAAAAGTAAAAAAAATTTTTAGCTCTAGATTAGACTACGGACGAGCCTGCCATGGCTAACATATGCGAGAAGTCATATTTAAATTATGCTGGCGGACAATTATCTTTTAAATAAAATAAATTTTAAAAAAATCATTTTTATTTCATTACATTTTTAAATACTACACCTCTACAAGAAACACCTTATATACAGAAATATATGTATATTAATTGGAATGTATACAATATGATCGGTTATTAATAATTCTGAAATTCATTATTATTGTTTTATTTTCTGCGTTTTCCTTTTAACTCATCTTTTCAAAACCGCACACAAACACATGTAAGCAATTTAACCGATAGTATGAGTATCATGCAACATATTAACTCTTGCAACAACAACAGCAACAACATATTATGACTACTACATATATTGCCACTGCTGCCACTACTGCCACTAACTGAAATCTTCTACTCATAACGTGCATGACAATGATGCATTTCTGCCTGGGATTCAGTAGCAGCAACAAAACACGCAAAAAAGCAAATTACTGAAAAAGAATTGCTTTAAATGAATTGAACAGTAAAATAAAAAATGCAAAACAAAATCAGATGGTTTTTTTTTAAATACATACACACACCAACACACACACCTACACATGCAACTTTAAAATGTTAATGAAAAAGAAGAAAATATAAATAAATAAAATGCAAAAGTGTTTGTTGCATATTTTGACACTTTCATTGCCCGATACTGGTGATATTAACGAAATTAAAAAATAAACAAGTGAATATTAATAATGCCACATCAGCCATCAGCCATATACTCAAACGTTTAAAAAAAAAAAAAAATTTACAAGTGTTTACATGAAAGCATGAAATATATTTTTATTATTTACACAATTTGCAGAACTTTAAATAATCAAATCTTTAATTGAAAACTATCAATCGCAAGGGGGCAAAAGATATTCAATACAGCAAGTTGTTTTTAGTTACATTTGGAAATCAATATCCTTTAATGCCCACATTTTACTTGAGTACCAAAATTAATGCCCTTTTTTTAATATTAAAAAGTCCCTTCAAAGAGAAGTTTTCTCTTTCTTGCTGAAAAAGATTTTGAGTGTTATTTTTAATATCATGTGGTTGGAAAATTTTCTATAGAACACAAGAATTGTTTACTTAAGCTATGGAATTTTTTTTAATTAATCCAATCTCAATGAAATCGTAACTCCTCACTTACTAGAAATTCTTTTAATTTTAGGCGTTAATTAGATTATTCGTACATTTCATCTGCTGCTTTAATATTTAGACAGACACTTTTAGCAACTCATCTAGAGTTATTGTATTCTACTTAAATCTTCGATAAGCCGCCTTACACTTTTAATTAACACTCATTCACTTCTTATGATTTATTTAACAACAAAACTTTTTTTTTAATTGAGACATTGTTGGGATTTAAACTCATGATCTTCTGTTTAACAGATAAGCAAACACCTCTACCAACGAAACTAATTCGGCTGCTCAAAATGTTTTTGGTAACTTTTATTTTATTCTGTTTTATTATATAAAAACAAATGAACCACACTTTTTTGTGGCACTAAGTATCAGGCGTGGCGAGCCTAAATTTCACGGAGGTCTTACCACTGGGTGTTAGAACAACTGTTCACCCATGCCGTAACACGCATACACTCTAGATGCATATAGGTCTTATTCCTCCCCCCCCCCGGGGGGCACATTTATAAGTCTTTATGGATCACACAACCATCTAGACCTGTGTCTTGCGGGGGTAAAACGGAGCCCAGTCCCCTTAGGCTAGTAGGAGCCAACTGAACAATCCACTATATTTCTACGGGAATCAGTAGCCCGCAGAGTTCCGCTATTTGTCTCTTTAGGTATTTAGCTGTTCTCTGGCTGATTGTTGAGGTAGGCCCTTCGGGAGAATCGTGGTGGCTGTGTGTTTCGCGGCCCTCGTTTGAGTTTGTGGGTCGGATCGTTCACAATAAACACTATTAATGGTTTAGGTCCAATGAGTATAAATGCCGTCGTGTTCTTAATTATATTAAGCTTCATGCGTTCTGAACCAGGAGTTGGATAGTCTCCAACTCTTCAGCAAGGAGTGAAGGCTGCGGCCTACTTCGGACTTTCGAAATTGCTATTAGGAATGACCGGAGGATATACGTATCCGATGGCCTTCTAGAGCTTGAATGGCTTTGCTTTTCATTCACAGTGGTAATGGCCACTATCTGATTAAGGCCCACGGCCAGGTGCAGATGTAAACCTCCCCCGGGGGCACATTTATATGTCTTTATGGATCACACAAACATCTAGACTTGTGTTTTGCAAGGGTAAAATGGAGCCCAGCCACCTTCAGGCTAGCAAGAAGCCAACTGGAAAATCCACTATATTTCCACGGGAATCAGTAAGCCCTAGAACTCCGCTAATTGTCTTTTTAGCCTTTTAGCTGTTCTTTGACTGATTATTGAGGTTGGCCCTTCGGGAGTATTGTGGTGGTTGTGATTTTGCGACCCTCGCATGAATTTTATTATGGCGGCCAGGATCATCTCGCCTTTAATAACACCAACGGGTGAATGATCCGGATCCAGTGAGCATGCTAGCCATGTATTCTGGACCAGGAGTTGGATAGTTTCCAGCTCCTTAGCAAGGAGTAGTGGTTTGCAATCCTGCTTTGGGACCGCTAAAATTGCAACTAGGGATGGCCTGTTGCTAGAATTAATCCTGGGCTTCCTAGGGCGTGAATGACGTTGCTTTTCATTCCCAGTGGTTTGACCACCATCTGATTACGGCTTACGGCCAGACGCAAATGTAAATCTTATCACGAAATACGTCTTAGTTACAATTTTCGAGTTCACGTTGGCAGGGCTATGCCCGCACTCCTTGCTGAAGTGTTGAACATTATCCACCTCCTAGTCCTAACGCACGCGTAAGCCATGACATTGGATGTTACATTTTTTGATAACACCTCTTTGGAACTTTCTTCGAAGCGCGATTAAATCACAGTCACCAAGTTGCTCCCCGATAGGCTTTACCAATAAAAAGAATAGGGCCGTAGCCCTGCGGGCTTTTGGTTCCCGTAATACCAATGTGCGTATAATAAGTCACTGGTCGGAGTTTGTGAGTCCTCTACCTCTTTCAGTTTCGAAATCCTGCTAGCCCAAGCGACTGGCGCCGCCTTTTATTCCTGAAGCCACATGTCAAGATAGGAAAGAGATCCATCAAAACTGCATGTCCCCAGGAAAGACTTATTAGTGGTGTAACACAACAACTTGTTTAGTTTTTTTTTTTTTTGATTCAGCTCTATTAAGCGTATCTAAGAAATCTTAGCGGACCCGTTATTCAGCAAAAAGTAACATTAACTAAACACATTATTACAATAGAACTAATTACCGATTATGCTCGAAATAGATTCATTAATTCAAGCCGAAGTTTGTCTTTCTCGGTGCAAGTCCGCTCTGGGTGTATAGAAAGGAAAATAGAAATTTATTAGCAATCGATTTAAGAAGAGCACACCACCAATTTATAGCAGCTTCTTATTTTTATTCACATGATATTTTCTTAAGAACTTAATTTTCAGTGTATAATGGAGGACACTCCACGTCATGTCGCTTTAAATCGATATAAAACAAGACTGCGAGAACTGCTTTCGAATAACTACGAAATTATACAAATGCATACAGAAGAGCGCCTGTAGAGGTTCATTGAGGATAGTAGGGTATCCAACACTATTGATTCTCTAGAGCATCGACACAATAGGGGATGTATTTAGGTGCCCCTGTAGGCTAGTAGGTAGTGTACTAGCTTGTCAGTATGGGGTTGTGGGTTCGATTCCTAACAAAGACCTTGGTTTTCTTAGTGATGAAGGCATAGTCACTGGTCGCTGTGCTGTTTTTATACGACAGTTAATTTCCGACTATCCTTCTACTTTCACCACCTGTTTCATCTCTTCTCTATCCCTTTCCTAATGAATGTAGCACGGTACTTGACGGTACTTTAATAGGCATTGTTGCCTGAAGTGCTACTTCTCTTAAAAAAAAAAAAAACAAACTGTTTTATCGTTACTGCAATGGTAAGTGCTCTAATGAAATTAGGGAACTTGTTCCCATTACTCGCACGTTTTCACTTTTAATTTAATTTTCATTAAGTGCGCATGCATTTGTTGTTGATTGGCCAGTGAATCGCAATGCGCTTTATAGGGAAAATTTGTATTTTAGCAGAACAGTCCATATGTGGAATAAACTCCCTCCACAGGTTTTTCCTGTCGCTTTCAATATAGGAAAGTTCAAATTGAATGCCCACTAACACTACTCCCTCTTTCCTCTTCCCCACATGCTAATTTCTTAGTTCTGGCACAATGCCTTACATATGTAGGGATCATCCCCTGAGTGCTGAAATCGTGGTCTTGCCACTGAATGAATACAAAGTTCTACTAACGCCATTGAGGTGCATAACCCAATCTACCCCAAGTTGCCAAAGCACAGCAAACAGAATCTTGCCACCGTTCCTAGGGTTCCCAAACATAGCGAACAGCATCATTCCACCATTCCTAGGTTGAAGGCTGGAGGCTATTTAAACTCCTGTCATCTTGCAACAATGAACCACAATCTGAAAATGCAACAGCACAGCGGCTAGGTAAAAGCCACAGCCATCAAGTTGCTCCCGAAGGACCTCAGCAATAATCGGAATAAGAGATATATCTGCTGCAGGCTACTGGTTTTGGTACCAGTTGTTAAATCACTGCTAAGATTTCAAAGATCAGTTACTTCCATATTCAAGTCTCTGCTAGGCTAGACGACTGGTACCGCCTTTCACCTATAGAAGCTAAAATTTCAAGGTGCAAAGGTGAAGACTGTGTACCCCTATGGAGGAATAGAATTAATCGCAGCAAATCCTTCTAAATGCACTTCCCTTATTAAAGTCAAGGCCTTACACATTTACCGACGGAAAAACTTAGCATACTAAGGTGTGAAAACGATTTGAAAAGTTTGATGATCATAAGAATCATATTATATTCCCTGCAAAAAAAATATTATTGCAATAAATAAAATTGTTTTAAACAAAACTACAGTGTGTATTTTGGTTTTCTTTAAGTTTTATAGCGGACATAAAAATATTTTAAAATTTTTTATAAAAACAAGGCCAAGTACATGAAACTTACTATTGGGACAGCCTTTAATTTAATTTTTTTTTTATTGCCTAAAGTGCATATAGTTTTACATTGCCGTAGTCATTGACATAAATTTGAGTTGTCTGAAAATAATAATATTTTTGGTAATATTGCCTCACTTTTGGAACACCTTTTAATTTTAAGTATATTTTTTTATTATAGCGTTAGCCACTTTAGCAGTGGCATACTTTCTGTGAATATTAAGTGGATTCTTAACAGCTTTAGATATAGCGAGCTGTGACAGACGGACAAACATCTTAGTGAAAACAATATAGTTACTTTTGTACTCCCCTTTGCCTACGGAACCCTAAAAGCAAATAAAAACAACACTCATTTTACACTGACCTGCTGGTTCGATTAACGCATATTGACCGTAGTTAAATTCAAATGAAGTGAAAGCGAAGTCATAAAAAACGATATTTGTAAGGTTCTGTTAACTGAATTGAATTGCAGGAGTGTGAGTGTAAATTGAAGCATATGCAAGCTTAAAGTAGATATATTTATATAAATATATATATAATTATTTGTTTATAGAATATTGTCGTTGTTATTGTCGTTTTTGTTGTATAAAACAACTAAAACAGCAACAACAAAAGCAATAATAACAACAATAAAGTGCGATTTTTCACACCATCTCGATTATGCGTGAAATAAAAAATCATATGTAAGGATATGCATGATTGAATAAATTTTAATACACACAGACACACACACACACAGGCAAATACAGACGCACATACACATAGGCACATAAAAACAAGAAAACAAACAAATTCATATGATATACTGGCAAACATATTCATACTGGCAAACAAGCATTAGGGCCGTTTCAAACATTTTTTATAATAAAAACTGTATCATGGCTGGGATAATCACAGTCACAACCAAAAGTAGCATAGATGTTATGATTGAATAGTATGATTGTCCTTAAGCCCTAATATAACAATGTGTCTAGAGTTACAACAATATTGTCAAATAATGGGTTTTTCAATGCGTTTGTGTCATATTCTTGTTTAAATTTTAGAGTGCAAGATTTTTATAATTCTCATTTGGTTCATGCAAATATATAAAAATAAGTCGGGTTTTCCTTCCTGACGCTATAACTCCAGAACGCACGAGCCGATTTCCACGGTTTTGCATTGGTCTCGGGTTCCGTGAGGTTTATAGCGAAGAAAATTCTGGAAAATTTCAAGAGATAAGCAGAAAAACAGGGAAAATCATTTTTCACATACAGCGCCATCTCTGATACATGGGGGTGCCATCTCTGATACATAATATGTACTACAACGGCACCAGTACGTGGTGTGTGAGAATCCCTTACGAAAATAAGTACGTTTCATTTTAAGTAGATGGCGCCGTGCACTAGGTCGCATGTATTCTCTTCATCCTAGAAATGATGAATGTTTTTATTTGCGTGGTCCAAAATCATTTGCGCATTTGAAAACTATGAATGGCCACCAATACCAAACATATCGAGAAGCATGTCAACTATTGAGATTCTCAATGGGATTTAATACTTGCGGGTTCAGTTGTTTAATCAAATGCGTACCAAATACGAACGCTGTTCGCTATTATCATCACCATTGAATTTCCCTTCACAACCAATTCAGCTATGGAACAAATGCAAAGGCGACATATGTGATGATATCTTGCATCGCTTGCGCATCCGAACGAATAATCCCGACTTGCAAATAACCAATGAAATATATAATGAAGGATTGATTCTGATTGAGGATCAATGCTTGACTATTGCAAACAAGCTACTGATTGAAGTAGGAATGATCGATCGATGCACGATGGATTTAACCAAGAATTAAATCGAGAGCTGCAATACAATGTTTATACATTGCAGGAATTCGTTCAAAGTAATGTGCCGTTGCTGAATGACCAGTAAAAACAAATATACGAAACATTTATGAAAGCGGTGGACAATAATACTGGTGGTCTGGAGGAACAGGGAAAACATTTGTTATTTCATTGATTTTGGCTACAATTCTGGACTCTTCTAGATGGCGATCGTACTGCATATTCTGCGCTTAAGTTGCCACTCAGTTTAAACACAATTGATACTCGAACATGCAACATTTCCCGATCCAGTGCAATTGGAAAATTGTTGATGCAATGCAAGCTAATTGTTGGGGATGAGTGCACACTTGCACATAAGAAATCACTTGAAGCACTTAACTTCACACTAAAGGATCTTCGGCGAAATAACAACATCTTTGAAAATGTTTTCCCAAACATTAGTGAGAATTATCAGAATTAGGCGAGCAATATCGCCGCAAAGAATAATGATGTTGTACACGCACTGAATTTCACCATTCAATCAAAAATCGATGGCGATTTGGTGACATACAAATCCGTTGATTCCATAACAAATCCCGATGATACAGTAAATTACGAAATGTTACAAAAAACGAAGCCATCTAGTGGCGAAACGGAGTTCGCCAGGTTTGCTAGTATACTTATAATTAAGTACTGCTCCCTTACAAACAAAAGTACTTCTTGCTAGTATTGATTTACATGACAATTTGGAGGGCGGCAATACAACAATGTTGGCTATTGGCTGCTATCCGTAAAGAAATAACAATTTAAGTATCACGTAAATTTAAAGAATTTTTTTAATAAAAGAGAATGAGAATTATATCAGTATATAAAATTCCTGTGCAGTAAAAGCAATCTGCTTATAAAAGGTTTTTTAACAAAAAAGTTTGTTTTCTTAAATAAGATAAAACACGAAATGTCCATCATGACCACTAATATTTCATCAAAGTTTTCAATCACTTTTCGGCAAAATAGCGGTCATATTTCGTTAATAACATCACGGATTTTGAGTTTGAGGGCTGAAATCGATTCGATTAGCTCCCTATAGACTCTGTCCTCAGCATAGCCCCACAAAAAGTAATCCAGTGGTGTTAAATCACACGATCTGGCTGCCTACTTAACTGCTGATTGTTGTGAAATTGTGCGAGATTGGGAAATTTGATTTGCAATAAATTGATCGTTTAATTGGCTGTGTGACATATGACATCGTCCTGTTGAAACTACAAGTTAGTGATATCCACGTCGTCAATAGTAGGCCAAAATTGAGTTGTTAGTATCTCGCGGTAGCCCTTCCCCCTACCCCCCCCCCCCACACTCCGGAGGCACATTATGTATCATCTGGGGGTAAAAGGCAGCCCAGTCCCATAAAGGCTAGCAGTAGCTAACTTGGCAACTTTCACGTTATTTCCAGGGGAATCAGTAAACCCCAGAGTTCAGGTTTTGCTGTTCCCTAACTAATTATTGGCCCTTCGTGAAGTATTACAGTGGTTGTGGTTTCGCAGGCCCTCATGAAATGATTGAGGGACCGGGATCATATCACCTTTGACCAAGAACAGATGGTGAATGATTCGGATCCAGTGCGCATGCTATATCATGTGTTCAGAACCAGGAGTTGGATAGTCTTCAATTCTTCAGCAAGGAGTGGCCCTGCTATGCGCTCTCGAAATTGCCACTAGGAATGACCTGTTGGGTAGAGATATCCATCGGCTTCCTAGGGCGTCGGTGCATGCTACATATAACATATCAAAGTGGTTTGATCCACCATGTTATTGTGGCCACATGGTTAGGTAACGATGTAAATCTTATCACGTAATCTCACGATAGCGTGATCCATTGATCGTTACCGTATTTCCAGCCTCATCTTTGAAAAAAAAAACGACCTGATCACGTCTCCAGACTACAAAGCGCATGATACAGTGACACGTTGAGCAAGCAAAAGCTTCTCAATAAGCGCTCAAAAGACCAAATGTGGCAATTTCGCCTATTTGACGTACCCTGACAAGTGAAAATGGGCTTCGTCTGAAAAAATGAATTTTTCAGAAAAACCTGCCAGTTGTTCGTGAATGATCTGAGCGAATCTACGGCGATATGAATGGTCGGTCGGCTTCATTTCCTGTACCAGTTGATCCTTGTAAGGCTTCAAAGTCAAATCGTTAAGCAAAATTCGCCATGTGGTGGTTTTTGATAACTCCAATTCGAGGAATTGACAAATTGGGATCTGCTTCAATACTGTGGCTCACGAAGGCGATGTTTTCAGTTGAACAATCCGGTTCGCATATTTTGTATCGAGCCTGTCGACTCAAATTTAAGTAACAAATACTTAATAGCGGTTTCTGAGGAATAATTATGTTGTCCGAAAATATCACAAATTTTAGAAAATGTGACTTTAACAGAACCACCATTTTAATGCGATTTTAATTATTTTAATGCGATTTTCGTGCGAAATTGAAGTCATTGTCACAATTGCCAATGCATCGACTACGAATACGTCAAAAAACTAAATGTTAAAAGTATCATGAAAAACAAACTTATTGTTGAAAAACCCGATAGTAAATTCTCTTAATATTGACACCTGACAAAAGAAGAAGTTTCGAAAAATATACAAAAAAGGACAGTTTAATTGGGGCCATCCTATTCTTATAAATCAATGTTTCTGTATATATGTATGCATGTATGTATGTGAGAACATGTATATACATAACAAACATAAATATAAAATTGTTTGTGTTTGTGTGAAAAAAAACATACACATACATACATACATATGTCTGGCATCATATCATAATGATATTATTTGTGTCATTTAAATAATTCAATAATTTCATTTATGGTTCGTTATGAATTTTCATGCTGACACTTATCGTTTACGCAGTCAATAGTATATTTCTCACCAACTTATTGCATTTATTTTTTTGTTGTTGTTGTTGTTTGTGTTTTTGCATAACTTTCATACGAAAAATAAGTGTTTTTTTTTTGTTTGTTTGTTTGTTTGCTTGCCATTATTGGCCAAAAGTAAAAAAGAAACAAATAATGGACGAGCTATTAATATAAAAGAATTCCACCGCTAATGTATTTATTATCGACTTTTTTTTACTCAATACTCATGATACAATTACCATCCTTAAGGAATTTTAATTTAAAACAGATTTTCAATTCTTGTTTTAAATATTTTTTTCAAGAAAAATTTATATTATCCAACTTAACATATTAAATATGAAAAAGAAAATAAACTAAATTCTTGGTTATTTAAACAGAAAGTGTTAAAAAGAAATATTTATCTTAGAGAAGGCTTTTTTTATACAAGGATTATTTAATACTTTAATATGTAATAATACTTTTTGTAAACGATTTGTAAAAATAGTACTTTTTAGAAAAGTTTTATTTTAGTTTTTTATTTATAAATACCTTGTTTCATAAAAAATATTATTTTTTTTAAAAAAATTTTTTATTTGAAACAATCTTCTCAATAGAGTAAGGTACTTTTCCAAAAAAATGTATTTTTTGAAAAACAATTTTTTACATTTATTTTCCAGTTGCCAAATCGATCAATTTCACTTTTATGTTTTGTAATAAATAAAAAGTCCAAAACTGTCTTCGATTTTATAAACGCATTTGCTTAAAACAAAAATATTACTTTGAAAAATATTTTAAAAATTATTTTAATTTTTAATCACATTATGTTAGCCCATAGCACTTTTATTTGAATTCAATTTCCCTTTTCCAACTGTTGAATTGTTACATACAAATGTTTTCTATATTTTAAAATAATAATTGTATCATGTCCAGCATACAAATATACAAAAATTATTGTTATTAATGATCCTTTATTAATATCAGCTGGTATAAGTTATTAACAACAACAACAATCATCACATATTAACTGTGGGCAATTTTGGGGTTAGGAAACAAATTGCCTTAAAACACAAGCTTATTTGAACAATTTCATTTTTATTGGCTCCAATCTAAAATAGAAATAAGGGAGTTAATAATTTTTTTGCTGAGTTTAAGATGGGCAAAGGCATTACGCATATAGCGAGAATCGTCATTCCACCGTATGCCGGACACTCCGTTGCGGCTACCGGCTAAAAACCCACCTTAAGTCGGGAATATTTTGCCCCCCCCCCCACCCCTTCACCCAACGCTCTCAAATATCTTTAAGAGGAATCCCTAATTGGGCCCGTTCCACTTAACCTGCGTCCAGCTAACCACTTCAAGCACTGTTAATCGTCACTATGTCCAGGTCACGTTTCTTTTCTCGGAGTGTACGCTTAACATATTTCGCTAGGGCAGTCCCTCCCCCCCTTCGGGAGTTCATTGATATATTTTGACGGAATCTCACCGTCATTACATGTATCAACGGGGGTAAAAGGGAGCCCAGTCCCCTAAAAGGCTAGCAAGAACCAACTAGACAACTCCACTTTATTTCCACGGAAATCACTAAAGCCCCAGCGTTCAGCTTTTCGATTTTTTTGCTGTTTTGCCTTTTAGCTGTTCTCTGACTGATTATTGAGGTTGGCCCTTTGGTAGTAACGTAGTGGTTGGACACAATGAATGGTCCAGGTCCAGGGAGCATGATTGCGGTTGTGTTCTTAAATTTTATTAAGCTTTATGCGTTCTGTACCAGGAGGTGAATAGTCTCTAACTCTTCAGCAAGGATGGGCACGTTGGCCTGCTCCGATCTGTTGAAATTGCAACTAGGAGTGACTGGAGGATAGACATATCCGAAGGCTTCCTAGGGCGAGGGTGACACCACATTTCATCCGCAGTACCCCTCGGGGGCACATTTATCGGTCTTTATAGAATACTTGACTATCTAGACCTGTGCAATTGGGGGTATAAGGGAGTCCAGTCCCCTGAAGGCAGCAGGGGTACACGTTATTTCCACGGGAATCAGTAGCCCGCTATTTGTCTCTTTAGACATTTAGCTGAGGTTGGCCCTTCGGGAGTATCGTGGTAGTTGTGGTTTCGCGGCCCCATAACAGACAGGCCAGTTTTATATGGTGGCCAGGATCATTTCACCTTTAATCACACCTACCTGGTGGAATGATCCTAGATCCATGTGTTCTGGACAGGAGTTGGATAGTCTCCAGCTCTGCAGTAAGTAGTGGTGGCTTGCAGCCCTGTCATCAATGTTGCAACTAGGAAAGACCTGTTGCTAGAATTAGTCTTCGGCTTCCTAGGGCGTGAATGACGTTGCTTTTCATTCCCAGTCATATCCACTATTTGATTAAGGCTCACTGCCAGGTGCAGATGTAAATCTTATCACGTAATTTCATCCGCAGTGGTATGATCCACCGTCTTGTTATAGCTTACTGACGTAAATCTTATCACGTTGTCTGGCTAATTTGCGTTTCCATCTCCGTGCGGTATTCCCACTGACGGTGGTACCTGCAAAAGGTGTCAGCGTCGTCTACTACATCCTCCCCTTCATAAATGCAAAACGAAGTGTTGCATTTCCTCATATCGTATATCGTGTATATCGAAAGTAGTCGTGTCCAGATAGTATCCAGATAGTATTCCTGGCTATCCATTTCTCCAAAACCATCTCCCATGATCCTCGCTTCTCCATCGCGTGCCACTTCTCCACGGTTTCCAGTTTTATGGCTGCTATTTCAGCTATTACGCATTCCGGCTATTACGGGAACAGCTGAGAGTGCTGATAAAATGCGATAAACAGAAGTAACCCGTAATGCTGCTGTTCTCTGCACTGACGGAAAAGTTTTCGTCCTACGTTTGACCTTTAATGTCTGCACCTATATTTTCGCTTCCATATAGGAGAATACTGTTGTAGGTCTTCACTAGCAGTTTTCATCTACTTGGACTGGGTCCCCCGATTTTCGGCATGAGTCGGTAGAGTTGTGCCGTTATTTTTGCCGATTTTGTTGCCGAGTGTTAAGGAATTAATAATGGAATATTATAAAGAGCAAATGTTCACCTGAAGCATATTGCTAAATGCCTGCTCTTTTCACAAAATTTTGAAATACATTTTGCAAAAAAGCCTCTCATCAATGTAGTGCCGAATTTCATATTTCAGAGCACCAGTTCTTCGTGGCTAGTTCACGTATATCTGGGCATTAAAATAGCCCCATAGAAAAGAAACAAGCAGCGTTAATTCACAAGAATGGCGAGAGTAACTGACATTGCTACATTTAGAATGTCTAACGGAAAAACTGAATTGTGCCACCACCATGCGTCCACTTTCCTTGGATTTTGGATTTTTTGAACCCCATATGTGAACATTTTATAGCCCTCTAATTGAAAATGAGCCTCATCACTAAATATGTTTTTGTTGAAAAATGCGTTGTTCTCGTTCTGTATTTTGAACAGACATTCAAATCTTTATGCAAAATGTTTCCTCAAAGTATTGCACCGTGCATGCATACTCACCAGTACCGGTACACTGTAGTGTTAGTAGATATATGTGAAATATATTTATTACGTTATTTCTGGAATATCATTTTTTTTTTACACAAATTCCGGAAAAGTTTCAGTAGTCTATCTAACAAAGTTTCAGAGATGGAGGGCTGTAATAAAAGAACAAGCACTGTAACTTTGTCTTCCAATCGCGGCCTCGCAGTGTGGATACATAGTCACTTCTACCGGTACAGTGTAGTGTGAGTTGATTGTTGTGATTGCCTACACAATCATTAACTAAAAAGTATCATATATCACTCTTAATACTTCACACTGGCAGCGATCAATATATTTGCTGCAAGCCAATCGAACGTACAGGGTGTTATATTGCAAGTGTGGATATGCACAAGCAAATAAAACTAGAAATGCTCACAAGGATTTAGTTGTGAATACGAGTAATCTTACAAATGTATTACACTGCAAATGTAGGTACACACAACCGCACTAATACTCGCTATGTTTACCACAGCTCATATCGTCAATCTTTACATAAGAATATTTGATAAGAATAATTCTAAGCCTTTTTTTTTTATTAAACAAATTATAATTTAGAATTATTATATAAGCAGAATAATTGTATAGAAAAAATATTCAATACACAAAAGCCTTAAATTCAGCAGTTTACAGTTTCCCGTGTAATACTCAGTTTTTGCGAACATCAACAAGTGATGTTCCAGGCTCATTCCCAACACTTTGCTATACAGCGGTTATGTTGGCATCACTACGATCGCTATAAGCAACAAACAGTTGTTATCGGAAATATTGTTAGCCTCAACTTTAGCGATTATATTATGTAGAGCAGTTTCAGAAGGAGCCTGGTTACGAACAAAGGCTGATCAAATTTATGGAAGTAATACAGCGAAATTTTCAACATATTGATAGGAAATTTTTACAATTAAAAATCTTTGCGCAGAAATGTCAAATTATATGTTTAAAATTTCCCAACTTTTTACTAAATAACAGTAAAAGGATGACAACTACGTTAAACAATTAATAATTTTGCAGGCAATTTACTCTCTAACCTCAAATTTTCCCATCACATACTTTAATTATACTCTAGAGAAGGGAAATATTTGAACTGTGTTACGTATGATTGATATTAACATTGATCATGCGCCTAGTTTCATTATGAAAGGCTTTTAAAGACCTTTCCGAAGACCCTATACTTACAGCTTATACTTATACTTAAGACTTGATAAGTATTTATATTGCGATAACAGCTTATGAAAGGATAACAGCTTGCGAAATTGGTAAAAAATATACAAAAAGAAAAATAACACGCGGAACTTTATATAAAATCTGTAAAAGATGATCGATCTTATTAATTAAAATTACAGAGTGAAGATTATATAAAATAAAGGCCACAGGCTACAGTATATTTCAAATAGCACTGTATATAAAGGGTGTTTATCTAGAGGTATAAAACTTTAAAATAAAATAAAACAAAGACGAATTTTTTAAATAGACTTGAAGTTCACTTTATTCGAAAGATAATTTTCCGACATTATAATTTAAATGTGACTTCTGGCATATGACCGCCACGGCTAGCTCGGACCTAGTTTAATCTGGAAGTCCAATTTTTGATAACATTTTGTAATTCTTATAGTCGTATAGGCAATAATGTGGCGAATGCTGTCCATCCAGTAGTCAAAGACTTCTTATAGTTCTACGAAGCAGCACGATACTAAAAACTTGTTTACGAGTCCGAAATGCGAAACTACGAGGTTACCCAAGGTTTTCTTCAATAAATAAATTTTTTCTCGAGCTGTAATACATGTTGCCTCATTTAATTAAAACCACAGCTCCTGCCCATCATGGTTGTTCAATTGGTTATGAAAAATCGACTAACAAAATGTCCACCAGTTGAAAAAGTGTTGCTAACTTAAAGTACTATAGCTCTATAGTTATTTTTATGGTAAACATATTTTCTTTAATTAAAAATTTTGTGAAAGGTACTTTTTTAAAAGGTACTTTTTCTAAAGGTACTTTTTGAAAATGCAACATACTACACAAAGCATTGTTTGTCCCTTATTTATTTTTCTTTAAAATAACCTTTCCACTTAAAGTTAATTTTTTACATGGAAAATGTTTTCAAAAGGTACCATTTTTTTAAAAAGTACTTTAACAAGCAAAAATTTTTGCAAAAGATACAGTTTATCAAATGTACTTATTTTACAAATAATTAAAAAAAAATATATTGCTTAAAATAAATTTTATATACAAGGTGGTTTTTAAAAAGGTACTTTTTTAAATATGGTTTTTGAAGGCTTTTTATAATTTTTCTACAAATCTCCTTTTTTCTAAAGCACTTATGCTACAAGTTTCTGCAAAAATTATTTCTTAAATTTAGCTCTATAACAAACTCCCGATACATTTATTTAATTACTAGTAACTTAATATTAAGCCCTCGTACTTATATTTATATAAGCACTATAAATAACATATTTTTTAAAATCTGGTAACGTTTATTTTTTTTTTATTTTTTCTATTGTGAGAATAATCATTTTAAATGAAACATTTGTTGGCTAAAAGCACGTAGTTGCCTTCAAGTTGTAAGACGTTTAAGAGTATAAAGGGTGCTTGACAAGCAAACGAGTAAGTGTCTATCTGTCTGTCTTACAAACAGGAACAGCTATGAAAAAAGGAACAATATAACACTTAATGCAATTGTTGTATTATAATTTTTTCTTAAGCACCTTTGAAATGTGTTAATCATATTTTTCATATAAAAAGTCAACTGTAGAGGTCTCGAGAATAAAAGTACCATTAAATAATAAAAAAAAAATATATTTATATGTAGGTTAAGTATCTTCTTCCTTAACCACTAAATATATTTTAAATTGTGATAACCCTCTTACATAAGCCTTTTAAATGGCATCAGGTGCATTATGAAAACATATTTTAATAACCCCTAAACATTTAAGTACTTTTTTTAACCTTTTTAATTGAAACTTTGAAACGCTACTTAATATTTTATTATAAAGACATTTTTTGAAATAGCAACAAAGCAAACACCTTTTAGATAAATGTAACTCAATTGCATTACTAAAATAACAAAAGTTTCCTTTCATTAAAAGTTCCATTTAAAAAATGTACCTTTAAAAAAGTACTTTTTTTAAAAAAAAACCTTAAAAATTATGACAATAAGCAAGTTTTTAAATATCTTAAAAAGACTCTTTTAAGAAGTACGTAAAAATAGTACCTACAAAAAGTACCTTTTCAACATTTTTCTTTTTGAAAAAAATTCTTTAAACAAAAATTTTCTTATACAAAACATAGTTTCTCAAATTTTACCTTTTAAAATAATACTTATTTTAAAAGCACCTTGCAAAAAGTACCCTTTCTAAAGCAAATGAAAAAATTTTACATAATCTATTAAAAGGTAACTCCAAAAAGAACCAGTTAACACATGCCTTTTCAGCAGAGCAATTAAAAAAACAGGGTCACTTAAAACTCACCTTTTTAAAATGTACGTCTTAAATAGCCCTATTAAAAAGACTATTTAAAAAAGGGCCATTTAAAAAAAAATTTTAATATTTTAAATATTTTTGAAAGAGATAGTTTGAAAATGTATTCTTTAAATAAAAAACTGCAAGTATGCACTTTATCTATAAAATAAGTACCATTTTAAAAAAGGCCTTTATTTTAATAAAAGCGTGCTTCGGTTGTAAAAATACATTAAAAGAAGACAAAAGTTTAATATTTCTCAGAAAAGATATTTTTGAAAATGTACCTCCTTTATTTTCGAATAATATTCTATATCAACGACTATAGGAAGTAAATATTCTTTTTACAGAAATATTATTAATTTTTAAGTATCTTTTGAACAGGTATGAAGTACACTATAAAAACTACCTTCAAAACGTATTTTATAAAAAAAGTACCTTTAAAAAACCTCTCAAGAAAATGCTTTTAAAACAAGTATTGTTTAGAAAAAAACTTCTTAGCAAAATATCTTCAACAACCCTTCAAACTAGTACCTCTAAAGAGACCAAATAAAAAGTACCAAATTAAGTACCAATTAAATAGTTTTTTCAAAAAGAATTTTCCTTTACAAAAACTGCTATTAAAAAAGCAGGCTATTTAAAAAAATACATTTAAAATCAAAATTTCCAAAAAAAAATATTTTTGTATTAAAAAAATGCCCTTTTAAAAAAAGTCCCGTAAAAACAAGTTGCTTTAAAAGGAGATAAGGTTTGAAAAAATAATATATATAAAACTTAAAAAAAATAATTTTTGCATTTAATTTTTTTGCTTGTCGCATAAGTGCTTTATGAAAAAGTATATTTGTGGAAAAATTATAAAAAGCCTTCAAAAACCATATTTAAAAAAGTACCTTTTTAAAAATCTCTTTGTATATAAAATTTATTTTAAGCAATATAATTTTTTTAAATTATATATAAAATAAGTACATTTAGTAAAGTGTATCGTTTGTAAAAATTGTTGCTTGTTAAGTACTTTTTGAAAAAAAAGGTACCTTTTGAAAAATCAACTTTTGAAAGCCTTTTCCATGTAAAAAATAACTTTAAGTGGAAAGTTAATTTTAAAGAAAGGTAATTGCAGAACAAACCAGGTCTTGTATGATGTATTTTCAAAAAGTACCTTTAGAAAAAGTGCCTTTTTAAAAAGTACCTTTCGAAAAATTTTTAATTAAAAAAACCTTTAAAATATGTTTACCACAAAAGTTACTGTTGGAAAAAGGCGTATTTAAAGAATTTCTTTTTTATATTAAAAAAAGCCCCTTTTAAAAAAGTCCTGTAAAAACAAATTGGTTTAAAAGGATATAAAAAAGTAATATTTCCAAGACTTTAAAAAACTAATTTTTGCAAAAGCTTATAGTATAAATGCTTTATGAAAAATAATATTTGTGGAAAAATTATAAAAAGCCGTCAAACACCATATTTAAAAAAGTACTTTCTTTAAAACCACTTTATATATAAAATTTATTTTAAGCAATATATATTTTTAAATTATTTATAAAATAAGTACATTTAGCAAAGTGTATCCTTTGCAAAAATTTTTACTTGTTCAAGTACTGTTTTAAAAAATGGTACCGTTTGAAAATTTTACTTTTGAAAAGCTTTTCCATGTAAAAAATTTTAATTGGAAAAGTAATTATTTAAGGAAGAGTAATTTTATTACAAACAAAGTCTTATGCAATATGTCGCATTTTCAAAAAGTACCTTGCAAAAAGTAAGAAAAAGTACCTTTAAAAAAAGTACCTTTTACAAAATTTTTATATAAAAAAAACTTTTAAAATATGTTTACCGTAAAAATTTTTTAAACATATATTTCTCAAATAGTATTGAAAATTTTTTGAAAAATTTTTAAAATATTTTATAAAATTGGAATTTTTGAAAAGTGACTAATAAAATATAGAATAAAGAACGTCTTAAGTAGGCTCTGTAGGTGTAGTAGGCTCTGAAGAAAAACTATATTTGATTAAAAATATTACTACCAGAAAAAAAGGGTCTTTCTAAAAATTACTTGCTTTTTACGTGATGTAAAGTTCCTTTTTATTGGCCTTGTCAATTTAATATTTTAAAAGTTTAAACTTTATTTTGGTTTTTTGCTTCTTCTAGTAAATTTATTTGTATTCCTACTGTTTGTAGAGGTAACATGTATACAGACACACACACACACACTCTGTGATCCATTCGTGTATATTTGTATATAGAAATTACATGGAAAATGTATGTTTATTGTTGTTTAACTATTTGTTTATTCTAATAGAACGAACATTATTATCAGTTAAATCATGTGTAAGTTAATTTAAATAAAATCCCAGCAAAAAGTTTGATTTTTCTTCATCTCCACCTCTACCCTTTTTATATGTTTTATTAAACTGTGTACGTGTGTGTGTGTATATGTTTGTCTGTTTTTTTTTTTTTCTAAATAGACGCAATAATAATTATGTGCAAATCAAGCGAATAAAATCAGAACAACAAATCAGATTTGTAAAAGTTTTGACTCTTAACTGCTGCAATCAAATTACGTAAATTTTATGTAGTTTTTATTTTTTTAATTTTTGTTGTATTTTGTTTTTAATAGTTGTTTTGTTTTGTGTTATTCGCAGGAAACAAACAAGTTTTAAAAACTAATCCAATTCCATAGATTTATTTTTACTCCCATTCATACAATTTAATGAAGGCTTTTTTACTTGGATTTGAATACATTTCATCAAATAAATGCGTTTAGATTGCCGTACATTTCAGTTTAAGAAACAAAAAATAATAATAAAATAGCCTGCACACATGTTTATGATAAGTAGGCACAGTGTCGAGCAGAACAGATTACAAAAAAAAAATTTTTAATTCGAAAAGTCGTTTTTATAAAGACGTTTAGACTCTTCAGCGTGTAATAACAACAAAAAATTTTGTTGCATTCAATTACTCGTTCATGTTATTATCCGTGGAATAGCAGAGCTTTACGTATTTTGATATTCAATCGAGAGATACAATTTTTCATGCCTCAGTCGAATAAATCAGGCTGAACACAATTAATAGCCACTTGACGAAAGCACGGGTTTGTTCAGCCGTGATTTTCATTGTGATGTTCTTTTTGTACTACGTGACACCGTTTTGCTAGAGCGATATATTCTTTTCCTCTAAATGATCTTAATCATGTCCCGATACCTGCTTAAATAGCTTCTTTTTATGGATATAATGCCGCCTAGCCTAATTGTGACAACACCAACAACATGATAGTTTTGACATTTAGTTTTTTGACGTATTCGTAGTAGATATATTGGCAATTGTTACAATGAATTCAATTTCGCACGAAAATCGCATTAAAATAATTAAAATCCACTCTGCAAATGGTGGTTTTGTTAAAGTTACATTTCGTAAAATTCGTAGCTGTCCTTCTGAGACAGCTATTAAGAATTTGGTCGTTAAATTTGAGTCGACAGGCTCGATACAAAATAGGCGCACATGCCAACGCGTGATCGACTGGGTGGTTCAACTGAAAACATCGCAGCCGTGAGCCAGAGTATTGAAGCAGATCCAAATTTGTCAATTTCTCGACGTTCTCAACAATTGCAGAAAATTGAAGCCGATCGATCATTCACATCGCCGTAGATTCGCTAAATTTATTCGGGAACAAACCGGTGGTTTTTCTTAATAAAAATCATTTTTTCACACGAAGCCTAAGAGAAAATTAGTGGGGCTTACTGATTCCCGTGGAAATAACGTGGAGCTTCCAGTTGACACCTGATGCTTTGAGGGCACTGGGCTCCCTTATACCCCCAGCAGTACAGGTCTAGATGGTCAAGTATTCCATAAAGACCGATAAATGTGCTCCAGGGGGGGAATTTCGACGTTATCCAAAACCACCACATGGTGAATTTTGCGTAAGGACTTTGAGTTTGAAACCTTACAAGGTTCAGTTGATGCAGGAATTGAAGCGGCCGATCATTCATATCGCCGTAGATTCGCTCAATTCATTTAGAAACAACTGGGTGATTTTTCTGAAAAAATAATTTTTTCAGGTGAAATCCATTTTTACTTATCAGGGTGTGTCCACAAGCATAATTGCGATTATTGAGAAGCCTTTGCATGCTCAACGTGTCACTGTATGGTCTGCTATGTGGTCTGGAGGCGTTATTGGGTCGTTTTTTTCGAAGATGAGGCTGGAAATGCAGTAACAATCAATGGAAGACGCTATCGCGATATGATAACAACCCAATTTTTTTTTTCGTTTGAACCAGTGCTCAGGGGATACCCCTTACTCATGCAATGCATTATACCAGAACTAGTAAATTAGTGTTTGTGGACATTTAGAATTTTCCTATATTAAAAGTGACAGGACAAACCTCTGGAGGAAGTTTATTCCACATACGAACTGTTCTGCTAAAAAACGATTTCTCTCTTTAATGCGTAGTGCGATTCACTGGCCAATTGACCACAAATGGATGCACTCTCAACGAAAATCAAATCAAACTATTTTTGTTAGAGCACTTATCATTGTCGTAACGATAAAACTGTGAAATACAACCTACATTGCATTAATGCTCAAGAAAATCAATAGAGTTGGATACCCTACTGTCCCCAATTAGCCTCTAAGCCCTCTATCGTACGCGGTCGAGCAACTCAAAAATAGACTTTGGGGCACCAGTCTGTACTTGAGAGTTGTATTCCAGTTTCGGACGAACATAGATGGTATAAATAGTACGAAGATCGGATGGAGTGAAGTATCTTTTACACCGTTTTAGAAAACCGAGGCACTTGAAAGCTTCTTTAGAAACTTGAAAAATGTATTTAGTCCATCGAATATCACACTGAATTTTCATGCCAAAAACATCAAGAGCGTCCGATTCCGTAATATCTATATCACCCATAGTAACAAATGTAGCACCATTCCCGAACATAGATCTGTGCGTAAGCATGCAACATTGCGTCTTATGGGCAATAAAATCGACTCTCTTTACACGACGCGAAAATTGTTGCGAGTTCGTGATCGTGTTCTGCCTTTTGCAATCCACCTCCATTACTGAATATATACCAATGACAAATGGTGTTGTCATCTACGAAAGTGTATGTAGGGTTGAAAGTTTAATAAAGAAGATTATTTACCAAAATAAGAAAAAGAGCAGAAGAGAGAGCGGAGCCTTGCGGTACCCGTGATAGAGAAATTATCACCGACACCAAAAGCAGTAAGTTTGACAGAAGTGCGCCATGGATGACGACATGGATTTCACTGACATGTGGTTTCAACAGAACGGAGCCACAGCCAATGAAACGATCAATTTATTGCAAACCAAATTTCCCGATTGCATAATTTCACAACAATCAGCAGTTAAGTGGTCAGCCAGTTCGATAAATCACACAATCTGGCTGGCCACCACAAGCGTTTCAGCAAGGATCACGGCATTTTTGGTTTACACAAGATTTATAACGAAAACAGTTTTCATTGATGACATTTTTTGAATATAAACAGATTGATGCTCCATCAAAAATATAGCAAATACCTTTAAAACGACAAGGCAAGGGATTGCATGGATCTACAAGTTCCAGTTAAGACATTCTGCAAGTGGATTTCCTACCATCAAAGAGGGGCAGCTACAAGTAGGATGGCATTGCATACAGTATCATATCTGCAAACTCCAGGTCAAGGATTTATGCATTTTTGGTGACGCAAGCTTTATCTTCCTCAGGATCAGAGCTAAGTATACACTTTGGTCGGCACTAATGGCCATTCGGGTTACCAAAAAACCAGGTAAACATTCGCATATTGCTGGACCGCATTGTACCTTACAAATTGTATGTTGGCCACATGGCGTAGGATAATAAGGATCGGTTTTATCGATTATACTGCCTTTGATTACAATAGGAGAATATTGTACAAAGGCATTTCCAGTATAACCATTTGGGCATGAGCATATCGGCATGCGGTTATTGGTCAAACAAACAGCTTCCGTGCCACAAGTGCCTGGACAAGGAACAATACGGCAACAAATGTTAGAAAAAGTCATGGAAAATTTAAGCTTTAAATGACATTACGCGAGCCATCCTCCGGGGGGCACATTTATCGGTCTTTATGGAATACTTAACCAACTAGAGCTATGCTGCTGGAGGTGTAAGGGAGCCCAGTCACCTGAAGGCAAGCAGGGAGTCAACTGGAAGCTCCACGTTATTTCCACGGGAATCAGTAAGCCACAGAGTTTCGCTAATTGTCTCTTTAGACTTTTAGCTGTTCTCTGACTGATTATTGAGATTGGCCCTTCGGCAGTATCGTGATGGTTGTGGTTTTGCGGCTCCCGCATGAATCTGATTATGAGGGCCAGGATCATCTCGCATTTAATAACACCAACGGGTGAATGATTCGGATTTAGTGAGCATGCTAGTCATGTATTCTGGACCAGGAGTTGGATAGTCTCCAGCTCTTCGGCAAGGAGTAGTGGCTTGCAACCCTGCTTTGGAACCGCTGAAATTGCAGCTAGGAAAGACCTGTTGCTAGAATTACTCCTCGGTTTTCTAGGGCGTGAATGACGTTGCTTTTTATTTCCACCACCATCTGTTTAAGGCTTACAGCCAGGTGCAGATGTAAATCTTATCACGAAATTACGCGAGCCAGCCATGGCGCTCATATGCCAGATGTCGAATATGGTAATTTAATGTCCTTAAGTTTCTCATTAATAATAAAGAGATATAAAAAGATGTTTTTTTTTAAATTTCTCTTCGTTTTGTTCGCCACTGTAAGCAAGCTGGAATAAAATTAACATACGCATATGACGCCCACAACCCTCCCTCCTTCTTTCGCTCACTTAAACAAATAATTATTCTAGCACAAACACACACACACACATGCACACATGCACACATACAGACACTCAAAGGTACATGCGAGTAAATATACGATTATTCACATTAAAGTACGTAATTGCCAAAGTGAAGACTTTGAGAATAAGTAATAATAATAATCGCATATACGTGTGTACGTATGTATGCGTGTGTGTGTGTGTGTGGCTGTGTGCACCAATATGATTACGATTGCAAATACAACTTAAAACAACTAATTTGAATTCGCAACTTTTAGCGCGCTTTAATACATGTGTTTATTCACAAAGTTTTTAACTAATTTAACATGAAATCACAAATAGTTTAATAGCAATGGAATCGAACAAAAACACAAACAAAAAAAACAAAAAACAAAAAACTAAACAAAAAGATATCAATTGTTTGTTAACAATAACATACTATGAGTACCAGGGCATTAACTAGAAACAACAAACTAAAAACAACGATAATTTGTTTAAGTTTTATGAGTTGGAAATTTATTATTGGCCAAAAACAACAACAAGAGAACAAATATTTACTCCCAACTAAAGAATAAAATACACTAATTGCATTTAATTATTCCAAATAAGAAATAATAGTTCTTGTTACCAAAAACATAGCTAACTATTCCTGGCAAATATTTTAATGGTTTAAGAAAATTTAATGATTTCATTTCAAGTACTTGAGGGTCCTTGTGCCAAAATGCAAATTAAAATTTAATTTTAAATCGAGGAGTTTTTTGCGGTTGATTGAACGAAAATATCTCACGTTTTATTCTAGGTGTTTAAATGCGGTTATCGTTATATCGCGTTTTGTTTTACAATTGTGGCAACACCAACAACATAATATTTTTGACATTTAGTTTTTTAACGTATTCGTAGTAGATACAGTGGCAATTGTTACAACGAATTCAATTTCGCACGAAAATCGCATTAAAATAATTAAAATCCACTATGAAAATGGTGATTCTGTTAAAGACACATTTCTAAAATTTGTGATATTTTCGGACAACATAATCTGCTTTCTGAGACCGCTATTAAGAATTTCGTCCTTGAGTTTGAGTCGCCAAGCTTGATACAAAATGTGCGAACACCAGCGCGTGTGCGACAGGGTTGTTATCCATTATCCGGGGTTATCCAAAATCCCCACATGGCGCATTTTGCGTAAGGATTTAACTTTGAATTCTTGAAAGCTTCGATTGGTGCAGGAATTGAAGCCGACCGACCATTCACCTCGCCGTAGATTCGCTCAATTCATTTAGGAACAACCGGCTGGTTTCTCTGAAAAAATCATTTTTTCAGACGAAGCCCATTTTCACTTGCCAGGGTATGTCAACAAGAAAAAATTGTTACATTTGGGCTTCTGAAAATCCTAGAGCTATTATTGAGAATCCTTTGCATGCTCAACGTGTCACTGTATGGTGCGCTATGTGGTCTGGAGGCGTGATTGACCCGTTTTTTTTTTGCGAAGGTTAGGCTGGAAATGCGGTAACGGTCAATGGATCACGCTATCGCGAGATGCTAACAACTCAATATTGGCCTCTTATTGACGATGTGGATGTCACTGATGTGTGGTTTCAACAGGACGGTGCCACATATCACACCGCCAATGAAACTATCAATTTATTCCTAACATAATTTCCCGATCGCATAATTTCACGAAAATTAGCAGTAAGGTGGCCAGTCAGCTCTTGTGATTCAACACCACAGGATTATTTTTTGTGGGGCTATGTTAAGGACAAGGTCCATACGAAGCCAATCGAAACGATTTCAGCCTTAAAATTCAAAATCCGTGATGTGATAACGAAATAGGACCGCCCTTTTGCCAAAAGTTGATTAAAAACTTTAATGAAGGAATCCTCATCTGTCAGAGGGGTCGTGTTCATCATGTCATCGTATTATTTTACTCTTTTGTGAAACTATATTTATCTTTTAAATAGTTTTTATTCTATTTCTGTCTTGTTCTGTTCTCTCGATCTTTTGTTGATCGTTAGTTGTTCTAGCCAGCACCACTTTTCAAACTACAAAGAGATTATGGCTGCGATACGGGCTCTTCTAACTAACTCAGCCACTGTTTTCCTCACTGATCTACGTTCCGTGAAGATCTGGAAAACATTATCCATGTTTTTATTACATCTGTTTTTCCAATATTCGCTAGCCTTTACCAACTCAACTGTAGCCGTAACACTAGAACTACTTTCTAAATCTGTTTTCTTTTCTGCTTTCCTGCCTTATTTTTTCTTCATTATTTATGTAGGCTGCTGGAAACTGAACTCATGGCTTGTGATTAACATTTTGCTAGAAGTGAAAGTAACAATTTTTTAACAAAATCTCTCTCTCTCTCTCTCTCACTCTCTCTCTCTTGAACCGTAATTTTTGTATTTGTTGTATTTCAATATTTGTATATCAAATATATAAAAATAACATTCTGAAATATTCATCCTCCACCGATTCCTGATAAAGTGGCATAAACCCGCCTTCACTTTTGTCGAAGTCTTAAGAACCAATTTTCGCTTTTCTAATTAATTTTCCTCATCTAGAATTATAGTGATACTTACCAATTCAATATTCGTAAAATTTCTTTCACTAAAAATACTGCAGGTGAGACGGTTTCTACTGAATGGGCACAACATTGTAACAGCAACAACAACTAATGCCTAAATAGCTAAATGTAAATAATTCTGTCTTTCGCTAAAATAAATCTAAGACGAAAGTTGTCACAACACAGATTAATGTTTATTGCCCTTTTGGTAACTTCTGTCCAAATTCTTTATAGGAACTAGATTTAGTTAAATTGCGCGGCGTTAACAACTAATAACGATAGGTAGCATAACAGAAGTAAAATAATAATAGTAGCTGTTTTTATATTTTGTATAACCAAAATACCCTTCTTTAAGAACTAACAAATGCCTGAAAGTTTGCTCTCATATTTTAATTAATGTGTACTAAGTCCATTTTCTTGTCACAATCGGAATAATATTTTAAAATGCCCAATTCGTCTTCAACTGAATTTTAATTTGTCCCACTGTGCACTGATAAAATGAAATGTGGGATTTAATAATGGAATCTGATGAAGGCCAAACGTTCACCTTTAGCACTCAGCAGACATCGGCTCTTTTCACATAATATTGCAGCACATTTGTAATAAAGCTTCACTTATCTCGTCAATGTTACCCTGAATTTCATCTTTCCCAATGTCAGTTATTTTTAAGGATTGTTTATGTAAAGCCGGTCTTTCAAGTAACCCCAGAGAACATAGTTTATAGTGGTGGCGTTTTCCTTCGCCCTAGCACAAACTGCATCATACGGTCATTTGCTTTTGATGTAATGTTTTTTCAAGGATTTTGTGGATTTTGTGAGCGCCAATATGTCTTATCCTCATCACTAAAGATGATTTTTTCAAAATGTCGTTTTTCTTTAGTCGTTCAGTTTTTCAAAAAGCCAAGTCGCAAATGTTGGACCAAAATAATGTTTAATCAGTTTTAACTCTTGCATGAGTGAAGATTCCCCCCGGGGCACATGAAAGTCTTTTCGGAGCCTACTATTCCCTATTCCATCTAGACTGGGTCTTGCGGGGTAAAAGGGAGCCCAGGCCCCTTAAAGGCTAGAAGAAGCCATCTGGGCAATCCACAATCCACAATTCACTATTTGTCTCTTTAGACATTTAGCTGTTCTGTGGCTGATTATTGAGGTTGGCCCCTATATGGGAGTATCGTGGTGGTTGTGGTTTCGGGGCCCTATTGAGATTTTGTGGGTCGGATCACTCACAATGAACACAATGAATGGTTCAGGTCCAGTGAGTATGAATGCCGTCGTGTTCTTAATTATATTAAGCTTCATGCGTTCTGGACCAGGAGTTGGATAGTCTCCAAGGAGTAAAGGCTGCGACCTACTTCGAACTTTCGAAATTGCAACTAGGAGTGGCGGGAGAATGCACGGATTCGAAGGCCTTCTATGGCGAGAATGGCGCTACATACCATTTACAGTGGTTTGACCACAATCTGGTTAGGGCTAACTGTCAGGTACAGATGTAAATCAAATCACGCATGAGTGAAGATTAAGATCTTAATGTAAAATGTTGCGCAAGGTGTTGGGCAAAGTCGACGAATGGGGGGTAATTTTCAATACTTTACTGTACAGGGGTTATATTTGCATCGCTATGACCACTGCAAGCTTGTTAATTTCGTCTTGCATCAGCAACAACAGCTTGATCCTCGAATTAATTATGTACAGTGATCTTAGAAGAAGTATGATTACAAGGAAAAAGTGTTTGAATTTTACAAAGTGATACAGTGAAATTATCACCATATTGATAGTAAATTTTCACATTATAAAATTCTTTGCTCAAGAGCATAGCGTTTCTGAGCTAAAATTTTTCAACTTTCTACTTAATAAATGTCAAAGAAAGACAGCTTAATTCGTGTATTTAGGCATTTTATGGACAATTTAATTCCCTGTACTTTATAATATGATAAAATAACAATCTGGCAATATTTATAATTAACGTTCCGTAGTTAAAATTTTCCAACTTTTTACTAAATAAATGTCAAAGGAAGACAGCTTAATTCGTTCATTTAAGCATTTGTCGGACAATTTAATTCCCCGTACTTCAAAAAATGATAAAGTAACAATCTGGCAATATTTATATTATGTAGCATACAGGAAGGCTTAGAAAACCTTCCGCTACAACTTTAAGTTTCTTTAAAAACTCTCCTCCGCTGTAACACTTAAAATTTTAAGTGAACGTACAGTATCCAGGCAGTAGAATAAGCTACAATTGTTGCCAACCGCCACGAGCGACGCTAGTTAATTATTTAGTCTAAATTAGACGATACAAAATCAACGAAATAGTGATGCCCAACTGTTACGAACTTCAAGCTCATTCTCAACACATTGCTGTACAGCGGCTGTATTTATATCATCACTAAGAACAAACATTATCGTTAGCCTCAAACTTAGGTATTAAATTATGCACCAGGGCCTCAGAAAAATTTTGTTTATGATTACGAGAAAAAGCTACTCGAATTTGACCAAGTAATACAGTGACAATTTCACCAATTTGCTCAAGAGCATAGCATTCCGTAGTTAAAATTTTCCAATTTGTTACTAAATAAATGTCAAAGGAAGGCAGCTTAATTTGTGCATTTAAACATTTGATGGACAATTTAATTCCCCATATTTTAAAAAATGATAAAGTAACAATCTGGCAATATTTATAATTATGTTGCGCACAGGAGGAGTTGGAAAACCTACCGGTACAAATTTACATTTCTTTAAAAACGCTCTTATCCACTGTTGTGGAAAATGGAAAAGTTCCAGTTGAAGGGACAGCTGGATTAATTACTCTTACCAACGACTTTTGCCGATTTATAGACTCTAAATTAGGTCTTATTGAAAATGTTATCCCAAACATTAGTGAGAATTATTATCATAATTAGGCTTGGTTAAGTCAACGAGCAATTCTCGCCGTAAAGAAAAATGATGTTGTACATGCACTGTATGTCACCATTCAAACAAAAATCTATGTTGATTTGCTGAAATACAAATTCGTTGATTCCATAACAAATCCCGATGTTGCAGTAAATTATTCAACGGAAGTTTTAGAACTCTCTGGAGTTACCAGGATTTCCACTACATAACTTGCAACTCAAAGTTGGTTCAGTTATTATGATATTGCGTAATTTGAATCTACCGCAACTTTGCAACGGTACTCCTCGAATATCAATGATTCCAATTCATCTTCCGTTTGACTTCAAACGATTGATATTTCCGGTTCGCCTTGCGTTCGCAATAACAATTAACAAGTCGCAAGGCCAATCGCTTAGGGTTTGCGGGATAAATTTAGAAAATCATTGTTTTTCACATGGGCAGCTACACATTGCATGTTCACCAGTTGGGAAATTATCCGCCTTATTTGTGTTAATGTCAGATCAAAAAACAAAAAATGTGGTATACCAAAGAGAACTTTAATGAAACGGATAATTTGCGGGCACGTATAACGTTTCGATTCAGTATTTACTTTGGCTGCACTTTCATCTTTTACTTACAAAAAACGAAGCCATCTGGTGGCGAAACGGAGTTCGTCGGGTTTTAAGTTTTTAGTAAAATTTTCATATAAAAATCGATTTTTTTGTAGGTGATCACAAATTAGGCATATTTTTGCGAAGTTCCTCTTATTTACGGAGATACAGCCATTTTAAGTTTTTAGTGAAATCTTCTTAAAAATAGGTCGTGTTTTCTTTCCTGACGCTATAACTCCAGGACGCACGAACCGATTTCCACGGTTTTGCATTAGTTGGAAAGGTCTCGGGCTCCGTGAGGTTCAGGAACAATTTCAAGTGAAAAGCAGGAAAACAGCGCCATCTCTGATACATAGCATCTACTACAACGGCACCAGTACGTGGTGTGTAATTTTCCTCATGAAGCGAAGCCATCTGGTGGCAAACGTAACGAAAGGAAGGCAGCTCAATTTTAGACATTTAACCATTTGACAGAGAATCTACTTTCTAACCGCAAATTATACTAAATGTCATGACTGGCTATTTTATACAACTGTATGATTCCTTCATAGGAAAATCATGAAATACTTAAAAGAAAAATCACAAGAAAAATTGTGTTGAGGGAGCCTTAGGTTAGCGCAAAAAGGATGTAACCTTAAATATTTTACAAACATTTTTTTTAAAGAATAACAAATCAAACATCGAACATGTCAAAAATCATGCATGACATACATTTTATTTTACACTATTTAAATTTTTTGGACAAACATGTCATTTTTGACAGATCCAAGGACTAAATGTCGTATTGTGTCACGGCCATAAGTAGAAGTGAATTAAATTCCATTCAAAGTTTTGTAAGAAAATTTCTTTTATAAATTTTAAGTAATAAATAATTGAAACTCAAAACCAAATACTTAACGGATATTTGTCATTTTACTTGTTAAAGTGTTTAGCCTGAACATAAATAAATAAATAAATAAATAGAAATGTTTGTATATGTGTATGCCTGTGTGTGTGTGTATGTGTGTGTGTCTGTATGTAATCCCACCATATTGGTATTGATTTTATATTATTATATTATAAACATATTTATACAAATGTGCACACATACACATATATACAAATGTGTGTGTGTAAGTATGTTCGTACGACAGCGAGTCACTTAAGTGCGAAAATATAGAATTTCGACATTTTGTAGTCATATCCGAAGGAAATTGTACCCATTAAATGTTATATTAAACACATATAAACACAGCCAAAATACATATGAACGTGTGTGTACATGGTCATATTAAACCATACAACTACTTTAAATACATTCATATATACCTGCATATGTTTGTGTGTATATATTTAAATATATATGTGTGTATGTACATTTTCAAATACACATGCAAACGTTACGTTTCAATATGCCATATTTTTACGCTAATTAGTTTTTGGATGCGACTTGTAGAAAATGTTCTTTATAATTCAAAAAGCCACCACTTGATAATTTCCTTGATAATTTTCTCAAAAAATAAAAATATTTTTTTTTCAAATAACTTTATAATTTATAAATATGTATTAGTTTTTCTTCTTCTTTTTAGCGACAGTCCTACTGTATATGTGTGTGTGTGATTTTTATAAATCAGAGATGGAAAATTCATTGCCTTATAAAATAATTATTCATGCTTTTTGCAAAAGTGTAATAACTCTGTGTTGTTTTTGTGAAACAAACATTTTCTAAAATTATAATAAAATAATGCGTAATTTTTGGCTTGTATTTTAGAATTTTTGTAATATATAATTTAGATTTTAATTTTTAAAATAAATTTGTGATAGCACACTTTCCTTAAAAAATAAAGAAATTGTGTGAAGTCGTTACTTTTTTTTAAAGAGAAGTAGCACTTCAGGCAACAATGCCTATTTAGTCAAATACCGTGCTAAATTATTTAGGAAAGGGATAGAGAAGAGATGAAACGGGTAGAAAGATAGCGACGGAAATTAATTGCCGTAAAAAGACAGCACAGCGACCAGTGACTATGCCTTCATCGCTGAACAGCCCCACCGACAGTCAATTTTTATTTTTCTAGTGAATAAAATCAAGGTTTTCGTTGGGAATCGAACCCACGACCCCCATACTGGTAAGCTAGTACACTACCTACTAGTCTACAGGGGCAGCACTCACATATGTGGTTTGTGTTATATAAAGAATAAAGGAAAAAAATATCACCTGAACGTTGTGTAGGCATAGTACAGGGTTTTTAACAAGAAGTTTGTATTTCAATCCTGGCAACACCAACAACATGATCATTTTGACCTTCAGTCTTTTGACGTTTTCATAGTAGATGCATTGCCAATTGTCACAATGAATTTAATTTCGTTTCCGTCATATTTTCGGACAACATAATAGTCCTTCGGAAACCGCTTCTAAGAATTTGGTTGTTAAATTTGTGTCGACAGTCTCAATACAAAATGTGCGAATGCCGAATACATCGCAGCCGTGTGCGACAGTGTTGACATAGATCCAAATATGTCAATTCCGCGACCTTCTCAACAATTGAGGTTTGCGTAATTTGATTTACATCTGTACCTGGCAGTTAGCCTTAACCAGATGGTGGTCAAACCACTGGTGATTCCAGAGCAGGGCTGCAAACCACCACTCCCTGCTGAAGAGTCGGAGACTTTCCAACTCCTGTCCAGAACACATGTCTAGCATGCTCACTGGACTGGACCATTCACCTGTGGGTGCTATTATTGGCGAGATGATCCTGGCCACCATTATTAACAACAAACCTGATGTGGGGCCGCGAAACCACAACCACCACGATACACACATATGGGGGCCAACCTCAATAATTAGCCAGAGAGCAGCCAAATGTCTAAAGAGACAAATAGAGGAACTCTGCGAGCTTACTGATTCCCGTGGAAATAAAGTGGAGTTTTCAGTTGTACCCCGGTTGACTTCAGGGGACTGGGCTCCCTTTTTACCCCAGTTGCACAGGTCTAGATAGTCAAGTTTTCTATAAAGACCGATAAATGTGCCCCCGGGGGGTAGAACACGGCGGCATTCATACTTACTGGACTCTGCGAGCTTACTGATTCCCGTGGAAATAACGTGGAGTTCCCAGTTGACCACTGCTGCCTTCAGGGGACTGCACTCCCTTTTTTCCTTAGTTGCACAGGTCTAGATACTCAGGTATTCTGTAAAGACCGATAAATGTGTCCCTGGGGGGAGGGGGCAATTGGGGTTATTCAAAGCCAACACATGAAGAATTTTGCGTAAGGATTTGACCTTGAAGCCTTACGCGGTTGAACTGGTACAGGAATTGACCGACTATTAACATCGCCCTGGATTTGCTCAATTCATTCAGGAACAACTAGTTGGTAATCTCTGAAAAAAATAATTTTTCAAGACGAAGCTCATTTTCCCTTGTTCCATTTGAGCTCCTGAAAATACTAGAGTGATTAATGAGAATGCTTTACATGATCAACGTGTCACTGTATGATACGCTAGGTGGCTGCAGGCGTGATTGGGCCTTGTATTTTTTTTTTTTGTTGAAGATGAGGCTAGAAATGCGGTAACATGTCAATGTATTGTGCTACTGCTAAATGCTAACAACTTAATTTTGGCCAATTATTGACGACATGGATATCACTGACATATGGTTTCAGTAGAATGGTACCACATAAATCGTTCAATTTATTGCAAACCAAATTTCTGGGCTATATGGTGGATGATCCAAAACTTTCCATCCGAATTCTTTTCAAACGGTCTTGAAATATGTGGCCAAGTATTGTCATGATGAAATATGTGTCTGCTTGAATATTCTGGTGATTTTTCGTTGATTGCTCTCTTCAACAGAATCACCTGCCTTCAGGTACAGGTCATCTGTAATCGTCTGACCCGATTTTTACAGTTCACAATACAAAACATCCTTCTGACGCCACCATCTGCCAAGCATTGCCTTGGCGTCATAGGCATTCGACTTCCGCGTTTTTTTGGCTGGTTGGCCGATATTCACATATGACTTTTGCTCTTTGAGTTATCGTAATGTATCCACTTTTTTTCTCTAGTAATAATACGATGCAAAAATAAGTTTTTTTGTAGCGTTCGAGCACAAATTCCGACATATAAAATCGCCTTTCAACGTGTCTCGGCTTCAATTCGTATACCCAATGGAAATGGCTTTTCATGTGACTTGCAATGATAATTCTTCTTGCCTTTGACTTTAATCTTCATTGAGTTATGCTTTCAATTTCTCATTTTCAAACTTTTTCGACTGACTAGGCCTTGCTTTCTCTATCGAAATCACTACTTTTGAATCACGTAAACCATCAGTCACATGTATTTTGAATTGGTGCATATTCTACCAACAATCGATAACTTTCAGCAGCCGTTTTCTTAAAATAAAAGAGGGTTATAAGCCGTCCCTGCAAAAATTATAACGACACATCTTAACCCGCCAAAATACCGTATTTGTCAGTATTGACACAAACCATATGTGATATGTTTCCATATATGTATGTGTGTGTGCCATAGCAAAATGAGATGATAAGGCATTTATATAGTTAACCAAGAAGATAATAGATCAAACCTCCATGTATCTTAAGCTAGTGATAAAAGTAATAAAAAGTGAATATACGTTTGGGTATCTAAGCAGTCTGCAACCTTTTTCTGGTCAATTTCCTAAAGGACTATAAAATTTTTCTGTGGTTTAGCTTAGTCTCCTTACTATCGTCTGATGATAGCCGACTTTATTTTTCTCTAAATAGTCTCACTTCGTCTTAAGACTAAGATCCTTCCCTTTAGTGTTGTTGTTGCTTTTCAGTGTCTCCCAGGCACAAATATGTACTTCTATTCTTAGATTTTCATTTATCACGTTGCCATATGCTCCCACCAAGCGAATATTATATATAGTAGCCAAAGACCACTTTCGCCAAGTGCAAGTAGTCGCCTCCCACTGTATGTTTTAGGGATCCACAACACAACTATGGAAAGACGTTTTCATAAATCTATTTTATATTCGCCAAGACTCTATTCCGCTATTCTCTATTAGACACGTCTGCTTAAATGATTTACAGAGTCGCATCTGTTGAGCTTTCGAACATTATCTAGCATCAACGTTGCCTTAATATTCTGATAAAAAGAAACTCTTTGGTAAATAGTTTTACTCAAAAAAAATATTATTTTGATTGACGCAAAAGTACCCACAGAAAAGTACAATTTTCCTTACCTGCATTAAAACAAAAACAAACAAACAAAAACACCCGTGTAAAGCTAAAATAATGTATTTTTGTATGGAAACTTGCTATTAAAGTCATAGCAGAAATTGTTGCTTCCTGCTGAGAATTAATAAAATTTTGATTTGCCATCAGTTTAAGGGAATAAACCCCTTTTATTCCAATAGTACTTTTTGTCATTTACCACCTAAGGCAGCCAGCCTGTTAGGCAATTTTTTTTTTTTTTGGAATGATGTAAAAATCAACAAGCAGCTTTGGATTAATAAAAATATACAAAACAAAAAACAACAACAAAAATATGAACAAACTTCAGTCACCACAATCAAGTGCACTTTAAATATCACCGCAAAGTTAAGCGAAAAAGACGAAAAATTATTAAGTATCGCAGTCAGCAACCAAAAAAAAAATTTAAGTGATTTTTTACACTCAATTGCTGGTTTCACGCCTAAATAAATGCGTAAATATTAAAGCTCTACGAAAGTCATCAGGGTAGATACAGTGTTAAGTGTACTATGTCAAATACATAAATATATGTAAACACACTTACACACACACACATACTTTCAAAATATATAAATGAATATATGCGAGTATTTAAACAGGTTTTGTGTGGGTGTATCCTATAATAGATACGTTTAGTAGGAAAAAACGTTTAATATAACGAAAAAAAAGAAACACGCACACACTCACGCACACACACACAAATAATCACACAGGCAATTTTGTCAATCGCTACTTACTTTAGAAACTCACTCTGTCAATTTTATTTTTATTCCCTTATTATTGTGGGCGACATTGTCGAAAGTTTCAATTGCTCTTTAATTTGAGGTGCTCATTTTAAACATAAAAATACACTCCCACTTCCTGGTGACATTGTGTCACTCAACAAATATCTTAAACACAATTCATATATATTTTTGTGCATAAGATATAATTTAATAACGATGTTTTAAAATCTGAAATAAAAGATTTTAGTGTAAAAATATATTTTCTTAATTACTTACACTACGAGTCACCTAAATAAGGAATTTCATTTGTCAAACTTTTATTACGTTATAATAGGCACAGGTGGCAATAAAGCAGCAGATGAACTGGCTAAATTGCTGTATGCAAAATTGCCCTTCAACACCTCTCGTCTTCAGTTCATATGGCTCCGAATTGTCTTGCTTTTAAATGAACCCCAAAACTTTTAAAAGTTGTGCGACTCCTAACGATAAGGCAAGTTCTTCTTGCGTTTGACAACAAACTTCGCCCAACAATGCTTCCAATTCCTTATCTTTAAACTTTTTCCTTGTCTTTTCTTTTTTTTAGACCAGCACTCAGGTTATGACCCCGCACATGCAACGCATTGTGCCAGAACTAGAAAATTAGGTTATGGGGAGGAGAAAGAGGGAGTAGTGTTTATGGACATTCGATTTGAACTTTCCTACACTCAAAGTATTAAAGAAGACCTCTGGAAGAAGTTTATTCCACATACGAACTGTTCTGCTAAAAAACGAATTTGCGCTGTATTGCGTAGTGCGGTTTACTGACCAATCAACCTTAAATGGATGCACTCTCAACAAAAATCGAGTGATACGCAAAAACATGCGAATAACGGGAACAAGTTCCCGCACTTTCCTTTGTAGTAACGATAGAACAGTAAAATACATTCCACATTGCGTTGATGCTCTAGAGAATCCATAAAGTTGGATACCCTACTCTTCGCAAAGAGCCTCTTGGCCCTCTTCTAAACACGGTCGAGCAATTCCAAAATAAACTTTGGAGCGCCGACCCATACATGAGAGTTGTATTCCAGTTTTGGACGGATATAGGTGGTATAAACAGTATGAAGATCGTATAGAGTGAAGTAGTTCTTACACCGTTTTCGAAAACCAAGGCACTTGAAAGCTTCTTTAGAAACCTAAAAAATGTGCTTAGTCCGTCCAACATCGCATTGAATTTTTGTGGCAAGAACATCAAGAGCTTACGATTCCTTAATACTTGTATCAACCATAGTAACACATACAGCACCGTTTCCGAATGCAGATTTATATGTGCTCCTGTAGGCTAGTAGGTAGTATACTAGCTTGTCTGTATGGGGGCTGTGGGTTTGATTCCCAACGAAGGCCTTGGTTTTTTTCACTACAAAAATAAAAATTGACTGTCGGTGGAGCTGCTTAGTGATGAAGGCATAGTCACTGGTCGCTGTGCTGTCTTATACGGCAGTTAATTTCCGTAACTATCCTTCTACTTTCACTACCTGTTTCATCTCTTCTCTGCCCCTTTCCTAAAGAATGTTGCACGGTACTTGACTAAATAAGCATTGTTGCCTGAAGTACTATTTCTCTTTTAAAACAAAAAAATATGTAAGCATGCAACATTGCGTCTTACGGGCATTAAAGTCACCTCCATTTGCACGACCCCATTCTAAGATTGTTATAACTTCGCGATTGAGTGTGTTATCCATGTTCCGCCATTTGGAAGTCACTGCCAACTGTTTCCGGTCTATTACTGAATGAATACGCATGACTAATGGTTCTATCTTCTATGTCGAAATCACTAATTTTTAATTGCGTTTCTTTCACAAGTTTTTTGAGTTGATGCATGTTGACCAACAATCACTAACTTTAGCAGCCATCTCTTTAAATGAAAGAAGGTTACCAGACTTTCCTGCCAAACATCTTTTTTAGGCACAAAATTTGACATAATTATAGAGATCGGAAAAATTTGTGTTTACACTGTGGCATCTGTCGAATAATGAATTATAACGACAGATGTTCTTCCTCCTCATATTTTTTATTATGGACACAAACCATATGTGATCGACATTATTAACTTGTATAGCATATAGAACAGCAAAATGAGATGATGAGGTGTCTACGTTAACCAAGGAGATGATGGAGCAAACCCAATGTATGTACAGATGGAGAGAAAGGGGTATTTGAAGCAGCCTGCAATCTTATTTAAATGTATTTTCTGTGCGTTACCTTAATCTCTTAGTCATCGTTTAATAACTGCCCACTTTATTTTTCTTTAAAAAAATCTCAGGAAAGAATCACTTAAGACTAAAATCTGCCCTCTATGGCTTTACATTCAAAATGGTCTGAAATCTTCATTTTAGTGCCAGCAAAAGTTGCATTTCCGCATACAGTACCTGCTGCTTGTTCAATCCCTTCCAGCCACAAATATGTACTTCTTAGATTTTCGTCTACCATGATGCCATATCCTCCCACTAAGGGAATTTTCTAGCCTTAGGGTAACCAAAGATCTCTTCATATTTCTGCAGCATTCAAACCTGGTGCAAGTAGTCATCTTGCGCTGTCTGTTTTAGGAATTCGCATATGTTGTCCAAATCGACATTATTAACTTGTACAAATATAGGGTCCGCCATCTAACTTTTTTTTTCAACTAGTGCTTATTTCGTGAATGGTAACACTTAGCTCATGTTTGATTAGACAGATAATTAGTTTTATCCTTCCGCTAAATGAATGTGGTTGTGTATACGCTTGAACAATGCTTCGCTCAGTGGGCCTGCAATCGACTTACAGAAGATGCCGATTTTGCAAAAAAAAATCATTTTTTGCAGATGAACAAGCAAAATTGTCGCATTTGGGTCTCAGAAAGCCCGCACACACACGTGATAAGTTTTACATCTGCGCCTGGCAAAGAGCCCAAATCACCCCCCGGGGGCACATATATGGTCTTAATGAAGAGCTACTATTTAGACCTGTGCAACTGGGGGAAAAAGGGAGCCCAGTCCTCTGAAGTCAGCAGGGGTACAACTGGAAACTCCACTTTATTTCCACGAGAATCAGTAAGCCGCAGAGTTTGTTATTTGTCTCTTTAGACATTTAACTGTTCTCTGACTGATTATTGAGGTTGGCCCTTTATAGGAGTATCGTGGTAGTTGTGGTTTCGCGGCCCCATTAAAAGTCTATGGTTATATGGTGGTCGGGTTCATCTCACCTTTAATAACACCTACCTAGTGAGATGTTCCCAGATCCAGTAAGCATGCTAGGCATGTGTTCTGGACAGGAGTTGAAAAATCTCCAACCCTTAAGCAAGGAGTGGTGGTTTGCTGTCCTGCTCTGGAATCATCGAAGTTGCAACTAGGAAAAACCTGTTGCTAGAATTAATCTTCGGCTTCCTAGAACGAGCATGACGTTCCAAATTATGCAGTGGTTTGGTCCAACATCTGATTAAGGCTTCATGGCCAGGCGCAGATGTTAAACTAATCACACAGTGAGCCCTAATCAGATGGTGGTCATACCACTGGGAATGAAAAGCAACGTCATTCACGCCCTAGGAAGCCGAAGATTAATTCTAGCAACAGGTTTTTCCTAGTTGCAACTTTGATGATTCCAGAGCAGGACTGCAAACCACCACTCCTTGCTGGAGACTATCCAACTCCTGTCTAGAAAACATGTCTAGCATGCTCACTGGATCTAGGATCATTCCACCAGGTAGGTGTGATTAAAGGTTAAATGATCCTGGGCACCATATAAAAGTGACCTGTCTGTTATGGGGCCGCGAAACCACATCCACCACGATACTCCGAAGGGCTAACCTCAACAGTCAGTCAGAGAACAGCTAAATGTCTAAAGAGACAAATAGCGGAAACTCTGCGGACTACTGATTCCCGTGGAAATAACGTGGAGTTTCCAGTTGACCCCTGCTGCCTTCAGGGGACTGGGCGCCCTTATATCCCCAGTTGCACAGGTCTAAATAGTCGAGCGTTCTATAAAGACCATAAATGTGCCCCCGGGGTGGTGCCCGCACACATACATTGAAAAGCAAACGCACCCAAAACGAATCACTGTTTGTTGCGGATTTTGGTCCAGAAGCATAATTGGGCCATTTTTTAGGAGTGACTGTTACAGTCAATGGTGATCGTTATCGGGCATGTTGAACGAATTTTTGTTTACAAAAATTGAAGAGGAGAATATTGGCAACATTTGGTTTCAACAGAACGGCGCTACGTGCAACACAACCGAAGTTGGGTAGTTTTGTTTATAGAATTTAAAACAAAAAAAAAAAGTTATTTGGCGGGCCCTATAGGAGTAAAAGTTTTGACCTTTTTTTCTTAGCTCTTATCCTCGTTCCCCTTATTGTCCTTTATCCTTATTTTGTTTTGTTGTTGTATCAAAAATTTACTCTTTAAAAAAATTTTTTTTTTTAAAAACGCTTAAAAAGCCCAACGCCCACATGCATTACTATGATTAGTCCAGCCGATCTGACGCCTATTTAATAGGTTTGAGTGATAAATAAATGCACAAGCAGGAATATGTGTGTGTGTGTGTGTGTGTTTGTGTATAACTGAAGGTGTATTTAAGTATCAGCTTTGCCAGCAGTACATGACATATTCGAACAATTTGTTTATTGTTGTATGCGTATTTGCTTAAGAGTAAAATGGACATACATACATACATACATACATAAATACATACATTACATTATATACATACTTCCATCCAAACATATATATATATATGTACACATATGTAATTATACATAAACGTAAGTTGAATTTAATGGTGTGTTTGTATGCGCCATTTATGTGACATTCATGTGAAATAGAGGTGCAATTGTATTCAAATATGTCGAATTGTAGGAAAGCGGTCCATAAACATACATTCAAATATAAATTTATGCGTTTAACATGTATGTATATGTGTGTGTGTGTGTGTGTGTATGCGTCATGTGCATAATTTCGATAATTAGTGAAATACTTTTCTCTAATGGTCACAAAAGCGAAACATTCTGACTGTCAAATATGTATTTAAATGCAAGAGAACTGAATACAAAATCTAATTCCATAAAGGGCCACTCAACTCTATAACATTTGATTTATTTTATATGTATGTATATATATATGTGTTTATGTATGTGTATGTATGTATATATGTTTATATTTATATAACAACAAAAACAGACATACATTAATATTTCATATGTTATAATCCTTAGAAAATTTAATTATATTATTTTATATTGTACATTGCACATCACATCACATCGATTCACTTCACTACACCACACTTTACAAGTAGACGATATCGTGCAATTTCCTACGAACAGTTTAATAAACAATAAATTTATGCAATCACTTAGAATGTCACAAACACACACACACACATACTTTTACATTAGAAAGATTTACTTAACAAATATACGAAATACATCAACTTTAATACATCTCCGCGTTTATTTCACAAACTTCAAAAAATAAACAGCCGCTTCGAAAGTTTATTGTCAACGCTTATGGACGGACGCTTATGCAAAGCATTACAATTTACTCCTCGTAATCACAATTAAAAATTTAATTTTTTCAACTAAAATTTTTTAAATATTTTTCAAAAGGGTTTTTCAACAAGAAATTTATTTTCTAAAACAAAATAAAACTAAAAATTTAGATTAAGATGATTTAAGTTTTGATTGTATTACGAAGAGGAAAGTCCGGCAATTATGAATGAAAACTGATATCTGAAAAATATCCACCACGACCACGCTGACAGATGTCAATGCTTTCATCCAAGTTTTTAATCACTTTTTGGCAAAATGGCAGTCCTCTTACGTTAATCACATCACGGATTTTGAGTTTAAGGCTGAATTCGATTCGATTGGCTCCATATAGACCTTAACATAGTCCTACAAAAAATAATCCAGTGGTATTAAATCATGCGATCTGGCTGACCACTTAACTGCTGATTGTCGTGAAATTATGCGGTTGGTAAATTTGGTTTGCAATAAATTGATCGTTTCACTGGCTGTGTGGCAGGTGGCATCGTCCTGTCGAAACCACACGTCAGTAATATCCACGTCATTAGTAATCGCATTTTAGCCTCATTTTCGAAAACAAAAAACCACATAGCACACCATACAGTGACACGCTGAGCATGCAAAGGCTTCTCAATAATCGCTCTAGGATTTTCAAAAGCTCAAATGCGGCAATTTTGCTTGTGGACATACCCTGACAATTGAAAATGGATTTCGCCTTAAAAAATTATTTTTTTAAAAAAATCACCCAGTTGTTCCTGAATGAATTGAGCGAATCTACGGCGATATGAATGGTCGGCCGGCTTCAATTCCTGTAACAGTGTAATCTTGTAAGGCTTCAAAGGCAAATCCTTATGCAAAATTCGCAGTGTGGTAGTTTTGGATAACCCCAAGTGTTGTACCCCCCCCCCCCCCCGAGGGCACATTTACAAGTCTTTATGGATCACACAACCATCTAGACTTGAGTCTGGCGGGGGTAAAAGGGAGCCCAGTCCCCTTCAAGGCTAGCAAGAGCCAACTGGACAATCCACTATATTTCCACGGGAATCAGTAAAGCCCCAGAGTTCAGTTATTTGTCTTTTTAGCCTTTTCGCTGTTCTCTGAGTGATTATTGAGGTTGGCCCTTCGGGAGTATCGTCGTGGCGGTGTGTTTCGATGCCCTCGTTTGAGTTTGTGGTTCGGATCATTCACAATGAACACAATAAATGGTCCAGGTCCAGTAAGTATGAATGCCGCCGTGTTCTACCCCCGGGGGCACATTTATCGATCTTTACAGAATACTTGACTATCTAGACCTGTGCAACTGGGCTAAAAAAGGAGCCCAGTCCCCTGAAGTCAATCGGGGTACAACTGGAAACTCCACTTTATTTCCACGGGAATCAGTAAGCTCGCAGAGTTCGTTATTTGTCTCTTTAGACATTTAACTGTTCTCTGCCTGATTATTGAGGTTGGCCCCTATATGGGAGTAACTTCGTGGTTGTGGTTTCGCAGCCCCATAACAGTTTATGGTTCTATGGTCGCCAGGATCATTTCACCGTTAATGACACGCTAGGTGAATGATCCAGTCCAGTGAGCATGCTAGACAGTTGTTCTCGACAGGAGTTGGATAGTCTCCAACTCTTCAGTTAGGAGTGATGATTTACAGCCCTGCTCTGGAATCATTAAAGTTGAAACTAGGAGAGCCGAAGCTTCCTAGGACGAGCATGACGTTTTTATTTATGCACAGTGGTTGACCACCATCTGATTTAAGACTACATAGTCAGGCGCAGATGTAAATCATATCACGCAATGCCGCCGTGTTCTTAATTATATTAAGCTTCACGCGTTCTGGACCAGGAGTTGGAGAGTCTTCAACTCTTCAGCAAGGAGTGAAGGCTGCGGCCTTTTGAAGTCGCAACTAGGAGTGACGTATTCGAAGGCCTTCTAGAGCGAGGATGATGCTACATGTCATCTACTATCTGATAAAGGCCCACGGCCAGGTGCAGATGTAAATCTTATCACGTCATAACGTCGAAGATCTTTGGATCTGCTTCAACACTGTGGCTCACGGCTGTGACGTTTTTAGTTAAACGACCTGATCGAACACGCGTTGGTGTTCGCACATATTGTATCGAGCCTGTCGATTTAAACTTAATATCCAACTTCTTCTTCTTCCACCGGTTTTAGAAGAACGATCCGAAAATATCGCAAATTTAACGAAATGTAACTTTACCAGAACCACCATTTTCATAATGAATTTTAATTATTTAAATGCGATTTTCATTGATGAATACGTCAAAAACTATCATGTCAAAACTATCATGTTTTTGGTGTTGCCACAAACTTTTTGTTGAAAAACCCTATATTTTTTATTCGATTTTTACAAACTATACCTGGTACTATTTAAGTGCTGTAACCAAATTATAAATTTTAATGCGGCTTATGTTCACGTATAAATATTTTAATTTCTAAATTAATTAAAAAAAAATTATTTGCAAATTTTATTTTGTTAGTTTCTTTTAAAAATAGGACATTTTAAAGGCTAACAGATCGCTATATCTATCATTGGTACCATTTGTCTGCGTTAAGTTAATGTGCTGCGCCCGAAGCTACCAATTGCTTACTGCATTAGAAAATTTTTGTATGTTAGAACGTTTCCAATGTATTTTCCCACCCCGTAATTATTAAATAAGATTATGACCCGGGATTTTTTTTCGGTACTTTTTATTACCCAAAAAAAAGTACCAAATTTTTTTTCTTTGCTTTTTTAACTTTCAATTTTATTTCACAAAATCATGGATGCATTAATTATCAAAATATAATATTATTTAATTTTATAATTTTTTTTAGAAATTTTTACTGGAACTATTTAAACATTTTAAACAAATTAACAATTTTAGAGCGGCTTATGTTCACGTATAAATATTCTTATTTTTAAACTAATTAAAAAATAAAAATTATTTATAAATGTTTTTATTAGTTTGTTAAAGAAAATAGGAAAACCTAAAGACTAAATGATCGCTATAACCATCATCGTCAACCTTTCCTTTCGCAGCTACCAACTGCTTTACGCATTAGATAAATGTGGTATATTAAAGTATTTCTCTACACTTTCCCATTCCCGTAAGTATTTAATAAAACTATGGCCTGGGTTTTTCTTAAATTCCTTTTGGTACTTTTTGTCAGCCAAAAAAAGTACCAAAATATATTTATTTCCCATCCCCGTAAGTATTTAATAAAACTGTGGCCTGGGTTTTTTCTTAATTTCCTTTTGGTACTTTTTGTCAGCAAAAAAAAGTACCAAAATATATTTATTTTTTTTTTTTTATTATCTCAATTTTTTATTTTTCAAAATCATGGGATTCATTTTATATTTTACACAAGGAAGTTAAGACATGTAAATGTATCACTATTTACTTGCAGTACTTTCTTTAATCGTTATATGATATTGTAAAAATTTTTTCGTTTACATACTTTATTATGATTCAAACATTAAAATAAATCAACTAAGGGCTGAATGGACTTTTCTTTTTTTTTTTGTTATTTATACTATCATCACAGCACTTAAAAATATAATAAAATTTTTACAAATGTTATATTTGAGATTTTACTAAAAGTATTTCAGCAAATAAGTTCACTTAATTTTAATTAAAATTTACTTATTTATATACTTATACATTATTAACATTTTCAAGGAGAAAGATAGTGAAAACCTTATTTCTACATTAAAAAAAATTTTAAGAAAATCTAAGGTCAGCACTTTTGAAATCTTCAAGAATGAAGAATGCAAAGTACTAACTCTGCAACTCCCTTATTATGTAATAATTTGAAAATCTGTTGCGATTTTCAAAGTTTTGTGTAAGTTTACTGGTTACTGTTGAAAATAAATCTTCTGTACATTGTGAATGAAGCCGTATCGTTCGATAACGTTTTGGTAGATTGTATATTATTTTCAGATTCTTGTTTTGAATAATTTGATGCTTTTGAAAATATGTTTTAGCGCATTTTGTTGCCCATATTTGACATCCATATGTCATTATTGGTCTTATACACATTCTGAATAGCAAAATCTTGTTTTTGTTATTTAGTGTTGATTTGCGGTTTAGAAGTGGAAACAGCGCTCTACCACATCTTATTGCTTTTGCGCATGTTTGAAAAACATGATCTTTGAATGTTGTAACGTAGAAATACGAATTCTATGGGAGGAATTCATATTCTTCCACATTACATGCCTAGTTTTACGATCAACGTTAGTTCGCCCTACTGTCATATATTATGTATGCTGGGAGTGCCTGTATTGCATACCAAGATGTTTGCTGGGGATGCTTGTGTTTTCACATGTAGACGGTTTATCAACTTATAATTCTCATACAGTGTTTGAGAATATTTGTATATGTAACCTAAGTTGATACACCGTCGGCATGTTGCGATTCCCACAAGACAGGTTTTTCGTAGCATCAAAGTCTTGACGATAGAAACGATCTATACGACAAGCCTTCTGGTTTACTTCGGTAAGCTCAGGGGAATTTTGAGTATATACCCGGCAAGGGGCAGGGTATGATAAATAATACACAGCGGCTTCGGCTGACTGTTCCCCACAGCGGCTTCGGCTGACTGTTCCTCACAGCGGCTTTGGCTGACTGTTCTCCACAGCGGCTTTGGCTGACTGTTCCCCACAGCGGCTTCGGCTGACTGTTTCCCACAGCGGCTTCGGCTGACTGTTCCCCTAGCTTAAGACAAATTGTAGTATTGTAGAAACCTACAGTTAAGTAACATTGTAAATATTTAGTTACCGAACCTGTTTCGGCTCATCGAGAACCCGAACCTGTTAATAGCCGAACCTGTTGTATTTCGGCCCATCCAAAACCCGAACCTGTTAATAGCCGAACCTTTTGTATTTCGGCTCATCGAGGACCCGAACTTGATAATAACCGAACCTGTTCTATTTCGGCTCCTCCAGAACCCGAACCTGTAATAATCGAACCTGTTGTATTTCGGCTCATCGAGGACCCGAACCTGATAATAACCGAACCCGTTGTATTTCGGTTCACCGAGAACCCGAACCTGCTAACCCGAACCTGTTGTATTTCGGCTCATCGAGGACCCGAACCTGATAATAACCGAAACTGTTCTATTTCGACTCCTCCAGAAACCGAATCTGTAAATGACCGAACCTGTTGTATTTCGGCTCATCACCTGCTTATCTTTAGTTATCGTGATTATTTCTCGTAATATAAATATATATAGAACAATAAAATTTAAAGTTTAATAAAGAAATTGCTGTAAGCCCTAGATAAGGGAAAATCAAGCATCTTATTACTTAAGGTTTGTGGATCCGTAAGTACGACCTTGGACACGGCAATGCTACCCCAGCCGATGAATAAAACCACGTTACAATGTTAGTTTTTTATCTAAAGTGATTCCCAAATATTTTACGGAGTCCGAAATAGGTATACTTACTCCCTGGATTGAAAGTGTGTTGCTGAGTATTCGTTTCACTGATTTATTAAATGGAAAGATGATGGCTTGAATTTTACTTTCATTTATTTTGACCTTCCATTTTTTAAAGTAACTCTTAGCGTGAGCCAGTACTTTCCCCATTTTTTTAACAATAGCATTTGATACTTTTTCTGTCTGTCTTCTGTGCCGTATCATCTGCGTACCATGCAGCTGTATAGTTTTTTGGTAATTTGTAGTCAGATATAAATATTGAATATAACAGTGGAGATAAGACAGAGCCTTGCGGAACACCTGCTAAAATGTGACGTTCTCTAGAGAATTTTCCATTAGTCTGGACCATAAAAGATCTTTCTTTTAAAAAACTCCTGATTATCTTTTGCATATTAATTGAGTAGCCAAATTCTTGAAGTTTATAAATTAACCCATCATGCCATACGGAGTCAAAGGCTTTTTCTATATCTAACAAAACCATTCCTGTACTTTTTCTGTTTATTTTGTTACGCTGTATGATATTTATTATTACTTCTATTTGGGTACGGTTTTCCGTCGACCCTCATCAAATTTGGTTTGTGAACAAACCGGTTTCGGCTGTTTGCCATCTTCAGTGTTCTTTTCGTACTAGTTGCGTTCTACTGTCAGTTGTGTTTATATAGTTCGTGTCTCCCTTCGTGTTATTGCGTTCGTAACTTTCTATCTTTTTTGCCTGCATCTCTCTCTCCTTTTTCGTTTGTCTCTTTTTACCTAATATTTATTATTCTTTTGACTTGATGTATGGTTGAATGTTCTATCCTAAATCCAAATTGTTCTTTTTGTATAACGTCATTATCTTCTGTAAAAACATTTAGTCTATGCAATAAGATTTTTTCAAATATTTTATCCAATACATTTAACATGCTGATCGGTCTATAGTTTTCTGGGATTTTTGGGCTTTTATTTGTCTTTGGGATTGGAATTACTTTTGCAACTTTAAATAGTTTAGGAAAATAACAGTTTTTAAGACACCAATTATATGCATTTGCTATAAGTTGAAAGAAATTGTCTGACATGTTTTTCAGTAAAATAGCACCAAGACCATCAATGCCTGGAGCTTTGGAGTTTTTGAGTTTATGAATATAATATTTTACTTCGTGTTTTGTTGTCAATTCTAAGAGATTATTTATGGTTTCTTGATTGTTCAACCATTCCATATGTTTAGCTACCTTACTGTCAAAAGTTGATATGATGCTACTAGAAGCATTATGCACATTTTCAAAAACGTTTGCTAAAATATTAGCCCTTTCGTAGCTATCGTGAATAGCAACGCCATCTACTGTTAAATTATCACATACGTTACTTTTACATTTAATTGATTTAGCCAGCTTCCAAAACTTTTTATTACCAGGTGGCAACTAACTATTAGAATGGAATACCAGTTGTTATTTTTGTCTTCTTTTATGTGATAATTTATAAACAAGGTCAGCTGTTTTAAAATACATTGTATTAGATTTCTTTCTGAAGCGATGGTGCACCTTTGCAATTTCGATATTTATTTCTTTGGCCAATCAAATATAAACTCGTACGAGAAAGCTTCTTCTGCCAAACTTGCTTTTCACCCATAGAAATTTGTTTAGATGCATCTTGAAGAATGTGTGTGATCTCTGAGAGGACAGATTCAATATTGGATTCGGTAAGCACTGCTGTGTGTAAATTTTTATTTTTCGTTTTATTATCTACCCATACGCTTATTTGGTTCCAGTTTGCTGCTCTGTATAAAGGGATTTTAATTCTGTGTTCTGTAATTCTACCAAAAATTTTGCAAATATTGGGCACATGATCTGATTTGAGCAACTTTGGTATTGTTTCTAGATGCGAGATATCTAATGTGGAATTTGTAAGGAGTATATCAACCGTGGAAGATTGTCTTGCCATTGTATTTTGACTAAATCTGGTGAACGAGTCGCGATAATAAATGTAATAATGTGAATTTAAATAATGATTAAGAAGGCTGTTACCAGCTGAATTATTTTGTACACAACCCCAGGTAATGTGTTGTGCATTAAAATCTCCAAAAATAAAGAACTCGGTCGTTGCCTCAGTTATTTTTTCCAAATCATCAACGAAGCTTGTTGAGTATTTTGGACAATAAGCCGAAGTAAATCTAACTGTCTTGTTATTTATTTTAACCAGTATTGATATATTTTCTATTATGCTGGTTGTGTATTTTGTAATTGTTTCATGAGGAATTGCGGCCATATGTTATACGGTCTTCTCGATAAATGCTGTAATTTGCAATTTTAAATTTGTGACTTGGTTTCAAAAAAGTTTCATTAATCAAAATAATATCTATTTGTTTTTCATTTATAAAATGTTCTAGTTCTAGTATAGACGCAAAATTTGTTATGCTTGTGCATTCCAGTGCATAAACTTAAGGCTCCATATTGGCTGATTATATGACATGTCGAAGCATATTACCTAATACTCTCATTTTATCGTATTTGGTTTTGCATTTTTCTAAAGCATCAAGTGTTTCGAAATAGATCTCTAATATTTTTTGGTTCGAAATATTATTATCGTCATCTTGATGGCTTGTGGCAGCTATACTAGCATAAGAGACTTTTTTATTTGTTTTTATAACTTATATAATGCTGTTCCTGCTCTTCTTCTTCCTCATCTGATGGCTGAGTACTTTAGGTGGGCTGGGGAGCCAATCTGCTTGGGCGACTTCTGTTTGTGACTTTTTGTGGTATTTCTATGTACTCCTTTCTGGACGGACAGATTGGATCATCAGCTCTATGGTTGACATTTTTAAGACTTCTTTTTAAGCAGTTGAAGCACTTGTAAATGACTGCGCCGCTTGTAGGCGTTTTACTTATCGGACAGTTAGCATAATCGTGTGGTCCACCGCATCCTAAGCATGCTTCGCCCCTATGACAGTACGCTGATCCATGTCCATACATTGTACATTTTGAACACTGTGTTGGTCCTTTGTTACGCCTTAGCGGATTTCTCCAATGAACGACAACATCATATACAAATTTAATTTTTATTACTTCGCGTTTGGAAACTTGATCTCTGTAGAATTCAATCATATACAGAGCATCATCAACACTTGATCGGGATATTTGTATTTCCTTTATATTTGCAAGTTCAATATTAAAAGTGTATTTGAATTCATCAATAATGTTTTAGTATCAATTCTGGGCAGACCAAATAGCATCAGTTTAAACTTTTTGTTGTCTTTTAGTGGGTGCGTAAAGAACTGCACCTTTTTGTCTTTTAATTTTTTAATAGCTTCATCGAGCTCGGCTGAAGTGTTTGGGATAACTTTTGTTCCAATAGATATATTTTTATATTTATTACTTTTTCCTAAGAGTTCCATAACTGCCGTAAACTTGTGGCAATTGTCAACAATGATCGGCGGAACCTTAACCGCATCTTTAACTTGTTCGTCATCAGCAATTGAGATTTCATTATCAGACAGGTCAGATAGTAACTGAAATCTATTCCCAGACTTAGACTTTTTATATCTATGATTATTTTCCCAGAATTTTTTCCGTTTAGTAGCCATTTCGAAAGAAATTTGCAAAAAGTTTTATTACAAAATTAAATAAAATGTAATTTCCCTTAACTGAGCAAAAATATTCAGGTTGTTTACAAAAAGAAGGCAGAGTTGCCAGTTGCAGAATGGACTTACAATATGACACTGCCGCAAAATATTTTAAAATTTTTTTGTATTTATAGCGGTTAAAATGTTAAAATTTCTGTTGTCTCCATTTACGTAAAAAGCACGTGTTGTAGAGGACACTCTTTAATTTTTAATATGATTATTATTTTCTTAACGTTGCCTTTATTATTATTGTAACGGGCATACAAATCAGTGTCAATTTTAAAAGTCTAATTGTTAGTATTCAAAATTTAAGCCTCTTATAGCCAAAATTATTTCATCTATGGAGTTACTCATTTATTTAAAACTTTAGTTTCTTTTAAATAGATGTTATTACAAACATCTTACTAAATACACAACGTAAATATGAAAGGTCTAAGTGAAAAATAAAAAGTAAATATGTCAAAAATACTTCTTGATGGGTACACCCTTTATTTTTTTAAATTAATTTTTTTGGTGTATTAAATCTAACATCTGTGTTATTATACAAACAATAATAAATAAAATTGCAATAGATTAAGTTTAATAAAAATAATTTTGTGCAAAAAACAATATATGTCAAAATCACGTCTTCTATGGGAGTACCTTTTCATTTTTAATTTAATTTTTTGTACGTGTTTTTAATCTATTTAGCAGATAAAGTGTAGCATACTCTGTGTAAATTTCAATCGCCTACCTATAATCATTTAACAGATAAAAGCTTGTTCGTCTAAGCCACATGTTCTATGGGACACCCTAGAATTTTTTACATAATTTTATAAGTTTTTGTTAATAGCAGCTGTAATATAAATACATCTGTAAAGATGTTGACTAGCTTTTTTTGTTAAAGAGATAAAGAGTTGCGATAGACGGATAATTAGAGGGACATATTTTTAAGCGATATTAGGTGTCGCTTTTTCATCCGACAATTTTAGCTTCAATTTAAAAGTAAAATTTCTCTGAAAGTATAAAATTCAAAGGACACCTTTTCGTTGCTTAAGTGCATTTCTAAACTTCACGAACATGTTTATCACAAAAAAATTAATCTTTAATTTCTTGCAGGCAAAAATTCTAGAAAATTCACATGCATGGATGGGAGCATCTGGTTCATCAATAGCTGGTTTGTATACAACTCAACCGAAATTCTAAACCAAAATATAATTAAACGTGTGTTATTTTTCATGGTAATTCTCTTTAGCAGACAGTTATCAGTATCAGCTGCAGTCCATGTGGCAAAAATGTTGGAATACAAATCAAAGTTTAATGCATCATTTGCGATTTCGTGAACGCGGTCCGTTGAAATCATGGCGTCCAGAAACAATGGCAGAAGCAATTTTTAGTGTCCTAAAAGAGGGTCTATCTCTATCGCAGGCAGCACGAAAGTATGATATTCCCTATCCAACATTTGTTTTGTATGCGAATCGGGTACACAATATGTTGGGGCCTTCAATAGATGGTGGTCCAGATTTGAGGCCGAAGGGCAGAGGTCGCCCTCAACGTATTCTGCTGGGAATTTGGCCGGATGAACATATAAAGGGCGTCATAAAAACAGTTGTCTTCCGTGATGCCAAGGATCTAAAGGATGAGAGTTTGGGTCCCCTGCCATATGGACGGCATTCGGTAGGTGATGTTGAAGAGATAAATCACTAGGAGCAGACATTGCATGCTAACCCTGTTTATTGTTTTTAGCCTGTTTTTCCATTTCAGGAAGGATCGCTCGGTTATCCTGGTGTTGCTGGTCCTTGTCCCAATGGCATGCCTACAGGGGGTGGTGGTGAACAAATGTCACAGGAGGCAACAGCTGCTGCAGTGGCAGCCGTTGCTCACAATATCCGTCAACAAATGCAAATGGCAGCTGCAGCCCAACAACAGCATCAGCTTGGTGAAGGTCATGCTGGAGCGAATATCTTTAATCTTCCGCCTCATATGGCTAGTGGTGGACCATTGGCTGGTCCATCAGGTTCCGGAGGAGTACCTCTACCCAAGGCGAGTATTTCTCCAGCTCTAAGTTCTTCTTCAAATACTGCCAGTATTAGTGCAATGATGGGTCCGAGACATGTTCCTTCACCCTGTGGTCCCACAATGCCCGTAATGGCCCAATTACCACCTAGCATGGCTGTAGCTTTACACATGGCTGGAAGTGGTCCCGTTGGACGTTGTGATCCATCAGCCGTTCTAAGTCAACAGCAACAACATCAACTGCAACATTTACATTTACAACAGCAACACGTTCTTCATCAACAGCAACAAAAACACCAACAACAACAGCAGCAGCAACATCAAATGGCTTATGGGCCTCATTCTTCGTCATTAGGTCATTCGTCTATGATCGGTACTCCCTCGCATACGATCGTTCATCAGACACTACAAAAGACAACGACGGCAACCTCAACAAAAGTGGCTTCTACCGCATCGTCGCCGTCTAGGCGTAACAGTCCCCATAGTCTAACGCCTTTGCATTCCCCCCTAACAGAACTTGGATTAGAAATGAGTTTTAAGCCATCCCGCCCATTTTCACCCTCCCGTCTCTTTTCCGATGATATTTCAGATATTGTAGGAGTGGCTGCCTCACCCCTACGCTCACCATCAACCTCGCATCATCCATCATCTTTATCCACATCAGCAGCAGTAGTGACTACAGCAACGATAACAACCACAAGCAGTATTAATACAGCCACCGTCAGAGCATCTTCCTTAGAGCCATCGGCTTCCGCCATCTCACAAACAGCAATACCAACCGCAGCAGCAGCAGCATCGGCAGCAGCACCAACCACTACAACAGCAGCAGTATCAGGAGCTATTGATAGTTCAGCATGCGTCACAAGTAACATTAGTTCCACGGGGATAAAACTCGAACCTATTACGACAACTAGCGATTAAGGTTTTACAATATGCATACGCCTATTTACATATGTATGTATAGTTTACGTTACGTGTGTAAATTACTATTTTTTTTTTAACTCATCATTTCAGTTTGATTACTTTTATGTTATGAGAAACTTTAGAAACTTTATTTTTCTTTCTATAGAATTTCTAATACAACAACAACAACAACTCTCTTTTTCAGTTAATGGCTGTAGCTCTCTCCAAAAAATATTCTGGAAAAGCAAAAAAATAGTTCTAAAACTCAGCGGTTGTCAGTATTGATATAAAATACAGCATACTTTAAGGAGCACCACAAACTAACAGAAATTGAGGGCCGTCTTCATAACACAGTGTAACACTTGACTTCCCCCCTCCCCCCGGGAGCACATTTATCGGTCTTTATGGATTACTTAACCATCTAGACCTTCTGGGGGTATAAGGGAGCCCAGTCACCTGAAGGCACCTGGGGTCAACTGGAAGCTCCACGTTTCCACGGGAATCAGTAAGCTCCAGAGTTGCGCCAATTGTCTCTTTAGACTTTTAGCTGTTTCTCTGAGTGATTATTAAGGTTGACCCTTCGGGAGTATGGTGGTGGTTGTGGTTTTGCGGCCCTCGCACGAATTTGATTATGGGGACCAGGATCATCTCGCCTTTGATAACACTAATGTGGGAATGATCCGGATCCAGTGAGCATGCTAGCCATGTGTTCTGGACCAGGAGTTGAATAGTCTCCAGCTCTTCAGCAAGGAGTACTGATTTGCAACCCTGCTTTGGAACTTCTGAAATTGCAGCTAACTCAAAGTAAAAACTTCTGCATCACTCGTTTTATCAAGTTGACTGCGTTAATAATTTAATATGATTATATCTTCGTATACCATACGGAATATCACTTTCGTATCCGAAGTAAAGTTTGAAACAAAGGGAAAAAAGGGGAACATACCTACCCGAAAAAAGTGCATCTCAAAAATTGCGGCTGAGACGTCTATGCTTCTTAGGGTGCGGGTAGCCACTTTACCTGCACCCGGTGGCAAGACAGCCGTCAAATTAAGGCCAAGCGCTGACGTTAACCTTATCACATATATCTTGCTATACAGTGCGGAAAATTTTTTTTGTGTCTGAGACAAAGTTTTAGGTATTGACCAGAAAAAATAAAAGAGATGCTCCCCTTTTCCTACCTGAAAAAAGTCGATCGAGTCCCTTTAAAATCGCAAAAATGCCCATTTGACCCATTTTTCACCTTTTTTTTCCCAATAATTAGAAAAGTTTTCACTTAATGTAGGATATCATGGCAGTTGGTGAACGTATTTTCTTCGTCTACCAAATAAAATTTCTGAAAATCGGTTTGGCATTTTGGCAAGCCATCCAAACAATTTAGTTATTGCATGAGAAACTTCACGTTCACGTAATTTCGCGATTTCAATTGACTGCTTTGTTCTTGAACAATAACTGGATTACAAATCCATTAAAATTTTCACTACACCTGGCAGTAAGTGAACGCATTTGCTTCGTCAGCGAAATAAAATTTCTGAAAATCAGCTTGACATTTTGACGAGACATACAGCCACCCAAACAATTCAGTTATAGCATGAGAAACTTCACGTTCGTGTAATAATCGCAATTGGGTGATATCAATTGACTGCCCGACAAAAATATTCACGAAATAAAATTTCTGAAAACCAGCTTGACATTTTGACAAGAATGAAAAATTTCACGGTTGTGAGATCTCCCGATTAGGCGATATTAATTGACTGCTTCGGTCTTGTGATTAAAAGCCACTGGATTATATGATATGGGGTCGTTTAAGAGACCGAGTTTACGCGAGCAGCCCATTCAGCGCTGCATTGACAAGATAAGCGAAACTTTGTTGCCAAATGTGGTTCAAAATTATGTGAAAAGAGCCGATGTCTAACGATGTGCTAGGGTAGAACATTTGACTAACGGCATATCTTTATATATATAATTCTACTGTACGTGTGTTGTGACTGGACTCCTCCTAAACGGCTGGACCGATTTGCATACATTTTTTTGTATACGTTTGGGCACCCCCCGGGGACACATATATATGTTCTTTGGAGAAAGCAACAACTTAGACCTGTGCAACTGGGGGAAAAAGGGAGCCCAGTCCCCTGAAGTCAGCAGGAGTACAACTGGAAACTCCACTTTATCCACGGGAATCAGTAAGCTGAAGAGTTCGTTATTTGTCTCTTTAGACATTTAGCTGTTCTCTGACTGATTATTGAGGTTGGCCCCTATATGGGAGTATCGTGGTGGTTGTGGTTTCGCGGCCCCATAACAGTCTATGGTTATATTATGGTTCATTTCACCTTTAGTAACACCTTGCTGGTGAAATGTTCCCAGATCCAGTGAGCATGCTAGACATGTGTTCTGTACAGGAGTTGGAAAGTCTCCAACTCTTAAGCAAGAAGTGATAATTTGCAGCCCTGCTCTGGAATCATCGAAGTTGCAACTAAAAAGTTCTGTTGCATAGAATTATAGCTTTGGCTTCCTAGGACGAGCATAACGTTCCAAATTATGCAGTGGTTTGGTCCACTATCTGATTAGGGCTTCATGGCCAGGCGCAGATGTAAATCGAATCACACAGTTGTATACGTTTGGGTGGCGCCCCGGATGGTTTAGATTTACAATTCGGTCGAATTGGACAAAGGGACGTGGCACCTCCCATACAAACCATAAATTAAATATCTATTATTTCTGCTCCTGATAACGGTATTTAAACAGAATTTGGTATTTCGGTTGAGTGAACATAAATTAAGTTGTGCTGCAAAATATAGGCGGAATTTGATAAAGACGTGTGGTACCTCCCATACAAATGTGCTTTTTGTATATAATTCTACTGTACGTGTGTATGTCACTGAATTAATTTTTTTTGCATGCGTTTGGGTGCCACCTTAAATGGTTTACGTTCACAAACTAGCCCGGCAGATAGCGCTGCAGTCGGTCGCACCGAGCTTATTTGTTAGCGTTTCTTCTTTGCGATCTCACAAATTCATTCGCAATGGGTCAGCTGGTTTTTTTATATAAATTCCCATATCTCTAATTTACAATGGCATCAATAAAACTGGAGTTCGCAAAAAAAAGTGTGTGTTTTAAGCCAACTTACTTCGTAACCAAAAATTTGCCTAATTATCATAAAAGGAATTGCCAGAGTAAAATAAATCACACTGTGTTTTTAAGTCTGTTTCTGGTTGTTAATAATAATAATAATAAATTAAGGCAGGTTTATTTAAGCTAAATAAACAAATTTAATAAAAATGAATAAATTAACAATAAAATTAGTAATGAGTTGCCACCATGTTTAATTTTTTTAGCAAACAAACGAGTTTTTCTCCCTAAATGACTACTTTTTAATCAAGACAAAATTTTTAAAAAATTAACTGGATTGTTATATATATAAATTTATTCACATACACATATACATACATACATATGTATATAGTTAATCATTAATAATTATAAATCATAAACAATACAAATGCATCAGTGTAGATTCATTACAAAATAAATAAATAAATAAATTTTAATTAAAACAAAACTAAACTTTAAAGATCTCTTCAAATGTATTATTAGTTAATCATTATTACATATATGTGTATATACATATATATATATATATATATATATATATATATATATATATATATATATATATATATTTATTTATATTATTTCTTATTTTAATCATTCCAATTTAATTAGAAAATAATTAAGACTAAAAAGAAAAAATAAAAGCAAACTAACCAACCAATAAAAACACGAATCAAAATGAATTTACGAAATGTGTGCCCAAAATTATTATTATTGTAAAATTTTTTATTTAAAATTAATTTTCAAAAATTTTTTTATAAATGGTAAAAAAATGGTAAATCTTAACAAAAATGTACAAAATTTGGAAAAATCTTTTTGGATGACACAAAACAAAAACACAACAAACATTTAGGAGAACAAAATTAAATTTTAGAACGTTATACTTTAAAAAAAAAAAACAAAATACTAAAAATGCCTTTCGGAATAAAATTCAAAAATTAAAAATTAGAAAAATATAACGAACAAAAACAAAAACAAATTAACTGAAAAACATATATATTTATATTATTAAATCAGAATTTAGAATAAGTTTTATACTAAAAAAAAATGTATGTATTTAGGGCAGAAAGTATTTACTTTTTTTATAACTCAAATACTAAAGATTGAGACAAATTGGAAAAATATATAAAAAAATATAAAGTAAAAGATCAGACTTATTTACATACACCCAGGAATGCTTGTAGTATGACCTCAATTAACTCTAGAATGTATGAAGTAGTCCTTTTTTATTATTTTTTTTATTTTAAAACAAAATATACTTAACTATTTTGAAATCTGTTTTAACAGATTTAGCGTTTATCATCTACAGGGTAACATAAATATTATTACCAAGATAATAACCAGTAAAAAAGTAAACGAAATGACCTATTGCGTCTTAAGAAGTCTTATACACACAAGACTACAACAACTTGCTTATTATAAATTCCAGGAAAGAAGTTAAACAACAGAAAACCTAAAACAACTAATAGAAGAAAAAAAAAGCAAAACGCACAATCAAAGAGGCGCGTACACTGAATGATGATAACAGCAACAATATGTCATGATGTTTAACTAGAAAACTTTTGTAAAGGGTTTTTCAACAAGAAGTTTTTTTTTCTAAAATAAAATAAAACAACAAGTTTAAATTAAGATGATTCAAATTTTTCTTGTGCTACGAAGAGAAAAGTTGGGCAATTATGAATGAAAAATGATATCTGGCAAATGTCCATCACGACCACACTGACAGTTGTCGATTCTTTCTTCAAAGTTTTTTATCACTTTTTGGCAAAATGGCGTTTCTATTTCGTTACTCAAACCACGAATTTTGAGTTTTAAGGCTGAAATCGATACGATTCGTCCCGTATAGATTTTGTCCTTAACATACCCCTGCAAAAAATAATCGCATGATGTTAAATTACACGATCTAGCTGGCCACTTAACTTCTGATTCACATGAAATTATGCGATCGGAAAATTTGGTTTGCAATAAACTGATCATTTCATTGGCTGTGTGACATGTGTCACTCTCCTGTTGAAACCACATATCACTGATATGCACGTCGTTAATGATAGGCCAAAATTGAGTTGTTAGCATTTTGCCATAGCGTGATCCCTTGATCGTTACCGCATTTCCAGGTTCATCTTCGAAAAAAACGGTCCAAACACACCTTCGAAACACATAGCGCACTATACAGTGCCACGTTAAGTATGCAAAGGCTTCTCAATAATCGCTGTAGGATTTTCAGAAGCCCAAATGCGGCAATTTGGCTTGTTGACGTACCCTGGCAAGTGAAAATTAATTTCGCCTGAAAAAATGATTTCTTCAGAAAAACCAGCCGGTTGTTCCTGAATGAATTGAGTAAATCTACGGCTGTTGTGTTTTCACTTGATCACGTTCACAATTAGACTCTGTCTTTTTATCCTCAACAGAGGGAATCTTTATATTCTGTTTTGAGAATTCCCAAACATTTACTAGAAAACTCTAATTCATCGCATCAAATACAGATGGCTGCTTGGCTATACGTCTTCTTGTTCTGTATTAGTTGTTTTCATTATCTGATTATTAAACTTAGTTCATGGAATTTTAATATACCATGTTGTTGCTGTTTGTGTTCATAAGATTTATTAGAAAGTTCTTGATTTCTAAACAGACACAATAGGATATTTCATTTTACTTTTATAAGGATAATTACCTAAGCTAAGTATCTTCCTAATATTATATTTAGCGAACATGGTGTAAAGTAACAAGCAGCTTTTTTGTACATATATATGCTCATAATAATTCTCATTTTGTTGACATTTGACATTAAAATCTAAAAAAGAGAGAGAAGTTTTTGCCATAGCAAACTTGCAGCTAGCAAGTTGGTCAAGAGCTGTTGAATATTAATGGGAAAATACTACAAGAAGAAGAATTAAGGCGAAATTGTTCTGTTTTTTGATACGCTTTTCTTTGGAAGGGCTCATATCAACAGGTACATAGGTATGTATATGTATCAAAAAAAAGCAACAAAAAAAACGGTTGCCAGATCGCTGCATATGAGAGCGCCTATAAATAGAAATTGAAATAGCGCTATATTATATATATATATGGCGTGTTTTTATAGAGGTATAGACCTTTAAATTTGCAACAAATTAGGCAAAATTGTTCTGTTTTTGGATGTAGCATAATTTCGAGTCGCCCATATCAACATATGCATAATTATATATGTATATCAAAGAAAAAACTAATAAGAGTTGCCAGATCTCTCTATATTAGAAACATTTCAACGTTTTAAAGCGCCTATAAATAGAAACAGCAGGAGCGTTATGTGTATATATGTATATATAAATATTTTTTCGTTTATTTCTTTAATAAACGTTTTGTTGTATTGGGAGTTCTTTTATTGCAAATTAATCACACTACACTTTAAAAATTTTAAGTTAAAGCACATGATTTATTCCCTTAATTACACACAAAAAACTACACGTAGCTAGAACTAACTTTATTGCCCAGCAAATATGCTTATACCTCTGTTTGGAGCGGTTCTCGTATATACAAGAAAGTCTACTTAAACATCACCTCATGTCATTGTTGTTATTATCATTCAGTGTAGGCGCTTCTTTGGCTGTGTGTGTGTTTTTTTTTTAATCTGTGTTAGTTGCTTTTGTTTTCTGTTTTTTAACTTCTTTACTGGAATTTTTAATAAGCATGTTGTTATTGTCTTGTGTGTACAAGATTCTTTAGAAACTGCGTAATTAGTTAATAGATACAATAGGTCATTTCGTTTACTTTTTTACAACAATATAATCGAAAATGAAATCTTTACAGCATAAAAGAGCTGTTAGAGGTTATCACTCCGGTAGATTTATGGACAGCTGTTGAAAGCCATTATCACCCTTAAAAGACAAAAATCGCTAGAATAATAATAATGAGTAATTAAAAGAGAAATTACAAGCTGACGCAAAATTCTGCAAAAACATTATTTCAAAGCCCAGGTCCAACGAATGATGATATAAGCAATTTCAAATAGTTTTCACTACATACGTTCTAGATTAAAGAGGCTTTAGAACAAGTTGTCGATATTTTCCTGGAGCTTTTTTTACCTTTTGTTAATTAAACTTAATCTTAATTAATTAAATACAATTGATTTGATTTGATGTACTGTATGTTTAAATAATTATTTTATTTTGATTTTTGTTTATTTATTTGTTTATTATATTTTAATGAAAACAAAAATTAAGTGTTTGCAAACATGTTGTCCTTGAAATCTATAAGACTTTAATTTGACGTCTAGTAGGAAGTGCCTTCTTTTTCATATGAAATAAAAAACAAAAAATGTTTAATTTTTTAGGTTAAGACCGATAACTACTTATGGCGGTTTTTGGATTTGTTTTTTTTTTTTAATTTTTATTAAAATTTTTAAAACTCTTATTTTTGCTTATTGTTGTTGTTTTTTACTTTTATTTACATACAGTTTATTAAAGTTCGAATTGATTGTATAACTTAAATTGATTTTATGAAACCAGAATTTTTTTAATCCTGTTTTTAAACTTTTGGATAAAAAAAACGTTTCGGCAAAAATTTTTTAATAATTTTCTTTATAATTTTTACATAAATTATTTTATTGTAAAATGGAAATTAAAAGCACACAGTTTCTATTAAATCATACAAACATTTTGTGAAAAATAATGTAATAAAAAAAAAAACAAATACTGGCAGAGAGAAAAGGTTTTTCGAAATCAATTTAAATGTAATAGAAATTAATCTGCATAAGCACTGACAGAGCAGGGACTTGTAGATCATATTCAATATTATAAAGGTATTTTGTTTTTTCTTAAAATAAATTAAAAAATTTAGATTAAGATGATTAAAATTTTTATTGTTTTACAAAGAGAACAGAATTATGAATGAAACCTGATTTCTGGCAAATGTCCACCAGAACCTCGCTGACAGATGTCGATTCTTTCATCAAAGTTTTAAATCTCTTTTTGGAAAAATAGTAGCCTTATGTCGTTAATAACATCACGGATTTTGAGTTTTAAGGTTGAAATCAATTCGATTGGCTTCATATAGACTCTGCCCTTAACGTAGCCCCACAAAAAATAATCCAGTGGTGTTAAATCACACGATCTGGCTGGCCACTTAACTGCTGATTGTCGTGAAATTATGCCTTTGGGAAATTTGGTTTGCAATAAATTGATCGTTTCATTGGCTGTGTGGCATGTGGCACCATCCTGTTAAAACCACCTGTCAGTGATATTCACGTCATAAATAATAGACCAAAATTGAGCTGTAAGCATCTCGCGATAGTGTGATCCATTGACCGTAACCGCATTTCTATCATCATCTTCAAAGAAAAAGACCAGTCATGCCTCCAAACCACATAGCGCACCATACAGTGACACGTTGAGCACGCAAAAAATCGCTTGTTGATATACTCCGGCTAGTGAAAATGGCCATCGTCTAAAAAAAATGATTTTTTCAGAAAAAACAACGGGTTGTTCCCTAATGAATTGAGCGAATCTACGGCGAAGTGAATAATCGGCCGGCTTCAATTTCTGCACCAGTAGAACCTTATAATAAATGTGTCAAGAAAAATGCATCGATCAGCACATGTAGTCGGAACAACAACAACAACAACACAAAAGCAATGTGAAACCCTTTGTTACGACAGCATATGTGTGTGCATATTTAATTAGGGTGGTTCCGCTACAAAGGCTTCAAAATCAAATCCTTACGCCAAATTCACCATGTGGTGGTTTCCCCCCGGGGGCACATTTATCGGTCTTTATGGAATACTTGACCATCTAGACCTGTGCTGCTGGGGGTATAAGGGAGCCCAGTACCCTGAAGGCAAGCAGGGAGTCAACTGGCAGCTCCATGTTATTTCCACGGGAATCAGTAAGCCCCAGAATTCCGCTAATTGTCTCTTTAGACTTTTAGCTGTTCTCTGACTGATTATTGAGGTTGGCCCTTCAGGAGTATCGTGGTGGTTGTGGTTTTGCGACCCTAAGCATGAATTGATTAAGTGTGCCAGGGTGAATGATCTGGATCGAGTGAGCATACTAGTCATGTGTTCTGGATTAGGAGTTGAATAGTCTCCAGCTCTTCAGCAAGGAGTAGTAGTTTGCAATCCTGCTTTAGAACGGCTGAAATTGCAGCTAGGAGAGACCTGTTGCTAGAATTATTCCGCGGCTTCCTAGGGCGTGATTGATGTTGCTTTTCATTCCCAGTGGTTTGACCGCCATCTGATTAAGGCTTACAGCCAGGTGCAGATGTAAATCTTATCACGAAAACCCCAATTGTTGAGAACGTCGAGGGATAGATTAATTTGGGTTTGCTTCAACACTTTGGCAGATGGCTGCGTTCTCTTTAGTTAAACAAACCCGCTCGAATACGCATTGATGTTCGCACACTTTGTATCGAACCTGTCGAATCAAATTTAACGACGCAGTTATTAATAGCGGTCTCAAAAGGACGATTATGTTGTCCGAAAATATCACGAATTTTATGAATTGTAACTTTAACAGAACCACCAAATTCATGGTGAATTTGAATTATTTTAATACGATTTTCCTGCGAAATCGAATTCATTATAACAATTGCCAATGCATCTACTACGAATACGTGAAAAAACTAAATGTCATAACTATCATATTGTTGGTGTTGCCACAATTAGGAAACAAACTTCTTGTTGAAAAAGCCCAAAATAATTATATTATAGTTGAAAGAACTAAATTTTACCTTGCACTGCTACACGACTACACAACTACAAATTCCCCCAGTTGCATTTGCCGCCGCGTGGCCAGCTACTAAATAATTTGTGAGGAGCAGTAGCATTATAAATAGCTAATATCTGTGCTGTTTCATTATAAATTTTAAGGAGTTGTCTGCGCTAAAAGTATTATTGTGAGAAATTTTATAAATTCTATTGCAGCTATTGCTAAAATTCCTCAGTAGACCATGAAGAGAATTAACCAATTCAGCCTTAAGTAATTATAATTAATTTTTTAAATATAGTCGATATACAATTTAATAATGTCGATTTTTTATGCTTGAAAAATGCATTTATTATAATAACAAAATTGATTGATATTTTATTCAAAACATTGTCCTTCGTTAGTCACTACTGTTTCCCATATTTCTGATATTCCATGTTATTCCGTTGCATATGGATGCCATGCCAAAAGAATTGCTCCCGTTTTGAAACATGAATCAAGCCAATTTCTGATGACCTGCCCTGAAATGAAACGTATTCCACTAAGCGCCCTCTATATCACTTGAAATAAAGGGTAGTTACTAGGGGTAAGGTTATAAGACGGGTGAGCCAAAACATGTCATCGTGTCTGGTCGAATACACTGCTCGTTTATCGTTGATTTTTCCCTTTAAGAGAATCAATTGTCTTCGGTATAGATCTCCTGTGATCGTCTTTCCCGATTTCAGCAGCTCATAATACAAATCATTCTATTGATCCCACCGAATACAGAGCATTACCTTGGTTTTATAGATATTCAACTTTGGCATTGATTTAGATGGTTGGCCGGGCATTAGATATGACTTTTTGCTTTTGGAATTATCGCAATGCATCCATTTTTTACCGCCACTAACAATACGATGCAAAAATGCAATCATTTCTGTCATAGAAAATCGCCTTATTGGATCTCTCGGCTTCAATTCATAAAAGTCCCACTTTTTTTGCTTATAAATGATTCCCAATGCCATCAAACGTAGTGAAATGGCTTATCTTGTGACTTCAAATAATAATGCAAGTTCTTCTTGTGTATGACAACTATCTTTGCAGAGTAATGCTTTTAATTCCCCATCTTCAAACATTTGCCGGGTAACCAGTCCTCTCCTTGTGTTTTGTGTCGAAATCGCCACTTTTAAATTGCCGAAACCATTGTTCAAAAATTATTTCAGTAGGTGCCTGTTGCGCTTAAGCTTCTGCCATTAATCGATAACTTTCAATAGCCGCTTTCTTTAAATGAAAGAAGGTTACCAGACTTCCCTGTAAAACATCTTTTTTAGGCACAAAAGGTGACATTATTAAGGCGATTAAAAAATGTGTGATGACACTTTGGCGTCTATCGAGTTTTGGATTATAATGACAGATGTTTACCCCACAAAATGTTTTATTTATTTATTATTGAGACAAATCATATGTGATAGTGATGCCATATGTTGTCCAAGTCGACATTATTAACTTGTATACTTGCATAAATCGTTTATTAAGCATTTTGTGATTTTCTTTTCTTCCTTTTCAAAGCATTTATTTATTTGTCAGTCCTTGGCAGTCCAGTCGCTAACAGCAAAAATTTAAATAAATCTAAGCTGGTGGCAGCTGCATTAGTGTTTATGTAGCCTTGTAGCTGTGCTGGTACCAAAATAATTGTTTCCATAAGAACATCTGTATTTCAGTTTTAACAGATTGTAGTTGGTAGCCTGCTGTCTCGAATGTGTTTAGTGCATAACAATTTAGATATTTGAAAACACTTGATAAGTACCAGCCTCAGCTTCAGATTTCTGAAAACCCTGGTTATTATTCAGAAAATTCTAAATGGTGTCAAAAACAAGCCTGTGAATAAGCCAACGTTGTTTAAGTTTGAATCCAAACGAAAAAAACTTTAAAATTTTGTTTAACAATAAAGCTTTATAAGCTTTCTGAAGCTTTAAGTTTACTTGCCTATATACTTAATTAAATTAAAGCTTTAAAGCTGCCCTAAACAGGAAAGCCACGCCCCTCAAATTAAAGCTATTACATTTTTATCAAATTTCGAAATTCCTTAAATTAAAATAATATAAAAAAATAAAAATTTTAAAAATCAAACAATCATTTGTATATCAACCTTAATTTAAACACTACGAAAACACTTGTGCGCATACAATCATACATCTTAGTATGTATGTGTGTAGCAGATGTTTTAAAAAACAAACAAACAAAAATAATAATAAAAACAATAAAAAAATATTTATTTCAAATATTTTCCAATAGTCAAATTCCGAAATAGACATTCAAATCAAAATAAACAATAAAACGAAATAGAAAATAAAAGTTAAAAAAATAATTTAATAAAAAAATATATATAAAAATTATTATTTAATCAAAACACACACACACAATTTCATATGTGTGTAACTAACAGTGTGTTGTGTGTTAATATTCTATTAATGTTACAAATTCTTCTTCTTCTTCTTAATAATATTTTAAATGTTTTAAACATAAAAAAAACTTTAACTTTTTTAAAGCCTTTACTCAACAAAAAAAAAAGATTTAAAAAAATAATTATAAAAAATTTTATAACAAAATTTTCATAAAAAATTCATTATAAAATTAATTTGAAACCTTAATTTATTTTTAAAAATAATAATTATAGTTTTTTAACATTTTGAATATTTTTTAAATAATTTTTTAAGTCTAAGATTTTTTTATAAAAATTAAATAAATTTTATTTTTATTATTACGCCACACCATTGTGTGGCATCTTCAGCAAAAGAAAAATTTATATAAACTTGTTTACATCAATTAATGAATGAAAAGAAAATTTTATACATTTTTCTTCTCCTAAAGATGCCACCCAAAAGAGTGGCAAAATATCGAAAATAAAAATTACATTTATTTAATTTTGTATATAAAGATCTTGTGCTTAAAAAGATTATTTTTTTACAAATATGCCAGTTAAACTTTGGTCAATACGTATTGCACTGGACGCTTAAACTAGATCATCACCACACTTTTCTTGAAATTTGAAAGCAAACCTAAACTTCATCAACAAAATGAGAATTGCGTCTTAAGATAGTCTTTTGAGTTTGAGCTGTTAAAAACGTTTTAGCAGATCTCAGCATCAATAAGTCTACTCGGCTGGATGGGATTCCAGCATTGGTCTTGAAACAGTGCTTTTTCGACGCTAGCGTGTCCGTTAGCAGCCCTTTTTAGCACGCTGTATCAAGCCGGTGAATTTCCCAAGTGTTGGAAGGTTGCTAATGTAAAACCGATCCCCAAAAATTTGGTCTGCGCTTTGTAAAGTGACGGAAAGTATGATTAATTTTCATCTTATGAGATATCACGAGTCCAACCGCTTACTTAGCGACCGACAGTATTGCTTCCGTAGGGGGCGCTCTACGGTCGACTTGCTGGCTTTCAACAATTTGAACAATGGTGCAACTCCATGCATCATTGCCGTGAGCCAGAGTATTGAAGCAGATCCAAATTTGTCAATTTCTCGACGTTCTCAACAATTGCAGAAAATTGAAGCCGATCGATCATTCACATCGCCGTAGATTCGCTAAATTTATTCGGGAACAAACCGGTGGTTTTTCTTAATAAAAATCATTTTTTCACACGAAGCCTAAGAGAAAATTAGTGGGGCTTACTGATTCCCGTGGAAATAACGTGGAGCTTCCAGTTGACACCTGATGCTTTGAGGGCACTGGGCTCCCTTATACCCCCAGCAGTACAGGTCTAGATGGTCAAGTATTCCATAAATGTGCTCCAGGGGGGGGAATTTCGACGTTATCCAAAACCACCACATGGTGAATTTTGCGTAAGGACTTTGAGTTTGAAACCTTACAAGGTTCAGTTGATGCAGGAATTGAAGCGGCCGATTATTCATATCGCCGTAGATTCGCTCAATTCATTTAGAAACAACTGGGTGATTTTTCTGAAAAAATAATTTTTTCAGGTGAAATCCATTTTTACTTATCAGGGTATGTCCACAAGCATAATTGCGATTATTGAGAAGCCTTTGCATGCTCAACGTGTCACTGTATGGTCTGCTATGTGGTCTGGAGGCGTTATTGGGTCGTTTTTTTCGAAGATGAGGCTGGAAATGCAGTAACAATCAATGGAAGACGCTATCGCGATATGATAACAACCCAATTTTTTTTTTCGTTTGAACCAGTGCTCAGGGGATACCCCTTACTCATGCAATGCATTATACCAGAACTAGTAAATTAGTGTTTGTGGACATTTAGAATTTTCCTATATTAAAAGTGACAGGACAAACCTCTGGAGGAAGTTTATTCCACATACGAACTGTTCTGCTAAAAAACGATTTCTCTCTTTAATGCGTAGTGCGATTCACTGGCCAATTGACCACAAATGGATGCACTCTCAACGAAAATCAAATCAAACTATTTTTGTTAGAGCACTTATCATTGTCGTAACGATAAAACTGTGAAATACAACCTACATTGCGTTAATGCTCAAGAGAATCAATAGAGTTGGATACCCTACTGTCCCCAATTAGCCTCTAAGCCCTCTATCGTACGCGGTCGAGCAACTCAAAAATAGACTTTGGGGCACCAGTCTGTACTTGAGAGTTGTATTCCAGTTTCGGACGAACATAGATGGTATAAATAGTACGAAGATCGGATGGAGTGAAGTATCTTTTACACCGTTTTAGAAAACCGAGGCACTTGAAAGCTTCTTTAGAAACTTGAAAAATGTATTTAGTCCATCGAATATCACACTGAATTTTCATGCCAAAAACATCAAGAGCGTCCGATTCCGTAATATCTATATCACCCATAGTAACAAATGTAGCACCATTCCCGAACATAGATCTGTGCGTAAGCATGCAACATTGCGTCTTATGGGCAATAAAATCGACTCTCTTTACACGACGCGAAAATTGTTGCGAGTTCGTGATCGTGTTCTGCCTTTTGCAATCCACCTCCATTACTGAATATATACCAATGACAAATGGTGTTGTCATCTACGAAAGTGTATGTAGGGTTGAAAGTTTAATAAAGAAGATTATTTACCAAAATAAGAAATAGAGCAGAAGAAAGAGCGGAGCCTTGCGGTACCCGTGAATTAATCTTGAACTCGTCTGATGAAATCCCATCTATAACAACAAATCTAGAGAAATTATCACCGACACCAAAAGCAGTAAGTTTGACAGAAGTGCGCCATGCCACACTCTGTCAATTTTGGCCTATTATTGACGACATGGATTTCACTGACATGTGGTTTCAACAGAACGGAGCCACAGCCAATGAAACGATCAATTTATTGCAAACCAAATTTCCCGATCGCATAATTTCACAACAATCAGCAGTTAAGTGGTCAGCCAGTTCGATAAATCACACAATCTGGTTGGCCACCACAAGCGTTTCAGCAAGGATCACGGCATTTTTGGTTTACACAAGATTTATAACGAAAACAGTTTTCATTGATGACATTTTTTGAATATAAACAGATTGATGCTCCATCAAAAATATAGCAAATACCTTTAAAACGACAAGGCAAGGATTGCATGGATTTACAAGTTCCAGTTAAGATATTCTGCAAGTGGATTTCCTACCATCAAAGAGGGACAGCTACAAGTGGGATGGCATTGCATACAGTATCATATCTGCAAACTCCAGGTCAAGGATTTATGCATTTTTGGTGACGCAAGCTTTATCTTCCTCAGGATCAGAGCTAAGTTTACACTCTGGTCGGCACTAATGGCCATTCGGGTTACCAAAAAACCAGGTAAACATTCGCATATTGCTTGACCGCATTGTACCTTACAAATTGTATGTTGGCCACATGGCGTAGGATAATAAGGATCGGTTTTATCGATTATACTGCCTTTGATTACAATAGGAGAATATTGTACAAAAGCATTTCCAGTATAACCATTTGGGCATGAGCATATCGGCATGCGATTATTGGTCAAACAAACAGCTTCCGTGCCACAAGTGCCTGGACACGGATCAATACGGCAACAAATGTTAGAAAAAGTCATGGAAAATTTAAGCTTTAAATGACATTACGCGAGCCATCCCCCCGGAGCACATTTATCGGTCTTTGTGGATTACTTGACCATCTAGACCTGTGCTGCTGGGGGTATAAGGAAGCCCAGTCCCCTGAAAGGGTCAACTGGCAGCTCCACTTTATTTCCACGGGAATCGGTAGGCCCCAGAGTTCCGCTAATTGTCTCTTTAGACTTTTAACTGTTTCTCTGACTGATTATTGAGGTTGGCCCTTCAGGAGTATCGTGGTGGTAGTGATTTTGCGGCCCTCACATGAATTTAATTGATGGGGGCCAGAATCATCTCGCCTTTAATAACACCAACGGGTGAATGATCCGGATCCAGTGAGCATGCTAGTCATGCGTTCTGGACCAGAAGTTGGATAGTCTCCAGCTCTTTAGCAAGGAGTAGTGGTTTGCAACCCTGGAAAGACCTGTTACTAGAATTAGTTCTCGGCTTCCTAGGGCATGAATGACGTTGCTCTTCGTTCCCAGTGATTTGACAACTATCTGATTAAGGCTCACGGCCAGGTGCAGATGTAAATCTTATTACGAAATTTCGAAGAGAGTCCCCCAGGGGACATATTGATATGTTTCAACGGAATCTCACCGTCATTACATGTGTCAACGGGGGGTAAAAGGGAGCCCAGTCCCCTTCAAGGCTAGCAGAGGCACTACGGAATCGGAAGTTCTTGATGTTCTTGGCATGAAAATTTAGTGTGAGGTTCGATGAACTAAATACATTTTTCAGGTTTCTAAAGCTTTCAAGTGCCTCGATTTTCTAAAACGGTGTACGAGATACTTCACTCCATCCGATCTTCGCACTATTTATGCCATCTATGTATATCCGTCCAAAAATGGAATACAATTTTCATGTATGAGCCGGCGCCCGAAAGTCAATTTTGGTGTTGCTCGACCACGTATAGGAGAGGGCCAAGAGGTTCATTGGAGACAGTAGGGTATTCAACATTATTGATTCTATAGAGCATCAACGCAATGTAGGATGTTTTTCACTGTTTTATCGTTACTACAATGGAAAGTGCTCTAATGAAATTAGGGAACTTGTTCCCGTTACTTGCACGTTTTCGCATTTAACTCGATTTTCGCTGAGAACGCTTCCATTTGTGGTTGATTGGCCAGCGAATCGCACTACGCATTACAGGGTAAATTCACTTTTTAGCAGAACGGTTCGTATGTGGAATAAACTTCCTCCAGAGGTCTTTCCTGTCACTTTCAATGTAGGAAAGTGCAAATTAAATGTCCACAAATACTACCCCCTCCTTCTTCCTCTCCATAACCCAGTTTGATAATTCTGGCACAATGCATTGCATGTGTAGGGGTCATCCTCTAAGTGCTGGTCCAAACAAAAAAAAACCGTGAGCCTCGAATTTAGTGACTAAATTACGCACAATGGTCTCAGAAGGAGCCTGATTACGATAAAAAGCTGAAAGATGTTGCTCAAAATGCCTCTATAATGCCCAATTGTTTCGAACGTCGACGAGTTGAGGCTCCTTCTAAACACTTTGTCGTATAGCGGCTATGTTTACATCACTACGGCCACTACGATCTATTGTCAGCGACATAGTCGAAAACGGTGTATTTTAAGCCAATGTACTTTCTAACCTCAAATTTGCAACACCTGTTTCTCAATACCTTGAAACGAAAACTTAAATGCAGAAGCAAACAAATTAATAAAAATAAATAATTTTAAAATATTTTTAGGTTATTTTTTTACTTAATGAACTAAAATCATTCTTAAATTAAATAACCCACACTCACACACACACACACACACACTTCATTAGTTATAACATCGTATGAGATCAATAGAAATAGCCATAAATAACACTTATTTATTATAAAATAAAATGTAAACAATAACTGTAGTTTCTATTAAATATGTGGACTTTTGATTGTATTCAATTTGTTAGTGTGTATGTAAATTGTATCAACTATTAATTGTATCACATTTATATTCACCATTCATGTATTATTAACAATTAAAAAATGTAATTTTAACTTTCTTTTATTTATTTCTAAAGCTAAAAAACAAATAAAAATTAATTATAAAAACAAAAATAATAATAAAAAAATATATTAATAAATAATATAAAATAAAATATAATAAATGTAATACGAGAATTATAAAATGAAACTACTGCGGACACTTTATACCACAAGAAAAGAATTAAAGTTTTGAAATCAATTAATGGTAATTTCTCTTAACGTTTGCATGCATATGCATACATATCGGGTTTTTCAACAAGAAGTTTGTTCTTCATTTGTGGCAACACCAACAACATAATAGTTTTGACATTTAGTTTTTTGACGTATTCGTAGTAGATGCATTGGCAATTGTTAAAATGAATTCAATTTCGCACGAAAATCGCATTAAAAAAATTAAAATCCACCACCAAAAAATGGTGGTTCTGTTAAAGTTACATTTCGTAAAATTCGTGATATTTTCAGACAGCATAATCGTGCTTCAGAAACCGTTATTAAGAATTTGGTCGTTAAATTTGAGCCGACAGGCTCGATACAAAATGTGAGAATACCAACGCCTTTACACCGCCGCAGATTCGCTCACTTTATTCAGGAACAACCGGCTGGTTTTTCTTAATAAAAATCATTTTTTCAGACGAAGCTCATTTTCACTTATCAGGGTATGCGTGATAAGATTTACGTCAGTACCTAACTGTGTAAGCCATAACCTGACGGTGGATCATACCACAGTGGATGAAATGTAGCGTCATCTTCGCCCTCAGATACGTATATCCTCGAGTCACTCCTAGTTGCAACTTCAAGAGCTCAGAGCAGGCCGCAGAACGCATGAAACTTAATAAAATTTAAGAACACAACCGCAATAATGCTCACTGGACCATTCATTATGTTAATTGTAAACGATCAAACCACCACGATACTCCCGAAGAGCCAACCTCAATCATCAGTCAGGGAACATCTAAAAAGCTAAAAAGACAAATAGCTGAACTTTGGGGCTTTACTGATTCTCGTGGAAATATTCTGGAATTGTCCAGTTGGCTCCCACTAGCCTTGAAGACTGGACTACCTTTTACCCGCGTTGACACAAGTAATGACGGTGAGATTCCGTCAAAACATATCAATGTGCCCCCAGGGGGTTGACTTATTAGGGTATGATGTGATTTGATTTACATCTGCACCGACTAGGTAGTCATAATCAGAATGATGATTGAATGATTTGCAAGCGTCATTCACGCCCTAGGAGGCCATCGAATACGTATATCCTCCGGTCCCTCCGGAAAGCCCGGAGTAGGCCGCGGCCTTCACTCCTTGCTAAAGAGTTGGAGACTTTCCAACTCCTGGTCCAGAACGCATGAAGCTTAATATAATTAAGAACACGACGGCATTCATACTCACTGGACCTGAACCATTCATTGTGTTCACTTTGAATGATCCGATCCACAAACTCTCACAACCACCACGATACTCCCATATAGGGGCCAACCTCAATAATCAACCAGAGAACAGCTAACTGTCTAAAGAGACAACTGGCGGAACTCTAAGGCTCACTGATTCCCGTGGAAATATAGCGGATTGTCCAGGTGGCTCCTACTAGCCTTTAAGGGGCCTGGGCTCCCTTTTAACCCTGAAGACACCAGTCTAAATGGAATAGTAGGTGCCAAAAAGACTATCATGTGCCCCCGGGGGGAACTTATTAGGGTATGTCAACAAGAAAAATTGCCGCATTTGGGCTTCTGAAAATCCTAGAACGATTATTGAGAAGCCTTTGCATGTCACTGTATAGTACGCTATGTGGTCTGGAGGTGTGATTGGACCATTTTTACCACTGGATGTGCGGTAAAGTTAAACGGATCACACTATCGCGAGATGCTAACAACTTAAATTTAGCCTATTATTGGTGACGTGGATATCACTAACGTATGGTTTTAACAGGATGCTGCCACATGTCACACAGCCAAGCGATCAATTTATTGCAATCCAAATTTCCCGATCGCATAATTTCACGAAAATCAACAGTTAAGTGGCCAGCCAGATCGTCGGATTTAAGATCAATGAATTATTTTTTGTGGGGCTATGTTAAGGACAGAGTCTATACGGAGCCAATCGAATGGATTTCAGCCTTAAAACTCAATATTCGTGATGGGATTAACGAAATAGGACCGTCATTTTACCAACAAGTGATTGAAAACTTTGATGAAAGCATCGACATCCGTCAGCGTGATCGTGGTGGACATTTGCAAGACATAATTTTTCATTCACAATAGCCGAACTTTTCTCTTCGCAATAAAAATAAAAATTTGAATCAAACTTCTTGTTGAAAAACCCTTTACAGATGTTAAAGTAAATAGTAATGTAAGTAACAAACAAGAGGTCTAGTCTAGTGGTGTGGATGTTACATATGATTTTCTTTTGAAGACGACGGGCGATTCTTAGGTATTTTATTTAATCATTGCCTGAATATTAAAAGTTTTTCCAAGGCGTGATAGACTGCCGTTTGTGGTTCGGATGCTTAAGACGAAAACGGATATCCCTATTAGCGACCTTTGGAAAGCTATTTGAATTCTTTCTCCTGGCAAAAATCAATCCCGGTATTGCTGACAATTACAATTTAAAAGATTTTCAATTTGGATGTAGAAGCCGACTTTCGACGTCACACGTACTTGTTGTACTTACGGAATATGTTGTCAGGGGTCTAAATAAAACATGCCCGAGTATAGCAGTAAGCGTAGATTTTGCCAAAGCCTTTAACAGCATTTGGCATGATAATCTCATTTATAAAGTGATGAGTGGGGGACTTGATACGGGCATCCGATGTATGTTTAAAGGCTTTCTAAGCGGCCGCGCATTAAGAGATCATATTGAAGATGGCCTCTCTCATTAGGAGTTCGATTTTTACAGAAGTGTCAAAGGGATCATGGCCGGGTTCGTTTTTATCCGGAGATGTCTTCTTGGTCTGTGCTGGTGACATCCTTATTGCTTCTTCAGAAGCTAGGGACTGTTACCGAACTAGTCAATTAATAATTGATAAACACAAACGAACTATTTCAAAAGATGGCGCCTCCACCTAAACACTCATAATATTCTCGCTATATTGTTTTAGGAAAGTCGTAAATACACATACCCAAACTGCAGATCATTCAAATCCTGCTTGAGTTTTGGGTGTAGCACTATTAGGACATCGGCTAGGTTAATGTTCCTTGCCGCCACCTTCCATGAAAACTTTTGAGCCATATCGCCACATCTAAAATGTACTTTAGAGCACCAAAAGACCCTACTAAGCATATCAAGGCAGACTAAGGCACAGAGCTGGACTCGATAAAAAAGTATACGTTTTGGTGTACCGCCAGAGTATACATCCTCGCATCTCCTATGCCTTTGCACCTTGGCTTAGAAATTTTTCTGCCCAGATGGAGAGGCTTAGAAGATGGAAGAGACGAAACTTAATTGCGTGCGTTCAGTTGAGACCATATAGTAGACAGAACAGCGAGTTTAGTAGGCCCTCTTGTAGCTATATATACCAATCGATTTTGCCGAATGGATGTGCTTATGCTCGGAAAGTTTTTTGAGTTTCAGGAAAGTCCACATTCTGTTGAAAACGCCATGGTAAGAGAGTGTATCTCTAGGGCTGTAAATCTGGAGGCCATTTACGTGGTAGAGTAGACCCCAAGTAGAGGTGGACTTCTTCACGAGGGTGCACCCCTTCTACTTTACCACTGAAGAATTAATTCTTTAAATATAAATAAAATTTTTTTTTTCGGACAGGCACTCAGAGGATGACCCTTAAACATGCAATGCATTGTACCAGAATTAGGACATTACGTTATGGGGAGAAGGAAAGAGTAGTGTTTGTGGACATTCAGTTTGAATTTTCCTACATTGAAAGTGACAGGAAAGACCTCTGGAGGAAGTTTATTCCACCTACGAACCGTTCTGCTAAAAAGTGAATTTACCCTGTAATGCGTAGTGCGATTCGCTGGCCAATCAACCACAAATGGATGCGTTCTCAGCGAAAATCGAGTTAAATGCGAAAACGTGCAAGTAACGGGAACAAGTTCCCTAATTTCATTAGAGCACATACCATTTTAGCAACGATAAAACAGTGAAATGCATTCCACATTGCATCGATGCTCTAGAGAATCCATAAAGTTGGATACCCTACTGCCCGCAATGAGCTTCTTGGCCCTCTTCTGTACACGGTCGAGCAATACCAAAATAGACTTTGGGACGCCGGCTTATACATGAGATTTGTATTCCAGTTTGGACGAATATAAATGGTATAAATATTTCGAAGGTCGGATGGAGTGAAGTATCTCTTACACAGTTTTAGAAAAAGCAAAAGCTTGTTTAGAAACCTGATTAATGTACTTAGTCCTTCGAACATCATACTCTATTTTCATGCCAAGAACATGAAGTGCTTTCGATTCCGTAATACTTCTATCACCCATAGTAACAGATGCATCACCATTTTCGAACACAGATCTATGTGTAAGCATGCAACATTGTGTCTTTGGGACATTCAAATTGACTCTATTCACACGATCCTATTCCGAGATTGTTGTAAGATCATGATTGAGCGTATCATTCATGTTCCGCTTTTTGGTACCCACCACCACCAACTGGTCCAGTGTATTAATAAATGAATGCGAATGATAAACGGTGCTGTCATCTGCGAAAGAGTGTAGGCTTGAAGGTTTTACAAAGAATGTCATTTAGAAAAATAAAAGATTGAGTACAAGAAAGAACGGAGCCTTGGGGTACCCCTGAATTAATCTTGAACTCGTCTCATGAAATCCCATCTATAACAACTAATAGATTAACACAAGAAATATAAAAATGGAACCGGGTCCATTTTTTACTTTTTTAAAATTAAATTTTCTAATTTGATTTTTTTAATTTCCTGACTTTTCTCTGCTTTGTGCCAACATATGATTTTTGTATCCTGTTTTACAGTGTTGTTAAACGTATTTGTTTAGGTTTTTTTGCAGCACTAAAGCATTAATTCCATTCGTATCGTACGAAATTGAAAAATTTATATCCTTTATATAAAAATTCATTATATTCTTTCATAATTAATAACCTTTTAATCATATTCTCGTTATTATTTGCAAATCCAATGAATTGTGTGAATTAACTTAATTTCTTCTATGAAAAAGTAACAGTAAAGACGGCAAGTCAGTTTACAACACAGAAACTAATGCGAAACATTAAAACAGAGTTGTTATGTAAATAGTGTAAACCGATTGTAGGCAAATGAATAATCAGAAATAAAATACAATTTAAATGCTATTTTATCATAATTTTATAAATGTATGAATGTACATACATATACATACATACATATATTATCTTAAAGTTAAGGGATTTTAAATTTATTAAATTATATAAATTTAGTGCGTTTAACAAAAGAATTGATTGTACACTTTCGTACAAATTAAACTAATTACATATATTACTATTTTAAGCACATCATTAGCTCTTCTCTTATCTATTGCTTTAATTTTGCACTTTGATATTTTGGTGTTTTGGAATAGGGAACTTTGACTAACCGATCGAAATTTACATATAAGCAAAATATATTGCTTTAACACAACTAATTAACACTTGCTGTCTCAGAACGAGGCGTGTTGATCTCTTGATGACGTTGTAAAAGACTTAGGCACTGGTGCAGGCATTGGGTGCTAGCGGTAGATATTGCTTTCAAAATAAGTAAATCTGGATCTGTTGGTGATAAGGTTTCAGAGTCAATATTCTCTATGGCACGTGCTAAAGAAGCATTGCTAAAAAAAAACATATTTAATAAATTAGAAAACGTGTTTAAAGTAAATAAAACAATAAATGACTTGCCATTGTTCGGTTAAATAAAGAGCCTGTCTAGCGGAAACCATAGCATCCGACGCCGCTAATAACTCACGGGGAGGCAAGGAAATTGCATTATTTATATCCATGGCCTTAGTATGGCTTTCAACAACAGCTCTTAAACCATCTACCCATTCCTGGCGTGCTCTAGCATCCACTGCTCTCAGTTTTATAGTATCACCTGAAGCACAGCCAATTGAAAAAGTTCTGGAATCTTCATCACTTGGACAAACTACAGCACCCGCTAAATGAACTTGACCACGAGGCGAGCTGGTTAGTACGTGAGCTGGTGGCGGCACATCATCTCCAGCAGACGTGCAATCCGATAAATAATAACTTAAAATTCCGCTTTGTGGATCGACAGTAAACCACCTATATTGCCAACCTTTTAAAACATATTTTAGCTTAAAACATGTAGCTGTCATAGCTCTTATATCCAACTTTAGTCTTACCTTTCATAACGTTCGTATATTTACAAAGTAACCCATTTAGCTGATGTCTAATACCTTGATTTAATACCTTATTTAGATTCGTTTCCATTTCCCCAGCTTCAAATAAAACACTTATACCACTAAACCTTTTCTTCACCGCTTTATTGTGCTGATTATCCTTAAAAACACTTTCAGCTATGAATTGTTCCTGGAGACCTACACTCTCCGACGAACTGTGTGATAAAAACGGCGATGATGTTCCTGACGTATTTGTTGGCGATTGTTGGTTAGGTGATTGAGATTTGAGACGGGACTTATTTTTACGATGCTGCAAACTAGTCTTTATTTTACGCAGAATTTTTGCAACTTTTCTAATAACTATAACAAAAGAGAAAAGAAAAGAACGAATGATACACCCACTACGTTTAAAGGTATTATTCTAGTCCAGGGATACGAATTTGCCAAAGGTTTTTATTATTCGTCTTGAATCGTTCCGATTAGATTTATTTCATTTGAATCATTCTCAAAAGGAATCGTTTGGAATTTTACCAAGCAGGTAAGTTATCGTTCATCGTTCGGATCGTTTTGTAATCCAAAAGGTGCAATGTTATTAACGGCTTACTTAGATGTAAGGCATATTTCGCTTACATAGTTCTAAAATCTTTAGACAGGAATTATTTTTTGTTCTACTGTTATAATAGTAAATAATTAAAAATTATTAATAAAATAGACCAATTGATTTATTTTTTTTTTAAACGAAGAAGTGGCAAAAAATTAAATTTAAAAAATAATTTGTTTATTACACGGAGAGAATTAAATTTATTATAATGTCCTGTCAATGCCCAAATCTTTAACATAAAAGTTAAGGTACAAACAGTCGTCATATTTTTCACATTGTATGTGGCAAAATTTAGACATGTAAACGGAAACATGTCGTGTGTTAACTTTAAAACATAGATAAAAAAAACATCACAAAAGTCATAAGACATTATTTGAAATAGAGCGTGCGATATTTTCTTATGTTAAACATAGTGCGGTTTTACACACATCAACTTTTGTTGCTCAAGTTTTGTTGTTTCGGTTAGAAAGAAAGAGAAGGTTTTATACACATTTCTCTTTCTTTCTAATGGAAACAACAAAACTTGAGCAACAAAAGTTGATGTGTGTAAAACCGCACATACAGTTCCAAATGTCTATGTCATGCGAACAAATTCGTCGGCGATTGATTATGTGCACCATAATAAGCCGTCTAAATGAAGTATTTTGCAAGACAAATAAACTATATATTAACTTTTTTAATTTAACGTTGTCGTTTTATTAAAATGTGTCGAAAACTGTATAGATTTTTAATACATGTGTAAAAAAGAAAAAATTAAAAAAACACATTTGCGTCGCCAATACTTCAGCGACGGAACCAAAAATATTTCGACGGCTGCAAGCCATTCATCAAACAAACGACGTGGATATTTATGCGCAGAAAAAGAAGTAGTAAACAAATGAAAATTGTATTTTTTATACTAAGTTCACACTTGTGTTTTTGAATGCTTTTAAGCAAAATGTTTTAAAATTTAAACACAGCCTTTTACACTATAATATTTTCAATCATTTCTACATAAGGGTTGCCATTGGAAACCATTCATATGTAATTTGAAAATTCAGAAAATAAAAAATATTTGTAAATAATTTTACAAAATTTTTAAGAAAGTAACGGGCACATGCAATGGAAATAAGTAATTTATTCATCAGAATCATTTTCAATTTAAGCAATTTTATTATTCGTGCCTGATTCCTTTATGTAGAAATGATTGAAAATAAACAATGTTTTTTGTTGTTTTGAAATGTTTTGCTGTGTTTGTGTAGAAGTGTTGTTGAGTCTTGCTGTCTATGCTATGTTGATTTTATGAAATATTCTCATGGAATCACTTTGGCTTTGGATATAAGACTTTTAGGTTTTTCTATACAATATTGGGGTAAAATTCACTGATGAGCTACTTGAGCAATAGTGAAATTGCAATATGGATGTGCTCTCCCCCGCACTAATACATTTCAAATATTTTTTATTTTTATTGGAATAAATGTTTTATGAGAATATCATACAATGTTTATTTTTTAATAAAAATTCTTGTGGTAAATATTTCGTGAGAATATCATGAAATATTTATTTAATGGAAATTGATTTTGAGGGAAAAGATATATTAAATGAACCATTACTCATTTTTTTGTTTTTTTTTTGTTTCTAAGCATTTTTTTAACAGTACATTTATATAACGGAAACTAATTTGAATAAGTCTTGTTTAATCATACGGAGTTTTTGGATATTTTAATTATCAAATTACAATAAAAAAGCCAAGCAATAAAAAAACCAAGCAAATTGCCAGTAATAAAAAAAAAACAATAATAAGCAAAGAATGTGTTTCTTTATTATCTTGGCGTTTTTTGCTAGAATAATGCAAATCAAATTGCCCGTCACAGACAAGAAAGCAACTGTGAAAATTTTGCTGTATATCAACACTGTTTTCTTTTTGAGTACTCACAAAAAATTTGTCAAGACAGACATGGATGTCGCGTTGAGTATATTTTGCGAAATTAAGTGAATTTATAATACTTTCTATTGGTTTATAGTGAAAATTTATACATTTATATACTCGACAGCTTCAGTGTTTTAAGTAATTAAAAGGAAAACTAGTGAAAATGTAATTAAATGTTAGTAACGAAGAGGATTAAGCAAACAGCAGGGAAGAAGCTCAAACTTCACCACTTCACCAACAATAAAATAAATTCTTGGTTTTTTATGTGTATGACGGTTTTTTTTAATTGTGTTGTGCGTGCCTATGTAATTTTCTTTCTCTTGCAAATTCTTAATATAATATAAAAAAATATGCATATAAACTTTACATTTATTGCAATATTCAACTGCAGCTGTAATGAAATCAGTTTCTATTTTCATTCCAGAAATTAGTTTTCATTGATTTATAACGTTTTCCATTTTACGCAAATTTTTTTTTTTGTTTTTTGTATGTATTCCAACTACATATGTATTAACTATATAGTGACAACAAATAAATATTTGCCGTATGTGATCGGCTATTTTTTGCTCCCATAATTCTATTGTCCACTACTTTGCCAGTACCATTTTATAAATCATATGTGTGAGCACAAGCATGTGTGTGATTATACATACATGAGTATATGCATGTAGTAATGTGTGCTTATTAATATTTAGTTTTCCTAATGGAAATCGGTTAAAATGATTATTTATGTACTTTTGTAACCCTCTCTTAGTTTTTTTGTAAGTGCATTTGCAAGGGGGTGGAAAAAATAATGCACTATTTTCGACAAATTTCAGCCATTATATCAATCGAGAAGCAATATATTTGTTTTTAAAATATTTCTGACTCAGAGCACAAAAATCTGTTTGTGTGATTAAAAAAACAAATTAAATTAACGATATGGATTTGGAGAAAAATAATTAAATACTTTTAATGTAATATAGATGGGTAGCTACCCATCTAAAGAAATAGAAAATAATCTTTTGTTGACATATTGCAGCTATTTTAACATGTCAATTTTGTTTTCTCTTTTTCTATTCCACAAATTCATATTCAGACTAGACAGCGATAGCAGCAAAAGTAAAACAACAACAAAATCTTATACAAATAAATTGAATAATAAACAAAACCTATGAAACGATAAAACTGATGCATTCATTCATTCAGACAGAATTTATTAAATGTTATTATTAAAGCTGTGTGTTGGTTTAAGCCCACATTGTTATAAACATTCTACACGCTGACGTTGTCATTTCAAACAACATCTGAAATATGAAAGAAAAGTAAAAACGGCATTGAGTCCATGTTGGTGTTGACTTTTTGACTGCGGTATATACACTCTACATACATTTATACTGTATATTTGTATTTGTTTTTAAGTCTTTCATTTATTTTATATTTCTTTTGTGTGAATTTCTTGATTTTATATGTTATTTTCAATAACGAGTGTGTAGTTTGTTAGGTTGTGTTTAAATTTCTAATTGGAGAAAAGTGTTGACCATGAAAATGTTTGCCAAATATATGAATAAATCGATAAATGTACTTGTCCCAAAGTGTAACTTGAAATTATTTTGAAAAAAATTTAATTTAAAGAAGAAATAAAAAAGTGAAATTATAAAAATTAGCAAAAAATAAAAAGCTAATTTAGTGAACAACAACTAACAATAATCGTTTTCAAGGATCAAAATTTAAAAATTTTTTCAATCACCATTATTTCTTCAACGTCAAAATGGATGGTCAACGCGCTCGCGACATTCTTACACTGTTGCAGGAGCGCGTCGTTTTCCTAACCGGTGGACGAGATCGCCGTGGTGGACCTTTGTTATGCTTTCCAGCTACACCCAGGCGTGATAGATTAAAGCCAGATGACTTAAGGCGGCTCTTAAGCTATCTGATCATGATACCAAGGTAAGAGCTAAATGTGATTTAACTTATATACTTTTATTTTAATTTTTCCTAAATTTACTAATTAGCAATGGCCCTGGGTAATCGATTTTCTTTTAAAGATATTTATCTACTTATTTTTCTTTGAAATATGGGAAGAGCGCAACATCTTTTTTTGGACAGTTCCGAAAAACTGGACTGGTTTAGAAAAACCAGCTATAACAGCAAAAACTGATAAATTTCCCTTTAAAGTTTTCTTTAGCAGTTGTTTTAAGCATTGTAAATGTTATAACAATACCCTCAATGTTTATGTGTCGATTTGTAATCAAGCAAATCAATATAAAATCTAGCAGCTCTGCCATTCATTCAATTCAATTAGTTCCGTATAGACTCTATCCGTAACATAACTCCACAAAAAATAATTCAGTGGTGTTAAATCACACGCTCTGGCTGGGCGTTTAACTACTGATTGTAGTGAAATTGTGCGATCAGGAAATTTGGTTTGCAAAAAATTGATCACGCCATAGCGTGTTCCATTGATCCCTACCGCATTTCTCAATAATCGGTCTAGGACTTTAAGAAACCCAAATGCGGCAATTTTGCTTGCTAACACACCCTGACAATTGAAAGTGGGCTTCGTCTTTTTCGTAATTTTTTCAGAAAAGCAAGTCTGAATGAATTGAGCTAATCTACGGCGATGAAAATTGCCAGTCGGCTTCAAACCCTGCGCCGGTTGCACCTTCTACGGCTTCAAAAACAAATCCTTACGCAAAATTCAACATGTTTTGGTTTTGGATAATCCAATTTATTGAGAATGTCACGGAATTGACCAACTTGGACCTGCTTGAAATTTTGGCTCACGGCTGCAGTGTTTTCAGTTGAACGAATCAGTCCAACACGCGTTGGTGTGCTATATGGTTTTGGTGTTTTGTGTACCTTCTTTTTGTGGAAATCATAAAAAAACGGCTGCTTTTACATTTTCCCAATTTAGAGCGTTGTAACTTTTTAACGAAACCTAACCTGCTTTCAAAACGAAACTTACTACTGCTTTATTATAAATTTTATCGATAATGCAGATAATATTTAATAATAATAATTCGAATAAAAATAAGTAAACCACATCAAAAATAATAAGTTAAGATCGGCCAAGAATTAAAAAAAAATTCCAGCCCGATTTTCTCCCAAACTAAAAGAGGTAACCTAGGTCTACTCGTTACATATGAGTAATAAATAAACTTTTTATTACATTTCCAATTTTATGCCCCTTCACCATACAGGGTCTATCGTCTGTAAGTAGACTCAGATATACCTGTGCTTAGCCTATTTGAAATTAAGATAGCTTATGTGGTTCATGAGCTACCCAATTATTTCCAAAACAAAAAGGTTTTCAAGCCACTGTGCGTTTGTGAATTCGCTGTTTGAAAAACTGAACGAAAGTAACCCATTTTTCAACAGAATCATCTTTCTTTACCGATGGGCTAATTTTCAAATATTGGTTATGTAAACAAACAACACTGTCGCATATGGGGCTCACAAAATCCAACAAGCAGTTCTCGAAAAATCATTACATCCAAAGAAAGTAACCGTATAGTGCAACTGGTGGTCAGGCGTCTACATTAGCCCGTATTTTGTTGAAAATGAGCTAGGAAATGTCGCCACCTGTAAATGTTTTTTTGCCCCACCAATTCATAACAAATCGTTTTTGTGGCCACAATTGGTCAATATTAATTATTCTATGTTCTTTGGTTTCAGCAAGGCGGCACCACTCAGCCATTCAAACAATTCAGTTGTTACATGAGAAATTTGCCGGTCGAATAATTTTTCGATTTGGGAATGTTGGTTAGGTGCCCCGATCTTGTGGCTTAATGCCGCTGCATTATTTTCTCTGGGACCAACCTGCATAGACGAGATATGTGAAGCTTTGTAGCAAATTGAGCGGATGTCTGCCGGCATCATACCTCATTACTTCCACATTACACTTTACATTGGTGTCAAAAAAACTGAAGTTGTCAAAAATGTGTGTTTTGTGCTAATTTACTTCCCAACCTCAAATTTACCCATCCGTTTATTGTCGGCCCCTACTTCACTTTGTCTTGTGCTGCTATTCTCGATTCCTTGTTTAGTAAGAATGTCGTTTCGGTTGGTACTTATCTGCATTTTGGCAACATGGCGAAACATTTTTGCTTCAAATTTTATCTTTTCGTATTCTGTTTTCTACTGTTTTTCCCCCAACTGCACGGCGTAAGTATTTCATTTTCAAATAATTCTATGCTCCAAAAACATTTTTAAACATTTTTGTTGTTCTCATAATTCTTACAAAAAGTATTTAAAATTAAAAGAAATCACTTAATTAACCATCCCTGAAACAGACCCCAGATATTTTAATTTCTTATTTTAAACTCAAACTCTTCCTAAAAAGGCATAGCTACCTTTGTGGAGCCTCCTTATTATAAATGTCTGTAGAAAATAGGATAGGCAATTTCTTTGCACCACCCTAATGTATATACAAGTGAATATTTGTAAATGTGATTATTCATCGGCACTATTCTAATTGCATCCCATTATTATTCGCAAACAACTCCAACAGTAAGTTATATGCAAATATTGTACTTTGTACTGTCGCATTAAAAAGAAATAATAAATTAAAAAAAACAATTTTCAAAAGGGATTTCGAAAAAAATAGTATAAAAAGAAATACATTTGAGAGCGATCATATCATATGCACAAATTTAACAATTTGATGTTTTTGCATAGTGTATAAAGATAGCTCTGTCAGTTAGTTAGCTTCGTTTTTAAAAACTCTGTTATAGCTAACATGCCTCTCACTCAAAAAATGTTAAGTTAACAGAATAACTTATTTCAGCATTTGGATGCGAAAATCAAAGAAACTGATAGGTATTTTTATCGAATATACATATATATAAACATTTTAACTTTATTTATTTATAGCAAACAAACAGCCATTTTTAACATGCCCAAAAATGGGTCAAAGTTGGAAAGCTTAGTAGCATGCTTCTCAATATATTAGAAATATCGGAATTAAAGAAATCCAGTTTTCTTTATATCGAGAGCACGATTATCCACGCAATGAAAACAAATGATATCTTTCAATTACTTCAAAAAACGGGGTTTTCAACAAGAAGTTTGTTTTCCAGTGATAGTTTTGACATTTAGTTTTTTGACATATTTGTAGTGGATGCATTACCAATTGTTACAATGAATTCAATTTCGCAAGAAAATCAAATTAAAATACGTGATATTTGCGGACATTATAACCTTTCTTTTGAGACCGCTATTAGGAAATTAGTCGTTAAATTTGAGTCAACAGGATCAATGCAAAATGTGTGAACAGCGACGCTCAACTGAAAACATCGCACCGTGAGCCACAGTGATGAAGCAGATATAAATTTGTCAATTCATCGATTTCCTCAACAATTGGGATTATCCAAAAGCACCACATGGCGAATTAAGCGTGAGGATTTGACTTTGAAGCCTTATAAGGTTAAAATTGTGCAAAAATTGAAGCCAAAGTTTACTTTTCCATTGTGGCAACACTAACAAAATGATAGTTTGGACATTCATTCGTATTCGTAGTAGATGCATTAACAATTGTTACAATGAATTCAATTTAGCACGAAAATCGGATTAAAATAATTAAAATCCACTATCAAAATGGCGTCTCTGTTAAAGTTATATTTCGAAAAATTCGTGATATTTTCGAACAATATAATTTTACTTCTGAGACCGCTATTAAGTTGTTATAATTGGGTCTACAGGCTCGACACAAAATATGCGAACACCAACGCCAACCGAGTCGTTCAAATAAAAACATCGCAGCTGTGAACCACAGTGTTGAAGCAGATTCAAGTTTGTAAATTCCTCGACGTTCTCAACAATTGGGGTTATTCAAAACTACCACCTGACGAATTTTGCGCAGGGATTTGACTTTGAAGCCTTACAAGATTCAACTAGTGCAGGCATTGAAGCCCACTGACCATTCACATCGCCGTAGACTGGCTCAATTCAATCAGGAACAACCGGCTGGTTTTTCCGAAAAATCATTACTCAGGCAAAGTTCATTTTCACTTGGCAGGGTATGTCATTAAGCCACATTTGGGTTTCTTAAAATCCCAGAGCGATTATTGAGAAACCTTTGCTTGCTTAACGTGTTACTGGTCTGGAGGGGTGATTGGGCCGTTTTTTTTTTTTGAAAATGAGGCTGGAAATGTGATAACGATCGAAGGAATCACGCTATCGCGAGATGCTTACAACTCAATTTTTATTGAGTGGTTTCAACAGGACGGTGTCACATATCACACAACCAATAAAATGATCAATTTATTGCAAACCAAATTTCGCGACAATCAAAAGTTAAGTGTCCAGCCAGAAGTGTTTGAAGTTAGCTCCGAAAGTTAGCTTCGTTTTGCCAACTCTGTTATAGTTTACATAGCTCTCACTCATGAAATGTTAAGTTAACAGAGTTGAATTATTTTAACATTTTGGTACGAAAATGAAATAAATAATATAAAAAGCAAATAACTGTACGGACATTTCAAAAATGCCCAAAAATGGGTCAAAATTGGAAAGGTGCTCCTTAGCGGACTATAGGGGATGAAAGCCATGGCATTGTAGATTTCAGAACTATAGAGGTTATATTCAGAATTTGTATAGGTTTTTAGTAATAGAATTCAGAAAAATGTGAAAATATGCATTTTGGCATATGGGCATTTCAAAAATGCCCAAAAATGGGTCAAAATTGGAAAGGTCCTGACTTAACACCACTGGATTATTTCTTGTGTGAATATGTTAAGGACTGAGTCTATACGGAGCCAATCGAATAGATTTTAGCCTTAAAACTCAAAATCCGTGATGTGATTAACGAAATAGGATCGCAATTTTCGCAAAAAGTGATTAAAAACTTTGATGAAGGAATCGACATCTAGCAGCGTGGTCGTTGTGGACATTTGCCAGATATCATTTTCATTCATAATTGCCGAACTTTTCTCTTCGTAATAGATTAAAAATTTACATCATCTTAATCTTTATTTTGTTTTAGAAATCAAACTTCTTGTTGAAAAACCCTTTATTACAAGTTTCTGTAAGTTCTAGACCCCTAATTCTGGTTATTTTCCATTTAAAGTTTCCAGGAATGTTTTTCCTTTTTTAATCTTTTTTTAGTTCTTATCAAATCCTTTTAGAATTTCAAATGTTTTGAAAAGATTAATTAAAAATGATGATGGAACCAAACAAATTCAATTCTTCTTAATTGTTGTTTGCTGGGAAATAATGTTTTCTTAATAAACAGAATTAATGCGTTAAAAGTTTTTTTATTGCAATGGCGACTAATTTGGCATATTTGCGACCAAAAACGAAAACAAAAGTTTTACTTTGTTTAATTAACATAAATAATATGTATGAATGTAGTGTGTTATATTCACATATATGTACATATGTATGTAAAATGAAGCTCGTATATAAAGGGAATATTTTATTTTATTATATTTTGCTTATATGGTTTGATGTGCTTTGCTTTTTTTGTTTTTTGTTTTTTTTTCAAATAAAAAAGAATTTATAAACAGTGCGTGACTCTTTTAGGTTCTTTTCTTTTTAATCACTGTCTGTCTGTATGGATGAATGTTGTTGATCCTTAACATGAAATTACATTATTTTTTTAATTTTTAAATGTTCATGCATGTGTGTATGTATGTGTAAGTTAGTTTCGAAAATGTATGTCGTCACCGAACATGCAAATCGCCCTATTTAAGAAAAAAATATTAATTAGCATGTTCTAATCTATTGTGTTCAGATACAGGGTGTTTTCTTTTATAGAGGTAAAGGTAAAGAACTTTGAATAAAAATGAATTTTTTTAAATTCACGTAAAATTTACTTTATTCGAAAGATAATTTTCTGTTATAATTCAAATATGACTGCTGGCACATGACCGCCATGGTTGGTTTGAGCGTAGTCTAATCTGGAGATCTAATTTTTGAAGACCTCGTTCAATATTTGTGGCCATATATCGGCAATAACGAAGTGATCCAAGCGGTCAATCGCTTAAGACCTGCCTGTTCTAAGCGTGAAACTATGTGATTACCAAACGTTTCCTTATTAAATCAATTATGACTTGAGCTGTGTGACATGTTGCACCGTCTTTTTGAATCCACATCTCCTGTACATCAAGGTTGTTCAATTGATGAATCAAAAACTCACTAATCATGACTCTATAGTGGTCAACATTGACTGTAACATTACAGTATTTCTAAAGAAGCAGGGATCAATGAATCCACCAGCCCATAAGGCACACCAAACAGTCAGTTTTGGTATGTATATCTCAGGATTCATAATCACTAAAAAATACGGCAGTTTTGCTTATTGATGTATCCATTCCATTTAAATAAAAGTGAGCTTCATCGCTAAACCAAATTCTTTCGCTTGTGAAAATCAGGGGTCAACAGCAATCTTGGCTCCAATTTGCACAATTTGGAAGTGTTACTCAGGCGCTAGTCAGTTCATGTTGAAATGCTAAACCAAACTAAACATAAATCGCGAAAAGGCCTTCAATTAAAAAAAATTGTTACCAACTTAAAATTATGTACCTCTATAAAAACACCCTTTATTATTTTAAATCCACTTTCCAAAAAAGGGGTTCCTTGCAATTTATGGGCCGTATTGTTTTTGTCATATTTTCATTTTTTGTTGTTGAAAATTTAAAAACTCTGATCTAATAAATAATGTCAAAATCATAACTTCTATGGAAACACCTGATACTAATAAAAATTACGGATATTTTAACTGTAGTAAGTGGCTATGAATAACACTAAGAAATGACAACAATCAAGTTGAATCGGGAACAAAAAATTTAAATAAAAAAATAAAATCAGTTCGGAAACGTGACTTACAAAACTTCAACTTTCAATCAACATGCAAAGCTACAAATAAGGGTTTCACCACAAAACCCTTTCGGCAATTGGGGCAATTGGTAAAAGTCTAACAGAAAAAGACAATACCAGCTCCTTTTACTACTAGAAGTTGAAAAATTACTTTTCTTATTCATTAGAAGAGTGCAAATTCATAATAGATAGCGAGTCATTTTTTAGCAGTCGAATCAAATGCCAGCCTGAAGGTATACTACTTTGTTTGTTTATATTTTTCGATCAAATGTGTGATTCGATTTACATCCGCGCCTGGCCATGAAGCCTTAATCAGATGGTGGATCTAACCACTGCATAATTTGGAACGTCATGCTCGTCCTAGGAAGCCGAAGCTAAAATTCTATGCAACAGAACTTTCTAGTTGCAACTTCGATGATTCCAGGGCAGGGCTGCAAATCATCACTCCCCGCTTAAGAGTTGGAGACTTTCCAACTCCTCTCCAGAACACATGTCTAGCATCCTCACTGGATCTGGGAACATTTCACCAGGTAGGTGTTATTAAAGGTAAAATGAACCCGGCCATCATATAACCATAGACTGTTATGGGGCCGCGAAACCACAACCACCACGATACTCCCATATAGGGGCCAACCTCAATAATCAGTCAGAGAACAGTTAAATATCTGAAGAGACAAATAACGAACTCTGCGGGTCACTGATTCCCGTGGAAATAAAGTGGAGTTTCCAGTTGTACCCCTGCTGACTTCAGGGGACTGGGCTCCCTTTTCCCCAGTTGCACTGTGTCTAGATAGTCGAAGTTCTATAAAGACCATATTTATGTGCCCCCGGGGGGATATTTTTCGATCAAATGAAAGAGAATGGATTTTATATTGTTAAATGTTTTATTAAATGTCGGCAATTATATATTGAATACAATATCAGATAAATGTCCGCCTCTGCTAGTCTCACAAATTCGAGCCCTTTTGAGCATATTTTTCACTACATTTTCACACATTTCACGCGGTATTTCATTAATTTCATTACGAATATTTTGTTTTAGTTGGTCAAGCGTTTCTGGTTTGCTTGCACAAATCTTGCCTTTTAGATATCCCCACAAAAAGAAGTTCGGAGTAGTCAAATCAGGCGATCGTGGAAGCCAATCAACATCACCACTTCTTGAAATAACTTAATGTGGAAAAAGGTCTCGCAGTAATTTAATTGTAAACCTGGATGTATACAATGTGGCACCGTCTTGTTGATACCACATGTTGATCAAGCCCAAAGCTTGCAGTTGTAACGTTAAAAAGTTTTCAATCGTATCACAATATCGCTCCCCATACACAGTTACCGTTACGCCATTTTCATTTTCAAAGAAGTAAACTCCAATGATTCCTCCTGACCAAATTGCACACCAGACTGTCACTTTTAGTGGATGCAAAGTTGACTGTTGAATAATTTGAAGGTTTCCCATTCCCCAGAACCGACTATTCTGTTTATTCACATATCCACACAAATGAAAATGAGCTTCGTCACTCATTATGATTTTTTCCTGAAAATCGGGGTTGTCATGGGCGAGCTGTAACATTTTATTGGCATATGTACGGCGACGTAAATGGTCTTGTGGAAGAAGCTCTTGTGTCAACTGAGTCTTATATGGAAACAAAAACAAATCATTGTGCGAAATTATGGCGAAAGTTGTTCTTTGAAGACCAAGCTCCAATTAAGGTTGATGGATTGTTTTGAACACTTTCTTAAGCAGCGGTCTTGTTTTCAGCCAATCTTGCAATACTTTGTGGTGCATGCTTGGCCCTACAGACCCTCTTCTTCGAAAGATTTTAAGGTTTCGTTGACTAAATGAGAACTATATTGAAGCGATTAAACATAAAATATTAAAGTTTCATCAAAATCACTCATAATTTATTTTCTTTATTCTGTATCAAATGAATTTATGAAATTACAACATTTAGGAAAATTTATTACCACCTCAAAGAACTTTATTGGGTTATTTCTTTGTAACCAGGATATTATTATTAGTTTCATATTTGTAATTTTAAAGACATTCGCCAAGCAGTAATTATTTTCTTCCTCTTTTTTTATTTCTTTCTTTCAGTGATTCGGCGAAAAATTTGGGCTTCACTGTTATCATCGATATGCGTGGCAATGGCAATTGTTCGACAAATGTCAAGGCCATATTGAAAGTGTTGCAAGAGCATTTCAGTGCCAACATACACAATGTTGTCATTATTAAACCAGATAATTTTTGGCAAAAGCAACGTGCTTCAATATCTTCACACAAATACAAATTCGAAACATCAACGATATCGATTGAAGCTTTAAATAAAATTGCCGAACCCAATCAATTGACTGCGGATTTTGATGGCACTCAAGTGTATGACCATCAGCAATGGACCGATTCTAGACTGGCAATAGAGGATTTCTTTTGGCAGGCCAGTGATTTGGCAGATCGTATTGATGATTTGCAAGAGGATTTACAGCGCAATGATTTTGCCGAAGATGTGAACGGAGCACGTCATGCATTGGATCATCATAATGAAATGAAAAAGAAAATTCTTAAGCTGCCTATCGAAGATTTAGATGTTCAGGGCAAAAAGTTATTAACAAAAATCAATATGAGTTCCGGCTGCAGTGGTGGAGCGGTAAGTGTAAATAAAATTTATATAAAACCAAACGTTTTCTATTCCTTTTGTTTTTTAAAATATTTTTTAGAGTGCCAGTGGTGGAGATTGTAGCGGCAGTGATTCTGGTACCTCGTCACAGTCTCGAGTACCCACTAATAATCCAGACATGTCTGCAGCTATAAGCAAAGCTTTGCGCCAAATTGATCTTATACACTCGGGTCAACAGCGTTTACTTACCCTCTGGCAGCATAAGAAAGTCAAATTAGATCAATGTTTCCAGTGGCGTTTGTTTGAGCAGGATTGTGAAAAAATGTTTGACTGGATCCTACATAACAGAGATGTGTTTCAAATGTCTTATGTGGAAATTGGTCATAACTATTCGGTAGCTAAATCATTGCAAGATGAACACCAAAAATTTGCTGTTGCCTCTATGAATGTGTCAGTTAATATTGATCGCATTTTAGCTGTTGCCTCTCGGCTCATTGAAAGTCAACATTATGCTGCTCAAAACATAAAGACTCTTGCAACACGTTTAGATCGCACCTGGAAGGATTTTGCAGCTGGTTTGGATGAGAGAACAGCAGTACTGCAATTAAGTGTGCTTTTTCATCACAAGGCTGAACAATATTGCAACAGTGTGGCATCTTGGGCAGCTGCTTGTCAGGCATCACAACCGCTGCCTTCGGATATCCAAAGTTTGGAAACGGCGATTCGTACCCATCAGTCCTTATACGAGGCCATGTGTCAAGCCTACACAGAAGTTCATTCTACCAGTAAAAAATTACTTTATCAATTGGATCATTTGGTGCAGGTGTGCAATCAGCCACCGCCTCCCGGTGTGCCTGATCACCGAAAGAATAGTACTTATAATAAATATGGTCGTCAAAATCCTGCAGCCGATTATAGCGAAGGTGCTTCTCATGTTTTGGCTGTCATACATCAAATTCTAGGCCATCATCGTTCTTTGGAATCGAAATGGCACCAAGAAAAGATACGTCTGCATCAAACTTTAGCTCTAAGACTGTTTCAGGAGGATGTTAAGCAGGTCCTTGACTGGCTGAAAAATCACGGTGAAGTGTTTGTGCGTAAAAATACCGGAATTGGCCGAAATCTGCAAAAGGCTCGTGTTTATCAGAAGTCTCATGAACATTTTGAAAATGTTGCTCAAAACACATACAGCAATGCCGAAAAGCTATTGGCAGCAGCTGATGAACTTGCTCGCAGTGGTGAAGCGGATCCCAATGAAATATACTCGGTAGCTCATGAATTAGAAATTCAAGTTGCAAGTTTTGCTGAACGTGTAGAACAAAGACGAAGACGTCTCGATATGGCAGTCATTTTCTATACTCACGAAAAAGAGGTAACAGCCTGGATCGATCAATTAAGAGCTGATGTTTCATCAGACGAGACCATGTTGTCGCAAGAGAATTTAGAAGGTATTGAGAGACTTTTACAACAATACAGAGAACAGCAGGATAATACTGTTAAAGGGTGCTTGCAAACCATTGCTCAGGGCGAAGCCCTTCTGCAGGAAATGCGATCCCTTGAGTATTCAGACAATACTGGTTCTCTTTCTGCCTTGGAAGCTGCACTCGAAAAGCTTTCAAAGCAAAAAATTGAACTGGAAGAATTGTGGTCGGCACGCAAATTTCGGGCCGATTTAATTTTACGCCTTAGATACTTTGAGCGCGACGCCATGGAATTATCTTCTCAGCTAGAAATATGGTCGGAAGAATTACAACACGCTGACCTATCGCGTGACTATCAAAAGGCCGAACAACTTATACGCATGCACAACGAATCTGTTAGTGATATACAAAATGCCACTTATGAGGTGCTGGAACAGGGGCAGGAACTTCTACAAATGTTTGAGTCGGCCGGTTTTATTTCAATGGCTGACGCAACACACACTGCTCAAGCTCGCATTGAATATTTGCTGAACTTTTTACGTGAACGAGAAATAGATTTGGAGGAATTGTCCGAAGCCAAACGTGCAAAATTAGAACAAGCTGTTCAGTTGTGCCAGTTTCAAAACGATGCAAACCAAGTCATATCATGGATTCGTAATGGTGAGGCAATGTTAGTGGCAAGTTTTGTAACGCCCAACAGTTTGCAGGAGGCAGAGCAGCTACGCAAGGAGCACGAGCAGTTTCAGGTGGCTATTGAAAAAACTCACACTTCGGCCGTCCAGGTTAAATATCGAGCCGATGCTCTTATCAATGCCAACCACTACGATCCCCAGTCCATAAGAGAAATTTCAGACGATGTGACCAAAAAGTGGCAACAGTTGGTAACTTATGCCGAAGAACGCCACAAACTGGTCACAGCCTCTATAAACTTTTATAAAACGGCCGAACAAGTATGTTCTGTGCTGGACAGCTTGGAGAGGGAATATCGTAGAGAGGATGATTGGTGTGGCGGCGGTGGTTCAAGTGACAAAGCTCAAACAATTGTGCAACTAATTTCGAAGCATCAAGAACAGAAAGAAGCTTTTCTAAAGGCCTGTACTCTAGCCAGACGAACAGCGGAAACGTTTCTTAAATACGCGAATCGTTCTCAACAGTACTACGAATATCAATCTCAAGGCAATTGTGAAAATCGGGTAAAAACAATTTTAGACAAACTGCTAACTCAGGAAAATCAAGTGCTAGAATTCTGGACACAACGTAAAAAATCTCTAGATCAGTGTCAACAATTTGTGTTGTTTGAAAGAAGTGCAAAACAGGCCATAGAATGGATACACAATACAGGCGAAGCCTATTTGTCATCACGCACTAATTTGGTAGGAAAAACTCGTGAAGAAACCGAAGGTTTGCTCAAAGAGCACAACGAGTTTAGAGGCACAGCAAAAGAAACTAGAGAGCGAGTAAAACTGTTGATACAATTAGCCGACAGTTTGGTCGAAAAGGGCCATGCTCATGCAAGTTCGATAAAGCAATGGGTGGCATCGGTTGATCAAAGGTTAATATTTTGTGACTTTTTTTCTCCAAGTTCCCTAAATAATTTTTGGTATTTTTTTGTTTGTTTCAGATATAAAGATTTTAGCAACCGCATGGATTCATACAGAGAACAATTAGAAAAGTCTTTAGGCATGTCAATGGTGGTAGAGTCCGATGCCAACACATCTATTGGTGCTATTCCCGGTAAAGACTGTGTATTAAAATATTTATTGCATTAATAACGAAATACTTTTGTGTAGGTTCTTCAACATCAAACGACCGACATTCGGATCCAACACTTGAAGCTAAATTGACAACATCGACAACCGTGGCAGCGAAAGAAATCAACGAGGAAAAACGTAAATCAGCACGTAGAAAAGAATTTATTATGGCTGAGCTCATGCAAACTGAAAGAGCTTATGTAAAGGATTTGGAGACATGCATTAAATGTTTCCTTGAGGAGTTTCGTTCAGGTCAAGGAGCTCCAACGGCTCTTTCGGGCAAAGAGGACATTATATTTGGAAACATTAGGGAAATATATAATTTTCATCATAAAATATTCCTACGAGAACTGGAAAAATATGAAACAATGCCTGAGGATGTGGGTCATTGTTTTGTTACTTGGGCCTGTAAATTCGACATGTATGTGAACTATTGCAAAAATAAACCAACCTCGAATAACCTGTTGGTGCAACATGCTGGTACATTTTTCGATGAATTGCAACACAGACATAAGGTTGAACATCCTCTGCCAGCCTATCTAATCAAACCAGTTCAGCGTATTACCAAATATCAGCTGTTACTCAAAGATTTGCTTTCATGCTGTGAAGAGAGTCATGGTGAAATTAAGGAGGGTCTAGAAGTCATGTTAAACGTTCCAAAAAAAGCAAACGATGCAATGCATTTATCTTTACTGGAAAACTGTGATGTTTCTATTGATGGCTTGGGAGAGGTGGTCTTGCAAGATGCTTTCCAAGCCTGGGATACTAAACAATTGATTCGCAAGGGTCGTGAACGACGTGTATTCTTATTCGACATGTATTTGCTGTTTGCAAAAGAAGTTAAAGATTCAAATGGATCCGTTAAATATCAATTCAAAAGCAAACTAATGACAACTGGTAAATAAAATGATAAAAAAACAACCAAAATATTCAAACATACAAAATTCATTTCTTCTAACTTCTTTGGTCATTCAGATCTTGGCATTACGGAGCATATCGAAGGTGATGAGACTAAATTTGCTGTTTGGACTGGACGATCACCCATGTTATCTGATTGTCGCATTGTACTTAAATCAAATAGTTTAGAAACAAAACAAGTAAGTTTAAATGCTTATTCAGTTCCTACATATTGATATTAAATCTATATTAATTTATTTTAAGATATGGACTAAGAAACTTCGTGAAGTTATGCAAGAAACCTGCTTCTCTGGCACATCTCTTACTCTGCCCAAATCTCCAGCCAAAAATGCTGGCTCATCACAGCGTTCATCGAGAGATCTTGATGATCCCTTAACAGAGAATGATCCCGATAGATGTTCTCTGGCCAGTTTTGGTTCCGGCAATACAACTGATAGTGACAATAAGGTATTTATTAAAATTTTATTTGATATGTGCTTGAATAGAAAGCAACTAGTACGAAAAGAACACTGAAGATGGCAAACAGCCGAAACCGGTTTGTTCACAAACCAAATTTGACGAGGGTCGACGGAAAACCGTACCCAAATAAAAGTAAAATTTTATTCATTATTTTTCTCAACAATATGTAACCTTGTTGACGTTTGGTCAAAAAACTTGCGAAATGTGACGAAGTTAAAGGTCTGCATTAGAAATTTGACAAGCAAAAGCATTCACGTTACTGACTGCGAAAATGCAAAAAAGTAAAATTTTGATCTCTGCATCCATTTTGGCAACAATAGAGCGCATAACAATGCAAAGTAGCAGACAGCTTTCAACTTAAAACATTTGTATTTATTGTAAACAAGTTTGCCAAATCAAACTGTTAAACTTTTTCTTCTCAGATCTTTAATTGATGCATCATTACCAGAAATTAATTACTCATATAGGGTGTTCGATTCCCAACGAAGACCTTGTTTTTTTTCACAACGGTGGGGCTGCTCAGCGATGAAGGCATGCATAGTCACTGGTCGCTGTGCTGTCTTTATGCGGCAGTTAGTTTCCGACTATCCTTCTGCTTTCACCACCTGTTTCATCTTTTCTCTATCCCTTTTCTAAAGAATGTAGCACGGTACTTGACTAAATAGGCATTCATTGTTGCCTGAAGTGCTACTTCTCTTAAAAAAATGGAATAAAACAAAAATGAATTTTTGAAATTTAACATGAAATTTACTTTGTTCGGTAATATTCTTGAATTATAAATTTAGTATGCCTTCTGTTATATGAGCTCTACGACTGATTTAGATGTAGCCGAATCTGAAGGTCCAATTTTCGATAAGTTTTTCCAACATTTGTGGCGTATATTGTTAACAATGCGGCGAGTGTTATGCTCCAAATAATCAATCGTTTTGGTTTTATTGTCGTAAACTAGCGACTTCATATATTTTCGTATAGGAAATAGTCTAGGGACGTTAAATCATACAATGTTGAAGGCATTTGCTGTATGACATGTGGCACCGTTTCGTTGAAACCATAGGTCCTGCACATCATGTCTGTTCAATTAATGCACGAAAGATTCAATAATCAGTAGCGAACACCATTGACTATAAAGTTCTGACCAGCATTGTTTTTTAAAAAAGCGTGCAGCAATAATTCCACAAGCTCATAAAGCACACCAAAAAGTCAGTTTTTCCGGATGGAATGATGTCTCAATATATACCTGAGAATAGTCATGATAATTCTCAAGTGTATGTTAACAGTTTTGTTTATCGACATATCCATTAAAAGAAAAGAGAGTATCATCGCTCAAAAAATATTCGCTTATAAAATCGGGTATATCGAGCTGGATAATAATTTTCAAAACAAATTTGCACAATTCGGAAGCGTCTATTCGTGTTGAATAGACTCACGCCAAACCAAATATAGACAGCCGACAATATGGCTGCCAGTTAGAAAAAGTACTATTCCTCTATAAAAATAACACTCTTTATAAACAGCTGTTTTCTAGGTAAAAATATATTTAAAAAGGCTGTCAACACAATAGAACTGACGTTGATCATGTTGTAAGTCTCATGTAGAGAGGCCCTAAATTACACAGTAATTTAATAGCAGAATGTAAAAACGTAATGATTTTTTAAATACCAAAATGTATTAATAATATAAATGCTTGTAGAATCGTTATTTTTGATACTATTGCATTAAACTTTTGTGGCGAGGTGTATTTGTGTAAACACAGTTTTGTAAAAATACGAGTTAGGGCCTTTCCACATTAGACCACCGATATGTTATGTTCGAAATTTTGTACAGATTTTAAGGTGTAGAAATAGTAGCTTACATTTAAAACGAGTCTTTGCAAGCCGTTCTGTTCCTTTAATTTATTTTTCTTTTTATTAAAGTTTCATTATTGAATCACTGATTATGCTTTTAACTTTGTTAAGTTGTAATGAACATTTTTAAAAAAGTCCTGTTTACACTTACCATGACATAATGCTAAAGTTAAAATAATAAATTTCAACTACATTTTCTTCTCTCCTAAAATCCATAAAGTTTCTCTTGCAAACATACAAAAGAGCGTTGCCAGATAATGAATAGGAAAAACTAAGCGCCAAATGTTTGCTTTGATAAAAGAAAAAACGGCGTCAATTAGTTGGCGTAAATATTAAAAAATATAAAAAATGATATTCCATGATCATTTTCTTCAACGTTATGATCAAAATGCACCATTTATTTATAATAAATATTTTTTTTTATTTGCAATCTATCTTGAGAAATTAAGCAAATTTGCTCAAAATTAGTACATATCAATTTTCACTAAAATCAATAATAATATCTACATATTTACAATGCTTTAAAATTTACATTTAAGTTGTTCAACAATATTATAATTCAGTACTTATATAACATAAGATTAACTTTATTTAGAAAAGTACATAGAAAATAAAGATAAAAAGGGAATAGAATGGTATTTTCAATAAAAATTTATGATCTAAATGAAAGATCTAAAATATGAACTCTCTTTAGCCTTCTAAGTTCTTCACTTTCATCTTATAACGAGATGGCCAATAGTTTAACCAAGTCTAAAGTTTATCCATCTGCTATTCGATTAAATTGGACGCTTCTGATGCGGAATGCAGTATCATCAGCATATGTGTCTACTATTATTTCATCTAAGTGAGGCATATCTGAAGTAAATATGGTATAAAGTAGTGATCCTAGACACTACCATTTTATAATAATTCGATAATTCATCATTCACCCTTACGTAAAAGTAACGTTCACTTAACATGATTTTATTACCAAATAATATGGCGCTGGTAATAATAGTTAGTCTTTTTATTTTGTATACGAGGTCACAATGCCATACTCTATATACCTGTTGTATATCTAAAAATACAGCCGAAAAGTATTTTTTTTTTAATTCAAATGCCTCAATAATTTCTTTGATAATGCGGTAACACTGCTCTGGTATTCCGTGTTTAGAACGAAATCCAAACTGATAGGTCCGGTAGTATAGAATATTTCTCTAAAATAGGAAGTAGTCTTTTAAAAAGTATAATAAAGATACATTTCCATTTTTTATTTAAAAATACCAGAGTAGCGAAGTGTTCACTCACTGTTCATACATGTATGAATATGTACATTTAATTTTTTAGCCGCTTCTTCTCATACATGTGTGAGAGACTGAAAAATATTTTGCGTTTTCTCATTTATGAATGCGACGATTTATTTTTTTCTTTGTATTCATAAGTGAAAAAATGAGAAACACACAAGCGTTCATTTTTGAATATGTACAATTTTGATAATTTTTCATAAATGAAAAGATCGTAAAAATATGTGCGTTAAGCATTCGTGTACATAAACGCACATATTTGATAATGTGCAATTGTCGGCGTATGTAGAAAAAAAAAATGTTTTTTTTTTATTTCTTTTAGAATATATTGCAATATTGTATTTTGTGTTAATATGTACCCATGTATTTTTACTACATTTTACGGTAAACTGCGATCGTAGGTAGAAAATTTTTTCACATTCATTTATGAGAAATTTTATAAAATTTCAACGTTCATAAATGAACATGTACATTTATGAAAAATAACATTAATGAGAAGTAGCTGATTTATCATTTATCACATATGAATAAGACTAATAATTCTTGTTGTGCGCATTCATGTATGAACATAAGCAGAACATTTTTTCTTGTTCGTTTATGCGCGTGAAAAATAAAAAATTTTAGATTTCTCATTTATGAAAAATATCATGAATGTTGATTTTTGAATGTTCATACATGAAAAATTCTGAACCCTGAAAAATACTTATTAATTAATTGTTTTACTAGTGTGTTGCTAATGCTGATTAAGAACAGCTAGATAAAAATGTCCTTCAAATCGTAGATTTTTTTTATTGAAATCGCTTGTATGCAGCGAGTCTAAACAATAAACATAATTTTTTTGGCTATTGTGTAATTACACATATATAAAAGGATTTGAAGATAAAAGTCTGAATAACAGGGACAGAAAATAACTGTCATTTTTAAAATTTTACATCAAAAAAGCACACACAAAAATGATCGTAAAAATTTTTGGATTTCATCATTATGATACATAGGTGATGTACCTGCAAATTTTTGTATGACTTTTAAATTTGTGCTTTTTTTGATATAAGTCAAAAAACAACTTTTAATTTTGACTTTTATTTTTTAAGGTAAAAATTAAAAGTTATTTTTCACTTTTAATATTTTACGGCAAAAATAAAAGTCATGAATTAAATATTGCATAGTAATACGCAAGTTTTATTGCTTTCAATGCTATAAATGATAAAACATTCGTTATCATAATTTCAAGAAAAACGCTTAAATGTTGCAGCTGATTTACTAGAATATTGGGATAATAAAAAATTTACTCTACCATGGCTGTACAAACTAGCACTTATTGTACATTCTGCACCTGCAACTCAAGTCAGTGTAGAAAGGTCATTTTCAGCACTCAAATTGATTTTGGGGAATTTGAGATATAATTTATCTGAAGAAAACTTGGAATCAATTTTGATGGTAAAATTAAACAGCTTAACAAATATAATAATAATAATAATAATAATAATAATAATTTCTATAGACTTCTGTAATATACATCAATTATTCCTACCTATAAATTGGAGACAAATAAACTTGCGAATTACTATGCAATGTTTAATTCCTGACTTTTTTTTTTTGCCTTAAAATATTGAAGGTTAAAAAATAACTTTTATTTTTTGAATAATATAATAAGAGTCAAAACTAACTTTTAATATTTGCCTTACAAAATAAAAGTTAAGAAATAACTTTTATTTCTGCCTTAAAAAATTAAAGTTAAAAAATAACTTTTTTTCTTGACTTTTTCGATAAAAGTCATAACAGTTACGGTCCCTGCTGAATAATGTTAATAGATCTTTTTCTGAATGGTTTCAAGCAATTTTAATGTTTGACAGAGAGTTGATGTTGGGCCTTGGGTTTTTTTGCAATCAAAAGTCGAGCTAATCGAACCTGTCCTACCGTGTACAATTTAGTGTCATTCATTTAGCTGAAAGTAATTCAATCGTTTGAATTAGTTTCTCAGAACTTCCGACGACGATTTAAACTAAAAACCATTTATACAAAAATTCAAAACATGTAACAGAAAATCGAAAACTTATTGAACAATTTTTAATGTTAAAAATGTTGTTTTGACTTGTAAGTCCAACTCGCAGATCATAAATTTTCTAAAGTCTTGTTAAAGGTTTTGCCTCTTTTTTAACCGATTTCATAAAATGAGAACGTTATTAATTCGCTTGTGTTTTTTTTCTACCCTTGTTTTAAAATAATTTTTATATATTTAAAATGCTGTGCCTACATATTGGTTCAATTTAATACTTTTGAAGGTAAAAAGGGTATTTCCCCATATAATAACATACTTACATAAGTGGATAGGTAAATTAAAAAAAAAATTAAAAATTAATTACAATTTTCACAAAGTGCGTAAGGCCTTAACTGTCAAAATGAAAATGTTGTAAAAAAATGAAAAAAAATGTCGCGTTTTTAAATGTACATATGAGCTGGTTTTTTTGAAAGTGGTATAAGTCCACTTTTTAATAAAACTAAGTTAACGGTAATTTTAATGAGCTATAGACACCTTCTCTCCATACTTACAATCACAATTTCAATAGAGTTCTATTTTGACATAAAATAAACATAAACAGTTTTGCTGTACAATGCTATCGCACAAATGTTTCTTTTGAAAGTGGAATAAGTCCATTCCTAATAATTATAATTAAAACAACTTTCTTATTGCAATTATTATTGATGATTACGACTTCAATGTACACTGCAATTTAGCATATATTGCTTAGCTAGTGTAAGTGTACTAAAAACAACATTGTCAACAAGATAACGGTATTATTTTTCTGATGAAATGATGAGAAGAAAGTAAAAACTACTTTTGTTTAGTTCTCATTCGCAAGTCCTACTGTTTGGTTCTTATACTGATAGATTGCAGCGTGAGTATTATTTAAATATAACTGCTATTAAAACAGAAAATTAAAGGTTTAAATAAATAATATTATTTGTTACAATGAGTTCATACACCTGTAAAGAATACGACAATCTGTCTGAAAGTGATGATGGTAAGTAAGAGTAATGATTTTTTTGCCGGGAATATTGAATTTTATTTGTTATAGAAATAAGACCCATGAATATTAGAAGAAGAAGAAGAATTTATGAATCGGATGAGGAAAGCAATTTGTGCAGTATTAATTCAACATTTCTACAAACTAAGAAGAGAATTAGAATTTTTGAATTAAGTGATTTAACGACTGACGAAGACGATGTTACTCATTTTCGGTCACATTATGAAAATAATGATCAGAAGATTAGGAAAAGTAAAAGGAATAAAGGCGAAAAATATTATACGCAAACTGGAAATATTATTCCTGCTAAGAAATTCGAAAATAGGGATTGCAAATGTAAGAAATTGTGCGAGAATCGTATTACAGAGAGTGATCGAATATCACTTTTTAATGTCTTTTGGGAAATGGGGGATTTTAGCAAACAAAATACATTCTTGTGTGCATCCACTCAGCGTGCGCCAATAAAAAGAAGACGAGGCAGAAATTTCAAGGGATCAGCCAGAGATTGTAGTTATAAATACTTTTTAAATATTGAAAAGGAAAGCATTGGGGTATGTAAAAAGTTCTTTATAGATACATTTGCTATATCTATAGGCAGACTACATAGGGCTCTCAAAGCAAAGATAATAGGAAATGACTTACGTGGAAAAATGAAAGGATCTTGCAGAAAGAGTGATGAGAAACTAGTGGATGTCGCAAAAGATCATATAAAAAGTTTTCCACACTATGAAAGTCATTACACGCGTTCTAATAATCCAAACAGAAAATACCTGAGCTCTGATTTGAACTTAAGAAAAATGTACAACTTGTATGTTGAAAAGTGCGAAGAAAACCATACAACATTTCTCAGCGAGCAAATATATAGGAAAATTTTTAAGAATAATTTTAATTTAAGTTTTCATCACCCACATAAAGATACTTGTCAAAAATGCGATTACTTAAATTTGAAAATTAAAGCTACCTCAGACCCTAATGAAGAAAGCAGCCTTTTAGAAGAACATAACACACATTTGAGAAATGCAGAACTGGCTAGAGAAGCTTTAAAAGAAGATCAAAACTTAGCATCAATGAATCCAGATAAATATTTCGCATTTTCCTTTGATCTACAAAAGGCCCTTCCATATCCCAAATTAACAGTTTCTGTTGCATACTATAAGCGAAATATGTATGTTCTTAATGAAGGTTTTCATAATTTTCATGATAACAGAATTAATATGTATGCGTGGGAGGAAACTGTAGCTTCCAGAGGTGCGGAAGAAATAGCATCTTGCTGCCTAAAACATATTCAGAATATTACAACCCAAGACCACATTATAGCATACAGTGACATGTGTACCGGACAAAATCGCAATATTAAGCTCGCACTGATGTGGTTAAGGATTGTTCAATCAGACGATAATAGCATAAATGTTATTGACCACAAATTTTTACTGTCGGGCCATTCATTTCTTCCAAACGACAGAGATTTTGCAGTTGTGGAAACAGCATTAAAGAAAAAGGATCAATTATACACTGCCCAAGACTATTATAATGCAATAAAGGCTTGTCGAAAAAAAAATAGCTTCATTTTGTATGAAATGAAAAGAGAAGACTTTGTATCAACCAAATCTCTAGAAGAGGCAATATCAAACAGAAAAAAAAATACGGACGGAGAAATTGTAAACTGGCTTAAAATATGTTGGATGAGGTTCAAAAGGAATGAACCTCACAAAATTTTTTATAAAATTAGTATGGAAGAAAATGCACCATTTAAAACAATTTTTTTATTTGGAAAAAAGGGAAGACCAAAAAATCTCAGCAAAATTAATATGTTACCACTTTATACAACTTCAAGGAGCATAACAAGAGAGAAATATAACGATATGATAAGTTTATTACCTTATATACCACCTATTAACCATAAATACTTTAATATGCTAACTGTAAAAGAAAACTAAGTTTAAAATATCTTTTTTTTAACTTAAAGATCTTAACGAAGTAATTTTCATTTTTATATTTTTAATATAACTGAAATAAACTCTTAATAAACTTGGTTATTCGTGTATTTAAATGTCTTCATTTTAACTATTACTTTTTACATAAAAATTCATTTCAGTAAAGCTTTTATGTCTATAAAAATATGGACTTAAATTTGCTCCTCTTTTTATTTCTTGTAATATGTTATTTTTGAAAGTGGTATAAGTCCATGTGGAGCTAAAAAATCGTTTATTTTTTCAAATAATTTTAGTATTTATTATTTCATAATAAAATTAAAAGGTATGTATAGTGTAAAAAACATCACTCGAATTGATTAAAGTTGGCCAATATTTTTAAATTGATTCAAACGCAAACCCTTAAATATCTCAATATATGGAAAAATGGACTTATACCACTTTCAAAAAAACCAGCTCATATGTATGTGATCTTATATCTAGAATGAAATTTATACAGAACATGTTTGTTTTACTTATTAAAACATAGAAATTAATAAGTGCGCCCTATAAGGGGGGTTCCATTCAAATTTTACTTCATACTAGCTAGTCCTATAGTTTTTGTTCTATCTAACAATAAAAAAAAATTAAACTTTTACATGCATATTTTCTGAACTTAAGACGATATTCGTACTATAAAAAAGCTTTAAAATTCTATAAAAATAATTTTAATTTTCTCATTCCAAAAAAGCCTTTTTCAGACTATTAACAATAATTTTAAAAAATAATTATACCGGGTTTTTCAACAAGAAGTTTGTTTTTCAAATGCTGCAACACCAACGATATGATAGTTTTGACATTTAGTTTTTTGAAGTATTCGTAGTAGATGCATTGATAATTATTACAATGAATTCAATTTCGCACGAAAATCTCATTAAGATAATTGAAATCCATTACAAAAAAATGCTGGTTGTGTTACATTTCATAAAATTCGTGATATTTTCGGACAATATAATCGTCGTTCTGAGAGCGCTTTTAAGAATTAATACATTTGAGTCGACAGGCTCGATACAAAATGTGCGAACACCAACGTTTATTCAGCCATGTCTCGTTCAACTGAAAACATCGCAGTCTTGAGCCCTAGTGTTAAAGCATATCCAAATTTGTCAATTACTCAACGTTCTCAGCAATTGGGGTTATCCAAAACTACCACATGGCAAATTTTGCGTAAGGATTTGTCTTTGAAGCCTTACAAGGTTTAACTGGCGCAGGAATTGCAGTCGACCGACCATTTAGATCGCCGTAAATTCGACCATTTAGATCGCCGAAATTGCAGCATTTGGGCTTCTGAAAATCGTAAAGCGATCATTGAGAAGGCTTCGCATGCTCAACGTATTACTGTATGATTGGGCCGTTTTTTTTTCGAAGATGAAGCTGAAAACGGTCAACAGATTACGCTATTATTGCGTGATGCTAATGAATTATTTTTGGCCTATTATTGAGGACGATGCCACATGTTACACAGCCAATGCAATTATCAATTTATTGCAAACCAAATTTCCCGATCGCATAATTTCACGACAATCAGCAGTTAATTGGCCAGCCAGATCGTGTGATTTGACACCACTGGATTATTTTTTGTGGGGCTATGTTAAGGGCAGAGTCTATACGGAGCCAAACGAATTGATTTCAATTTTAAAACTCAAAATCCTTGATGTCATTAACGAAATAGGGCCGCAATTTTGGCAAAAAGTGATCAAAAACTTTGATGAAAGAATCGTCATTTGTCAGCATGGTCGTGGTGGACATTTGCCGGGTAACATTTTTCAATCATAATTAAAAAATATATCTTTTTCAATCATAATTGAAAAATGTTATTCCTCTTCGTAATACAATAAAAATTTGAATTAATCTAATTTTTTGTTTTAGAAAGCAAACTTCTTGTTGAAAAACCCTTTATACTTTATACTTAAAAAATGTATTCTGCCGACGTCAAATTCTTGACATATTTTCATGGCCTTGCATAACTCTTATGCAATCTGACAATGAGTGAAAATTGCAAAAGCAATTGCAATTTCCCTGCTCTGAAGTAAACATTGTTAAAAATATAAAAGAAGTGTAAATAAACTACCAAGAATTAAAGCCGTTTCTGTTTAGCAAGGAAATGAAACAGTTAATCAAGCACTCGTCTAAACAAACTATAAAATCAAGAAAGTAACAGTAAATGTCCTTCCACAATTAAGTGTTAAAACAAAACATTGCAAATAGAAAAGCTAAAAAAATTAACAACAACAAATACACAAACGAAAGGTCATGGGTTACAATTTCTGTTCAATGTTTAATTCAAATTTTTAAGCGTTGGCGTTTTGTTGTACTAAACCAGGTCATCAAAGTTCTATTTCCGTTAAATAATGAAATATTTGAATCATTTTTATGTCACAGCAGTTTGTTGGTAATTTGTGAATGGAACACTGTCAGGCAGAATCAAAATACTTTGGAAACAAATGAACAACATTAATGGAAATAATAAAGGAATTTTATTTTAAGTTTATTTAGATGAATTTCTAAAATCTTACAGGACGGCATGATTGATCAGGAAGAATAGTTAAAATTTCAACAAGGCATCTAAAAAATTTAGAATTTTGTTTAGGACGTCCTGTCGAGGTAGTTACAACGAATAGTCTTGTTTTGGCGGTAGACTAAAGTATCATTGGGATCAATAGGTAGGCACCGGTTGTGTACAACCCAAAATAAACTCAGTGGCATGATTGATTACAGCGTGGAGCTGTTTTGCATGAGGAAATTTCTTAAGTTTTTCAACAAGATCTGACCTGACTGATGGTTAATGCATACATTAGAAACAATTCGAAAGTAAAAAGCATAAAAACATATTACGAGGTGGATCCGAACCTAAGAAGCAAAAACCGCTAAAGTGATTATTAAAAACTTAGCACTGTTTTTAGAATGTGAACATGAAAACAAAAAATAATATTCGTTATTATTGAGCGGAATAAAATAAAGAAATCAAGTGAAAGAATTGCTTTCATTAAGTAAAAAGCATTTAGCCGCGTCCACAATATTCTCAATATAGGACTTCCACTGACTGTAAAACTCAGAATTTTGAAAAAGTGAATTTTGTTATTTGTTTTTAACCTTCTGTCGACCACAATTTTCTTCTTTACATCAAAAAGATTTTTAATGAATTCAATGATCTTTAATGGATCTTCCTTACGCTCCGCTTTCGATGTGATAACATCATTATTAAACCGTTTTCTAGACTGTACTCAGACAGCACAGTACTCAGTACTCCAACGGTATAGTGCCCAGTACTCCGACAGTACAGTACTCCAACGTTATAGTGCCCAGTACTCCGACATTACTGTACTCAGTGCACCGACAGTATTGTACTCAGTACACAGACAGTACTGTACTCAGTACACCGACAGTATTTTACTAAGTACTCCGACAGTACGGTACTCCAACGGTATAGTACCCAGTACTCCGACAGTACAGTACTCCAACGTTATAGTGCCCAGTACTCCGACATTACTGTACTCAGTGCACCGACAGTACTGTACTCAGTACTCCGACAGTACTGTATTCAGTACTCCGACAGTGCCCCCAGGGGCACATTAATATGTCTTAATGGAATCTCACCATTAAGACATGTGTCACCGGGGGTAAAGGGGAGTCCAGTACCTTGAAAGGCTAGCAGGAGTCAGCTGGACAACTTCCACTTTATTTGCATGGGAATTAGTAGCTCCAGAGCTTTTGCTGTTCTCTGTCTACTTACTGAGGCTCCCCCTTGAGGAGTATTGTGAGGGTTGTGATTTCGCAGGACCTCATGAAATTATTAAGGGGCCAGGATCATCACACTTTTGACCAAGAACACAGAGTGAATGATCCAGATTCAGTGAGCATGCTTGTCATGTGTTCTGGACCAGAAGTTGGATAGTTTCCAACTCTTCAGCAAGGAGTGGGGGTGGCGGCCCTGCTCCGAGTTCCCGAAATTTCAACTGGGAGTGACTAGAGGATAGAGATATTCGACGGCCTCCTAGGGCGTGAGTGACGCTACATATCACCCGTGTGGTTTGAATCACCATCAGGTTATTGCTTACACAGCTCTAGGTACTGATGTAAATCTTATTACGCATGTGCTCTGTACTCCGACAGTACAGTCTTAAACACGGCTTGATAATAAAGTCATCACATTGAAAGCGCTGTCCGATCATACCGAACAAACAGCCAGCAGTGACAGAGTAATTTATCTAATTTACACCTGTGATCAAAACCTTAATTTTCCGGTATTAAGTTGTTTGGATTTTGTCCGCCAGTAAATTTAATACTGTTGGTCATTCTTTTCTATCTATTCTGGCTGTTTGTTCGTTACGAACGGCGAGCGTTTTCGATGTGATGACATTATTATCAAGCCGTCTTCTAATCTGTACGGCTTTAAAGTTATTAAGTTTTAAAAAGTGATTTTGAAAAGTCTGGCATAATAAATTATGGATTTTTTGATCTTTTCACACAGTTTTTAAATTAGGTCTCTTCGTTCACTTTATAAATTCTTTCTTGAAAAGTAGGGGTTTTTCGGTTTATAGTAATATTTTAAAAAATTAAAACAATGAACACTTAATATTTACTTTATTAACGTTTGTGTTATTTTATGCTAAATAAAATAATTTAATGTTCTCAATTCAATTAGTTTATTCAAACCCAATCAATTTAGTACCAAAATAATTTAAACTCATCCTTTTTTTTTCATTTTCAATCAAGTTATGTTTGTTGGGTGGCTTTCTCAAAGAAAGTTTCTATTTCTTTGAATTGAGAAACACAATAATAACAACAAATACCATCTACACTTTATGCATGCATACACATGCCTTACTTTAATAAATGTTGAGCTTTCTTATACAACGAATAATAATGGTTAAGTACTCAATTTGCTAATTTTTTGTTTCTCTCAATAATAAATTTACTTCTCTTTCGAGTTTTGTTACATCCCCTAAAGAGAAACGAAAAGTCCTTTCTTATGCACGCTTAGTACCAATTTACATTGGACGATTTTTGTCGCTGCAACTCGTAGTTTGTTTATTTACAACAATAAACTACGAGTTGCAGCGACAAAAGTCGTCCAATGTAAATTGGGACTAACTTAAACAATAATGCTAACACTCTTAAAGCATAAAATTCTCTAACGGTTTTTATATTTGGGTCTTTATTTTTTAGTTTGTTGATTTTTTAGTGAAAAATAAAATTCGTTGCTTTTATTTGTTCGTTCATTTTGCATCATGTGAATAAGTTTCTATTATTTCCAAAGAAAAAATAAAAATTATTGAAATTTTGTATGCAGACCGATGTCCGATATATGGTGTTTTGATTGAATAATAGAAAATGGATGCTATATTGATAAAAGTATCATTTAATATCGGCAATTATGTACGGAATACAATATTAGATAAATGTCCGCCTGTGTTAGCCTCACAAATGCGAGTCCTTTTAAGCACATTTTTCATTACATTCTCACACATTTCATTAATTTTGTTTGAGTTGTTTAAGAGTTTCCGATTTGTTTGGATACACCTTGCCTGCAAATCAAGCAACCGTGGAGGCCAATCAACATCACCATTTCTTGAAATAACTTGTTGTGGAAAGAGGTTTCGCACCAATTCCATTGGTATACTGGCCGTATGCGATGCGGCATCGTCTTGTTGATACCAAGCCCAAAGCATGCGGTTGTGGCGTTAAAAAGTTTTCAATCATATGAACATTTCGCTCCCCTTTGACAGTTACCGTTACGCCGTTTTAATTTTCAAAGAAGTAAAGTCCAACCAATCCTCCTGACCAAATTGCACACCAGACCGTTATATTTAATGGATGCAAAGGTTACCGTTGAATTCAAATGAAAATGTGCCTTGTCACTCATTATGATTTTTACATGAAGTTCGGGGTTGTCATGGCTAAGCTGTTTTAACGATTAAACACGTTGGTTTATAAAATAGTTTAAATTTGCCACGTGTCTACTTCACGACTGCCAAATATTAACTGTTAAGACTAATGTTTACCAAAATGGCGTCAAAACAAAATAGTATATCTTCCCGGCGGACATCTGGGGGCTTTTAAGTAGAGGTATAGAACTTCGAAATGGAATGAAACACAAGATGATTTTTTTTAAATTTACCTAAAATTTACATTATTCGAAAGATAGTCTTCTGGTATTATAATTTAAATATGACTTCTGGCATAGGACCGCCACGGGTGGCACGGACGTAATCTAATCTGGATGTGTAATTTTCGATAACATTTTCCAGCATTTATGGTCGTATATCGGCAATAAAGTGGTTAATCATTTTGGATTTTATTGAAGAGTCTAGCGACTTTAAATCGCTTGCAAATTATGAGCTTACCAAATGTTTGCTTCAGTAAATCACTCCCAAGTAAAATTAGAACACGGCTTGACATCATTTATCATATTGAAAGCGCTCGCCGGTCACATCGAATAAACAGATGTTCCATGATTTTTAAAAAAATCATGAAACATTGTTTGGAGAAAGATTGGTTGTATGTACAGGATGGGAAAATTAAAGGCTAGGAAGTAAATTGTCTTAAAACACACATTCTTTTTCGACAACTTCAGTTTTATGATCCCAATGTAAAGTAGAAAAATATGAGAATTTTTATGGAATATAATGTGGGGAAAATGTCCCCTCCTTTTGACAAAACCGCCTAATTGAAAATGAGGCTCAGCTCTAAAGATGATTTTGTTGAACGCTATTTTCGCTGTTTTTATAATAGATAATTCGCACAGTCAGTTGGCTTAAAATGCAAAGATCCTCTTATTATGGCCAATTGTAGCAAACGTGGACGAGTTGATGTTTCAGGCTCATTCTTAACAATTTGCTTGACAGCAACTATCACTATCAGTACGGTCACTACGAGCGTATCGTTTTGGTAAAGCTGCTGCAATGTAACGATGTCTTTTAGTAAAATTCACCATACATAGCAAATTTCTTTGCTCAAGAGTGTAATGTTCAATGCTTCAAATTTCCTAACTTCTACTAAAGAAATGTCAAGGAATGACAGCTCAATATTTGACATTTAATCATTTAACAGACAATTTACTTCCTAACCTCAAAATTGCTAACATATTAGAGTATCTTGTAGATAGGCGGATTTATGTCACTATAAAAATAGTAAGGATGTGCCATAGCTGGTTAGTTTTGATCAGATTCTAAAAACGTTGTTTGAAGACGATTGTTCAATATGGTACCCCCTGAGGGCACATTTATCGGTCTTTATAGAATACTTGACCAACTAGACCTGTGCTGCTGAGGGTATAAGGGAGCCCAGTTCCCTGAAGGCAGCAAGGGTCAACTGGAAGCTCCACGTTATTTCCACGGGAATCAGTAAAGCCCCAGAGTTCAGCTTTTTGGCTCTTTAGTCTTTTAGCTGTTTCGCTGTGTGATTATTGAGGTTTGCCCTCCGGGAGTATCGTGGCAAGGAGTAGTGGTTTGCAGCCCTGCCCTGAAACCGCTGAAATTGCAACTAGGAAAGACCTGTTGCTAGAATTAGTCTTCGGCTTCCTAGGACGTGACGTTGCTTTTCATTCACAGTGGTTTGACCACCATCTGATTAAGGCTCATGGCCAGGTGCAGATGTAAATCTTATCACGAAATGTTCATGTGTCAACGGGGGTAAAAGGGAGCCCAGTCTCCTTCAAGGCTAGCAGGAGCCAACTGGACAACTCCACTATATTTTCACGGCAATCAGTAAAGCCCCATAGTTTAGCTTTTTGCCTCTTTAGTCTTTTAGCTATTCTCTGAGTGATTATTGAGGTTGGCCCTCCGGGAATATCGTGCTAGTTGTAGTTTCGAAGTCGTCGTTTGAGTTGTGTAGGTCGGATCATTCACAATGAACACAATGAATGGACCAGGTCCAGTGAGCATAATTGCGGTTGTGTTCTTGAATTTTATTAAACTTCTTGTGTTCTGGACCAGGAGTTGGATAGTCTCCAACTCTTCAGCAAGGAGTGAGGGCGTTGGCTTGCTCAGAGCTCTTGAAGTGGCAACTAGGAGTGACTGGAGGATATACGTATCTGAAGGCTTCCTAGGGCGAGGTTGACGCTAAATTTATCCATAGTGGTATGATTCACCGTTCGCTTCATGTGTTATGGCTTACACAGCTAGTAGGTACAGACGGAAATCTTATTACGTAATGCTCAAAATGGTTAAGTAGCGATACTCAATCCCATTTAATTTCATTTTATGTTATTATTATTTATTCTATTATTATCACGTTTATTATCGTTATTTCATTTTTAATTATTTGATTTTTTTTTATTTAAAAAAATGATCCAAATTTCTTTAAAAATCGTATTCTTTTAAAATATTAAAAAGCCCAATCAATCCCTAGTGTTTTACACTTTAAAATATTTCTACTTATTAAGCTGCAATAGACAGCTACTGTAAAGTAGCAAAATTGACAGCACTCTTTAATTTGAATTTGTTTTTCTCTTATATTAGCAGTAAAGCTTTCTATAGTTTTTTTTTTGCATAGCTTTCAAAAGAATATAATAATTGAAAGCTCTTATCTCGTGTAGCTGAACTCTTATAAGAAAGAATATTTTATATATGTATATATTCCTATTATACCTATTGGGCCAGTTCACATTGGATTAATATTTGTTTTGCACAACTTTAGTTCTTTCCAAAACACACTATACTAATTATTTTAGCACAAAATTCTATACGTATACACATCTTTGTGTGTATTAGTGTTTTTTATTCATTTCATGTTTGTTTTTCGTTCGGTATACACCACAGTATACGCATTACAAAATAAATATGGCTGTAAGTGATGATGAAAAGTTTGTTTCTAATTTTATTTTCTGTAAAATTATTTTTATTCTTATTCGACCTTTTTTATTTTAATTAAATAAAAAAATTTTTTTCAATTTGTTAATAATTTTTGTTATTAAAAATTAATTTTTCCTGAAGAAGCTTTCCATAGGAAAGCAAAATATTGAAAAAATATATCGTTAAAATTTAATTAAAAATACCGTTTAAAAGATTAACACATATTTAATTTTCTGTAAAATATAAAAATATTATAACAAAAACTTGAATTCAATTGTGATTTGTTCAGGTTACAGGTAAAAATGATAAAAACAAATAGCATAAACAACGCCACTTGTTGTCTATACAGATTTATCAACTTTAATGTTAGTTGCCGCGACCAACCACCTTCTACTTTTGCATTCATACTTAAATGACAAGGCAATAGCCAACTAAAGACTAAAAATCGCTCTGCAAAAAAAACACACAAGACCTGTGTTTTCATAAATGCATGTGTATTAGTTTTGATTTCGTTGTGCGGCTTTGAAGCTGCTAGAAAAATTGTTTCAACCAAAAACTACCCCCCTCACCGAAAATGCCAACAAACTGCCAGCACAACTAATCCAATGTGAACTGGCTCATTGGCAATATTCCCAGAAGAGAAACCAAAATAATAACAAGAAATAAAAGCAACCGCAACTGTCAACAGCCAAGCACTTCTATTAAGTACTTCCAGTATCTACTCACCGTTTATTGCAAAAGGTTCAAATTGACAAGTTTTAGAAATTTGCAATTTATCCGTCCTCGGACGTTCGATAACATAGTTCTCAAAATCTATCTCCCTCTCTCTTTCTATAAATATATATACATATATGAAAGGACAGTTGGTCGGTCGCTCAATTTCTTAAAACTATCACAAAATTAAAAAATAATTATTTTATGTTTAAAACAACTTTCAAGAAAAAAAAATAAAATACATTTTGGATAAATACAAAATTTAAAAAAAAACATCTATTTTCTAAAAAAAGTTAAATTTTGTTTTTTAACACTTATATCTTATCTATAACCTCAAATATTAAAAAAAAAACACAAAAGTGGACATAAAATAAAATAAAAAACAAAAATAATTGAAATGACTACAAGTTTAAACAAATAAATGTCTTAGGAAATGTGTCCCCTGTCAAATAACTATTCCATTCGTATCATCGTAAATTCAAGTAGTGAATGAAAATTCGATATCAAATTATTTTATGTTATAAAGATAAGTGTTTATCAATAAACAAATTAAAATATACGAATGTGTATGTAAATACAATTAAGAAATAAAAATAATAACAAAACAGACAAGCAGAGCAGCAAATTAAATTCACAAGTAAAAACATTTTTAGCAATTCTGAAACAAATGCAAACGTGCAAACATACCACATGCATACATACATATGCCAGTATTTAGATACATACTACAAATAACATACATACATACATACTACGAGTACTTATTAAAATTACTATATAATAGAAAAATTTAAAAAAAAAGCACACCAGTTATACATATTTGTTATTTAACATCTTGATGTAATTTATAGTTAACAAAAACTCCAAATTTGTTGACAAAAAACAACGACAACAATAATAAATAATAATAAAAAAAAATACCCAAATTGTAAATAATTTTGTTACTGCAAACAAACGTGCACGCTAATAAATGAAGAGTATTTAACTAAAAAGTGAGAATAAGAAATAGCATACACATATATACACACCTCTTGTTTTACAAATTGTTTACATAAATTGTCCATGACAAATTTATTAGAAACAGTTACACATACTATTAATCAGAAAATTTTTTTGAGAACAGTTACTATTAATTATACTCACATGAATTAAAAATATTAAATTATTTATCCCTTTCCGTCCCAAGCAATTTCAAAGTGATCGGATTTTGATGAAAGTTTTGATAAAGTTATAATTATCATAGAGAAACTAAAAAATTTTATTTTTTTTTGTTTTACAGTGTGCATGTCCTCTGGAACAGGACATACACATTTGTGTAGCTTGGGATTTCACTAAGTTAAAATATGCCAGTTTCTTTGAGATCAAAAACATTTTATTTAATGCAAAAATATACAGAGAAAATAAAAATAAACACTGAAAACAAAAACAATTCATTGGTTTCTAAAATAAGTAACTAAAACAAAAGGAGCAAAAACAATTCATTAGTATTTAAAAATAAAATATAATTGGAAAAAAGTACAAAAACAAAAACAATTCACTAGGTTTCTTAAAACAAATTAATATAAATTAAAAAAAAAATTAAAAAGTGTTAAAAATTATCACATTGCGGTATGGAAGCTTTTAAAGCAATTTTTTTCTGACGAAAGGCACAAATAAACGTTGCACTTCTCGCACCGCGTTCGTGTGCGGCACGCTCGTGCTGTTTTTAATTTGTCAACAATTGGCCAATGACACCCTTCATCTAGCCGTTTGCTATTTCCTGGCAAAGGCGAACAGGAGTTGTTTGTCCATTTGGATACTTCTTCTTCCGACTCGCCTTCAGAATCGTCAAACCTTCTTTTGGGGGTACACAGTAAGGCTTCTGCAACTTCTAGTCGGAAAGACAGCAGGTCCTTGATGGACTTTTTTGGCATGTTTTTGGATCGACAATGAAGCCGGTACTCCATCCAAGAGTTAACGATCGATAAATCAAGAAAATGAAGCGCTACTTTTAAAGTCCACTTTTTCGATTTTAGCCACGTTCTGTAGCACTCCATTGATTGATAGCATATGTCCACTCCTCCCATATTTTTATTGTATTCCATGACAATGGCAGGACAGCTAACATCAATTCTTGATTTTTGTTCCTTATTCCATCTTTTCACGGAACCGACCGGATCCTGACCATATGCTGTAGAAGCGAGAACAACCGATTTGTTGTCTTTCCACTTGACCACGACAATTTTTTCGTCGGACCTTATCATTTGGTCAGAATCCCCTCTTTTCAAGGCCTTGTCGTCCCGTTAATTAAGTTTTTGCAAGCGATTTACTTGAATTGTGCCAGTTCCATGCAAATTCATTTCTGCCAATCGCTCCATGAGTGGTAGTGTGGTAAAATATCGATCAAAGAACACGGAAGAGTTATTTGGCAAAGTCCTTACCAAACGCAGAATAACGCTTGGGCCCAACCCAAGTGTTCTATCACCTAATAATGTTTTTGAGCCCTGATAGACTTCAAAATCTAAAACAGTACCTGTAAAATTAAATAATGTATTTCCAAGCGTATCACTGATTTATAACTAATTAATACCACAGGACGAAGTCATCACAAAATTTTTAAGACCAACTGGTCGTGGTTTATTCCGTACATATTGACGAAGTCCACCTGGCAACCTTCCAAGGAACGGAATCATTTGTTCATCTATTGAATAGGTGGTAAAATTTCTGGGAATGGCAAGGCAACGTGTTCTGACAGCATCAATTATGGGTTTCATCGGCATCAACAAAATGAAGACATTTTCGCAAAAGAAATAAACGGTTTCGTGCCATCTTTTCGGAGATAATATTTTTTCCAAATTTCTGCTCCCAATACATTCTCAGCCGCGGAAGCTTTATGCAACCAAAATACAAATGAGCACCGTATAGCTGTCTGATTTCAGATGCACTGGTTTTTAATTCAGTACCATTTTGTTTTCAGTATTATATATTAGTGTACTTTGCAGCTTGTTCAAAATGCTCATCAGGAAAATATTTTTCAAAATATTTTATTGGCAGATGTGGGGCTGTTGGCTCATGAAATTGATCAAGCGCTTGGCTTTCAAAGGCGTGGAGTATTCCCCTCTTCCATAATAATGATCTATTATTTAATTCAACGTTGTTTTCAGGAGCACTGGTGTGTGTGTCGACTAAGTCCGTATCTGCTTCAACTTCGTCATCATGGTCGGAATGCGGAGACTGGGCACATAGGTCGTCCTCAAATTCATCTGCTGAACTGTCACCTTCGACGTCCGACAAGTCACAAATTAATTTGAGGACTTCTTCAATGTCATCTTCTCTGTCCAAGTTATATTTTTTTGCTGTAAAGGCGATAAATTGAGCTAGTATAAACCCATGCTACACATTTGTGTAGGCACATATTGTGCTTCAAAAAAACACAACTACACTTTTTGTCTTCAAGGAATTTGCACATTATTTAAATATTTGATGATTTAGTTATAAACCAGCAAGAAAATTCGCGCACAATCCGTTAAATTTCAACAGAATAATGATACTTACATTTTTTGCCTCCCGCACCACTAAACATGACCACCTGTTTTAAACAAATGCACACAAATACTAAAAGAATCCTCTCAGAAATTATTTTGAGCACAAAGAAGACACAACATATAAATATGAAAGAATAAAAAGAGCAAGAAAAAACTAACCAGTAAAATACAAAGCTCGCTTCAATATACGTTACTTTGACCTACACATTTGTGTAGGCAGGGACGGAAAGGGTTATGATGTTTGAACGAAAGAAATACCAATTAAACCGTTATCAAATTACACATACTTACATAAATATGTTGTTTCGTTTTGCCAAAACTAACAGAGTATATACGAGTATCGTTGGTACATTTAACTGTTATTATTTACCCAACAAACATAAGAGCCGAAGATTGGCAGTTAGATGTTTTTGATAATTTGTAGTTGTAAAATTTGTTGAAAGCTAGTGGAAAGTCTGTGTTTAATATTGTGATATTCTACAGGGTGTCCGCCGAGAAGGTATACTAATTTGTTTTGCCGCCATTTTGGTAAACATTATTCTTGACAGTTCATATTTGGCAGAAATAGACATGTGACAAAATTATCATGGAAAAATATTTGATGAATCAACGTGTTTTAATCGTTAAAACATTTTATCAGAATCAATTATCAAGAAAGTGTTCAAAACAATCCATCAACCTCAATTCGAAGCCGTGCACAGGAGCTTAGTCTTCAAAGAACAAGGTTGGCCACAATTTTGCACAAGATTTGCATTTGTTTCCATATAAGATTGAATTAACACAAAAGCATTTACGCCGCCGACCACAACGCACTGCAAGATCGGCTGAAAACATTACTGCTGCTCAAGAAAGTATTCAAAACAATTCATCAACCTCAATTCGACGCCGTGCCACAACTTGCACAAAGATTTACATATGTTTCCATATAATATTCAGTTGGCACATCCACATCAAGAACATCTTCCACAAGAACATTTACGCCGCCGTACATATGACAATAGGATGTTACAGCTCGCTCATGACAACCCCGATTTTCATGAAAAAATCATAATGAGTGATAAGGCACATTTTCATTAAATGGATATGTGAATTGATTCTGTGGAATGGGAAACTCTTAAATTATTGAACAGTCACATTGGCATCTATTAAAAAGTGACAGTCTGGTGTGCAATTTTGTCAGGAGGAATCATTGGAACGATAACAGTGAATGGGGAGCGATATCGTGATATGATTGAAAACTTTTTAACGCCACAACTGCATGCTTTAGGCTTGATTAACATGTGGTATCAGCAAGACGGTGTCACATCGCATACAGTCAGGATTACAATGGAATTGCTACGAGACCTTTTCCATAAAAAGTTATTTAAAGAAATAGTGATGTTGATTAGCCTCCACGATCGTCTGATTTAATTGCTCCGGACCTCTTTTTGTGGGGATATCTGAAAAGCAAGGTTTATGCAATCAACATCACTTCATTCGAGTTGAAGGTGAAGGCCATCTCCGCTACAAGAAGAGCCTATTTTAGAACCTTCCGAAATACATATATATCTTTTATGATATAACTACTCCTCCCCGGGAGAACATTTATATGTCTTGATAGAATCTCACTGTCATTACATGTGTCAGCGGGAGTAAAATAAAGCCCAGTCTCCTACAGGCTATCAGGGTCAATTTCAAGTTATTTTCACGGGAATCAGTCTGTTTTTTGGTTTTTTAGCCTTTTAGCTATTCTCCGACTCATTATTGAGGTTGGTCCTTCGAAGGCATCTTGGTGGTTGTGGTTTCGCGGCTCTCATGAATTTGATTACGATACTAGGATCATCTCAACTTTACTTAGAACAAAGGGTGAATGATCCGGTACCAGTTAACATGCTTTTCATGTATTCTGGACCAGGAGTTGCATAGTCTCCAACTCTTCAGCAAGGAGTGGGGGTGGCGACTCTACTCCGTGCTCCCGAATTTTCCATTAGGGGAATTGTCTGTTGGGTAGAATTATGCTTCGGCTTCCTAGGGCACGGGTGCACGCATTATATCACCCAAGTGGTTCGAGCAAGCGTCGAGTTATGGCTTACATAGCTAGGTACCGACGTAAATCTTAACGCGCAGGATAAATAGTAACTATGGAGCATTAAGATGATGGTTAAATATTTACTATAAAAATTAAGTTTTAAAAATTTTTTGCTTTTGTTAAGAATTGAGGTTTCCCTCGTATGTATTATTGTTAAGAGAATTAATTGTTCTTGTCACATTTATTTATTAATTTTTTTTTGTTTTCAAAAATTATTAATGAGACATTATTTTCTTTCAAAAAAAAAGCCTACAAAGGCGTAAAGAAAAAACGACTTACATCTAAAATTGTGTAATTAATATATTTGTGTACATTTATCCTCCCTCCACCATTTCATACTCCTTATAATTATTAGTTGTGTTTTTCTTTCTATTTAGGTTAAGGACTTGAAATATTTCTATTTATTTAACACAAGTAGTAAACAAAATTTGGAACAGCAAACATTTATAACGAATAGTTCATTTGAAGAATAAAGACAATTAATGAAAACCATTAATGCCATCTGAACTCTTTATTTAAATTGTCAAATGCCAATACGATTGAGAACTCAATAAATTTTCAATTATTGACCCAAGTCTGCCAAATACTTAAACGGTTTTGTTTTTTTTTTTAATTTAAATAATGGATGACCATTTCAAATGTGTTTTTGAAACACAGTCCACAACAAAAGTATAAGTACTCGGAACCATTTAGAGAAAACACTAAAAATAAATTCACAATATTTTTTTAAATAAAAAAAATTAGGGGTTTATAGGAATGTTTAAAAAGTATTTTTGTAATTTTTTATATTTTAAGAATTGAAAAAAAAATTGTAGAAAAAGAAACAGCACTGAAATAAAAAATTCGATTGACAAGAAATTTTTAAGCAATCCAAAGCCTCTATAAGGGGGGCAATATGCGTTGAGGAGATTCCACGCAATATGAACGACTTTTTCCATTGTTTCTATTGAAACAAACCGCAGATCAAATAGCACGAAATCCGGTTTTTCATTTTCTGCTCAACATGCATTGTAGTCTTCTATCAACAGCTGCCAGACACAAACTAAATGGCGCAGCTTGTTTTTACAGGAGTAGACAACTGACAGTTACCTGTTAACAGAAGCAATGTTGTCATTCAAAAAGTCACGACCTTATTAATCCACCCTCTATATTTAAATGGGGTTAAGTTGAGTTACTTGTCGTTGCTTACAATTGCCATTAAATAACCAAATACGAAAAGTAGTTGGGTCACTCTTCTAAACGTTCCTTTTTTGGTTAATTTTTTTAATTGTATTTTTTTTTTATACAAAAATCATTTTTTACTTCAGGCTTATTCGTCCACACCACAAATCAGGTATCATGATACCAACTGCATCTACTGAAAGGTTTTTTCAGGGACCGTAAATAAGAGTTATCGAAAAATTTTTAACTCACAAACTCTCTATATTATAGTCAACGTAAATCTATAGTGTCATATACCCATAGGTTCGTATTGACGAGAATCAACGGCGATTTTAAAAAAAATTATCTTAACTCCATAGTTAAAAGTTATCTTTCAACGAAAGATAACAGATCGGCTGAAACTCTTAAAAAGAGAGTTTTATTTTGCCATCATAAAATAAAATTCTTTTAAGGGGTTCTATTTTTTCCGTCTAAAATTAAAAACTCATTTTGTTTATTTTCTTCTTCTTTTACAGTCTCTTTTTTTTATTGGGTCTAGCTGATATATTTTATATATAACATAACATAATATAACATAACTTTTTCCAGTTACCAATACCAGTTTAAGAGCAGAGAATGCTCTTTCCACGCTTACCTGAGTTGCAGCAACACACTGTACAGTTCGTGCCAATTTATATAAGTACGGATAATGTATTTTTTTCCTCCCAGAACTCAAAAAGAGGTTTATTAATCGATAACGACCTTCGAGAAAAATTATCAATTTCGAAGAAAGTTTTTTCTGTCCTCATTTTCATTTTCTTCGCTTTCTAGTTCCCTATCTACATTTAGGGAGTTCAAATACTGCCGCCGATTATATTGGGTGTCAATTTACATAAAATGAGTTTTATTTTAGACGGAGAAAAAAAACTCCTTAAAAGAAGGAAAATAAAACTCCTTAAAAGAGTTTTATTTTATGACGACGAAATAAAACTCCCTTTTTAGGAGTTTCATCCGAGCTTTTTTGTTTACGTTGAAAAATAATTGTTTTAGATGGATTTTTAATCTTAATACGCAAAATAACTCTTATAAAAGATTTTTTTTTATATCCATAACTGTTATTTACGGTTCCTAGTTTTTTTCCTATTTTATTAACGCCCGCAGACCTAAAACAATGTATTAGGACTAGTCAAATAAATACTTTATTAGCAAATTCATTAGCAGTGGAATAAAATACGAAATTAAGCCTAACTAAATATTGTGCTTAATTCCTTTAATTTAAAAAAAAAACTACTTCATATTTTTATTTCACTGCCGCTCAAAACTCGTTAGTAAACTCTACCCATATTTTATTTATAAAACATTAAAAGAATCTTATATCTCAAGCTAAATAATTTATATGAGAATTGTATGCAACCATTAAAGCAACAAAAGTAATCAAAATGTATGCAAATAATAAATTTCTTATTGACTTTATTATTCATTTTTTTAAGCACAACGACTTTTAATAAAAATTAAATAAATTTTATTTTTAAATTTTAATATTTCACCACACCATTGGGGGGTGGCATCTTCAGGAACAGGAAATGGAAATGCTTAAAGAATTTTATTCAAAAATGTTTAAAAAAATAAATAATTATTAATCTTAGTAGCGGTCGTTTTAAAATAAATTTAACACTATGTTTTTTCAATATTTCAATATTGCGCTGTGGAAAGCTTTTTTAGGAAATTATTATTTATAAAAACAAAAATTATAACATTTTGAAAAAAAAATTTTTTTTGTCAATTGTTTTAAAAAAATTTTTCAAAATGTTATAATTTTTGTTTTTATAAAAAAAAATTCCTAAAGAAGCTTTCCACAGGAAAGCGAAATATTTAAAAAATTATAGTGTTAAATTTATTTCAAAAAGTAGCGGTCTTTTTTTCTAAGATTAAAAAAAAGAGGTCAAATAAAAATAATAATCGAATATAGTTTAAAAAAATATTTATAAATTTTCATTTCCATTAAAAAAAATATTATTTATACACTTTTATTTCCTACTCTTAAAGATGCCACCCAAAAGTGTGGCGAAATATTGAAAATTGAAACAAAATTAATTAAATTTTTATTAGACCTTTGTGATATTAATATGATTAAAAATTCGCCTTCACTATAACTTATGCCTTTTTATGTCAAAATTGTCCTTTGCCATTAGAAGGAGCAGCAGACCTTATGCTGTTGTTGGTATATTTATAGGCTGTATTGCATGCGACGTCTTGTCTTCAGTTGCACCTCAAAATCATCCAATTTAGGCAGAAAAACTCTGCTATCATAAATACGATATTGTGTATCGATTGTATCGATCGAAAACTAGTCAGACTCATTTTCAGACTCACATCGTTCAACGTAAGGTCGAATTTTAAAACAAACAGTGATAACGCATTAGTTATAATACATTAGTTTTTTCAACACTCACATGTGAATTGTCTGAACTTTAAGATAACGACTACAATCCTCAAGTAATATATTTATCCTTATCTTAAAAAAGTTATTTACCCTGTTTATTGATTTTTACCTTTTGAAAAAAATAGCTAAATAAAATAAAGCTGAATAGTTATTATTTACTTTAAAGTGGCAATAACTCAGAAAAATATGTGGTATTTTGGACTTCAATCTATATTTTTTTTAAACTCTAAAATTAATAAATTTTTCTAAAAGAATGAATATATTTAACCACCTTAAATATATTTTGCAGTAAAAAAATTCATATTAAAACAATTTACTTCTATTCATACTACAATATAGGATACAAAATATGCATGTATAATTAATTACATTTCTATAGTACTCACCAGCTATTAACATATTTATAATTAAAATGCACTTGCTGTTTCTGTCGTGACATTTCAAAACATTAGAATTATGCACGAAAAACTTTAAAAAAAATTTTTAATTTTTTATTATTTTGTTTTCGAGTTGAAATAAAAAACTCATTAAAAAAAATTTAAAGGCGTTTGCTATTTTATTAAAATGTAGCACAAACGTAAACAAACAAAAAAATATACGAGGGTTGTAATTTAAGTTTATTTGCAAGCTAATATTTTCCATAAGAAAATAATTAGAAAAAACAAAATTATCTGCAGCTTTCTTCAGTAAATCAGTTGCGCTACGAACTGTGTGACATGTTGCACTGTCTTGTTGAAATTACACCTCCTGCACTTCCTGGTTGTTCAATTTATGAAAGAAAAAGTCCGTAATCATGGCTCTTTAGTGGTCACCATTAATGCAACATTGCAGTGTTTCGAAAGAATTATTAATCAATGAATCCACCAGCCCATAAGGCATACCAAACAGAGAGTTTTGTTTGGTATGTTTGTATCTCTCAACATAAACTTGAGGATTCATAATCACTACAAATATTACATTTTTTTTATTGATGTATTTAATTAACGTGAGCTTCGTCGCTAACCAAATTCTTTCGCCTGTGAAAATCGGGATCAACAGCAATCTTGGCTCCAATTTGCACAATTTGGAAGTGTTATTCAGGCGTTAGTGTATTCATGTTGAAATGCTAAACTAAACTAAACATAAATCACCACCAAAGCTCCTTCACATCACGGTTGTTTAGTTGCCTAATGAAAAAGTGAGTAAACATGGCTCTTACCATTGTTTGTAACGTTCTTCTGACCAGCATCGTTTTTCAAGAAGTACGGAATGAATCCTCCAGCCCATAAAGCACATCCAGCGGTCAGTTTTTCTGAATGCAGCGGTTAGTCAACATACACTTGAGGATTACCATCGTAGTTTTGTTTCGTGATTCAAAGAAAAGTGAGCTTTTTCGTTAAACAACATTCTTTTATGGAAAACGGTATCAAAGGCGATCTTATTTTAGGCCCAATTTTTGCAACATTTGGACGCGTTGGTTGGTCAGACTTAACTTAACAAAAATCAATTAGCTGCTGGCAAAATGGTCACCAGTTTAAAAATGTTGCCGACTTAAAAATTTTATAACTCCATAAAAATACCCTTTAAAATTTTCAACTTATTGAAATTATTAAATTTGTTCCACGTGTGGCTCCCGAAAAATATTTTAAATGAAAGTGTATAATTTACATTATTTTCTTAATTAAATGTACCAACAAGTTTACAATGTAACATTGGAGTATAGTTATCCAACTAAGTATATAAAATACAGGGTGTTGTGGAAAGAGGTCTCGCAGTAATTCCATTGTAATCCTGGCTGTATGAGATGTGGCAACGTCTTATTGAATCCACATGTTAATCAAGCCCAAAGCATGCAGTTGTGGCGTTGAAAGGTTTTCAATCATATCACGATATCGCTCCCCATTCATAGTTACCATTACGCCATGAACATTTTAAAAGAAGTAAGCTTCAATGATTCCTCCTAACCAAATTGCACACCAGACTATAACTTTTAATGTGTGCAAATGCGACTGTTGAATATTTCGAGGGTTTCCTATTTCCCAGAACCGAGTATTCTGTTTATCAATATCCATTCAAATGAAAATGTGCCTGGTCACTTATTATGATTTTTTCAATGAAAATCGGGGTTGTCATGGGCGAACTGTAACATTCTATTAGCATATGTACGGCGGCGTAAATGGTCTTGTGAAAGAAGCTCTTGTGTCAACTGAATCTTATATGGAAACAAATGCAAACCCTTGTGCAAAATTCTGGCCAAAGTTGTTCTTTGAAGACCGAGCAAGGCGTGGAATTGAGGTTGATAAATTGTTTTGAACACCTTCTTGAGCAGCAGTAATGTTTTCAGCCGATCTTGCAGTACGTTGTGGTTCATGCTATCACCTGCATAACCTCTTTCTTCGAAATCATTTACTTTACGATAAATAGAGCGTTTTGTTGACACATTGTTTCTCCCAACAATTTCACCTCACTTTATCATCGTCACAGTAATCGATGATTGATTTTGATTTAAATGTTTTAACGATTAAAACACGTTAGTTTATCGAATATTTTTTTATAATAAATTTGCCAAGTGTCCATTTCACGACTGACAAATATAAACTGTCAATACTAATATTTACCAAAACGGCGGGAAAACAAAGTAGTATACCTTTCCGGCAGACACCCTGTATAAAATAATGTCACATTTATTCCTTTCAATAAACGTTTTGTTATTTTAAGTTCTTTTATTGCAAAATAATAATAACACAGTACTTTAAAGTTTTAGATTAAGTTAAATGATTTATTTACTTTCAATACACACACACAAAAAAAAACACGATGGTAACTTTGTTGTCTTTACTCCCTGATGACTCAACTTGAATTAATTCATTTGCCCAGCATGAGGTGCTTTTATAGATGTTTTAAGCGTTTAGAAAAATATTCTAGATATTCTTAATATCACCTCATATTGTTGTTGTTATTATCATTCAGTTTAGGCGCCTGTTTTGTTTTGTGGTAATTGTTTTGTTTTCTACTGTTCTTGGCTTGTCTTTTCTATTGTTGACTTATTTGGTAGAATTTCTTATAAGTATGTGCTGTTGACTTGTGTGCATATAATTTCTTAGAAAATGCACAGTGGGTCGCTTTCTTTTTTTTACTGAAAATTATTTTCTTTTAAAGCTTAATAAATCATCTTCGTAAAAATAGTACAAGCTATTGAATTGCAATACAAGAAAAATAATTGTTCACAAGTTCATGCTGTCCAGTTTTGGGGTTTATCGTCAACTTTTTGCAATATATATATTTTTTTTTTGTTAATAAAATATAAAATTTAATATCATTTGTTGCGAAAATATTTTAGCCATACCGTACCTAAGACTGGCTTATATACCTGCTTAATTTAACAGCGTGACATGTAAAAACAATTGAATAATGTGTAGTTAATAGCTTAATTATTGTACTTTATTTGTAATTATAAACAACTTCTTTGCCATTATTTTACATTCAAATGTAAAGGTATTCAAATTTACGAGTATTGTAAGTCGATTATATAAAAATTCTAAGTCAATCACAAATTCGCAAATACTTTTAGCGTTACCCTCTGCGCTACATACTCGTACAAACAATAAAAAATAATTAATTGCAAGGATGTAAACAAAATCGTAAAAGTACTGTTGTTTATAAATGCACCGTTATTTTTTTTTTTTTTTTGTTATTTCTAATTAATTACACTTCAATGTTTTATTTTACACAATTGTGTTGTTGCATTTAAAATAAAAATGTTAGTGGCTGATTGTTCCAATGAATTGCGGTAAAATCTATTTTCTACATGTTTAATTACTCTAATAAAAAATAAATAAAAACTGCAAATAAGACACAACACGACAACAGAGAGATGATGATAACTTTTTTTTTTATTTATTTTGTTGTTGTTGCTTTTATAATACACCTGCTGTTTGTTGATGGATTCTGATAATTTTGATTTGATTGTAGAGAAGAGTTTTTATTGTTCTAATGCTGCAACGGCAATGAAAAATAATTCATTAAACAGAGAATTAAACTGGTAAAGCCCCTTCAGAATGCAATAAATTAATGAAGATAAAAATGGCTAATAAAAACCATTTTTCGGCTGTTTACAAGTACAGTGGCTCACATTAAAAATCGGGAACTAATTTTAAAAAATACTATTGTCATTTTCCGTCTTATCTGGCTGTTGTTTTCTTAAAGTTAAAGGCGAGCGCTTTCGATGTGAAAACATCATTATCAAGCCGCTGTGTAATTAGTACTGGTGAGTCAGTGTTCGCGTTTGTGAAGTTCTGTTGTTAAGTTCGTATATATTTAAATAGGAAGAATGCCAGCAGCCTGGAACTTTATGCAAAGTAAATTGCTCAATATCTTCATCTTTTATTATTATCTAGGTGCGTGTGTCCGTCTGAGGGTGTTTTTCATTTGTTCGGGGGCATGAGTAGTTTTAATGGTGTGAAAATTGTATCTGAGGTCGTGTTTACCTGTTCGTTTATAATGTCACTGTTGAACGTTTTTGTTTTGTAGATTTCCATGTTTTCAGGAATATCTAGTCTTCGTCCTGTATGTAAAAAGCTTCAGTAGTTTTAAAATATTTCATTAAAATATTAATTCTGCCCAAAACAAAATGGAGGTACTGCAGCCTTATAACGATAGAAATTATAAAATTAAATAGAAAAAAGTCGGGCAATCTTTGAATTCGATTTTTTATAAATTAATTAATATTTAGTTGCATATCCTTTTTGATTTTTTACAGCTTTTAATCTTCTTGGAATAGATTCGAATAATTTTTTTGTTTGACTCCATTCCTCGTGTAATGCAGCTTTAAACTGTTTTTTATTACTGAACAATCTGTTTTGCATAAGTTGACCAAGTCCGTCCCAAAAGTGCTCGAATGGGTTCTTATCTGGGCTTTAAAGCAGCCGGTGCTTCACTATCTGTGATGCGTACTTAGCGTCGCTTGTCTTTTTAAAACTTAAAAGGGGTCATTTTGTACTTTGCGAACTATAAACTGCTCATCTCTCGGGTAAAGCTTTCTTTTTACAGCTGCGCGTTGTTAATTTGTAATTTTGTTGGCTTTTTTGTATCGCGTAATGATGCCGTGTAAACAAATTTTGCTTTTATTAACAATATTAGCGATTAAGCTTTACCTTTAAATAGTCAATAACTGTTTATCGCTCGTCCACGATAGACTGTTTAATTGTACGCGGCATTACAAAAAAACAATTTTTGGTCACTTATAATAGAAAAATACTAAGAAATAAACAAATATAACGGTAATCGAAATTGAATTTTTTTGCTTTGCCTGACTCTCAGTGTGACCACTGCGTGGAGTTTTTTGAAATTGGTTTTAATTTGTTTATTCTCGGCAATACTTTTACTACAAAATTTTGTTGTGTAGTAAAATTTTAATTAAAAGTTTTTAAAAATTTTACAAAAATAATAAGCTATGACATCTACAATAGGTGATCAAAATCTACCAATCATTTGCCCGATTTTCAATGTGAGCCACTGTGTGTGTATGTATAACTGTGTGTGTATATGTGTCGCATGTTTACACTTTGGAAAGTTTGTACTTTCCTTCGAACTGACAATTCTATAGAATTTTAACAAATTTAGAAAATACAAAACAAAAAAACATTTAACAATTAACGTGCAAAAATATTTTTAAAAAATTAATAAATTTAAAAATATCTCTAAAACAGTGAAAAGTAAACACACCAAATAAAGTGCTTTAAAGCAAGAACAGATGCCGTATTCCGATTTACTTTAATCAACATTCAAATGTTAAGGACTGAGTTTGTAATTATAAAAAAAAACATGTTTTTAGCTTTAAGTTTGAGTAATTGTGCCTGTGATTAAATTTTTGTGATTTACGTTAAGAAAAACCGAACAGCACCAATTTTATGCCAATTGTTTTAAACATTTAATTTTACCGTCCTGATAATACAATGAACAAGTGTTTTTAAAGGAAAAAGAAACCATGAAGAGTGTAAAAAATTTTTTTATTGAACGTTTACACAGCATAGATAGTGCTGATCAGCCAAATACGATGAGCTGTAAAACCAAAGAAAAATCTTCGTGTAGAAATACGACAGATAATAATTCAACAACATCGGGTAATTCCGTTTCGGGTGAAGAGTCACCATCAAATCCTTCGCTAACGGCTCAAACACCATCACATGAAAGTGTAAATGTATGTATGTATACCACAGCTACACCATCAAATGAAGCATCTTCTGCTGATTTATCGGCTGACAAATCCATATCAAATCCTTTTGATTTTTCCCAAAGTACAACAGCAAAAACACAACAAAAACAAAAAAATCGCCGTAAGATTTCTCTACCCTGGGGTCGTCAGAGTAGTATCGCTAAAAATCTGGGACTTGCACGTCAACATACAATCGATACACCCAGCTCTTTTCATATATTTCGGCAGTCTAGTAATAAATTTAAGGTTTGTTTTGTTTTTGTGTGAAATTAAATCGTTATACTTTAAAACTAAAAGTATATTATTACTCAAGTTACAACATACAGCACGAAAACATATTATTACGTTTATTCCTTTAATAAATGTTTAGTTTCTTGAGTTCTGTTATTGCCAAAGAATGAAACACAACACTTTAGAGTTTTAAATTAAACTACACGATTTATTTAGACAAACTATTTATTTACTTCTATACACACAAAAATACAGGATGGTAAGTTTACCACTTCAGTGGATGTAAGCTGCTGTTTCAACTGTTTTGACTTCACTTAATCACGTTCACAATTAGACTACTTTGCTCACAATAGAGAAAGCCTTTTTATAGTGCTTTGAGCTGTTCTAGAATTTATTACAAAACTCTAATGATATTCCTTTAATAAACATTTAGTTTGTTAAATAGTTTTATTGCAAAATAATTACACACAACACTTTAGAAATTTAGAAAATAGTTCACGAGGGTTACTTTACCACTTTAACGCCTAAAAGCTGCTGTATTTTTGAAGACAATTTTATTGTCTTCACTCGATCGCATTCACAGTTAAACTGCTCTCATCTGTTGTGTGTTTATTCGACAATGTTCGCACTTAGATTAACTGCATTGACTACGAAAGGGGATGCCTTGATATTCTGCTTTGAGTGGTTCTACTATTGCCTTAAGAACTTTTATTCATCACATTAAATATAAATGACGTTGTTATCATAATACAGAGTTGATGTGTGCCTGTTTGTGCGTCTTCTTGTTCAGTGTTGGTTGTTTTTATTTTCTGATTGTTAAACTTAGTTCAAGGAACAACAGCATGCTGTTGTTGTTTTGTGTTTATACGATTTCCTAGAAACCTCTTAATTTGTAAACAGACACAATAGGTCTTTTCACTTTACTTTTTTTGTGACAGTTAAAGTTTAGCTAAGGATCTTTTTATCAGTATTGTCTAGCAACGAAATTCAAGTATTTTTAACAAAAGCACACTACAACAACAACGACCTGAATTTATAGCAAACGAGAAAAGACACAGTTCGATTGGTGCCCTTCGTTGTTATGTTATATATAATGTCACGTATAGAAGCACCCTTCAAATTTTACGGACATATTTGTACACATCCTAAGTGGATTCCATATGCCTGTCTTCTGCAGTTTAAAAACTAAAACTATATAAAATAGTATTACTATAGAAACACCCTTTAAATTTACTTTTGATTCTAATATTTTAGTGGGCAAGAAAATAATTGAACTTTAAATGTCTGCCTATTCTTGTTCCAAAATAACGCCAAGGACGTAGAAATCTCATCATTAGTGGGTTACCTATTATTTATTTTTGTTTGTTAAGTTAAAAAAAACAGAATATTTTTTGTTAAGATCACGTTAAGCATTTTTTGTAATAGTGGTTAAAGTAATACATCTGCTAGTTCCAACAGATTTTGATACAAACTAACGTCAATACTTAGCCGTTTGACTCCAACCTGCTGTGGTCTTACCATTGGGTGAATATTATGCATCAACCAACGTCCTTAATACCCCAGGTGGTAATTTCAGAAGCACATCAAAAGCAGGGGCGTCTCTCCACACCATGCTTGAAAGCCGGGGGCTATTTAAATTCCTGTCGCCCTGCAACAAAAAGCGATATTTCGTTGAAATGCAACAGCATATCGCATAGGAAAAAGCCATACCTTCCTGGGAATTGAGTTTAAACCACAGTCAACACGTTACTTTCCAAAGGCCTCACTGATCGGACTTCGGAGTTCCTCTTCTTCAGGTTTCAGGCTCCTGCTAGCTTAATCGACTGATGCCACCCTTTACCCCCAAAAGCTACATGTCACGATAGGAAGATGTCCACAAAGATTTCGTGCTGCTGTGGTAAAAAAGGCGCTGGCTTGAGGGTAGTCTAATCTGAAGGTCCAATTTTCGATTACTTTCCAACCTTTGTGGCGGTGTATCGTTATTAACGCGGCAAATATTATCCGCCAAGTTATCAATCGTTTCGGACTTATCGGCGTAAACTAACGACTTTACACATCTCTACAGAAAATCCCCCCCGGGGGAACATTTATGGTGCAACTGGGGGAAAAAGGGAGTCCAGTCCCCTGAAGACAGCAGGGGTCAACTGAGAACTCCACGTTATTTCCACGGGAATCAGTAGCTCGCAGAGTTTCCGCTATTTGTCTCTTTAGGCATTTAGCTCTTTCTCTGACTGATTATTGAGGTTGGCCTTCTGGAGTATCGTGGTGGTTGTGGTTTGGCGGCCCCATAACAGAGAGGTCAGTTTTATATGGTGGCCAGGTTCATTTCACCTTTAATAACACCTACCTGGTGGAATGTTCCTAGATCCAGTGAGCATGCTAGACATGTGTTCTGGACAGGAGTTGGAAAGTCTCCAGCTCTTTAGCAAGGAGTGGTGATTTGCAGCCCTGCTCTGGAATCATCAAAGTTGCAACTAGGAGAGACCTGTTGCTAGAATTAGTCTTCGGCTTCCTAGGGCGTGAATGACGTTTGCTTTTCATTCCCAGTGGTTTGACCACCATCTGATTAAGGCTCCACAGCCAGGTACAGATGTAAATCTTATCACGTAATCTCTACAGAAAATAGTCTAGGCGTGGTAAACCGCGCGATCTTGGAGGCCAATTCACGGATCCAAAATGTGAAATTATGCGGTTACCAAATGTTTCCTTAAATAAGTTAATTGCGGCACGAGCTGTGTGTAACATGTTGGCCTGTCTTGTTTATACTAAAGCTCCTGTACATCGCGGTTATTCAACTGATGAACGAAAACGTCAGTAGCCATGGCTGTATAGCAGCAGTATCTTTATTAAAGAGGTACGGACCAATGATTCTAAAAGGTGTTTTTTTAAGCTATATAGAACTTTAAATTGTAAAAAGTAACACAAAAAATGAAATTTTGATGAAACATTTTTTTTTATTTGTTTCAGTATACTCTGACAAATCATCATGAATAGACTCTCGCTTGAACAACGCTACGAAATTATCCAAATTTACTTTGAAAATCAGTCGTCGATTCGCGCAACTTATAGACTACTTCGTCATTTTTATGGCGTACATAATCGTGCATCTGAACAAGCCATTCGTCGAACTGTCGATAGATTTCGTACCACATACTCTCTAGAGGATGCAATAACACCAACACGTCGAAGGAATGTGCGTACTGAAGAGAATATCGCCGGTGTAAACGAAAGTGTGGAAGAAGATCCAAATTTATCAATTCGTCGTCGGTCGCAGGAATTGGGGCTCTGTCCGTCCACTACGTGGAAAATTTTGCGCAAAGATCTCAGCCTACACCCGTATAAGATCCAGCTGGTGCAGGAATTGAAGCCACGAGACCATTATATGCGTCGTTCTTTCGCCGATTGGGCTCTAGAGCAGTTGGCAACTGACCCGTTGTTTTATCGCAAAATTGTGTTCAGCGATGAGGCGCATTTTTGGCTTAACGGGTTTGTTAATAAGGAAAATTGCCGCATATGTTATGAGACCAATCCACAACAGACCCTACAGACTCCATTACATCCAGAAAAATGCATCGTTTGGTGCGGTTTTCACGCTGGTGGCATAATCGGACCTTATTTCTTCAAAAATGGCCGGAGCTCGCGTTACGGTCAATGGAGATCGTTACCGCACCATGATCAATGATTTTTTGTTTGAAAATATGGATGACATTGATCCGGACGAGATGTGGTTTGTGCGATTTGACACCACTCGACTATTTCCTGTGGGGCTACGTGAAGTCAGTGGTTTATGCTGATAAACCAGCAACAATTGCCGCCTTGGAGGACAGCATTGTTCGTGTTATTCGTGACATACGCCCAGCAGTGCTCGAAAAAGTGGCCCAAAATTGGACGTCCAGAATGCGCTTCGTCAAGAACAGCCGCGGTGCCCATATGCCCGAAATCATTTTCAAATGTTAATGTCACGTATTCATCCTTCGAATAAAAAAGAAATTTTGATTACAATTTAATTTTTTCTGTTATTTTTTACAATTTCAAGTTCTATCGGGCTTAAAAAAACACCCTTTACTAGCCCACAAAGCACATCAAACAGTCAGTGTTTCTGGATAAAAAGGTGACTCAACATATACTTGAGGATTATTATTACGCCAAATACAACAGTTTTTTTATTGACGTAACCATTCAAATCAAAGTGAGCTTCATCGCTATAGAAAAATTCGTTTATGAAGTGATCGAGTATTTGGAACAGAACCATGATTTTCAAAATAAATTTGCATAAGTTGGAAACGTTATTCTCAGGCTTCAGTCTAGTTGTATTGAAATGTCAAAGAAAGCTATACAAAATGAACGCCAGGTACAGAAGTATTGGCAACTTAAATCTATTTTCTACATGTTTAATTACTCTAATAAAAAATAAATAAAAACTGCAAATAAGACACAACACGACAACAGAGAGATGATGATAACTTTTTTTTTTATTTATTTTGTTGTTGTTGCTTTTATAATACACCTGCTGTTTGTTGATGGATTCTGATAATTTTGATTTGATTGTAGAGAAGAGTTTTTATTGTTCTAATGCTGCAACGGCAATGAAAAATAATTCATTAAACAGAGAATTAAACTGGTAAAGCCCCTTCAGAATGCAATAAATTAATGAAGATAAAAATGGCTAATAAAAACCATTTTTCGGCTGTTTACAAGTACAGTGGCTCACATTAAAAATCGGGAACTAATTTTAAAAAATACTATTGTCATTTTCCGTCTTATCTGGCTGTTGTTTTCTTAAAGTTAAAGGCGAGCGCTTTCGATGTGAAAACATCATTATCAAGCCGCTGTGTAATTAGTACTGGTGAGTCAGTGTTCGCGTTTGTGAAGTTCTGTTGTTAAGTTCGTATATATTTAAATAGGAAGAATGCCAGCAGCCTGGAACTTTATGCAAAGTAAATTGCTCAATATCTTCATCTTTTATTATTATCTAGGTGCGTGTGTCCGTCTGAGGGTGTTTTTCATTTGTTCGGGGGCATGAGTAGTTTTAATGGTGTGAAAATTGTATCTGAGGTCGTGTTTACCTGTTCGTTTATAATGTCACTGTTGAACGTTTTTGTTTTGTAGATTTCCATGTTTTCAGGAATATCTAGTCTTCGTCCTGTATGTAAAAAGCTTCAGTAGTTTTAAAATATTTCATTAAAATATTAATTCTGCCCAAAACAAAATGGAGGTACTGCAGCCTTATAACGATAGAAATTATAAAATTAAATAGAAAAAAGTCGGGCAATCTTTGAATTCGATTTTTTATAAATTAATTAATATTTAGTTGCATATCCTTTTTGATTTTTTACAGCTTTTAATCTTCTTGGAATAGATTCGAATAATTTTTTTGTTTGACTCCATTCCTCGTGTAATGCAGCTTTAAACTGTTTTTTATTACTGAACAATCTGTTTTGCATAAGTTGACCAAGTCCGTCCCAAAAGTGCTCGAATGGGTTCTTATCTGGGCTTTAAAGCAGCCGGTGCTTCACTATCTGTGATGCGTACTTAGCGTCGCTTGTCTTTTTAAAACTTAAAAGGGGTCATTTTGTACTTTGCGAACTATAAACTGCTCATCTCTCGGGTAAAGCTTTCTTTTTACAGCTGCGCGTTGTTAATTTGTAATTTTGTTGGCTTTTTTGTATCGCGTAATGATGCCGTGTAAACAAATTTTGCTTTTATTAACAATATTAGCGATTAAGCTTTACCTTTAAATAGTCAATAACTGTTTATCGCTCGTCCACGATAGACTGTTTAATTGTACGCGGCATTACAAAAAAACAATTTTTGGTCACTTATAATAGAAAAATACTAAGAAATAAACAAATATAACGGTAATCGAAATTGAATTTTTTTGCTTTGCCTGACTCTCAGTGTGACCACTGCGTGGAGTTTTTTGAAATTGGTTTTAATTTGTTTATTCTCGGCAATACTTTTACTACAAAATTTTGTTGTGTAGTAAAATTTTAATTAAAAGTTTTTAAAAATTTTACAAAAATAATAAGCTATGACATCTACAATAGGTGATCAAAATCTACCAATCATTTGCCCGATTTTCAATGTGAGCCACTGTGTGTGTATGTATAACTGTGTGTGTATATGTGTCGCATGTTTACACTTTGGAAAGTTTGTACTTTCCTTCGAACTGACAATTCTATAGAATTTTAACAAATTTAGAAAATACAAAACAAAAAAACATTTAACAATTAACGTGCAAAAATATTTTTAAAAAATTAATAAATTTAAAAATATCTCTAAAACAGTGAAAAGTAAACACACCAAATAAAGTGCTTTAAAGCAAGAACAGATGCCGTATTCCGATTTACTTTAATCAACATTCAAATGTTAAGGACTGAGTTTGTAATTATAAAAAAAAACATGTTTTTAGCTTTAAGTTTGAGTAATTGTGCCTGTGATTAAATTTTTGTGATTTACGTTAAGAAAAACCGAACAGCACCAATTTTATGCCAATTGTTTTAAACATTTAATTTTACCGTCCTGATAATACAATGAACAAGTGTTTTTAAAGGAAAAAGAAACCATGAAGAGTGTAAAAAATTTTTTTATTGAACGTTTACACAGCATAGATAGTGCTGATCAGCCAAATACGATGAGCTGTAAAACCAAAGAAAAATCTTCGTGTAGAAATACGACAGATAATAATTCAACAACATCGGGTAATTCCGTTTCGGGTGAAGAGTCACCATCAAATCCTTCGCTAACGGCTCAAACACCATCACATGAAAGTGTAAATGTATGTATGTATACCACAGCTACACCATCAAATGAAGCATCTTCTGCTGATTTATCGGCTGACAAATCCATATCAAATCCTTTTGATTTTTCCCAAAGTACAACAGCAAAAACACAACAAAAACAAAAAAATCGCCGTAAGATTTCTCTACCCTGGGGTCGTCAGAGTAGTATCGCTAAAAATCTGGGACTTGCACGTCAACATACAATCGATACACCCAGCTCTTTTCATATATTTCGGCAGTCTAGTAATAAATTTAAGGTTTGTTTTGTTTTTGTGTGAAATTAAATCGTTATACTTTAAAACTAAAAGTATATTATTACTCAAGTTACAACATACAGCACGAAAACATATTATTACGTTTATTCCTTTAATAAATGTTTAGTTTCTTGAGTTCTGTTATTGCCAAAGAATGAAACACAACACTTTAGAGTTTTAAATTAAACTACACGATTTATTTAGACAAACTATTTATTTACTTCTATACACACAAAAATACAGGATGGTAAGTTTACCACTTCAGTGGATGTAAGCTGCTGTTTCAACTGTTTTGACTTCACTTAATCACGTTCACAATTAGACTACTTTGCTCACAATAGAGAAAGCCTTTTTATAGTGCTTTGAGCTGTTCTAGAATTTATTACAAAACTCTAATGATATTCCTTTAATAAACATTTAGTTTGTTAAATAGTTTTATTGCAAAATAATTACACACAACACTTTAGAAATTTAGAAAATAGTTCACGAGGGTTACTTTACCACTTTAACGCCTAAAAGCTGCTGTATTTTTGAAGACAATTTTATTGTCTTCACTCGATCGCATTCACAGTTAAACTGCTCTCATCTGTTGTGTGTTTATTCGACAATGTTCGCACTTAGATTAACTGCATTGACTACGAAAGGGGATGCCTTGATATTCTGCTTTGAGTGGTTCTACTATTGCCTTAAGAACTTTTATTCATCACATTAAATATAAATGACGTTGTTATCATAATACAGAGTTGATGTGTGCCTGTTTGTGCGTCTTCTTGTTCAGTGTTGGTTGTTTTTATTTTCTGATTGTTAAACTTAGTTCAAGGAACAACAGCATGCTGTTGTTGTTTTGTGTTTATACGATTTCCTAGAAACCTCTTAATTTGTAAACAGACACAATAGGTCTTTTCACTTTACTTTTTTTGTGACAGTTAAAGTTTAGCTAAGGATCTTTTTATCAGTATTGTCTAGCAACGAAATTCAAGTATTTTTAACAAAAGCACACTACAACAACAACGACCTGAATTTATAGCAAACGAGAAAAGACACAGTTCGATTGGTGCCCTTCGTTGTTATGTTATATATAATGTCACGTATAGAAGCACCCTTCAAATTTTACGGACATATTTGTACACATCCTAAGTGGATTCCATATGCCTGTCTTCTGCAGTTTAAAAACTAAAACTATATAAAATAGTATTACTATAGAAACACCCTTTAAATTTACTTTTGATTCTAATATTTTAGTGGGCAAGAAAATAATTGAACTTTAAATGTCTGCCTATTCTTGTTCCAAAATAACGCCAAGGACGTAGAAATCTCATCATTAGTGGGTTACCTATTATTTATTTTTGTTTGTTAAGTTAAAAAAAACAGAATATTTTTTGTTAAGATCACGTTAAGCATTTTTTGTAATAGTGGTTAAAGTAATACATCTGCTAGTTCCAACAGATTTTGATACAAACTAACGTCAATACTTAGCCGTTTGACTCCAACCTGCTGTGGTCTTACCATTGGGTGAATATTATGCATCAACCAACGTCCTTAATACCCCAGGTGGTAATTTCAGAAGCACATCAAAAGCAGGGGCGTCTCTCCACACCATGCTTGAAAGCCGGGGGCTATTTAAATTCCTGTCGCCCTGCAACAAAAAGCGATATTTCGTTGAAATGCAACAGCATATCGCATAGGAAAAAGCCATACCTTCCTGGGAATTGAGTTTAAACCACAGTCAACACGTTACTTTCCAAAGGCCTCACTGATCGGACTTCGGAGTTCCTCTTCTTCAGGTTTCAGGCTCCTGCTAGCTTAATCGACTGATGCCACCCTTTACCCCCAAAAGCTACATGTCACGATAGGAAGATGTCCACAAAGATTTCGTGCTGCTGTGGTAAAAAAGGCGCTGGCTTGAGGGTAGTCTAATCTGAAGGTCCAATTTTCGATTACTTTCCAACCTTTGTGGCGGTGTATCGTTATTAACGCGGCAAATATTATCCGCCAAGTTATCAATCGTTTCGGACTTATCGGCGTAAACTAACGACTTTACACATCTCTACAGAAAATCCCCCCCGGGGGAACATTTATGGTGCAACTGGGGGAAAAAGGGAGTCCAGTCCCCTGAAGACAGCAGGGGTCAACTGAGAACTCCACGTTATTTCCACGGGAATCAGTAGCTCGCAGAGTTTCCGCTATTTGTCTCTTTAGGCATTTAGCTCTTTCTCTGACTGATTATTGAGGTTGGCCTTCTGGAGTATCGTGGTGGTTGTGGTTTGGCGGCCCCATAACAGAGAGGTCAGTTTTATATGGTGGCCAGGTTCATTTCACCTTTAATAACACCTACCTGGTGGAATGTTCCTAGATCCAGTGAGCATGCTAGACATGTGTTCTGGACAGGAGTTGGAAAGTCTCCAGCTCTTTAGCAAGGAGTGGTGATTTGCAGCCCTGCTCTGGAATCATCAAAGTTGCAACTAGGAGAGACCTGTTGCTAGAATTAGTCTTCGGCTTCCTAGGGCGTGAATGACGTTTGCTTTTCATTCCCAGTGGTTTGACCACCATCTGATTAAGGCTCCACAGCCAGGTACAGATGTAAATCTTATCACGTAATCTCTACAGAAAATAGTCTAGGCGTGGTAAACCGCGCGATCTTGGAGGCCAATTCACGGATCCAAAATGTGAAATTATGCGGTTACCAAATGTTTCCTTAAATAAGTTAATTGCGGCACGAGCTGTGTGTAACATGTTGGCCTGTCTTGTTTATACTAAAGCTCCTGTACATCGCGGTTATTCAACTGATGAACGAAAACGTCAGTAGCCATGGCTGTATAGCAGCAGTATCTTTATTAAAGAGGTACGGACCAATGATTCTAAAAGGTGTTTTTTTAAGCTATATAGAACTTTAAATTGTAAAAAGTAACACAAAAAATGAAATTTTGATGAAACATTTTTTTTTATTTGTTTCAGTATACTCTGACAAATCATCATGAATAGACTCTCGCTTGAACAACGCTACGAAATTATCCAAATTTACTTTGAAAATCAGTCGTCGATTCGCGCAACTTATAGACTACTTCGTCATTTTTATGGCGTACATAATCGTGCATCTGAACAAGCCATTCGTCGAACTGTCGATAGATTTCGTACCACATACTCTCTAGAGGATGCAATAACACCAACACGTCGAAGGAATGTGCGTACTGAAGAGAATATCGCCGGTGTAAACGAAAGTGTGGAAGAAGATCCAAATTTATCAATTCGTCGTCGGTCGCAGGAATTGGGGCTCTGTCCGTCCACTACGTGGAAAATTTTGCGCAAAGATCTCAGCCTACACCCGTATAAGATCCAGCTGGTGCAGGAATTGAAGCCACGAGACCATTATATGCGTCGTTCTTTCGCCGATTGGGCTCTAGAGCAGTTGGCAACTGACCCGTTGTTTTATCGCAAAATTGTGTTCAGCGATGAGGCGCATTTTTGGCTTAACGGGTTTGTTAATAAGGAAAATTGCCGCATATGTTATGAGACCAATCCACAACAGACCCTACAGACTCCATTACATCCAGAAAAATGCATCGTTTGGTGCGGTTTTCACGCTGGTGGCATAATCGGACCTTATTTCTTCAAAAATGGCCGGAGCTCGCGTTACGGTCAATGGAGATCGTTACCGCACCATGATCAATGATTTTTTGTTTGAAAATATGGATGACATTGATCCGGACGAGATGTGGTTTGTGCGATTTGACACCACTCGACTATTTCCTGTGGGGCTACGTGAAGTCAGTGGTTTATGCTGATAAACCAGCAACAATTGCCGCCTTGGAGGACAGCATTGTTCGTGTTATTCGTGACATACGCCCAGCAGTGCTCGAAAAAGTGGCCCAAAATTGGACGTCCAGAATGCGCTTCGTCAAGAACAGCCGCGGTGCCCATATGCCCGAAATCATTTTCAAATGTTAATGTCACGTATTCATCCTTCGAATAAAAAAGAAATTTTGATTACAATTTAATTTTTTCTGTTATTTTTTACAATTTCAAGTTCTATCGGGCTTAAAAAAACACCCTTTACTAGCCCACAAAGCACATCAAACAGTCAGTGTTTCTGGATAAAAAGGTGACTCAACATATACTTGAGGATTATTATTACGCCAAATACAACAGTTTTTTTATTGACGTAACCATTCAAATCAAAGTGAGCTTCATCGCTATAGAAAAATTCGTTTATGAAGTGATCGAGTATTTGGAACAGAACCATGATTTTCAAAATAAATTTGCATAAGTTGGAAACGTTATTCTCAGGCTTCAGTCTAGTTGTATTGAAATGTCAAAGAAAGCTATACAAAATGAACGCCAGGTACAGAAGTATTGGCAACTTAAAGTTCTATACCTCTATAAAAAACAGCCTGTACCTATAGAAACACTAGCACCATTAGTTATCTCTATGCATCTATCTCTTATAAGAGAACCCTTAACATACACAAGCTAAGTAACAATTTCTAAAGACAAGAAACACAATTCAATTAAGTGATTAATTGCTAAAATCGATGTATCCCAATTTGTGTTATCGTTTTTTCTCTCCTTTATTATTTGCACTTGAATGTACATACTTACATACATTCTATTAAACATAATTGATTACCATGCAGATGATAATCTTTATTTTTTCCTCCCGTTGTTGTCAACATTATTTATTTCAAAAATAATTATAATTCAATTATAGTCTCAACAAGCAGCAGCCAACGTTATCGACACTGCACTAGTTTTCCTAGATATACTTACCGAGTGCTCCAACATATCAGTAACACTTTGCTTAATTAAGCTTAATGCAATAAATAATACTCACTTAAACACATGTTTACAAGTCCATAAACATGTAGAGAATAATTATCGTCAAATAGAATATGAGTTAAAAATTTTTATATCTAACACAACAACAACAACAACAACAAAAGAAATTGAATAAAAACAAAAAGAAAGACAACATGCTGATCGGATTGTTAAGTAATTATGTTCTACTAGAAAGCGTTTACACTTGATAGCATATTGGGTTTGACTTTATTTCATGCTTTCAACTAAAGGAAAAATGTGCTTATGAAGGTTGTTTAATTCTATAAAAGTTTGTTTGCAAGTGTAAGGCAAATGTCTTTATAAAATCGTATAGGAAGGAAGCACACCGGAGGCTTTAAGTGCACACGGTAACAGACTAGTGATTTCGATGCGATACATATGCCTTATTGAAATGTTGATGATTGTATGTTTTTATATTTCTGACTGAAACTTGCCTTCTCATCATCAAATTGTTTTTTGGTTTATGGTATCTATAATTGCTTTAGAAGGGAACAGAAATGCTTAAAAACGTTTATAGTTTCACATAGTGACAGTGCAGAGAATGCAACAGAGTAGATATGTGCCCGCTAGCTATCATTAGAAGTTAAGGATATTTTTATAGAGTACCTTGAACCTTGAAATAGAACAAAAAAAGATGAATTTTTTTAATGGACATGAGAATTTCGTCATACGAAAGAGAATCTTCTGGCGTTATAATCGTTAATAATGTCGATTTTTTGTTTGAAAAATGCATTATTCAAACTATTGTACATCGTTAGTCACTACTTTTTTCCATCTGTCTGGTAGCATATGGATTTCGCCCTCAAAAGAACCGCTTTGGTTTTGAGGTAAGGAATGAATTAAGCAAATTTCTGATACCCTGTTCTGAAGTGTATTCCATTAAGGCCGTTCTGTATCGATCGAAACAAATGGTACTCGGAAGGGTCAAGGGCTGGTCTATAAGGGTGAGCCAAAACTTGATGGAAGATTATAGCCTCGTGTCTGCTCGAATATTCTGTCCGGTTTATGTTGATTGTTCTCTTCGAACGAATCAATTGTGTTTGATACAGGTCTCCTGTGATCGTCTGACCCAGCTCATAATACAAAACACCCATCTGATCCCACTAAATACAGAACATTACCTTGGCGAAAAAATGGCACTCAGAAGGGGCAAGGGCTGCTATAAGGGTGAGCCAAAACATCCCATCTACTGGTCTTACAAAATGTGGCCCAGAATTGTCATGATGGATGATCACAGCCTCGTGCCTGGTCAAATATTCTGGTCTGTTTTTGTCCTTTTCAAACGAATCAATTGTGTTTGGTACAGGTCCCCTGTGATCGTCTGACCCAGCTCATAATATAAAACACCCTTCTGGTACCACCAAATACAGAGCATTACCTCGGAGTCATAGATTTTGCGCTTGGCATTATCGCATGTATCCATTTTTCATAATCAGAACAATACGATGTAAAAATAACTTCTTTTTGTGGCGTTCAAGCATCATTTCCGAGATGCAAATTCACTTTTCAACATCTCTCGGCTTCAGTTCATATGGAACACCATTTTTTTTTTTGCATTTGATGCTGCAAGTTTGTTTTTCTTGCGTGTGACAACAAACTTCGGCGAGTAAAGCTTCTAATTTCTCATCTTCAAACTTTTTCTGGGTGACCAGGACTCTGCTTGTCTTCGGTGTCGAAATCGCCACTTTTAAATCGCGCAAACCATAGTTCACAAGTTTTTTTGAGTTGGTTCGTGTTGACCGTAAGCTTCTATCAACAATCGATGACAGTCAATGAACATCTTTCTTAGGCACAAAGCTCGACATTATTATAGTGATTGAAAAAAATGTGTGTTTACCCTTTGGCGTCTGTCGAATACTGAATTATAACGACAGATGTTCATCCTCCACAATATCATTTTTGTTATTATTAATGCAAACCATATGTTGTCCAAATCGACATTATTAACTTCTTCTGGAATATGATCGCCACAGCAGGCTCAGACAATCCAATTTACGAAGAGTTGAGTTTTTCCAATACTTTTGGCCGTACATCGTCAATAACGTGGCAAATGTTTTCCTCAAATCATTTGGGCTTATCGACACAGACTAGCGACTTCACGTGTATTTACAGAAAATAGTCTAGCCTTGGAGGCCAATTCATAGGACCGAAAAGTACAGCAATGCGGTTACCAAATGTTAGCTTCAATAAATCAATTGTTGCACAAGCTGCGTGACGTGTTGCACGCAGCTTGTTGAAGCCACAGCTCCTAGGCATCATATTTGTTCAATTGATGAACGAAATAGTCAGTAATCATGTCTCTAAAGAAGTTACCATTGACTGTAAAGTTCTGACCATCATCTTTTAAGAAGTACTAATGATGCCACAAGCCCATAAATCATACCAAACAGTCAACGGTGTCTCAACACACAGTTGAGGATTATCATCACACCAAATATGGCAGTTTGTTTTATTAAAGTATCCATTCAAACAAAAGTAAATTTCTTCGCTTATGAAATACGTGACCGGGTACTTTGAACAGAACCACGATTTTCAAAATAAATTTTCCCAATTTGGAAGCGTTGTTCAGATGTCAGTGTGTTCATGGTGAAATGCCAAACTAAAATAAGCATAAATCACTTAACAGCTGACAAAATGGGTGATACATAAAAAAGTTTTCCCAACTTAAAGTTCCATACCTCTATAAAACACCCCCTATAAACTTAAATGCTATACGCATAGAGACACCTTATGCTGTTGTAAATGTAGTTTTTTGGAAATCACTCTATTTTGAAATCGAATCAATTAATAGGACATCTATAATTTCTTATCTATATCTTCAACCGTTGAGATTTTAATAACAGATATGGCATTCGACTGTTGCGGCTCTCTCTCTACGCCGGATTTAAGTTATTTGACATGTTTCCTACTGATAGAAAAATAATGTCATAAAGTACCTTAGTTCTTCTTTTCTCAAATTTAAAAAGTTAAATTGTACTTTATGTTTTTTTTTTGGGTCCACTGTAATCTCTGTTAACCGAAACATGAAATATTTAACGACCAAAGGATTACCAATAAATATTCTATAAAATTTTAAATTGCTAAAAAAAGAGGTACTTTATAGATAAACAAAAGTACCCCCAAATACTACTAATGTTGTGAGTTCAAATGTTTGTGTTGTTTAAACAGCGATTCGTTGGTGGATTAAATCCAAGGACTACAACTTATACAAAAATTTTATGTTTGTTTGTTTGTTTTTTCTTTCCACATTTAAATAAAATCATTGAAGCGATTAATAAATTTATTGATTTCTTTGTTCTTTCGCTTGTAGATTGGTACACATGAAGCTACTTGGGTTATATCCGATTACATTGCATCGCCTGGGTCGAATGAACTTAGTGTCAGCAAAGGACAACAAGTTGAAATTGTTGAACCGCCCACAGCAAATGAGCCGGATTTCTGTGTTGTCCGATTAAATCCACAAAGTGAAGATGCAGCTGTACAAGAAGGTTTAGTACCAGTGTCTATACTAAAACCACCACCCGCTTCTCAGAAAACAAGTTCATCTCGCAAAGAGAAAGGTGATGTCATGCAAGACCAGCGTAAGTATTTTTTTGTTTTTTTTTTATTTATTTTTATTTTCGTTTAACGAAAAGACACTGTACAAACAAAAGATGAATTTAAGCAAAAATAAAATTAAAAAAAAAATAAACAAAACGTTGTATGTTTTCAGCCAATAATCGCAGTAAACCAGATTCCCTGACATCTTCCACTAAAAGAAGAGGACTTGGGGGGTAAGTTGTATTTTGTATTTTAATATAAATAAACATTTTCAAACGTTAAAGTGATTTTACACTCACAATGGTAGATGTAAGTGTATTAATTTGTTGTTATTGTTGTTTTATTACTATAAATCTTCATTTAACGGAACCACAACTATTACATTTTTCTACGGTAATAATTTTGTCACTTTTATTTCTGAAGAAACAAAGAGAGGGAGAGGATGAGAATATCATTACTTTTAAAGAGAAGTACACAGTTCAACACACGATTTTGGAACTCAATTCTGAGAATTGCACGTGAAAGTAGGCCCAAAAATAAGAATCTCTGCATCATTTGTTTTTTCAAGTTGACTGCGTTAATAATTTAATGGCCTCGTATGGCCATGCTCAAAATGAATTTTTTTCATCACTTTTTCTACATTTTAACACGGTTATATCTCGATATATCTTATATTTAGAATATATCCTTTGTGTCCCAAAAATGTGCATCTAGTGCCTTAAAAATCATGATTTTTGTCATTTTTTTTTTGCTCATTAACTGGATTATAAATCCACAAAACAAAAATTTAGAACATTTTTAATTATTGTCAATATAAAGGGTTTTTCAACAAGAAGTTTGTTTTCTAAAACAAAATATATATACAACAAAAAAATTAGATTCAAATTGTTATTGTTTTACGAAGAGAAAAGTTCGGCAATTATGAAGGAAAAATGATATCTGGCAAAAATCCAGCACGACCGCGCTGACAGATGCCGATATTTTTATCAAAGTTTTTAATCACTTTTTGGTAAAATGGCGGTCCTACTTCGTTAATCACATTACGGATTTTGAGTTTTAAGGCTGAAATCGATTTGATTGGCTTCGTAAAGACTCTGACCTTAACACGGCCTTATAAAAAATAATCCAGGTCTGGGGCTAGCCACTTAACTGCTGATTATCGTAAAAATATGCGATCGGGAAATTGGATTTGCAATAAATTGATTGTTTCATTGGCTGTGTGACATGTGGCAGCGTCCTTTTGAAACCACCTGTCAGTGATATCCATATCGTCAATAATAGGCCAAAATTGAGTTGTTAGCATCTCGCGATAGTGTGATCCATTGACCGTTACCGCATTTCCAGCCTCATCTTCGAAAAAAAAACGCCCAATCTCGCCTCCAGACCACATAGCGTACCATACAGTAACACGTTGAGCATGCAAAGGCTTCTCAATAATCGCTCTAGGATTTTCAAATGTGGCAATTTTGCTTGTTTTCATACCCTGACAAGTGAAAATGGGCTACGTCTGAAAATAATGATTTTTTTGATCTACGACGCTGTGAAGGGTCTGCTGGCTTCAATTCAAGCACCTGTTAAACCTTGTAGGGCTTCAAATCAAATCCTTACACAAAATTCGCCATGTGGTGGTTTTGGATAACCACAATTTGAGATCGTCGAGCAATTGACAAATTTGAATCTGTTTCAACAGCTGCGATGTTTTACATCTGAACGACCTGGTCGAACACGCGTTGTTGCTCTTACATTTTGTATCGAGCCTATCGACTCAAATTTAATAACCAAATTCTAAATAGCGGTCTCAGAAGGGCAAGTACGCTGAACAGAACCGCTATTTTTATAGTGGATTTTAATTATTTTAATGCGATTTTGTGCGAGATAGAATTTTTTTTTTTAAGAGAACTAGCACTTCAGGCAACAATGCCTATTTAGTCAAGTACTGTGCTACATTCTTTAGGAAAGGGATAGAGAAGAGATGAGACAGGTGGTGAAAGACGAAGTATAGTTACAGAAATTAACTGTCGTGTAAGACAACACAGCGACCAGTGACCATGTTTTCGTCACTGAGCAGCCCCACCGGCAGTCAATTTTTATTTTTGTAGTGGAAAAAACAGTCAAGGTTTTTGGTGGGAATCGAACCTACAATCCCCAGACTGATAAACGCTAGTACTCTACCTACTAGGCTTTAGGAGCACCTATAGATATTGAATTTATTATAACAATTGCCAATGCATCTAGTACGAATACGTCAAAAAACTAAATGTCTATACTAATGTTGTTGGTGTTGCCACAGTTGAAAAACAAACTTCTTCTTGAAAAACTCGATGTATCCCCGATGAAACTGACGGTTGTGGTTCTGATAATCTTGTTTTTTTCAAAGGTTGTTCACATTCATGTTCTGAGTTTGCATCATCATCCGAGTTAAACATAGAATTCAAGGACAAACATTGTCCACCAATTTCAGTTTCATCTCCATTTTTCAGTGCTTAATTTTAGAACTCCACTAAGAAACCTCCCCAAGCAACAAATTTTTTGTTGTTTTGCATTTGAAACGCTTTTCCATTGGCGTGGTCACTTAGTGAAACCCCTGCCAAAACGGTATTAAGGTGGAAATGCATGAAATATAATTTTATTATTGATTTTTTCAAAATAATACATCAACTTGTTCAAATCTTGTCTGTATGCCATTTCGTTGCACACGTTCCTTTCCTAAAACGCTTTCAATTACTTGTTTCAATGCGTGTCATGAACATTTGTGAACATTTATTTTCATACATTCGGTACATTCAGTGTACCTTGTTTGAGGCTTTGTTATTTTCCGTATTGAAATATTTTTCTGGTTTTAAAGTTTAATAAATGAAAAAAAAAAATTAATTCTTTATTCCATTCAATTATTAATAATGTAGCCAGCTTGACAAAACGAATGATCCTTCTTGAAGTTACTTTTGGGGCTACTATTAAGTGCTATTTCTAGAATTGAGCCCTAAATCAATGAGCTGTATTATATTACGAAAATGAAAAAATCATTTGACTAAAGCTCTGCCTCCAAATTAGTGAAGCTGTGCAACAATTTAATGAAGCATCTTTGTTTTTTTTAGTAGAAGTGTAGTAGGCTTCTTATTAGATTGATTTCTTCATTTTTCGGTGGCTTCTCTTCTCATAAATATAATTATTTTATATTGTAAAATAAAGAACGTCAAAATTAAGTAATCTGACGTAATTTAAGAAGAATTATGTATTTCTGAAAAGTTTAATTTTCGTTAGTTGAGATTAATTTCAAATTTCCTGGAAGAATACAAAAAATTATATTAAAATGTGCAAAAACATCATCTCTAGCGTATAACTTATGTTATGCATTGCCGTCCACAGATGATTTCTTCATTTATACTCACACAGAATTCCTTTTGTTGTTGTATTGATATTAATTTTAGCAGTTGTACTAAATATTTAGTCATTCCTTAAACGATATTTGAGAAAAAAAATATTACTTTCGCCCCTGAAAAGAATGAATATAACAATAATAATAAGAATATCACAGTTTATTGTTTATTATTTATATTTAAATTGAGCACATAAATTGCTTTAAATTGGATATAATTCATCATTAAAATAAGAATTATTGTAAGTGGTTAGAGCGATATTCACATTCCAAATACTTGCTTGGTCTGAGAAGTGTGACTGCCATTTACATACAATATTTATAACGTAGTGCTGCCAGAATGTTATATTTTATACGTTTTGACGATTGAATAATTTTCTGTTTAAATGCTGTAACTTTATTTAACGATTTTTAGTTGTACTTTTTTCAAAAAATATATTTATTTTTTTCGCTAAAATTTGAAAAAAAAAAAACAGACAAATTATTCGCATCCTCATACCAATTGTGAATGTGGAACTATATCTGCTAAACCAATATACCCTGTTTATTTATTTACAGTATTATAGAAAAAAACCACAAAAATAAATAATATGATAAAAAATATTGCAAATGATTATTAAGTTTTAAAAAGCTAGTGGATAAACCTTTTCTTTTCGGGACTTCATTTAGCCTTTCTGGCATGGAATTTACTAATTTTTTTTTGTAAACCTCTCCTATTTTCTTCTATTCCTGTTTACGGATTTTTTGAGATGGGTTTTATGGGAAATATGTTCTCTGTTGGAAATAATACTTGCTAGCAAGACCAAGTTTCTACAGGTTTTTCTTTTTAAAATAAACTGTTTTATCCATAGTTCCGTCAATGAAAACCAAGCTGCCAACGCCTGCCGCCTATATACAGCCCCACTAGGGCGTATACAAAAAATAAATTTCTTGAATAAATTGACTTGAAAATAAGATTGGCAAAGTTTCAACTTAATCTGATAATATTAATACGTGCCGCATTAGGGTCTTTTCGAGGTATATGTGATAAAAAAAAGTGATCCTATCTTTCGGCTCACCCCCCCCCCCCCCCCCCCCTAAAATGTTGCAATTGACACAATTGACAATTGACACAATACAAAAAAAAATTGGATTTCCCACCCTCTCACCCCACTAAAATGTGCCAATTGACTAGAAAATGAAAATCCAAAAAATGTTTTTTGTAACCACCCTAAGCCCCACTTATTATTTGACTTTTGCAAATTTTACTTATCTAACTTCAAGAGAGCCCTACATTAAAATGGGTCTCCATAGTTGCTTCCTTTCTGTTTACTTAGCACAATATGGCAATTCTTTATAGCTTTGGTTCCTATATAATATTGAACGTTTCTTTTCATTTTACTATCCGTATTTTTCCTTTTTCTAAAATTCTAAAGATTTCGTAACAAGAATATCAGTGCCTCTTTTCCATTTAATTTCCAACTAATTTTTTAAATTTGAAAATTATGCAATTTTGCGATTGTGGCATTTACACTCTGAAATTTGACAAATACCACCCGATCGATATATTCAATTAAACACGGAATATTTAATTTTAATAAATTTTTCATTAAAGGCTTTCTTAACATCCTTAACGTTCTTTCTTATAACATTATTTTTAATATTTTCGAAATATTAAGATGTCAATTTTATAGTAATATAATTACAATAGTCTTGCTTAAGTAGCTTTTCTCCTTTAAGCTTAATGTACTTTATTCAACAATTTTTCATAAAGAAATTTTCAGTTAATCACTCAAAATAGACTTTTTGTATTTTTTTTATACGTTTCTAATCATTTCCCTCAAAATATTATTGTGATGTAAAGTCATTTCATATTGTTACGTTAATACCTTTTATAAACGTTTTGTTGTTTGTGAGTTCTTTATTGCAAAAAAAAATAACACCAGATTTTAGAGTTTTTAAATTAATTACAAGTTTATTTACTTTAACTATACACAAAGTTGACACTACAGAACAATTTACTTAAGATCCACGTCTTTACTTCAATAGGTTTGTCTTTCAACTCACTAACTGTCCACTCAGAAGCTGCCTTTTTACATTTGTCCACTAGAGGTCTAGAAAAATTAAGAATCTTCTACTACCTTTGTATCACATTTTGTTCAATGGCGCCTTAATGTTTGTGTGTATTTTTGTTTTTATGCTGATAGAGTTACTTTCTGAAATTTATAAAATTTCCATGCGGTTTTAACTAGAAATTTGTTGTTGTCTTGCGTGCATAAGTTTTCTTAGCAAGCCAGGCAGTTAGTAAACAGCATACCCGGTAGTTTACTTTATTGCTTAATTATTTTCTTTTAAAACTTAAGCAAAACGCATCCGTAACAATATATTGTTCCAAAGAAGGTTTTTGACATGTTATATTTTTAAAGAAGTCTCTAAGCATATCTCAAAGAATCCATCGCATATTCTAAAATTTTTTTTCTTTATAAAATGGTTTCTTCGCAAATTTCTGGCATCCCTGTACATACCGTACTTGTGGGAGAGTGAGAAAAATGAAACGTAATGAGCATTTTGCATAAAAAACGGCATTGTTATCTTTGTTATTGGTGTTTTTTAAACTGTCCGCATTTCTGATAAGTTGTAATACTTAAAAATATTACTCATCTTAGTATCGCGCTCCAAGGAAATTTTTGAAAAAATAATAATAGTTGTTGATTTGTATAAACACAATTTTGGTTAAGACCTAATAATATTAAAAATGTTAAAATTAGAATTTTAATAGACAAAAGCATAACCATTTAAGTATCGTTATTGACACTTCTTTTTTATCATTTTTAAAAGTAGAAGTAAAAAAAAACATGGGCCATGCTAAAGTAATTAAAAATTTGCCGCCGTTGGTACGAGAGATAGGCGGCACTGTTTTGTTAGCATTAGCATAAATAATGCATGACAGTGATATAGGCGAGAGGTTTTCATGGCTTAATTTTTGTTTATTATTAAATTTAGTGATTCCTTTTTTTTAGCAATAATACTCGTATATTAAATTTTAATTTCCATTTAATAATAATAATAAGTCATCAAATTCAACGAAATTTTGTTAATAGAAAATTATATGTTCTTTGTTATGCCATTTGGTTGAGAACGAATTCAAATTCACTTTGAATTTTTTAAATTGATTCCATTTTTCAAGCTAAGCATTCCGCTAAGGTCTGATTTTTCCAGTTTTCTAAAAAATAAAATCTCACAAAAATTCGTTAATCATTTTTTGATTTAAAAAAATTTTAGAAATTAAAATCTATGTAAACCAAAGCCCAAAATTAATCATTTATATTTTTAAGACATAAAATTAAGGCGAGTTAGATTTTACTACATTTATTCCTTTATTATTTGTTATTATTTAAAATTTGAATTTTTCACCTATTGCGTTTTAAAAGATAAGACAATATGAGTTTAATTCAGCCCAAGTATGGGGACGTTCTTTAAGATTTTGTTTTATTGTTAATATTTTGCATTAATGACTTAAAACATCAATCCCTATTACGTTTTGTAGACGCGCCTTAACTTCATTTTGCTACTGATTGTAACAGCGACTTTCTATGCAAATTTCAGTTGTCTTACTATTACACATAGTTTCAGGTGTAGAGTTAGTTCCTTCATGTTCGTTCGTTCCTGGATGATACTTCTTGAACAAAAGTTTAAGATTTTTAATAGTTGGGTATGATTTTACGTCAACCCGCGTCAAATTTAGTTTGTAAACAGACCGGTTTCGGCTATGAGCCATCTTCGCTGTTTCCTCCTCTCTATACTAGTTGTTTTTTATTGCCAGCTGCCTTTATATAGTTTGTCTTGTTTGTGTCTCTCTTCGTGTTGTATTGCATTCGTCTCTCCATCTCTCTTTTTGTCTGTCTCTCTCTCTCTCTCTTTTCGTTTGTTTATTTCTACCTCATGCCTGTTATTTGTTCGTGTTTATATGTGTGTCTATTGGGTGTTTTTCTATGGCATAATAATCTGTAATTGTACGTTTTTGAGGTTCCTTATTACCTTGGTCCTGTGCATCTGCGTAATGTCTTTGTGTGAGGGTAATGTTTGTTTTCTTGTAAAAATGTTTTAATGGTTCAAATATTGTGTCTGAAGCAGTGTTTTTTTTTTATTTGTTCACTTATTATTCGTCCGTCAAATGTTTGTATATTTCCATGTTTTCTAATACATTTAGTCTCCTTCCTTTGTGCTGTGTATGTAGCTGATTAACCGTTGTTTTTATATGTCCCGGTGTACATTTGTTGTTGAATATATGGTTGGCAAAATTTTATTCTGGAGTTGATTTTGGTTCTCGTAGTTTTTTGTTGTAGTCTTTAATATGTTCCCTAAATCTGGTCTTAATCTTTTGTGCTGTTTGCCCGATTTATATATAACTATATTGGTATGTACAAGTTAATTTGTACACTCCTTGTTTGCCTAGTATATTTGTCTGGGCTGTTTTATTCTGTAGTATTCTGCCTAGGTTGTTCCTCGTTCTGAATGCTGATGATTGATGTTGTGTTTTTTAAAGAATTTTTCGAATTTGTACGTCGGTTTTCCCATATATATTAATATAGCCCAGTTTTTCTTATCATTCTCCTGTTCTTTGTTCGTCCTAATTTGTTTCTTGATGTTATCTACCAGGTACTTTTTGTATCCGTTGTTTTCAGCTATGGTGTATATTTTGTCTCATTTCTTTCATATAAAAATTCTCGTGTTAGTGGTGTTCTTTCGAGTCTTGTTATAAAATGCCTGATTGCTGTGTTTTTGTGCTGCTGGGAATGATTTTTAATAGTTCTCAAAAAACTCCGACTTCAAAACAAACAATCATGCAAATGTCAAATCTGATGGAACAATTTTAATTTGTACAATTTATAAGAAACGTGTGGACAAATTTGATTTTAGGCAATTGTCTGCCAAATGATTAAATGTCAAGAATTGAGGAAATTTTATTTACGAAACATTGCTGTCTGGAGCAAAGAATTAATAGTGAAATCAAAAAATAGTGAAAATCTCAATGTATTACTTCGAAAAATTCCAGCAGCTTTTCCTTATAATCAGGCTCCTGTTGAGGCCGTTTGTGTAATTTAATTACTAAATACGAAGCTAATAGTATTTTTGCTGACGTCTAATGTCATTAACAATACTAATATCTAATGTCAGACAATACCCTTCTCATAGTGCCCGCTGTAAAGTGTTGAGAATAAGCCTAGAACATCAGCTCGTCGACATTGTCAACAATTGAACATCGCTGGAGAGAGATTTTGCATAAAGATCTTCATCCTCACGTTTATAAACTCGTTTAAGAATTAAAGTCGACCCACCATTGTTTGCGTCGAACAATGCATTTGTCAACAATATTATCTTTAGTGATCAGGCCTATTTTCAATTAGGCGATTATGTAAACGAAAAAAAATTTTCCCATATGGGGGCTCACAAAATTCACAAACAATTTACGAAAAGCCAAAGAATGTGACCATATCGTGCAGTTTGTAGTCAGACGACATCAACGGCGCATATTTGTTCGAAAATGAGCAAGAAAACGCCGCCACCATGAATTTTCTGCACTTTCAAATCATAACACCAATTTTTTGTGTCCACAATTGACTCCCCCACCCCCCCCGGGGGGGGCACATTTGTATGTCTTGATGAAAACTCACCATCATTACATGTGTCACTGGGGAAAAAATAGCCCAGTCCCCTAAAGGCTAGCGGGGAGTCAACTGTAAACCCCACGTTATTTTCACGGGAATCGGTAAGCCTTAGAGTTCAGCTTGTTCTCTGACTGATAATTGAGTTATTAGTTTCTTTCTTTTTATTTATTATAAAACTTTAATTTCCTACTGCATAATAAAAATGGGAAACCGTCACTTACACCTGATAAATCTCCGCTAAAGAAACCAAAGTCCTTAGAACATCAAGTGGGATTAGGCACCTCTTTAAATATCTAAAATTTTCGAAAACATTATCCACCTCTAGCAATGACACGTCTAAGATGTTTATGGATATTGAATTTAATAATATCACATGGCTTTGAAGATGGAGCTGTATAACACATGTTTCAAAGTTTCCGCCAATTAACGAATTTAATTTTACTATATTCGATTTTAGATGTGTTAGCTAAAATTCTATACATGTGTAGTTAATCCTCCCGCGGGCACATTTATATGTCTGGACGAAATCTCACTCTCATTACATGTATCACCAGGGGTAAAAGGGAACCCAGCCCCCAAAGGCTAGCAGGGAGCCAACTGCTTAATTTTACGTTATTTCCACGAGAATCAGATTTCAGCTTTTTAGCCTTTTAGCTGTTCTCTGACTGATTATTGAGGTTGGTCTTTCGGGAGTATTGTGGTGGTTGTGGTTTGGCGGCCCTCATTAATTTGATTGAAGGGCCAGGATCATCTCACCTCTACTTAGAACAAAGAGTGAATGATCTGGATCCAGTGAGCATGCTTGCCGTGTGTTCTGGACCACGAGTTGGATAGTCTCCAACTCTTCAGCAAGGAGTGGGGGTTGGCGGCACTGTTCCGAAACCTCTGAAATTGTAACTAGGAAGAACCTGTTGGTAGAAATTAGTCCTCGGCTTCCTAGGGCGTTGTTGCACGCATCATATCACCTAAGTGGTTCGATCCCCACTGAGCTATGGCATACACTCGCTAGGAACCGACGTAAATCTTACCATGCCACAATTGGCTAATGTAGACATTAGTGACTTTTGATTTCAGCAAGACGGCGCCACAATTGCCGGGTCGCGTAGTTTCTTGATTTGGCGATGCCAAATGGCCGCCTGGTTCTTGTCGTTTAACAAACCTGGATTATTTTATCTGGAATTATTTGAAAGACCGGATTTACGTGAAACAAACTACACAAACAACTGACGCTCTGATGAGATACGCGAAGCTTTGTTGCAAAATGTGCTTTAAAATTTTGTGAAAAGAGCGAACATCTACTAAGGCGCTAGAGACGAATATTTGCCATTATATTCCATTCTTAATTCCTATATCTCTACTTTACATTGATAATAATCAACCTGAAGTTGTCGAAAAACACTGTGTGTTTTAAGCCAATTTACTTTCTAACCACAAATTTGCCCACCCTAAAAATTACAGTGGGTATGGAAAACCAAATTAATAGTTTTACTGCGTGTCAAAAAAACTGTCGTAAATACATACACATAAAGAAAAAGTAACAAATTAAAACAAATTTGTGAAATAAATTTAAAAATAAAAGTTTTTTTTTTTTGTCAATTAAATAATTTTGAACGTTTTCAGACGTTTCCTTGTCTATTAGTTGAAATTTGTATAAATTCGCTTTGATTTACATTAAATATAAATTCAGAAAATTCACCATTTTTACAATTCAGGGAAAAGAATAGTTAACATTAAGTTACCATTATACCCTGTGTTAATCTCAAACGAAAAAAAAACCTTTTTTGACTCTATACGTGTAGAATATGACTAAAATAAGATAACAACGTTCTCGGTTTACTCATAAACTTTTAGTACAAAAATTTATCTTTTTATACATTTGTATGTATCTATGTATGTAAATATGTATTTATTTTAAGTAAATAAAAATATATTCGCATGTTTGTGACTTATTGTTGTGTACGGCGAAATTCCTTCTGATTGGACTGGAGTGTTTTTAATGTTCATTCGCCGTCGTCAGCACACTCATTTTCTAATCATTCAGTTGTTGTTTAAACGTGATGAATTAAGGTTCAATGAAAAATAAAAATGAAGAAATTTATTTAAATTAAATAAAACTAAATAACACATCATACACACATACACACACACACACATACACACATACAATTACAAATACATAGATTATGTTTGTATATTGCAAAAATACATTAAATTCGTATTAAGGGATAATTAAACAGTTACATAAAATAATCTCGTTGTAAGATAATTCACAGATATAATGTATGATAATATCAGTGTTATTAGGCGGCATACGACCGTGTCAGTGTCATTAACCTGTGAAAAGACAAACAAATTCTCCTGTTTCTGCTGCAGTGAAAATGAACAATTATATGGCCAACACCAGCAACACCGCAAATCATGGTAATAAATTTAGAAGTAGATAAAAGAAAATAGTCGTAAAATAGAACATTTTTATTGCGTAAATTTTTACACGTAAATGAAAGAAAGCATAAAAAAAGTAAAAAACTTATTTAAAATCACTTAATGAGGGTAAGTTAATATGTCATTATAAAATTACATGAGCAGCATGTAGGCGAAAAATAAAATAAAATTTATTTTTTGCTGTCATCAAGCAAGGCAAAACATTTGGGAGATAAGATAAGATAAATAGCAAGTTTGCTATATATATATTTATGTAAAAATCATATGTTAACGTGACTATTTAACCCTAAACGAAAAACGCTTTTAAGAGTCTTTTAATTGCTAATTGCAGTTGCCACGGAAATTATGAATCAAATCGAAAGTAAAGTTTACAGTGGACATCGTGTTAAAATGCACTTAAAAAATTTTGCCAATTGAGGCACTTGGTCCAATGACCATGTGGTTTAGTGATTCTGAAACATTTGCTCACAGCTGCAATTTTAAAAAAAACTGTATTCCTCGAAACAAAACGTATTGATTAATATGGATTCACTCACCACGAAAAATGTAGTTGGCTACACCCGAAAAATTAGTTCCTGAGAAACCCCAAGAGAAAATAAATTGAAGACAAAGGTGGTAAAGTCAAAACCGAAAAAGTTTAATCAGTGTCATTCTCAGATTAAGAGATTTTTCCCAAAAAGAGAATAGAAAATTATGTTTATCAATTGGGAATTTTTTGAGGAAATTGTTAAGTGTGTTTCAACAAGAAGTTTCGTTTCTAAAACAAAATAAAACAACAAATTTAAAATAAGATGAACTTTGAAATGGAATAACAAAAACAAGATTTTTTTTTAAATTAATATGAAATTTACTTTATAGAAAGATAGACGGGGGATTATAATTTGAATATGACTACTGGCATGTGACTGGCACGGGTAGCTTGAACGTAATGTAATCTATAGGGGATATTTTCGATGATGTTATTTTGCATTTGTGGCCATATATTGGTAATAATGTGAAGACCGTTGTGCTCCAAGTAGTCAATCGTTTGGAGCTTATTTCCAAAGGCTAACGACTTTACATGTCCCCATAGGAAATAATCTGTTAATAAAATTATTAAGCCTTTGTTGATCCAAATTATGCGACAAATTATACAGCTCAGTTTCCAACTGCTTCTAAGGCTACTCAATGCAAATGCTGATTTAGCGGCTTATGTTGCTTGTTTGAGCAAAAGGTTTTACATAGCTGACAAAACAGCGCCACCTGCGACTTAGTATAAATCATTAAATATAGATTTTCTTCTTCACTTTCGTTTAGAGTGGCGATATTCATGAAAATTATTTCGTTATTGAGAGAGTATATGATATGAAAGCTATTGAAGCTATTGAACGCCATAAATATCATAAAGCCGTCTATAAATCATGTACATTGATAACCGATTTTCAAAGTATAAATTAGAAGCGTAATTCTATTCGTAATGATTAACAAACTGCACTGATATAAAATATCGAAAACTGGACGCTGTATGACAATTCATTTAACAGATAACCTATTCGTAAATTCTATATTCAAGTATAAAGGGTTTTTCAACCAGAAGTGTGTTTTTAAAGCAAAATAAAACAACAAATTTAGATTAAGATGATTAAAGCTTTTATTGTATAACCAAGAATGAAAAATGTTTTTTAGCAAATGTCCACTACGAACACTCTGACAAATGTCGATTCTTTTATCAAAGTTTTTAATCACGTTTGGCAAAATGGCGGTCCTATTTCGTTAATCACACCACGGATTTTGAGATTTAAGGCTGAAATCGATTCAATTGGCTCCGTATAGACTCTGTCGTTAACATAGCCTCACAAAAAAATAATCCAGTGGTGTTAAATCACACTATCTGACTGGCCACCTTACTGCTGATTGTTGTGAAACTATGTGATCGGAAAATTTTGTTTGCAATAAATTGATCGTTTCATTGGCTATATGACATGTGGCACCACATCGTCAATAATTATTCAAAAAAAAAAAAAAAACAGCCCAATCATGTCTCCAGACCACATAGCGCACCATACAGTAACATGTTGAGCATGCAAAGGCTTCTTAATAATCGTTCTCGTATTTTCAGAAGACCAAATGCGGCACTTTTGCTTGTTGACATACTCTGACAAGTGAAAATAGACTTCGTCTAAAAAAATGTTTTTTTCAGAAAAACCAGCTGGTTGTTCCTGAATGAATTAAGCAAATCTAAGGCGATGTGAATGTCGGTCGGCTTCAATTCCTGCACCAGTTGAATCTTGTAAGGCTTTAAAGTCAAATCCTTACGCAAAAATCGCCATGTAGTGGTTTTGAATAACCACAATTGTTGAGAACGTCGAGAAATTGGCAAATTTGCATCTGCTGCAACACTGTGGCTACGGCACACATCATCGACTCAAATTTAACGACCAAATTCTTAATAGCGATCTCAGAAGAACGATTATGTTGTCCGAAAATATCACGAATTTTACGAAATGTAATTTAAACAGAGCCACCATTTTCATAGTGAATTTTAATTATTTTAATGTGATTTTGGTGCGAAATTGAATTCATTTTTACAATTGCCAAGGCATCTACTACGAATACGTCAAAAAAACTAAATGTCAAAACTATCATGTTGTTGGTGTTGCCACATTTGAAAAACAAACTTCTTGCTGAAAAATTCGATATTAAAAGACCTCACTGCAGTAGTGGTAATATCATGTACCTATGAGCAATGCTTGTGTAGACAAAATTTTTTAGTCAATGAACCTGGTTTTAACCAAAATTAGAAAGCAAATGAAAATTATACACTTTTCTTTACCAAACGTTTCATTTACCCGCAGAAATGGTAACACTATTTAACTCTAGAAATGTTTGTAAAATAATTGATTTTAACAACAAAAAGAAAGATGTTTAACGCGTTAAAAGAATAAACACTATGGCATATTTTTACATGTAAAATAAATTACAGTTCACGTAAAGTATACGTATGTAAATGCTTAAAATAATTTTGGTAATAAAATAAATTTATTTTTGGGGATTTTTGAGGCTAAAAAATTTAAATAGTAAGATTAACCTCGCAATAGTGGTCCCCCCAAAACAATCCATGTATTATAATGGATAAGGATTTATTAATGTCGTAGACAGTTTTTTTTTTTAATATTTACTTTTATTTGCAATCTATTTACAATAGAATAATAATAAGCAAATCTTATAAGTATTTAAGATATAACAGAAGCGTTTATTCTAGTGAATTTAACCAAAGATATGTCTTTGTCTTATTTGCATCGACAAACTTCTTAATTTATTGTTGTAAGTCAATCGAATTACAAGTGCATTAATCACGTTGTATTTCTTTGTTTCAGACATAATTTCTTAAAATGTTTTTAGTTTAAATTAGAAAAGGAAGATCAAGAACATGAAGTCTTTTTAGGCGTCTTATTTCATATGTGCTTGGATTCTCCGACGGGGTAAAAATTTCTTTTGTTCGGGTACGGTTTTCCGTCGACCCTCGTCAAATTTGGTTTGTGAACAAACCGGTTTCGGCTGTTTGCCATCTTCAGTGTTATTTCATGGCTGCTAAGTCTATTTAAGTAATTCATACTATATTTTTATATTTCTTCCCTAACCTTAGAAATGTCAAGATCATTATGAATACTGCTGTTTCTAACAAACCAAGGTGTTTGTGTTATAAGTCTTAAAGTTTTAGACTGATATTTTTGAATAATATTAATGTTAGAGTAAGATGATGTTCCCCATAACTGAATTCCGTAAGTCCAGATAGGCTTTAAAATTGTTTTATAGAGTATTACTTTGCTGTTTAGATTCAATTCTGAATGTAGACCTAGTAGCCAGTACATTTTCCTAGTTTTATATCAAGCTGCTTTCTCTTCAGCTGTAAATGACAGCTTAATTTGAGTTTTATTGCAAAAAAAACTGACAAAATCGAAATTCCCCTATAGACCGTAGTGGTATTTTCACTATTGAATACAAACGTGTTATATGCGATAGGTTATATGAGGATATAGAAGTTATCTACATTTTGAACACTGACCAATTGCCAGCTAAAACTATTGGCACTTTTTAAATGTATTTCAACAGAAACCAGGATTTTTGTATACCAGTTGTTAGTGAGGATCTGATCTGTGGATGAAATAATGTGTTACAACAGAAACTGAGTATAAGTTTAGCGCTCTTAATGGAAAGCATGAGGGCAGGGCAGATATCAAACAGGCACTAAGTTCACTCTTTTCCGTCTTTCCTTCAAAATTTACACATCAATTTACAAATCAATTGGCGTGTTGCCGTTTGACAGGAGAGGTGTTGCCATTTCAATTAAGAGACGCCAAAAAAATCACCGATTTTTTGACCACCTTATGTGCAGCGACTTAGGTTTTCATGGAATGTGAATGTCACCAATTGCGTTAGTGTTCCTTAGCCAAATACCAATTATAATCTGCATCACATTTGTTCACAGGAATATGAAGGTATCGCAAAAAGAAGTTTTAATTTCTTAGAAACGACAAACTTGTGAAGCCCATTCTACAATGTATCTATACTCCCCTAGTATGTCATAAGATACCCCACCTTTATCAATAAGTTTCTTTGCTCTCAACTTCATCACACCCACACTTTCCTATACATGAGCGTTGTACTTGATTTTAGATCAACGGTGACATACGCAATAAAAAGCTAAGGAGCTTTAAAACATTTTTACAGGCATTTAAAAACGTTTTTAATACATCAAAAATAAAACTGAATTTCCAGGCCAAACTTTTCAGGAGTTTCCAATTGCTTAATATTTACATACATACTCGCAGTATAAGACGCAACACGTTAGACGGACATCCGTACGTTAGAAAACAACATTAAGGGAAAAAAATATTAAACGACATGTTTTATTTCAACTTCCTTGAATTAGACTCAGAATTATTTCGCAGAAATATTACGGCGTATTTATAACAACAACAATAATTTCAACATAATTTTATTTGAAATTGAAATATCGATTCAATATCAAATTTCTCATGCTGACTCCAACTGTTACATCTCGTTATACGAACCACATTTTTTTATAAATAATTTTTATTTATTTATTTTTTTAAACATGTGTAGCTTTTTATTGGAGAATTAAACAAAACAGTCTATCGGGGTTTTTCAACAGGAAGTTTGTTTTTCAATTGTGATAACACCAATAACTAGATAGTTTTAACATTTAACTTTTTGACGTATTCGTAGTAAAGGGTTCGCCAGATAACTTTTTTTTGTTTTAAATCCTATAAACAAAACTACTGAATATTTTCTCAAATTTCTGTTTTTATTTGAAAGTACAATCCTTCCGGTTAATAATGGAAAATAATTTCATTCAAATGGCTGCCTCGGTTGGCCATGCAGTAGCCTACACGATCGGTTTAATTTTTAAGCACGTTATCGGGGTAACACTTATATTTGACGGCACCCCACAATTAATAGTCCAACGGTGTCAAATCACAGCTCTGAGGTGGCCAAACGACACCAGCTCTGCGGCTGATAATGCGATCTTCAAAAAAGGGCGCAAAACATCGAGTATAGCTTCGGCTGTGTGGCACGTAGCGCCGTCCTGTTGAGAAACCAAATGTTGCCAATATCCTCCTCTTCAATTTTTGTGAAAAAAAATTCGTTCACCCGATAACGATCGCCATTGACTGTAACGGCCACTCCTTGCTCATTTTCGAAGAAAAATGGCCCAATTATGCCTCTGGACCAAAATCCGCACCAAACAGTAACTCGTTTTTGGTGCGTCGGCTTTTCAATGTATGCGCGCGGGTTTTCTGTGCCCCAAATGCGACAATTTTGCTTGTTTACATAACCGCCAAAATCAAAATGTGCTTCATCTGAAAAGATGATTTTTTTTTTGCAAAATCGGCATCTTCTTCAAGCCGATCGCAGGCCCACTTACCAAAGCGAAAACGTATTGGATGGTCACTTGGCTTCAACTCCTGAACCAATTGGACTTTATATGGCATCATACCAAGGTCTTTATACAAAATTCGTCTCAATGTTGTCTCTGAAATGTTCAATTGTTGAGAACGACTTCGAATTGATGTTGATGGTGCTTCACGCACACTTTCTGCCACAGCAGCAATATTCTCGGATGTAGGCACTGTTTTTGGCTTTTCAAGCTTTGGTTTATCGATGAGGATGGCAGTTTCTTTCACTTTTTTCACAAGATAACGAACCTACGGAACTAACAGTGCTTCTCTTCTTCCAAAATCCGTACGCAATTTTCGCACACATTCTGCAACATTACCATGATTTTCAAAGTAATGTCACAATATTTCCCAGCGTTGTTCAAGCGTATACACAGCCATATTCGTTCAGCAGAAAGATAAAACTAATTATCTGTCAAATCAAACATGAGCTAAGTGTTATCATTCACGAAATAAGCAGTAGTTGAAAAAAAAAAACGTTAGATGGCGGACCATTAAAATAATTAAAATCCACTATGAAAATGGTGGTTCTGTTAAGGTTACATTTCGTAAAATTCGTAATATTTTCGCATAACATAATCGTCCTTCTAAAACCGGTATTTGATCGTTAAATTTGAGTAGACAGTGTTAAAGCAGATCCAAATTTGTCTATTCCTCGACGTTCTCAACAATTGGGGTTATCCAAAACCACCTCATGGCGAATTTTGTGTAAGGATTTGATTTTGAAGCCTTATAAGGTTCATGAATAGAAGCCGACCGACCATTCGCTCAATTCATTCAGGAAAAACTGGCTGGTTTTGCGGAAAAAATCTCTTTTTTCAGACGAAGCCCATTTTCACTTGTCAGGGTATGTCAGCAAGCAAAATTGCCACATTTGGGCTTCTGAAAATACCAGAGCGATTATTGAGAAGCCTTTGCATGCTCAATGTGTTACTATATGGTGCGCTATGTGATCTGGAGGCGTGATGGGGCCGTTTTTTTTTCGAAGTTGAGACTGAAAATACGGTAACGGCGAATGAATCACGCTATCGCGAGATGCTAACAACTCAATTTTGGTGACCTATTATTGACAACGATGGTATTACTGGCATGTGGTTTCAGCAGCCAATGAAACGAACAATTTATTGCAAAACAAATTTCCCGATCGCATAATTTCACGACAATCAGCAGTTAATTGGCCAGTGAGATCTTTTGATTTAATACCACTGGATTATTTTTTGTTGGGCTATGTTAAGGACAGAGTCTATCGAATCGATTTCAGCCTTGAAACTCAAAATTCGTGATATGATCAACGAAATAGGACAGCCATTTTGTCAAAAAGCGATTAAAAACTCGGATGAAGGAATCGACATCTGTCAGCGCGGTCATGCCGAACTTTTCTCTTCGTAATAAATACAATAAAAATTTTAATTATCTTAATCTAAATTTTTTGTTTTAGAAAACAAACTTCTTCTTGAACAACCCTTTATTATTAAATTTATTTCTTAATTCTGATTTATTATTAGCGCTAAATTTTAAAGTTATAAAAAGTGTTTTTTTGAAATTATTGATACATTGAGTTTATTCGAAGGGCAATTTTTTGGCATTATAAATTAAATATGACTTCTGGCCAGAGCTGGTTTGGACGCAGTCTAATGTGGACGTATAAGTTTGACTTTTTACAAAAAGTGCTCTTGCACTTTATGGTTATTCAATTGATGAACGAAAAAGCGGTCACCATTGACTGTTACGTTCCGGCCAGAAGCGTTTTTAAAGGAATAATTCAATTATTCCTTTATCCCATAAAGAACACAAGTCAATTTTTCTGGATATAATCGTGTTTCGACGTATACTTGAGGATTATCCTAACATCAAATATGGCAGTTTTTATTTTTCCTCCGCCAGTAAATGAAATACTATTGCTATTTCCTGTCCTCTCTGGCTGGTTTGAAGTCAAAGGCGAGTACAAACCATAACGCGACTTGAGAATAATGCATTCACATCGAAAGCGCTCGCCTTTGACTTCAAACCAGCCAGAGAGGACAGGAAACAGCAATAGTATGGCAGTTTTGTTTATTGAAGTATCAATTCAAATAAAAACAGTATCGGGCATGTTGCACACAAAAAAAATTTTCAAATTAAAGTTATACAATTTAGAAGTGTTGTTCAGGTGTCGCATTTTTGAAGTTGAAATACCAATAGAAACTAAAAATAAAGCATACTATACTAGTATAGAAAAACAGAAGGATGAAGATGGCACATAGCCGAAACCGGTCTGTTTACAAACCACACTTGACGCGGGATAACGAAAAATCATACCAAATTAAATCACACCTCGTCGGACAACATACGCACATATCAAACATAAATTACTTTACAGTTGATAAAAGTGTTGCCAACTTAAGGTTCTATACCTCTGCAAAAAACACTCTTTACAAGTTAAACTTTAGAAATAATGGTCCATTTTATAAATATGAAAACTCTTTTTAAAAAAATTTTCATTAATTTCTTTTAAAGAAATTTTAAATGTGATTTCAAATTAATTAGAATTCATTAGAATTGTGTTCATAAGTTATGCGACGTAATACAAGCTAATAACACACGCATCTCTAAAACATATTTTAAGAAATTATTTGAAATAAATTACCTTTCGATTATTGATGAATGAATTGTTTTCAATTGCTAATACAGGGAAGTTTGATTATAACGAACTGAAAAAATACATATATTGTCGAATAGTTTTTAACTTAAAAAATCAAATTTAAGTATAAAAATATTTGTTGTAATCGCAATAATTTTGGTATTTTATTAGAAACGACAATTTATTATAATCGATCAAAACTGAACTCCATTTTTGTTAAGCCAAATCTAAACCCGAATTGTTGTTTGATAACTGACTGGATTTAATTTAAACAATAAATTTTTAAAGTGAAAATAGAATTCATTAATTTCTTAATAAATTTCTTACAAAAGGAGCGTAATGCAATGGCGTATTTATTAATTTGTGACTTATTTAAGTTGTTTGAAAGTTTTTCAGTTGCAAAAGCCAAACTAAATAAATTTTTGCTTCATTTATTATTAGATGATATAAATATATAAGAGTGAGTATCTTTAGATTTTAAAAATAACTTGAAAATTATGTGCACTTCAACCCATCCTCCTTGTTCTTTTTTAACTAAAATGTTCATTCTATTAACGTCAAGAACAAAAATATTTTAAATATTTTGTGCACGTGCCTTTAATATGAAAAATTGACTAATTCCATTTTGGAAAAATTCCAAACACTAAAAGCAGGAGTGTCCAAAAATTGTAGCAAGATTTGAATATAACACATGATATGCAAGTTCTTATTTTGACAGATTCAACGGTGTCGATTTTTCGTGAAAAAAAAAATCTTTAGCGATGAAACCCATTTCAAACTTAATAGAATAACCAATTACCGGCAAAAGACTTCAATGAATGGTGCAGGGTGTCCGCCCGGAAGGTGTACTACTTTGTTTGTTTATAATTTTGGAGTAAATGAAAGAGAATGGATCTTATATTGATAAATGTTTTATTGAATGTCGGCAATTATGTATGGAATACAATATCAGATAAATCTCCACCTCTGTTACCCTCACAAATGCGAACCCTTTTGAGCACATTTTTCATTACATTCTCACACATTTCACGCGGTATTTCATTAATTTCATCACAAATGGTTTGCTTGAGTTGCTCAAGCGTTTCTGGTTTGTTTACATAAACCTTGCTTTTCAGATATCTCCACAAAAAGAAGTTCGGAGCAGTCAAACCAGACGACCGCAGAGGCCAATCAATTCCACCACTTCTTGAAATAACTGGTTATGGGAAGAGGTCTCGCAGTAATTCCTTTGTAATCCTGGCTGTATGCGAAGTGGCACCGTTTTGTTGATGCCACATGTTAATCAAGTCCAAAGCATGTAGTTGTGGCGTTAAAAAGTTTTCAATCATATCGCGATATCGCTCCCCATTCACAGTTACCTTTACGCCGTTTTCATGTTCAAAGAAGTAAGGTTCAATGATTCCTCCTGAATAAATTGCACATCAGACTATCACTGTTGAATAATGTAAGGGTTTTCCATTCCCCAATACCGACTATTCTGTTTATTTACATAACCAATCAAAGGAAAATATGCCTTGTCAGTCATTATGATTTTTTTTTTTTTTATGAAAATCGTGGTTGTCATGGGCGAACGTTAACATGCTATTGGCATAAATGGTCTTGCAGAAGAAGCTCGTGTGTCAACTAAACCTTATATGGAATGAAATGCAAATCCTTGTGCAAAATTGTTGTTCTTTAAAGTTGAGCTAAGCACGGCGTTGAATTGAGGTTGATAGATTATTTTGAACACTTTCTTTAGCAGCAGTAATGTTTTTTAAGCCGATCTTGATAGGCCCTGCTTGGGCCTATCACCTAAAGACCCTCTTTTTTCAAAATCATTCACTACACGATAAATAGTGCATTTTGTTGGCACGTTGTTTCTCCCAAAAATTTCACGTACCTTCTCATCGTCACGGTAATCGATGATTGATTTTAATAAAATATTTTAACAATTTAAACACGTTGGTTTATCGAATATTTTTTCATAATAAAATTGCCATGTGTCTATATCACGACTGACAAATATGAACTGTCAGGACTAATGTTGACCAAAATGGCGGCAAAACCTGTATTTCTTTAAACACTCTGTCGTTGTTCTTTCAATTATTTATCTTTTGTTGAATGGAGTTAATCCAATTGTGCATTCAACGATTCATATATTTAACCAACCAAAGAATATCTGCTTTTGATGGAAAAATTGAAAAGAAAGACGAGAAATGTTTTTTTTTTTTGTTTTACCTCATCATCACATCAAGTGAACTGTCAATGTCGTAGGTGGTTAATAAATGACTAAAGAAAAACTGAATTTATGTGACATTTTTTAAAATTCTTTTTTAGTAATTTTATTTAAAAATGTTGAAAAATTTAAGTTTTAGTTTTTTTAGTAGAAAAATATTTAGTTTTGGTTTTTTGTTTCTTTTTAAAAATTCTAAAAAATAAATCGCAAAAATTCCTTATCAAGGTATTTAATTTTCTTAAATAAATTTTTTATTTTAAATTGAAAGGAAATTTAATTTGCCGTTTGTGCATTCTAAAAAATCAAATAACGTTTTAAACGAGATTTGTTTTCACATTAAATAAAAATTTAATATGGCTATAAAATCGATTAAAGTTCTTAATATTATAAAGAAAGTGATGGCATAAAATGAGAACACCAGGGTACGAAAATAAACAGAACGTAACGTAGTGAGTAAAACAAAAAAACAAAAAAAACACAGAAAAAATAAGAAGGATTGTTTCTGTGACGTACGCAGTCTAAGTAGCGAAAGCAATGTAAAAAAAATATTTTTTGGACCAGCACTCAGGTAATGACCCCTACACATACAATGCATTGTCCCACAAGTACGAAATTTAGTTATGGAGAGGAAGAAACGGGGAGTAGTGTTTATGGACATTCGATTTGAACTTTTCTATATTGAAATGACAGGAAAGACCTCTGGAGAGAGTTTATTCCACATGCGGACTGTTCTGCTAAAAAACAAATTATTCCTGTAATGTGTAGTGCGATTCAACGATAATCGAATAAAACGCAAAAACGTGCGAGTAACGGGAACAAGTTCCTTAATTTTATTAGAGCACTTACCATTGTAGTAACGATAATACAGTGAAATACATCCCACATTGCGTTGATGCTCTAGAGAATCAATAGAGTTGGATACCTACCTTACTGTCACCAATGAGCCTCTTCACCCTCTCCTGTATGCGGTCGAGCAACTCCAAAATATATTTTGAGGTGCCGGCCTATACATGGGAGTTGTATTTCATTTTTAAACGTATATAGGTGGTATAAATAGTACCAAGATCGGATAGATGGAAGAATTTTTTAAACCGTTTTAGAAAATGGAGGCATTTGAAGACTTCTTTAGAAACCTGAAAAATGTGCTTAGTCCATTGCACATCACACTGAATTTTCATGCCAGGAACATCAAGAACTTCCGATTCCGTAATATTTATATCACCCATAGTAATTAAATTTTTTTTGAAGAGAAAACGTTTCAAAAACTTTTGCTGGTTGATTTGCTTGTTGTAGAACCTAAAAAGGACATAAATACTGTTACTAATATGTTGGGTCAAAAATCTTAGTATTATTAAAAATGTCCGGCCTTCACACACGCCTTAAGTCGCATTGACCACTTATCAATGGCTGCATGCACCTTATCCATTGGAAAATTGGCTACAGCACGAACCAGAGCTATCTTAAGAGAACCAATGTTATCGTATCCTTTGTGAGAGAGGCTATATCCTCTTCAACCGTTCACAATTTGTAATCCAAAGGGTCCAAATCAGGGCTGCCAGATGGCCAATCTTCAAAGCATATATAAGCTGGCAAATTATAGAGTCCGCAATCTAACGTTTTTTTTTTCAACTAGTGCTTATTTCGTGAATGATAACACTTAGCTCATGTTTGATTTGACAGATAATTAGTTTTATCCTTCCGTTGAACGAATATGGTTGTGTATACGCTTAAACAACGCTGGGAAATATTGCGACATTCTGGGAATGTTGCAGAATGTGTGTGCGAAAATTGCGTACGGATTTTTGTAGAAGAGAAGCACCGTCAGTTCCTATGTTCGTAATCCTGTGAAAAAAGTGACGAAACTGGCATCCTCATCGATACACCCGAGAATATTGCTGCTGTGGCAGAAAGTGTGCGTAAAGCCTCGTTCTCAACAATTGAACACTTCACAGACATCATTGAGACGAATTTTGCATAAAGACCTTAGTATGATGCCATACAAAGTCCAATTGGTTCAGGAATTTATAGCATTTAAAAAAAAAAAAAGTTATTTGGCGGACTCTTTATTTCGAGACCAGGTCTGTGTCGTTTTAGCCTTATAAGCTGGTGCAGAATCTTGCTGGAAAGTCCAAGGCTAGTTTTGGAATTGTTAAATGACTTCACAGCTGTTTCTAAAGCGGTTTCTTGATAAACGTTGGCCGATGTTTTGACTGCTTGTTTACAGAAATACAAGTTAGTCATCCCATCGTAGGAGACGCCCCACGAAACCATGACTGCAGCTGAATTATGACTATTTTCGAACCGTAGAATGAGTTTTGATGCTTCTTTAAATCCTATCATTTTGTTTGTTGAAAAGTTTATCCTGTACGGTAAACATTTTTTCATCTGTAAACAAAATTTTTCTATGCAAGTTATCAGCGTTCTACACCAAAAGACGTTTGAATTTTTAAATCCTATTTGTTTAAAGTTGCAGTTAACAAATGTCCTGTACGCCGTTTGAAAGCTCCAAAACCCAAGTTTTTTTTTAATAATACGACTCATGGACCTTTGTGTGATATTCATAAGTCAAAAAACTATCACTATTGCTGGTGTTACCACAAATGAAAATCACACTTCTTGTTGAAAATCCCAATATTTTTTTTATGTAGAATTAAAGATGTGTGATAATGAATGACAACTGTGTTTTTATCTCTGCAATTAATTAGCTAAAAGCATATACGGCAATTACTTTTATGTTTTATTTATAGCATTATAATTCTCATATAATCAATTAAGTTTCATAAATATGCTTGCCCCAAAATATTCCATTTAGCTTTAAATTATCAAATTACGAATAATTTGTAAGAATAACATAAAATTCCTTTTTGTTAGAGAATATTTTTGTGTTAAAAAAGCACAATTAATTTTATTAAATAGCTTAATTTCCAAATGTAATACATCCTATATTTCTTCCTTCCGTCCTTCCGTCCTTCCTCCAACTGTTAATGTGTTACAATGTAAAAAACATTTCATTTTACTTATTATTATTTTAGGTCATTAGTAAAATTTGTTGAGGCTCAAGTATTGCGCAAACAAAAGCAAAATAAAACAAAAGAAAAAGCCATGAATGGACTCATTTCAACCAAAAGTTTATTTACTTTTTTGTTTTTTGTTTTTTTTTTTTTATTTTTTGCCGTCTATTTTTCATAACAAATAATTATGCTGAAAAGTAAGCGCGTTTTAATATTTAAACATTTTATTATAGAAAAATTGCAAGGTTCTCTTTTTTAATATTTTATTTGAAATTCTGTAGAAACACATACAAAAACAACCAACCAACCAACCAACGCACTTGTCTGTTTTCCATCAATCATTTTTTAGGTTAATTTGGGTCGTGTCGAAATAGTAACTGGAGGGTGTGACATCAGCACTAGTACCGTGTAGTTGGAATCCCATATTAAACACATCTTTTGAATTTTAATGTCAGCAAAAAGTTGACTTGACTTTCTTGCTTCAACCCACGCTCACATGCTATTGACTGTGCAACTTTTACCTTTTAAACAAATTAATTTTTTCCTTCTGTTCGATGTCTTTAAATTTTTTATATATTTTTGAGTTTTAAAACTTTTTATGCGAAACTTTTTTCTATTTTTTAAATTCCGACGGCTAAAAATTCTTTTGCTAAAATCTTCCCGCTGCTTTGGTTGGTGGGAGTGAGTTGTATTAAAATACATTATCCTAAAGTTATAAATGATCTCTCTGATGGAACTTAAAGTTGAAGAAAATAACAAAAAAAAAATAAATTTTTTTCAATTTTTTCTCAAAAACTTAGTACAGACTTTAACAATTGGAATTGATTTCGAGCATATGCCCATGGCTAGATTTCTTAATTAACATTTTCGAGCACTGCTGGCCGCATTTTACAATCGTAAAAACGAACAATAATGCCGGTTTGTTTATTACCATCAACTTGTGACTTCCCATGATCTTACAGTAAATAATCGCGCGTTTTTTGAAGGAAAATTTACCGAAACGTTTTTCGAAATCCAACTTATTACAAAATTTTCATTGCTTTATGTCAATGATTGCTTTCGCCATATGGAAATCCTGTTGAAACCGCATCTCTCTCACCCGGATTAATGTGATCATTATTTTCAAACAACAAATTGCAAAAGCGGCAAACTCCGGCTTCATTTTTGTCAAATGAAAGTTCATGATATTACAAGCGTCTAGGCACCACCAAACAGACTGCTTGATATGATTTACGTCGGTACCTAGTGTGTGTATGCCATAACTCGACGGTGGTCAAACGATTTAGGCGATATGAAGCGTGCACCGCGCCCTAGAAAACAGAAGACTAATTACTAGCAACAGGTTTTTTTTATTTTTTTTTTTTTAAGTAGCACTTCAGGCAACAATGCCTATTTAGTCAAGTACCGTGCTACATTCTTAAGGAAAGGGATAGAGAATAGATGGAACAGGTTGTGAAAGTAGAAGGATAGTCGGAAATTAACTGCCGTATATAAGACAGCACAGCGACCATTGACTATGCCTTCATCGCCCCACTGACAGTCAATTTTTATTTTTGTAGTGAAAAAAACCAAGGTCTTCGTTGGGAATCAAACCCACAACCCCCATACTGACAAGCTAGTACACTACCTACTAGCCTACAGGGGCACCTGTTATTCCTAGTTGCAATTTCCAGCGTTACCAAATAGGGTCGCCAACCACCACTCCTTGCTGAAGAGCTGGAGACTATTCAACTCCTGGTCCAGAACACATGACAAGCATGCTTACTGAATCCGGGTCATTCATCTATTGTTCTCAGCAAAGGTGAGATGATCCTGGGCCCTTAATCAAATTCATGAGGGCCGTGAAACCACAACCACCACGATACTCCCCAAGGGCCTACCTCAATAATCAGACAGAGAACAGCTAAAAGGCTAAGGAGACAAATAGCTGAACTTTGGGACTTACTGATTCCCGTGGAAATAACGTGGAGCTTTCAGTTGACTCCCTGCCAGCCTTCAGGGGACTGGGCTCCCTTATTCCCCCATTGACAAATGTCTAGATGGTTGAGTAAAACCATAAAGACAGATAAATGTGTCCCGGGGGCGGACCTCCAAACGGAATATTTTTCTGAATGTACTGAAATCTGTAGGGTTTGTTGTAGTGTGTTATGAGCCACATGGCTGAACACAACTTTGCGTCCGTATGTTGCGCCAGGAGATATCTGATTTTCAAATTAATTTGATAGGGCTGTTCAAGCATCACTGCACTCATGATGTTTTGCCAGCAAATACTATTCATAAATGTCAAAAAGTGAGCGTTTTATGACATTTCGTTTAACAGTTAACAGTACGGTAAGACGATCTATCGATCAGGGAAATTGCAATTGCCTTTGCAATTTTCCCTCATTGTCATTGCCATAAGCGTTTAGCAAGGCCATGCAAATATGTCAAGAATTTTCCTTTTTTCAGCAGAATGCATTTTTTAAGTATAAAGGGTTTTTCAATAAAAAGTTTGCTTTGTAAAACAAAATACAACAAAAAAATTAGATTGAGATGATTCAAATTTTTATTGTATTACGAAGCGAAAAGTTCGAAAATTAAGAATGAAAAATTATATCTCTTAAACACTTTTTGCAAATTGGCGATTCGATTGGCATAGACTTCGTCCTTAACATAGCCCCACAAAAAATCACACGACCTGGCTGGCTGGCCACTCAACTGCTGGTTGTCGTGAAATCATGCAATCGGGAAATTCAGTTTGCAATAAATTGATCGTTTCATTGGCTGTGTGACATGTGGCACCGCCTTGTTGAAACCACATGTCAGTGATATCCACTTCGTCAATAATAGGTCAAAATTGAGTTGTTAATATCTCGTGATGGTGTGATCCATTAAACGTTGCCGCATTTTCAGCCTTATCTTCAAAAAAACGAACCCCTTACGCCTCCAGACCACATAGTTCACCACACAGTGAAACGTTGAACATGCAAAGTCTTCTCAATAATCGCTCTAGGATTTCAGAAGCCCAAATGCGCCAATTTTGCTTGTTGACATACCCTGACAAGGGAAAATGGGCTTCGTCTAAAAAAATGATATTTTCAGAAAAACCACCCGGTTTTTCCTGATTGAATTAAGCAAATAACGCTTCAAAGTCTAATTCTTGCGATAAATTCGCCATGTGGTGGTTTTGTTGAGAACGTCGAGGAATTGACAAATTTGGATCTGCTTCAACACTGTAGCTCACTGCTGCGATGTTTTCAGTTGACTGACGCGGTTGAATAGGCGTTGGTGTTTGCACATTTTGTATCGAGCCTGTCGACTCAAATTTAATGACCAAATTCCTAATAGCGGTCGCAGAAGGTCGATTATCTTTACCGAAAATATCACGAATTTTACGAAAGCCAACTTTAAACGAAGATTTTAGTTATTTAAATGCGATTATCGTGCGAAATTGATTTCACTGTAACAATTGCCAATGCATCTACTAGGAATGCGTCAAAAAACTAAATACCAAAACTATCATGTTGTTGGTGTAGCCACAATTGAAAAACAAACTTCTTGTGTAAAAACTCGATATAAGTTGTGTATAATTGATTTGTTTGCGTCAATGTGTTTATGACGTTTAACCAAAGCATACTGATCGTAAATGTATAAAAGTGAAGGCATTATGACAGTTTGTTTAACACTTAAACCTTTCGTAAGTTCTATGGGCCTTAAAAAATAACCTTTCAAAATACACTTGTCCCTTCGTTACCTTTCAAGCATCTTTTTTATTTATTAGCGTTTTAAGTATTGAGAACTAAGGCATCAAGTGCGAACTAGAATCACATATACTAAGAGCTCCATAACATGTGTGATCCTTTCATATTTTATATTTTGCTGTTCAAAATTTGAATCGGTTCAAATAATAAAACAATACACATTCAAATCAGCTACACTTGAGACATCCGACTTACAAAAATGTTATTAGAGGAAATTCCTTACATTGAAAAGGCTCTATAAAGGCTCATTTGAGGAGTAAATATTGGTCTCTAGAATAGTTATGCAAATTTTGAAAAATTTGTAATACATTTGTGCCTTCGTTACCTTTCAAAGCTAACTTAAAAACTACAATATATATTTTCCTTGAGCTCCTATTAAAGTAGAGGGTACTTGCCAAAGATTACAAGGACCTATCTACGTTGATCCAGACATAAGGCCTTGTGAAACACGGCGTGATATTGTAACCGAAACAAACGTGTCTCATTTATAGCTTTTGAATACGAAACCTTAAATAAGACACGTTTAGTTCCGTTATATGGCGCTAAAAATTATTAAACCAATGGTGAGAACACAGATAGTTCTCTTTTTAAGTGAGAAAAATTGTGTATTCAATATCTGAATGATTGTATTGGTTTTCCCAATTTGAATGTCATTTCGCATACTTTCTATCGTTTTTATAAAAAAATAATTAAGGTTTCAGGTGATATTTGAGTGAAAATTGTGTGACAATATTTGTTTTCACTTTTATTTTAAATTTAAATTTATTTTTTTATAAATGTAGCATTGAACTATCATAATAATAGGCAATTGTGACAAATTTTTTAATAACAAATTCTTTTATTTACTTTTATAAAGGCGCAAATGGTTACCGCAAATCGGTCGCAAACCCACTCAAAACAAAGTCGAAAAAACACCTGAGAAATTATTGGTGAAAAAGTTATCCGAGAAAAATTTCAAGGTAATAGATTTTTCTACTTAAATTCATAATGTAAACAATTGAAAATTATTTATTTCTCCTTTATCAGTTGCCACCAAAACATGCAGAGGATCCCAATACATCACACTTGGCAACAGCCAATACAACAGCATCACAACTTAATATATCGCAACAGGACTTTGAGGCCGAAGAAGAAGTTGGTCTTGAATTACCGCCGCCAATGAAACCGATACAGGAGCCCCATTTGATCTCAAATGGACCGCCTACATTTACAAAGGACATGAAGGATAATCCATCGGCAATGGTAAGAACTTATGTTGTTTGTTTTATTTATTAATTTCAGCAAAATAGAACTTAGAACATTTAAATAAAATTCGTTATTTTATATACACTTAAAACCTTTGGTTTGTGTTGTTCGGGACAACAACGATTCGCGTTTAATTTGTGAAATTACATTTTAAAAAATGTTAAGTTCTATAAAAATTTGAACATAATTTTATATTAGACTAGACTAGATGGCGTACAAAGTTACATACGATATTTTAAAGCGAAAATTAACAATCGTTAACAGATGCCGCACTAATAAAAATTTTCTTCTAAATTAAATAAAACAAACACTTTTCGAATTCATTTAAATTTAATATAGTGCATTCATAAAATCAGCTTTTGAAACAGTATAGTTGGTGGGAAAGTATCCGTGTTCTTTGAAAGTAGTGTTCTTCAAGTAACGTAATCAATCGTGTGTGGTGTCCCGTAGAAACTATTAATTTTTTAATAAATCTCTAATACAGCTTTAAATATGTTCTGATTATATTCAAAATTAATGCATATAAATTGTCAATAACACTCTTAAAATCAGGCCCTTAGATTTTCAAAATTTTTCTAACGATTTCTCATTTAGTAACTTTTACGTAATATAAACCTTTACGAAAGAAATTTATCGAGAATATCCGTTCGTTATATGCATAGACCAACCAATAAGTTGATTGGTACAATAAATGTTGTACTCCCGTTATCAGAAATTATACACCACCTAACAAAAATGTCCCCTTGTTCCTAAGAGACAATCAAAATGTATTAAATTTCCTGCAAACAGTAATGCCAATCTTCTCCTCAAGCATCCGATTACGCTCAAGTCTGAGAATTGCACGAAAAAGTAGCCCCAAAAATAACAACTTCTTCATCATTCGATTTGTCAAGTTGACTGCATTAATAATTTAATGGCTATACGTATTTTTTTGCTCAAAGTGGACTTTTATCACTTTTTCTATTACTGGATTACACATCCGCAGCTTTTTTTATAAACTTTGTTTCGCGTAAAATTTAAAATTCCGATTCGGATTACAGTTCTTCTTTCACAGCAAATATGAGATTTTGTTATTTATGCTTGGAAACATAATTTAAAGCATTTTCAATAATCGTCAATATCCATCCTCGTTGAAATTGACGCCTTGTGGTTCTTATGTTCTTGTTTTCTTTGCGAGTTGTTCATATTTATGTTGTGAATCTGCATTATCATCCGATTTAGACATAATATTCAAGGGAATATTTTCTTCAGCGTGTCCACTAATTTAAGTGTCGTCCTCATCTTCGGTGGTTATTGTGCCAAAAAGCTATTGAGGCGAAAAAGCATAAAATGTATTTTTAACGTCATGGTTGCATTGATTTTTTCAAAATAATTTAGTAAGTTGTTTATTCGCGCGTGTTCTTATTTTTCGGGCTACTTCCACGTGCAATTCTCAAAATTGCGTCCCAAATAAATAAGCTGTATATTTGTTTCTTACGAGAACCCTAACCAAGATAAACCCTCCTGAATTCTTGCAATACTTTGCATAATAATCAGTACTTTTTTGTTTTTTTTTTTTTTAATTTGCAATGATTGAGTCCCTGTCCTAGAACCTTCTGCCCTCTTATTCAGTGTTGCAACTATTCAGCTGTCTATCATTTCCAGAGAAAACCTCTTTTTATTTTCAATAGCATTTTCAAAGTAAATAACTTTTATGTTATAAAAATAATCAAATAAAATTAAAAAAAAAAATTCAACTAAAATCAACTTCTTCTTTTTTTGTTTCATTTAAAAAAACTTTTCCGTATTTTTTAATATTAAAAAAAAACACCTACAAATCACATGAAATAAATAAAAAGAAGTTACTACACATCAGCTGATTCATTGTGTTCTTGAAGCAAACAAACACTGATAAAATGCTGCTTTCTTTCAGTTGCTGTGTTTGCGAAAAACAAAAATGTGAAAAATTTCACAAGGACGTATGGATATGATTCCGCATTGTATTTAATACAACAATTTCCTTGAAATAACTGAGTTATTTAAAAGATATCGTCAGCCTCGAGAATTGAATAATCGTAAAATGATGCAGCTAGCAAGGCACTGAAATAAATACTTTTAAACACTTGTGACCTGCAATATTCTATGTTGACTGTAAAAAAAGTTCTCAGTGTTTTACAACATTTTTGTGAACGCCATAGAGAGCTGAAAACAAAGAAATAGAATCACTTCTCCTTGTAACCCTACCCTAGTGTAAGCGCTTTGTACTTTCAAAATCGACGGACGTCCAAAAATGCCTCTATTACGAGAATGCAAAGACCACCCAACTGAGTATTCGATATTAGATTATAAACGAAAAAACGGCTGAAATACGTTTTATTTCAATTGATAATTATCCAAAAATATCGTGATTTTTCTATAGGAATATTCGAGTTAACAGAATATCTGTCTGATCTTAGTTATTCCCCCCCTCCCCCCGGGGGCACATTGATATGGCTTGATGGAATCCCACCATCATTACATGTGTCATCGGGGTTACAAGGGAGTCCAGTCCCCCAAAGGCTAGCAGGAGCCATCTGGGCAACTCCACGTTATTTCCACATGAATCAGTAAGCCCCAGAATTCAGCTTTTTAGCTGTTCTCTGACTGATTATTGAGGCTGGCCCTTCGGGAGCATAGTGGTGTTTGTGGTTTCGTGGCCTGAATTGTTGATGGACGAGGATCATTCACTTTTGACTAATAACACAGAGTGAAAGATCCAGGTCCAGTGAGCACGCTTGCATGTATTCTGGACCAGGAGTTGGATAGTCTCCAACACTTCAGCAAGTAATAGGGAAGGCGGCCTGCTTCAAGCTCTCGAAGTTGCAACTAAGAGTGACTAGAGGATAGAGATATCCTATAGCTTCCTAGGGTGAAGGTGTCGCTACATATCACTTAAAGTCCCCCCCTGGGGGGGCACATTTATCGGTCTTTATAGAATACTTGACTATTTAGACCTATGCTGCTGGGGGTATAGGGAGTTCAGTCCCCTGAAGGAAAGCAGGGAGTCAACTGGAAGCTACACGTTATTTCCACGGGAATCAGTAAGCCCCAGAGTTTCCGCTAATTGTCTCTTTAGACTTTTAGCTGTTTCTCTGACTGATTATTGAGGTTGGCCCTTCGGGAGTATCGTGGTGGTTGTAGTTTTGCGGCCCCCGCATGAATTAATTAAGTGGGCCAGGATCATCTCGCCTTTAGTAACACCAACGGGTGAATGATCCGGATCCAGTGAGCATGCTAGTCATGTGTTCTGGACCAGGAGTTGGATAGTCTCCAGCTGTTCAGCAAGGAGTAGTGGTTTGCAACCCTGCTTTGGAACCGCTGAAATTGCAACTAGGAAAGACCTGTTGCTAGAATAAGTCCTCGGCGTGAATGACGTTGCTTTCAATTCTTAGTGATTTGATCACCATCTGATTAAGGCCAGGTGCAGATGTAAATCTTATCACGAAATATCACTTAAAGTGGTCCGGTCCACCACCATATATGTCCGCGCGGTCGGTGCTGGTGGAAACTTTATCATGCAAGACCTTAGTTATTGAAAACCAACGAAACATGTTTGCTGTGTTAACAGCCTTTAGACGAATAAGATTCAGTTACTCGCATCGCAAGTCTCACTATAAAAAGTATTAATAACAGACCCTTCGCGCTTTGACCAGTATTACAGAAGAATCAGAAATTTTATTTATGTTGCGGTTAGATTTTCGGCCTTCATCCGTATAATACGAGTATAATGCTGAAGCAAAAACTGTAGCCGGACGAAAATCGACAGCGCCTTAAATTTGCTAATTTAAAAATGTTAACCGGGAAATGTTTTTTCGGGTGTTACAATTTTAGCCAAAAAAATGAACTCATACTAGATCAATTTTTAGTTCAGCGACTATATCATTATCAAGATATAGTTCGTGATTATCAATCCACATCCACAAGTGTTCGACCAAAAACCAATGCATTCGCATGTACTAACTGTTACTGTTTGTTGCAACGAAATTTATTCCCAGCGAAATAGCATAAGAGATACTATTACCATTAATGGTCTTTGTTAAAGAGCGATGTTAGTCTACTTTTTATTATGAGAGCTCGTCAAAGTCGGTATAACGGACAGGATTGCGATACACCTTATAAAAGTGATCCATCGCTTAAAGTTGTGAACGATTCAATTAATTCACTACATGTGTACGTGAAGTGAATATCACGATCAAGTGAACTGGCAACTCTCTTTTATTTGCTTAACAAGCAAGCGCACCATTTTCGACGACCTTGAGGCAGGCACTATTACCGAAAAAATGTTGCGCTTATTTGACCGAGTCGTCACAAGTTAGAGTAACTGTTCGAAGTGCTGCCAATAAAGTCAAGGCCAAGGATATAAATTAAGCTTTAAACTAAAGCCCGGGATCTATCAAATACCATTACTGTTTTGCTTTCGTTTTCCTATCCTTCTTATCTATGTAGTCACCCTTTATTTTATGAAATACTTTAAATAATTAAGAAAGTGGCTTAAAAATAATAACAATTATCAATAGAAAAGTAAAGAAAGTCTTCCCAAATTTTTTAATCTGTTCCTCGTTCTGCGTTTGGTTGCTAATAATTTGCACATCACTGTTTGTGTAAAATTGACTTAATTTAGAATTGCCTTTGTTCCATTCTAAAATACTTAATGTACGGATGAATGTGTGAATATATTTACAAAATAAATTTTTTATTTAAACAAAAAACAAATATAAAAAGAAATTGCACAAAAAAAATCGATTGTAAAACGATTCACTCTATTTCACTATTTTGTTGAAATGCTAAATAATGAGTTGCTGAATTGTTTGCAAACTTGAGTACTTCGCTTAAAATGTTGAATAACAAATAAACACATAACAGGGTTCTTTCTTATCTAAACAATAAATTAATTTCGTTAAGCTTTTTTTAATTAATCATACACTGCAGAACAAAAGTAACTTAATAAACGTGGTGAAATTAGTAACAAATCGTCCTGATAACAAACGACAACTTAAAATACAATGAAAGAATTTTTACGGGTTGTTCCATGGCAATCGTCGATTTAATAGGTGAGCGATAGCTTTGACGCACCATTGTGGCAGGTTTACTTTTTCATTCTAGTGCAGTGAGAAATCTATTTAAGAATTTCCTAAAGATTTTATGTTTCTTAATTTCGGGTTATTAAAAATAAGAAAAATTTAGATTTTATCAGTCAACATTTTAAACATTATCGCTCACAAATGAGAACAAGTGCCGATGCTAAGAAAATGGTTCGATCTTTAAGGTCGAAAAGAATAAAGAAAGAACTAGAGAATCCAAAACCACATCTCAAACTAATCGAAAATTAATGGTCGTTTGTAATACAACTGCTGGAAAGCTTCCAAATAACCCCCCATAGCGCACAAATTGTTAGAAGAGGAAGCATGATATAGCAATCGAGATATGTCCAAATCTAGTTGGAAGTAGTTTAATTGGCAGAGGAGGCTTCTTTAGACACTTGCAGTCATTTTCTAAGGACATTTTAAACAAAAAAAAACCAAAAGCACTTTTCGAACTTCACTCGTACTTATGTGAAATGTAACATGGGATACACGTAAGAAAATCCACATCGATTACCTTTAAAATAAACGGCGAATATTATGCCAACTTAATAATGATAATAACGATTTAATAATGATTTAAAAAGAAAACGACCTCGTATGGCCAAGAAAAAAGTTCTTTTCCATCAAGATAATGCACGGGTTGCACACGTGTGCAGTGTCAACGGCAAAACTCTATGAATTAGGCTACGAATTGGTACCTCATCCGCGATATTCTCCGGATTTAGCACCTAGTGACTATATCCTATTTCCAAACCTAAAGAAATGGGCCGGGTGAAAGAGATTTAGCTACAACGATGAAATTATTGACAAAGTAAATACCTATTTCAAGGACCTCGAAAAATCCTATTTTTTGGAAGGGATACAAAAACTGAAGAAACGTTGGACTATTGAGTTAAAAGGAGACTGTGTTGAAAAATAATTTTTTCTTTTGCAATAAAAACGGTGTTTCATTCAAAAAGTCAGGGACTTCTTGATCCGCCCTCGTATCTATAACAGATTCATACGGTTTGGTATAGATGCGAACAGTTTTTGTATCACACTTGGCAAAATATTCGCCCACTGGCACACTAGCGGTTCTTTTAAAACGTTTCTGCTAGAAATTTTATGTTTTCTTATATTATTTTCTAAAATATACCACAAATTTTGTATTTATTACATTAAGGTCTGGCAACTTCAAATGTTCGCACAATGCCAGATTTGTACTTCGGGTCATTATCTTGGTAAAACCGAAACTCTGATAGCATTCTCTACCGTTTGCAACAAGTTGTCCTTAAAAATTTGGAGAAACTTAAATTTGTCCATTATTGTTTCCATAGCTTCTCAGTACCAGCAGCCGATAGACAGGCCCAAACCATGACACTACCACTAGCATATTTTATTGTTGATTTTAAGATAAGTTTTTTCTGAATTTGGATGCATCTGCGAAGATGACCGAATTCCGAAATGAAGATTCCTTGAAAGATGTTCTTTCGCTAAATTATGTCTGCATAGTTTATTCTTCGCACTTCTAAACGGCCTTGAAAATCATGTTGTCGCAAGCATGGCAAACAGTTTCGGCGCAACATTATTTGCCCAGGGGGGGCCAGCTTTGGAGCTGAGAGCTTTAGATTTTCTTAAAAATGATTTCTGTTTACTAAATAACAACGTTTTCTCTTTTAAATAAAACCAAATTCTTTTCCAAGTAACACTTAGTTCCGCTTTTATAGAGCTCTAAAAACAAAATCTTTCACTGCATAAAAAAGGGTGTGAGCCACTGTTATATTCAAGGGACATGTTTTCTTCAGTGTGTCCACCAATTTCAATGTCATTTTCTGTGTTTTCACTTTAAATAGCATAATTTTAGAACTCCATCATTAAACCAACGCAAGCTTGGTTTTACCTTTAAATCGCTTTTTCATTGTCATGGTCTCTCCTTGTTCATCCGATTCTTAAGGTAATTGTGCCAAACATTTTACTATTACATTTGTTGCCGTGTGTGTAATAAACAATGCTAAATAAGTTGTTATTTTACCCACTAACAATGTGTGGTTTTTGTGAATTTGTGAATAGAAAAAAAGCTTAAAAAACTTAACAAATTTTGAGTAGTCACCGTGACTGTGCTGGTAAATATGTCTATTTGCTTATTAAACACAAGCTCTTGAGTTCAAATCCCAGTAATGTCCTGAGCTTAAAGAAATAATTGTGACCTCCTATTAGGCTAGTTAATGTGGAATGGCAATTTGAACTTTTCGGTTACTTTATTAGAAAAGAAGAACAATTGTTGTGTAGCCGCCGTAGATAAGTTGGTAAGGTTGAATATATTTAAGGGGCTGTAAAACTTACCTGTTCGTAACAGTATGAACGACAAGTGTGCTTTATTTGATGACACAAAAGAAAGTTGTGTGTCGAGTAAAAATGGAAATTTGAGTGTTCACTTTTGCTTCTTAGTGTAAATATTTGGTTTGTGAGTTTCTTTAATTTCGAAAATGTAGATAAATAAATGAATTAAATTTTTCTTTTTGTTGCTGTGGTAAGTTCATATATTTCCTTAATTTGCAACAGTTTAAATATTTCTAATTTTAATTCAATTTCGACAATCGTTAGCTCGGTTGTTTATTCATGGTACTCGCGGTATAAAATTCGAGTTGTAACTCAGTTTTTTAGAAAATCAAATTTTGGTTGGTTATTGCAGTTATTGCAGTGTTATTTCGTTATTAGTTTTTTAAATTCCGAAGATAATGACTTCATTTCACAAAGTTAAACCAAAAGAACCACAATATTATGTCATAAAATGAGGTTATTAACGAAATGTTGTTGTTTCTTTTTATCATTTTAGGCCAGTACAGGAAAAATGGATGGTCTGTCGGAAATCGAACAAATTGTCAAAGAAAAAACAGTAAGTAAATAAAATAAATATTTATAATCAAATTAAGAAGACTATTTTCTTTTAGGAAAAACATGAGGAAAAATCAAAAATTTTTAGCGAAAGCAATGTTCGTAATGCATGTGTGGGAGCAGGTGGAAATAGCAGTAGTAGTGGCTGCAGTGGAGTAGCTGGTGGCATTAACACTTCCGAAAATGCTGATTTTACTTACAACAACAGTGACAGCGGAGTTAAAGCAGAAAATAATGGCGAAGTAAATTCTTATTGAAAAAAATAATTGAAAAAAAAATTCTAAAAATTCATATACACACACAGCACACCCACACCGAAGTTAGTGACAATGAAGCTGTACAGAAGCACAGATTTCCGGCATTAGCTGAACTTTTGTCAACAGAGGAAATGTATATTAAGGATTTGGGTGATATTGTCAACGGGTACGTACGATTATATCTGGTTTTTTTAATAAGAAGTTTGTTATTCAATTGTGGCAACACCAACAACATGATAGGTTTGACATTTAGTTTTTTGACATATTTGTAGTTGATGCATTGGCAATTGTTACAATGAATTCAATTTTGCACCAAAAAGCGCTAAAATCATTTAAATCCACTCTGAAAATGGTGATTCTGTTTAAGTAACATTTCGTAAAATTCGTGATATTTTCGGATAACATAATTGTCCTTCTGAGACCGCTATTAAGAATTTGGTCGTTAAATTTGAGTCTAGAGGCTCGATACAAAATGTAAAAACACCAACGCATGTTCGACCGGGTCGTTCAACTGAAAACATCGCAGCCGTGAGCCACAGTGTTCTTCTGAAACGGCTATTAAGAATTTGGTCGTTAAATTTGGGTCGACAAGCTCGATACGAGATGTGAGAACACCAACGCGTGTTCGACCGGGTCGTTCAACTGAAAACATCGCAGCCGTGAGCCACAGTGTCCTTCTGAGACGGCTATTAAGAATTTGGTCGTTAAATTTGGGTCGACAGGCTCGATACGAGATGTGAGAACACCAACGCGTGTTTGACCGGGTCGTTCAACTGAAAAAATCGCAGCCGTGAGCCACAGTGGTGAAGCAGATTCAAATTTCTCAATTCCTCGAAGTTCTCAACAATTGAGGTTATCCAAAACCACCACATGGCGAAACTTGCGTAAGAATTTGACTTGGAAGCCTTAGAAGGTTCAACTGGTACAAGAATTGAAGCCGACCGACCATTCACGTCGCCGTAGATTCGCTCAATTTATTTAGGAACAACCGGCTGGTTTCAGACCAAGCCCGTTCTCACTTATCAGAGTATGTCAACAAGCAAAACTGTCGCATTTGGGCTTTAGAAAATCCTAGAGCGATCGAAAATCCTATTTGCTTGTAGTCTGGAAGTGTGATTGTGCCTTTTTTCGAAGATAAGGCTGGAAATGCGGTAACGGTTTATCGCGCTATGGCAAGATGCTAACAACTTAATTTTGGCCTTTTATTGACAACGTCGATATTACTGACATGTGGTTTCAACAGGGCGGTGCCACATGTCATACAGCTAATGAAACGATTAATTTATTGCAAACCACATTTCCCGATCGCATAATTTCACAACAATCATCAGTTAAGTGGCCAACCAAATTATGTATTCAACAAAACTGGATTATTTTTTGTAGGGCTATGTTAAGGACGGCGTCTATGTGGAGCCAATCGAATTGATTTCAGCCTTAAAACTCAAAATCCGCGAAGTTATTAACGAAATAGGACCGCCATTTTGCCAAAAAGTGATTAAAAAAACTTTTGTGAAAGAGTTCGTGGTGGACATTCGGCAGATATCATTTTTCATTCATAATTGCCGAATTTTTTTCTTCCTTAATACAATTAAAATTTGAATTATCTTAAATTAAATTTTTTGTTTTGTTTGGTTTTAGAAAACAAACTTCTTGTTGAAAACCCTTTCATGTCGTTAATGATTAACATTAAAATTTAAAAAAAATAATATTATTGCAGCTACATAACTGAAATGAGAAATATCAATAGCGATATACCATTGCCAAATGATTTAAAAGGACCCAAAGGACAAATAGTTTTTGCCAATATTGAAGCAATTTACGAATGGCACAGAGAGTAAGTAACAATGGAAAATTACTCTTATTACGATTCAAGTGTTTCTCAATTATAAATAAATTAATTTTGGCAAATTTTGTGTTTAGTTATTTTTTAAAGGCCTTAATACAAAGTCAAAAAACTCCAACAGAGTTGGGAAACGTGATAAAACGCTATGGCAACAAATTTCAAATGTACATCACTTATTGCAATAACAAACCAAAGTCAGAACATATTGTTACCGAACATGCCCAGTATTTTGATTTGGTGCGACAGAAATTACATCATCGCTTGGATGTAAGTAAATTTATTTTAAACTCCTTTTTTGTTTAATTTATAAATTATTATTCTTTTATATAAAAATAGTTAAGTGATTTGTTAATCAAGCCCGTTCAAAGATTAACCAAATATGTTTTACTGCTGCACACAATAACCAAACAAATTGAACAAGCCGGTCTTATGGAAGACATTCCCATAATGAAGGAAGCCTGCAATGTTATGAATGTAAGTAATAAATTTTGTAAAACTATCAGTAGCACATACAACGTTAAACAATTAAAAAAATATTATTCTCTAGGCCATTTGCAAGGACGTAAACGATATAATGGTTTTGCGACGTTTAAAGAATTTCGATGGCAACATTACAGCACAGGGTAAATTGCTATTGCATGGTCCACTAACATGCATAGAGAATGGAAAGAATACAGCTGAGGGAAAAATGCGTGAATTGCATGTATTTCTTTTTGAGCAGGGCATTTTTTTCACTGAAAGACACAACTCCAAAATTCAATTCTCTAGCCCGACTTACATTTATCGTTCGCACATTCAGGTAATTTTTCTTTTACATTTATTACCGTTTGTTTTATGCAAATTGATTAAAATTAGTTCGTTCTATGTTTAAGTAAATAGTTTCAGGTTAAATGATATAAATTACGAATCTTTTGACCAAGCCTCCCTTTTAATTACGTAGACATATACATTTGGATTATTTAATGAACCCCCCATGCACATGATTTACTGAGCTATAAAGTAAAATTATCCACTGTATGTTTATGTAAAAACAATTTCACCAAATAAAATCAAAAATTTACGTGATAGTAATATTCGAAATCAGAATTTCGAAAAATAAATTCGAATTTTTATAAAATTTTAAAAAACAAACCCGAAATATCGTAAAACATTTTGTCAAGAAACCAAAGTTTTTTATAAAATTGAAGCTTCAACAAATTGATTGGAATTTCGTATAAAGCTTATATTAACCAGAAAGAAAAATCTCGTAGAAAAATTTAATTTCTGTAATAAATTAAATTTCACTAAAAAAAATATGGAACTTTATAAAGGATGGGCAAATGTGAGGTTAGAAAGTATATTGGCTTAACATACATATTTTTAGTGATACTAAAATGGAAATTAGAAATATGCTAACGTCTGCCAACATTATATGAAGGGTTTTTCAACAAGAAGTTTGTTGTCTAAAAGAAAATAAAACAAAAAAAATAGATTAAGATGATTCAAATTTGTATTGTATTACGAAGAGAAGATTTCGTCAATTATGGATGAAAAATGATATCTGGCAAATGTCCACCAAGACCGCGCTGACAAATGTCGATGCCTTCATCGAAGTTTTTAATCACTTTTTGGCAAAATGGTCCTATATCGTTAAACATCACGGATTTTGAGTTTTAAATCTAAAATCTATTTAATTGGCTTCCTATAGGCTCTGTCCTTAACATAGCCCCACAAAAAATAATCCAGTGATGTTAAAATACACGATCTGGCTGGCCATTTAATCGCTGATAATCGTGAAAATATGCGATCGGGATATTTTGTTTTGCCGTAAATTGATCGTTTATTTGGCTGTATGACATATTGCACCGTCCTATTTAAACCACATGACAGCGATATCCATGTCGTCAATAATAGGCCAAAATTGAATTGTAAGCATCTCGCAATTACGTGATCCATTGGTCGTTACCGCATTTAGCGCACCACACAGTGACACGTTGATCATGCAAAGGCTTCTCAAGAATCACTCTAGGATTTTCAGAATTGAAAATGGGCATCGTCAGAAAACCCAGTCAGTTGTTCCTGAATGAATTGAGCGGCAATGTGAATGATCGGTCGGCTTCAATTCCTGTATCAGTTGCCCCTTGTAATGCTTCAAAGTCAAATCCTTTCGCAAATTTTACCATGTGATGGTTTTGAATAAACCCAACTGTTGAGAACTTCAAGTAATTAACAAATTTGGTTCTGCTTCAACACTGTGGCTCACGCCGGCAATGTTTTCAGTTGAACGACCCGGTCGAACACGCGTTGCTTTTCGCACATTTTGTTTGGGGTCTGTCGACTTAAATTTAACGATCAAATTTTTAATAGTGGCTTCAGGCGGACGGTTATGTTGTCCGAAAATATCACGAATTTTACGAAATGTAACTTTAACAGAACCACTATTTTCATAGTAGATTTTAAATATTTGAATGCGATTTTCGTGCGAAATTAAATCCATTGTAACAATTGCCAACTAAATGTCAAAACTATCATGTTGTTGGTGTTGCCACAATTGAAAACCAACTTCTTGTTGAAAAACCCGATATTTATACTTTAAATTGCTATCTATAAAACTTAAGTTGTCAAAAAAAGTAAGCGTTTTAAGCCAATTCAATGCTTAACCTCAAATTGGCCCACCCTTTATAATTGATTAAAAAATTCTTAAAATTACTGTTAAAAATGTCGCTTTAATAAAATAAATATCGTATTTTTGTATCCTAATTCTGTGGATATAATTAAGAGAGTTTTATAAGCAAAAAAAAAAATTTTAACATTCTAATTATTGCTGAGATGCTAAAAACTCACGTTATTCGATTAAAGTTTTTTAAATTAATTAATTCTATTCATTTAATCCAGTGTTTGTTATTTAAAAATATTTATTTATTTATTTGTTTATTTATTATATTAAGGTCAACAAAATGCAATTAGATGAGTGGCCTAATAATCGTTTTCTACTCAAGTCTACGGATCCTAATCGGCCAGACCTAAATATGATTTGTTATGCCGCCACCATTGATTCACATCGTGAATGGCTTGACACCATACGCAAACAGTTACAATTTCAAAATGATTTTCTTAATGCCTTAATACGACCCATCGCCTATCAACAACAACAGCAACAACAACAAACAAAACACAATCATAACGAACTTAAACATGAACACAGTCGAGAGCAGCTATAGCCAGATTAAAACTAAATAAATTCACCAGATAAACTTGGATATTCTGGTTATTTATCCTAAAGCAAAAAAAAAAAAGGAAGAGACGAAATACAAAAATTATTAGAAAGAAAGAATAATACATACACATACATGCAAAATACATACATACATACATACATGCAACATGCATATAACTTGCAAACATTATGTGTGCTCAGTTATTAAATTATACTCAATAAATGTGAATCAATTTAAAAATTAAGAAAATTATAATAAATGTATTTTTAGCTAAAGTATAATGTAACATACAATACAATTAAAATTAAATTGATCAATTAAGATCAACAACACGTACAGCAAAGCACTCTATGAAATATTTGTGTACATATATATTTCATATATAATTCTATTTGGGTTCTTCTTTTCCTTTTTGTCTTTATTAAACAAAACCAAGAAGAAGAAGAAAAAAAAGATATTAAGTACGACCGACCGACATTAAGCAAAGAAGTAAAAAGAAGAAAAGTATTATTTCTGCAATGCAAAACAAAATTTTTTTTTATTTTCTTGTGTTTAAACTTATTCCTTTAAAAAACGCCAGTCATAACAATAAGTTATAAAATTTTAGTTATTATTTTGTCAGTAAATACACACATACATACATACATAAATACAAACATATATTTTAAGTTGATTTTGCACACTACATTAAGGATTTTATATTATAAATTTTTTTTTTAATTTGTTTTTTATTTTTTGTAATTTTGCATTTGCAAACAAAAACTAAATGATCGACCAATTATTATTATTAATATTATTATACGATTTTTCAAAGCAATTTGTTTACAAACTTTTTTTTTATTTATAGTTATAAATATACACATAAAAGTTTTTTCCATAAAAATTATATTTTTTAATTATGTATCTTTACTTTTTTTATAGCAAGTAATTATCTAAGTGCTGTTTGAGTGATTCTAAGTAATAAGTATTTTCACATAAAATTACATTTATCTACCTTTATATAAAGAAACAACAAAAATCAAAAAATTGTACATTTTTTTTATTTATTAATTATTAATTTTCCGCAATTACACATGTTTATTTTTTTACATAAACAAGCATACTTTCATACTCGAATTAAAACAAAATAAAGAATAACAATAAAAAAATAATAATAATAAAACGAAAAAGAAGATAAAATCAATACAATTATGTAATAACTACTCAAAACAAAAGGTTTAATAGTGTTTAAAATACCCAAAATAAAAATAAATAAAAAACACGATAAATATGTTAATAATAAAGATTTAATAGTTATAAAAAAAGAAAAAAAAAACAAAATATTTAAATTTAAAATTTATTTTTATATATTATAAAGCAAATATTATAATCCAGGTAAAGCAACATTCACCAACTCTATAACTAATTCTAAATTGGAATCGTTAGGTCAGCTGTCACAACAAAAAAACTCAATTAAAAACTGTATTAAGTGTCGAAACTTTTAAACAAATCGTAATGTAATAGGTCATATTAGTGGTGGTCATATGCATAATAAAAATTTAGTGTGAGGTTTGCATGAAAGGCGAAACTGAACACAATTTCAGTCAGCCCTTACACACAATTTAACACCGAAAATTATCAGTAAATGGGGCAGGAGAGTCTTCTACAACGATTTTTCTTTTGTGAAGTTGACGAAAAAATATCTTGAACTAAATACGCTGCTAAATTCTATTATTAATGCAAAATTCCTACTAAGTTTTTGTTATGCACACGGACCTAAATTATTATTTAAAATTTTCAAACAAAACCTCAAATTTCTATAAGTTTTTATTATATATGTTGGGCAAATTTGAGGTTAGAGAATAAATTGGCTTAAAACACACACTTTTTCTGACAAGTTTTCAGGTTTATTGATGCCAATGTAAAGTCAAAATATGGGAATTAATAATGGAATAAAATGTCGGGCAAATAACCACTTCCAGCACGTTGACAGACGTCCGCTCTTTTTACCAAAATTTGAAGCACATTTTGCAACAGCGCCGAATTTCGTCTTTAAGAGCGTCAGTTGTTTTTCAAACAGCCAATTCACAAGCGCTCGACGCAAACAATGGTCGGTCGGCTTTAATTTATATGAAAATTTTTATGCAAAATGTAGCACAATGTGCCTAAAGTGATATCCAATTATAGCGAACGTATACAAGTTGATGTTCCAGACTCATTCTCAACCTATTGTCTTGGACTATTCTCAGCATCAATAGCGCTAAACTTCCAATTTAGCGATTAAATTACACGCAGTGCCTGATTATAAGAAAGGGCTGCGTGAAGTGATATGAAGGGTTTTTCAACAAGAAGTTTGTTGTCTAAAACAAAAAATGTTCATTAAGATTAATTAAATTTTTATTGTATTCCGAAGAGAAAAGTTCGGCAATTATGAAAGAAAAATGGTATCTGGCAAATGTCCACCACGACCACGCTGACAGATGTCAATTCCTTCATCAAAGTTTTTAATCTCGTTTTTGGCAAAATGAAGGTCCTAATTTCGTTAATCACATTACGGACTTTGAGTTTTAAGGCTGAAATCGATTCGATTAGCTCCCTATTTAAAGGCCTCACAAAAAGCAATTCACTGGTGTTAAGTCAGTCTGGCCACTTAACTGCTGATTGTCGTGAAATTATGCAATCGGAAAATTTGTTTTGCAATAAATTGATAGTTTCATTGGCAGGGTAACATGTGGCGCGGTCCTATGTCAGTGACATACACGACGTCAAAATGAGTTGTTCGGTTCTCGTGATAGCGAGATCCATTAACCGTTACCGCTTTTCCAGCCTCATCTTCGAAAAGAAGCGGCTCAGTTACGCCTCCAGACCACAGAGCTGACCATACAGTGGCTTCTTAACAAGCACTCTAGGATTTTCAGAAGTCCAAATCCGGCAAGGGAAAATGGGCTTCGTCTGAAAAAATTATTTTTTTAAAAAGACCAGTCGATTGTTCCTAAATGAATCGAGCAAATCTACGCCGAATGGAATGGTCGGGCGGCTTTAATTACTGCACAACTTGAACTTTGTAACGCATCAAAGTCTAATCCTTACGTCAAATTCGCCATGGGGTGGTTTTGGATAACTCCAATTGTTAAAAGCGTCGAGGAGTTGACAAATTTGGATCTGCTTCAAAACTGTGGCTCACGCATTGATTGGTGTTCGCATATTTTGTGTTGAGCCTGTCGACTTAAATTAAACGGCTATATTCCTAAAAGCAGTCTCAGAAGATTATGATTTCCGATTATGATGTCCGAAATTATTACGAATTTTACGAAATGTAACTTTTACAGAACCACCATTTTCATAGTGGATTGTAATTATTTTATTGTGATTTTTGTGCGAAATTTAAGTCATTGTAATAATTGTCAATGCATCTACTACGAATACGTGAAAAAACTAGATTGCAAACTTATCACGTCGCTGGTGTCGCTACAATTGGAAAAACAACTTCTTGTTAAAATACCCTGCAGTAAAATGTTTACCACTTTGGTAGAAAATTTTCGCAATCAAAATTCTTTGCCCATGCATAAAATTTCACATCTTTTTAGTAAATAAATACTAAAGGATAACAGCTTAATTCTTGACATTTAACCAATTTACTTCCCTACTTCAAATTTGCCCACCCAATATAAAAAGGTAAATGCGATCTGAATCTGTAGATCATCTGAACGAGTTTGAAACCGATTTCTTTCGGAAAGCCAAAAATCATATGATTGGTTGATAAGAAAGCGTAACGTTATATCAAAAGTTAAATTGTATTAGAGAATTTTGCAGAAATAACAAAAATGTGTAATGGACGGATGATAGTGTGGCAAAATGTGAAATTATTTCTGGTTATTTGCACATGTTGGCAATAAATATTCACTGGGTTATTTTCATCACAAACAAATAATTTCTAGTCAAGGCTGCGATTTATTATCCTGTGCAATCGTATGATTCATTAAAAAAAAAATTCTAACGAAATTCAATCTTACTTTCTTACGAACTTCGACGAGTTCATATTTCAGGCTCATTCTCAATACTTTGCTGTACAGGGGTTATATTTGTATCACTACGGCCACTGCGAGGAAATTGTTTTAGTCTATTGTCAGTATCAATGCTGTGAACCACGAATAAGGCGATTAAATTACATACAGTGGTCTCAGAAGGAGTCTGATTATAAGAAAACAGCTGCTCGAATTTTACGAAATGACATAGTAAAATGATCACCACTTTGATAGTAAAGTTTTACAAGTAAAATTATTTGCTCAATAGTGTAACATGCCATGTATAAAATTTCAGAAAGTTTTTACGAAATAATTATGAAAGGATAACTGTTCAATTATTGACATTTAATCAAGTGTTAGACAATTTATTTCCTAACCTCAAATTTGCCCACTCTACATAACAAAAGCTAAATTCGATCTGAAGATAACGAATATTAAATTTAACTTCAGTTATCGGCATGAATACAACAGATAAAAATAATTGTTATAGGAAAATAGCAGTGCAAACCTGTGGGAGTATCTTAATTAGAAATACAATTGTTGTGTTGCGTTAAGCAACACCATAACGACAGTTTGTGAAAGTCGTGGCTGAGTTGGCCAGTAAGATCGTAGCTATAGCTACGCAAATAAGAGATTAAACTTAGCTCAACAATACATTGAGAAGTTTGAGTTTCTTTGGAGTGGAGTATAATGGTGTAGTATGAACGGCTCCTTGAGCTTGTAAAAGTTCGTATTTAAGTAGAACAAATCTTAACAGAACCACGGAATATAAATTAATGAAAAAGAGAAATAAATAAAAGTTAAAATGCTGTTTTTTTCTATCAATTGCAATCAACGTTCGAAGAAAGAAAAGGAGAGCAATACTTTTGAAATTTATATAAAATCGAATTTTGCTGTCGACAAAGCTTAAGCAATTAAATATAAAAGAAATTATATGAGCTGTCGTACCAGCTTAAATTATTAACACAATCTATTTCTGATAACTTTGCTAAGCGCCACCCACTATTTTAAAAAAACTTTTACTTAATTTATTATTTTTCTAAACTGCAAACAAAAATCAAATGTAAATATTCTGTATCGATGATGACTAATAATAAAATCAAACAACAATTTGTACACTAACAAATGCTTGAATTGATAAATCATCATATTTTTTTAATAAATATTCATTGTGCCCTCAAAACAAAAAACGGGACAAGAAATAACAAAAAAAAAATTATCTTAATCGATTATCGTGAATGTATAATTAAAAAGTATAATTAAAAATTATAGTTAATAAACTAGTTATAATCGGAACAAACGTAAATTTCTGAAACACAAATAAAAGATAACTTATTAATAATACAATTATTTTTCATACACGCACTAGGATAAGAGAAAACAATTAAAAAATATAATTAAAATATTTTTTAAGACGATTTATTATTTTTTAAGGTTTAACTTTCAAATTTATCAGTTTTATAATTTTAGTAGATGAGAACCCTACAAGGTTGAGCCTGTTCCACAAAGATTTTTTTTATAAAGGAAAGCATAAGCAAATAATTATTGTCTAGCACTTCTATTGTGTACGAAAATATGTGTTAATTCGAACTTCTAGACCGATTTCAGCAGTGAGAAACTCTAAGAAATTCGCCCTAGCAGGCGCTAGAGTTCGTTAAATGTAGAATCTGACAATGTCCAAAGACAAGTATATAAATATTGGGACAAACTGATGCAGTTTGCTACAATTGAAATTTAAGGATTAAATTTTCGATAGCATCCTCAAATGAAATAAACATTTTGTGGCATTGTGAATAAATGAATAAAAATAATTGATGTTGAGTAGCCGCGACGGATTAGTTACTTAAAAGGCGAATAAATAGAAAATAGTGCTAAATACGTGCCGGTGTCTTTTAATTAGAAAAATAATTTTTGTGAATGAGTTGTTTGAAAGAAGTGTTTGTTAGCAACTAGGAGATCGTAGGTTCGACTCTTTTTTTGGAGACGATTTTAAATTAAGTTAGATTTTTATAGTTTTTTAAACGATCTTTTTTATCTTTAGTAAATATCTTTTTTCTTTTTTTTGATCTTTTTTATATATTTTTTTCTTTTCAATATTTCGCTTTCCTTTTGAAAAGAAAAAAATATATAAAAAAGATCTAAAAATAGAAAAAAGATATTTATTAAGTTAGATTTTTAAAATATCACAATATCGCTCCCCATTCACAGTTACCCTTACGCCGTTTTCATTTGCAAATAAGTAAGGTGCAATTATTCCTCCTGACCAAATTGCACACCAGACTGTCACTTTTAATGGATGCGAAGGTGACTGTTGAATAATTTAAAGGTTCCTCTAGAGCCGACTATTCTGTTCATTCACATAACCATTCAAATGAAAATGTGCCTCCGGGCTTGTCATGGGCGAGCTGTAACATTCTATTGGCATATATACGACAGCGTAAACGATCTTGTGGAAGAAGCTCTTGCGTCAACTGAATCTTATATGGAAACAAACGCTAATCCTTGTGCAAAATTATGACCAAAGTTTTTCTTTGAAGACCATGCTCCTGAACTCTTTCTTGAGCAGCAGTAATGTTTTCAGCCGATCTTGCATGCTTGGGCCTATCACCTACAGACCACCTCTTTCTTCGAAATCACTAATCACTACACGATAAATAGAGCGTTTTGTTGGCACGTCGTTTTTCCCAAATTTTTCACGTAACTTTCTCATCGTCACAGTAATCGATGATTGATTTTGATAAAATGTTTTAACAATTAAAACACCTTGGTTTATCGAATATTTTTCCATAATAAATTTGCCACGTGTCTAATTCACGGCTGCCAAATGCGAACTGTTAAGACTAATGTGTACCAAAACGTCAGCAAAACAGAGTATACCTTCCCGGCGGACAGATATATTTTTTTGGTGTTCTGCTCATATTTGTCCCAATTTAATTTTCGTAATTTCTCCAAAAGGGTGTGAATTAATTACCTCTAAATTGTTAAGTGGCTTATTTTTAGCTTCATATGTAGAAACATCATCATATTCCTTTCGTGTAATGGAAGCCACCTTAATTTTAGCTTGTTTTGATTCGCAATGAGAGCATTACGAAAGCTGTTACTTAAGGGTGAATCATGTTTGGTGTTCTGAGTAGCGTGAATAGTGTAGAGGATGTAGGTGTGTACGTAAATTATAAATTGATATCAGAGTAATGCAAAAATCATTTTATTTTCTCGAATCACATTGAAAAAAAAATCAGGATCATACTGTTCAACGTTTCGTTCGTGTACTAGTGAGTAAATTGATCAAACATGTTGTATTCGCATCCTAGCAAAATTATTGGTTTGTTCACACTTCACCTTACAGTAAAATTCGTTAAACAAATTTAAAGATTTAGCATAATACTTCATTAAATATAATCAGTTGTGTGCTGTATGATCGAACATGTTTTACTCACATATTTGAGCAAATGAACTTTGGTGTTGAATACGGAGTAAAATTAGTACAGATTAAATTTATTCGGTATTCACTGATTTTATTCAACTGCCTGTTATGTTTATATTCGCTTGAAGAAGATCTACGGCTATAAATTACATGTTTTAGATTAAATCTAGATTTCAAGATATCGACATACATATATACAACTGGCGTTTACTTGGCGGTTTATTTGATTAAAGCAAGCGGAAACCCGCATTCATGTTAATTTCACATTGAAAAATATTCAAATATATATTTTTAAAAAGTAAAGCCCTAATAAATATCACTATTATGTATTTCTTTCCATCATCATAATGCACAAACTCATGCGCGTATGTTTTTGCTTTTTGAGTTTTGTTCTACGTCAATACAATAATCCCTCACGATCCGAATGAACAGTTTTCTTGGGTTTTATTTTCCATCAAAATAATCACTGTTGAAGAAAACAAACAGCCATCAGAATTAATTTGATTTCGATCACAAATAATTTTAAAATTACACAGCCAACAAAATGCACATTCTTTAATTAAATTCAAATCAACAGCACACTTAGAGTCTGAACAATTTTGATCGTTTGATCAAAAGAGAAAAGGTAACAAAATTTGCTTCTTCTTAAAATCGATTAAGTAGAGTGTTAAAATATTGTTCATAGTTATTAATTAATAAATTGTACAGTCGTTCTTAAAAACTGTTTCTTTTTTTAATTTGCTTAGTCAACAATACGCACGTTTGTCACAAGACAAAACGACAGTTTCTAATAATTTGTGTTTTACTTCGGTTTTGAAACAAAATTTTTTTCCTTTAAAAATTATTTATAACAATAATCGAAAAAACCGAAATATCATCAAATTTCAGACACTAAAGTGCAAACATGGAACATTGTTATTGTATTATCTTTCTCCTTCAATAGCTTCAGTGTTTACAGTTTCAAATCATGCAGCAACCTGTCATTTAATTTAAACAGCTGTTTACAGTTTTCTAAACAAATGTTTGTTTACCTTCCTGTTTCATTTTTTTTTTAACGAAGTCGTTTTGAAAAGAAAATTTACTACCAAGTAGTATCAGTTTATATGAATTTTGAAAAGCTATAATCAAATTAAAAGAAAAATCTTGGAAAGAGCTACTGTAGCGTAAGGAAACATAAGTATTATCTAATTTACTTGTTAATATTACACGCACGCAATTTAATTGTTGCCAATTGGTGTAGAAAAATTACCCGATTGGACTTTTCAGGGAAGTTTCTTAACGACACTAGCTACTGTTTAGAGTTGTATACATACATATATATTTTATTTATATCTGATTTCAAATAACTAACAAGCGGTAATGGCGAACTTCAAATTAAAGTAATAATATGTATGTGACCAACTAATTAAATTGGAAATCGCAAAGTGTAAAAATACTATAGAGCAGCTTTAAATTAATTATAAATAAAAAAATGCATCGTGTTCTATGTGCAACGTTTTTCGAGGGAAGTTATAATTTTGAAACATTTGTAAGAGACAACCTTGCTCTTGGGCATAGAATTTATTATTTTAAATTGCCTTTTCAGATGAACCATTTACCAGGCTATGGCGAATTCATTAAATTTCATAAAAATAATATTCACATTTTTTTATATATATAAAAACTTATACATAGTGTAAAAGTTGACGGCAATAATATTTAATTATTAATGACAAATGATAAAATCATACACACTGTGGCAAAATCACGTACCAGATAATAGTAATGGCGAATTCATATTTTTGGCGTTACTTTAAATGCCAAACTTCTAAACAAATACACAAACACATCGTACAATTCTGCCTTAGTGCAACGTTTTTCTACGAAAGTAACAATTTTCTATAGAAACATTTGTAGAAGGCAATACATTTCAGCGTAATTTATATTTTTAAATTAATAACGCATAAATTTGAATTAACGTTTGAAAAGTCAAACAAAGTTGCATAAAATAGCCAACACAAATTTTATTTAATTTATAACAACAACTGAACAGAAGCAATAAAATTCGTAAGAAAATTTCAAGGATCAGTCTTACTAAAGTGTTTCAAGTCTTTCAAGTCACTTCCATCACTAGAATTTTCATTATAGCTAACCGTCATAGAATTATCCTTGCGTGCGAAGTAATTAGTTAGAGTCTGTTTAGCTCCTTTTACGCATGCTGATATCCTGAAAAAAATACCGTTTAGTTCTTGTTAGAGCTCTTGAAAGCTCTTTCCATATTTCCATACTTAGAATTTCATTTTATAAATCACTTTCAGTCTTAAGGACTGGAAAAAATGATTTTCCTAAAATAAGGATTTTGTGTATCTGTAATTCATGCTTTTTCAGGCGAACCTGAATTTCACAAAAGAATAAATAATGTTCAGACTTCTTTTATAAATATATGCAACGAAATTGTTATTTTTTGCTTATTACTCAATGCTCAATTCGTAGCAGTGGCGAATTCACATTTTTGCCGTTACTCTAAATGTCAAACTTCATAAAAGCAAATGGACGATTTTAATACATGGAGTTTGATACTTCCAGCGATTTCCATGACTTCGCCGTACAGCCCACGGTATATGTGCTATGTCGTCATGCTGTACAATAACTGTAAAAACTTAATCGGTGGATATAAAATTCCATAGAAAGAAACAATTCTAGGAGCAGGGCCCTTCAACCTTGCTTATCTTTGGCAATTTTATGCAGGGAAATTTAATTAATTAAATAAAAATATTCCTATCGTCTGCTACACATTTTTTTAATCATATTTCTATTTTATTTTTTTTTTTTGTGTAAAATTTGTTTTTCTTTTTAACAAATTTGACGTTACTTAAATTTTCATTCAAAATTCATTATATTAAATATTTATTGTTTTATTGCTAGTTGTCGTTCTTAAACTTTTAAATTGTTATAAATGTATAATTTTTCTTTAACTCTCAACTGTATAACTTTTTACCATAGAATAAACTTAAAATTACAATTTATAAACTCTTAAATCAAAAAACAATTAGTTAACGGAATGAAATAAAAAGAAGTGAATTTTGAAATTAAAAACAAATACGCAACATTTATAATTAATGGTATAAACAAATAAAATCACTTTTAAGTAGAAGTATACTAAATTACTATAATGTGGAAAAATATGACATAATTATAAAATATAAATGTTAAGAGAATGTAAATAAAAATACGAACATAAAATTATTTCCTTACTTCAAAATACTCCAAGTAAATTATTATGTAAGAATAGTACAATAAATTGAGTTTCAATAAAGAATAACAAAAATTTTCTATTTGTTTTTATTTATTCTGAAATGTTATTAATTTAATTATGCATAGTAAAATCCTGTATACTCCTGTATACCTTTGGTCTATAAATATGATAGAAAATCAATTGGTTTTTAATTTTGTCTATCAGCAGCAACAAGAACTCAAAACAAACACTTCACAGCCTTTATTTTCAGGATTTCGAACCCAAAGCACACAGAGTAGCGGAGCACAAAGCACGTTTTCAAAATTTAATTAAATTTTCATATAAAACATAATTGATTGTGAAACAAGCTTATTGTCTAAAAGAACTCGTTACTAACAATTTTAAAATTGCCTTAAATTACTTTAACTACTTTCTAGATTTAGGCAAAGCAAGTGCAACTCAATTAATTAAATCGTTTAATATTTTCTGTTCTGTTTTCAACATTTCGAAGTTAATGCGTATAGAAAAATTTCAGATCCCAGGTTTTAGTATGATGCAACAACTAGCCAACAATTTTAATTGCGCATTGGGTCTGCATGGGGTGCTGCGTAGGATAATTATGCAATTGTTAAAAGCGTCTAAAGTGTGAATACGTAAACTAACACCTTTCACAATGAGTAGAAACATTAAACTAGTGCAGGACTAAAGAATTTTCGGCTCTGCCATTTTTAACGAAGACATTGGCTCCTTTATTATTTTCACGGCTGATCCTCTTCTCCAGTACATAACGTGAACATGGATTATTGTCAAAGTAGCACTTTCATACCACAATGCCTTAAGACGATTTCTTGTCTTCTATGCAGGATGTTCCTTTTTTATGCACATGAATTTTTGTGTCTTCCGTCCTCTGCTTACTTTGTTGCTATCTCTTATGCTATTATTCGTATACCAGCAATAAAAAGGTGCCGGAATCGGTGAAAGCAAATAGTTCGATGATAAGCTGTCTGTCTTAGTTTATCCTATTTATTATAAGCGATTATTTTCCATCTAAAAATTAATTTATTTAAAAAAAATACAATTTCAATTCAAGGCGAATTGGTAACTTGCTGGCAACGACGTAATGATTAAAGCAAATCTTATTAACTCTGTTCACTAACGGTACGATAGTAAAATCCTCTGAAAATTCTTAAAAATTAGAAGAAAAGGCTGCGTTTATAATTCTGGGTGTTATTGTCGAATAAAAATATTATAAATTATAAATGGAAGCTCTTGCTAAACATATATCGAAGATCCGAGTGCCCAGTGAAAAGCAACCCATTTATAAAAATGTCTTTTCTTACGATAATCCGGAATCGCCTATAGGTCTGTACATAAGCTTGACAAGTTTTCTGGGATTTGGTGAAGAGCACGCTCAAAAATATGCTGAAAAAAGCGGCAACTGTGTGTTTTTGCATATTTATCGTGAAAAGATAATTAAAAACGTTGGTCCAAAGGATGACGATGAGGCAGGCCCTGAACGTAAAATAACACGTCTTGCTGTTGGGGAAGAAAGAGGATATAAGGAGGATGATTCCAAAAAATATAAAAATAAATATAGTATTGTTGTTATGCCAGATATCGACAATAAAATACCTTATCCGAACAATGATTTGCCTTTGATTGTCACACAATCAATTGAGGCTATTTTAAAACTGGAAAAGCAAATGCTAACAGGTAATATCACATATGCAGAAAAAATAATTTTATTTTAATAGAACAAAAATAACTTTTGTTGCCCAACAGGCACTTGGAATGGTGAAGTTCGTCAGGTTTCAAAATTTTCTGAAAATTTACAGCAATTAAACAATGGCAAAAAAATTCCTCCTTTAGGCTGGAAATGTGAAAAATGTGATCTTACTAATAATTTATGGTTAAATTTAACTGACGGTTCTATATTGTGTGGTAGAAAATTTTTCGATGGCTCAGGTGGCAATGACCATGCCGTCCAGCACTATAAAGAATTCGGTTATCCATTGGCTGTTAAACTTGGTACTATTGCCGCTGATGGGAACTGTGATGTATTTTCTTATCCCGAAGGCGATATGGTTATTGATACAGAGCTAGAAGAGCATTTAGCCCATTTTGGAATTAACATGTCTGCTATGAAGAAATGCGAAAAATCGATGGTGGAACTTGAACTCGAAATTGATCAACTAATCGGCGAATGGTCTTTGCTTCATTTATTATTAAATGATGAAAATATATACGAGTATATTTAGATTTTAAAAATAACCTGAAAATATATGCTTCGCCAAAACGTTCTCATTATTCTATTAAAACTAAAATGTTAATTATATTAACGACAAGAACAAAAATGTTTCATATTTTGTGCACGTTTGACTAATTTAATTTTTAAAAACTTTTTATTAAAATATGTAAAATACTGCTATTATGAAATAAAATGTGGTACAGCGGTTGTTGCTGATTGAAAATATTTGGCCTAGTGAGATTGAGAGTGATTTCCGCAGATGAGTGGTTAAACAATTATTGCTCCTAGTAATTAATAATAGCTGTTGCCGTCTACACTGAACAAAATTGAATAGATTATCACACAAATATGGATTATCAGCCCAATTACGAATATTCCCAAGGAATTTCTTTCTCACGGAATTTACTTTTCTCGAGAAAAAATTCCTCCAATCACAAATTCCGCGGGAACAAAAATAATTTAAAAGTGGCATCATTGAATCTTATTACCAACTATTTTGTTTATTTACATTTATTTTTTTGTTTGTAACTTACGATTTTTTATTTATTTACAACGCTTGTCGGAGAATTTTATTTTAATTAAATAAAGGAAAATATAAAAAAATTCTTTTTTTTTCCAAAATTTTTGGAGTGCCTCTTTGTTGCCTTTAAAAAACCCGCACGCTGTATCTGCGTTGACTTCCATCACGGTAAGCAAATGCTGCATTTGCTGTTTATTTTTTTTTTAACTAATAATAAAAATTATAAAACCAAAAAAAATTTTAAAACCAAACATTACTTACATTTTTGTGCAAACTCCCTTCTATATAGCAGGTGGAAGAAAACTTGAGAAATAACAGTAATTTCTCATTGGTTCAGAAAATTTGTGTTCAACACCCCTTTGATTAGAAAACTGAATCGTACAAAAATCTGGTTTAATATTGATTGTAGATGAACTAAAGTACTAAGGCCTTTAAATTTCTTATATTCTTCGAAAAATATATTCAGACGTATGTATATACTTTTTTTATTCATTTGGTGTTTAAAAAAAATCTTATACATTTTCATTTCTTGTTCCTGATGAAATTTATAAAGTTTTTACATTAAGTCCTCGTGCTTTTCTGAATTAATTATAAAACAATAAAAAATTTCAATAACTATAATTATTATATTTGTTTACTTTTAAAATTAAAAAATTAAACTATATTATTTGATTCTGTCAAATTAAAGTATTTTTAATTACATTTTGCTTAGGTAAGTTAAAGAAACATTTTCCAGTGAAGATATAACATAGTCAAAACTTTTTTTGTCGCATTACCTACAATAACTTATGTGTTTAATTGTGGTTCTCTCCATATTGCAGAATATTAAATATTTGCTAAACTGTGCAATCCATTCAAATTATTGCATATGACAACGAAGAATATCAACTAAATATATTTTACACAGGCAACACTCTAATAAAAAAAGCTTTTCTTGGAGGATTTAGTTTAATTGTTATTAGGTCGAGGCTTCAATATTAGCTTCCCCGTATCGTCACAGCTCATATTAAAATCGCTCAGCACGCTACGCATACGTGATGTTATGATTTGAGGAGCAATAACCAATTTATGTATGCCAAAAACAAATAGAATAACTAAAAATAGATTCAGGTTATTCCAGTAATATAAGATCACTTATTAATTACACTTACCTAATATTAGAGTTGCAAACGTAAAGACTGGATGTATGAGCAGGGATTCAGTAAGAGGTACAACAGATGTTCGTGGATCCCTTAGCCAGTACCAAGCGCTAATAGCGGTACACAGTGATATTACAGCAAGTACAACTTTTTATTTTTTATAAACAATTAGGCAAACAGTTTTGTTCAATTAATTTTCAAGTTTCACAAAAAACATCTTACACTTACTTCTCCAGCGAACTGTTGAGGGTTTATAGGAAGATACTACCTCGGTTAATCGTCTTTCAAAAGCTTTTAAATCTGTCAATATAAGGTATTTGTCGTTAAATTAAGTTTTCCAGTAAAAAAACAAATCTTATTTAGTATCAATCATCGAAAAAAAATAAAATAAATTAATTTAAAAATGGAATGGAGGTGTTAAAATGAAGTTTTAAGTAAACTGTGCGAAATAAAAAAATTTTGGCGGCAACCGTTACTTCCGGAGTTATGAACCTCCATTACATTATTCCAAAACTAAGAGTTGCCCCCAATTTTTCCCTTTTTGTTTATTGGCTAAAATAGAATTTTACATCCCCCAGACATCTTTTAAATTTTTGGAGGATTACCACTAACATAGAATAAGGCAAAAAAATATATACATACATATGTATGTACAAATGTAGCGTATGTCTATAATTTTTTTTTAGGTTTCAAGATACATACCTTCACAAGCTGACGGTTCCATTTCTTTATTATCTTTCGTAATTTATTAATTGCAATAAATTTAGCCCTTTCAACGTACAATAATTATTTTTAAAACATTACTTCATATTTTTTGTGATTAGTAAAAAAATTTTTAAAACATTGTATTTTCTACTCTATTCATTCTGACATTCGTAGCAAATAATATTATGACATTTAACAGGGTGGCTAAAAGCGTATTTTTAATTATCTATGTTTTTAATATTACTATTAATAGCAAGAGTTAAATTAGTACCAATTTAACCCAAAAGCGAATTCGTTTGCAGTTCCTTAACAATAATTAAATAAAAAAGTTCCAAAGACAATTTCCCTTGGAACTTTTTTATTTAATTATTGTTAAGGAACTGCAAACGAATTTGCTGAAGTCAAATATTTTAAAGAAAAAGTTTAATAAAGTGTTAAATTTAAAATACAAAACTAACTCTACTAAACTGTTTTTGACGAGCCGATATTTTACACAAACGCAATTCCTATAGTTGTAGTTTTATCCAACTGTACATACCAAATTCGTCGGTTAACAGGGAACCTGTTACAAAAATGCAAAAGATAACGGAATAATAATTGTTTCCATTTTGTACACAAAGTTTACCACAAGCATTTATTGTTTTTTAGTTTCATCTACATCTAGTTTCAGCTACATTTTTAAATTGTTTTTTTAAACAGCATTTATTGTTCATACACTAACGTAACTTCAAAAATTCACATTTTTGTTACTTATAAGTCATTTACTAAATATTGCAAAGCACAAAGTACACCCAATTCTTTATTGCTTCCGAATTTTCCTTTCAAGATCACTAAAAAAAAAGAAGGAAATTTTTGAAAGTTTAAGGCAAAACATCCTTTCCACCCGCTCGATTAACAATAAATTACTATATTGTGAACAGCTTGTGCGAAACGATACTAATTAAGTACTCGAAAAATTAACAGCAAGTACTAAATAACCAAAACTTTTACATCTCTTATGGCGCAATTATTTTCTTCTTTGCAGTGGCATTTCTCTATTTGATAATTTTTGTTTTTAGAAATTTTGTCTTAAATTTAACATAGTAGACCTGTGGAAATTGAAGATATTTAAGTAAAATGCCAAATAATGTCAAAGTGCCACTGGAATGGAAAAAGCGCGTCAAAAAAGAATATATAAAAATAAGACAGCAAAAGCGCTATAAAAGAGCCGATGAGATAAAGGAAGCATGGATTAAGAATTGGTGAGGTTCTTTATAATATAAACAAAAACAATAATTTAAATAAAAATATTTGTTTAACACAGGGATGAACATAATTACAATGTACAAGACTTGTATTGTGAGCCAAAGGTTTGGCAAGTCCAATCTTATGATCCGCCGCATGTAGACTGTGTCAAACGAGCAGAGGTGAACATGTATAATGGCTCTGGAACACAGCAAGTTCCTATATGTGTAATTAACGCTGTAACACCTATTCCCACAATGTACACTTGGGCGCCCACACAACAAAATTTTATGGTTGAAGACGAGACTGTTTTGCACAATATTCCCTACATGGGTGATGAGGTTTTAGATAAGGATGGCAAATTTATTGAAGAACTTATTAAAAATTATGATGGTAAAGTTCATGGTGATAAAGACCCCTCTTTCATGGATGATTCAATATTCGTCGAATTAGTGCATGCTTTGATGCGAAACTACGCCAAGGAAATCGTTGAAATTACTGGGGTGCCTTTAAAAATGTTAGCTCTTAAAGGAGATAAAGAGATGAAGGAAAAAATAAATACTGAAGATAAAGGAAAGGAGAAAAAAGAAGTTGCAGAGGAGAAGGAGAGAGCCACAAAACCTCAAGATACAAAATTATGTAACGATGCTGAAGAAATTGCTGAAAGTGATAAATTGTACGATAAAAAAGAGGTCAAATGCGAAGAGATTAAAAATGAAAAATCTGTATCAGATTCAGAAGAAAAGTTAGATCCTGTTAAGGAAAAAATGCCATTTCCACCGCCAATAATCTTTCAAGCTGTTAGCTCAAATTTTCCCGACAAAGGAACTCCCCAAGAATTGAAAGAAAAGTAAGTTTTTTAAAATAAAAATAAACTTTTAATAAATAATTTTTAAGGATAATTTCAATCCTTCGGATTTGAAAATAATTTTAGTAATCAAAAATATACATCTGTAAACAAAATTAAATTTTGATTAAATGATAATTATTTTATTTATTTATTAGATATATCGAACTTACTGAACATCAGGATCCAGAACGTCCCCAAGAATGTACACCAAACATAGACGGAGAAAAGGCAGAGAGTGTTTCTCGAGAAAGAACATTGCATTCTTTTCATACATTATTTTGTCGTCGTTGTTTTAAATATGATTGTTTTTTGCATCGTAAGTAATAATGAAGTGTTCTTTCTTACTTAATATTTTATTAAATTATAATTCAAAACTTTTTCTTTTTTAATTTGATGTTAAATACGTTTAAAAACAAATTTAATGCCGTTTGAAAACAAAATTTGAATTTAATAAAATTTACTTAAAAATTGACTACAAATTTAGGTCAACCAACTCACGGTGAGTTGTAGCTGTTGTTCACTGTTTTCTTATTGAATGTTGCTATACATCACATTTCCCATTCTTTCCATATTCGATGTTTTCATCATTCAAGCATCAATTAACATATACAAAAACAATGCGTTAAAAAGACATTCTTAACAACTGTTTTAAGTATTTTTTACCAGAGAATTCTATGCAATATTCATGTTCGCATTTTTTTAATTTAAACTTTTTTATATTTAAGTATAATTTTCAAATACTACTTTTAACTCAAATAAAGAGGAAATATATGTTTGTATTTGATAAATTCCTCCTTTTTTTAATACTAAATTGGCATTTTGTTGTGTATGTTAAAGTTTTTATTGATTGCGACTTCATTCTGCTTGACACTATTCAAACAAAATAGTTACAACTAGACGTTCTTTTTAATTCATTTTTAAAAAATCAACCAAATAACAAATTTAATGGCATTTCTATTAAGATCATTTAAGTTAAGATAAAGATTTCTAAAAGGTTAAGTTTATAATTTGTATTTCCCTCGTCTAGGGTTACAAGTTGGTCATGCTGGCCCAAACCTGCAGAAGCGCCGTTTTCCCGAAATCAAACCATTTACTGAGCCCTGCAGTAATAATTGTTACATGTTACTTGTAAGTATAAATGATAAAAAATTTTTATTCAAAAACTTGTTAATAGATTTGTATCACTCTTATTCCATTTTCAAAAACTTAGGAGGGTATGAAAGAAAAGCTAGCCGCAGATAGTAAAACTCCGCCCATTGATTCTTGTAATGAAGCTAGTTCTGAGGACAGCAATGACAGCAACAGTCAATTCAGCAACAAAGAGTTCAGCAATGATCAGACAAAGGAAAATGGAACTGTGACTAGTGCTGCTTCGGCCGAAATAAGTTCTATAATGGGTAAGAAATAAATGCTTTTAAACGCTAGTATATATATATTTTTAATTTGGACAAGGTATAATTCCCCACTAATTCAAATTAAAACAGATTAGCATCGCAAGTCATTAGCCAATAATTTAATTTGTTTCATTCTAATGCAGCTGGTATGATGAATACTTCAAATGCAAAATGTGATTGGACAGGAGCTGATCAATCACTATTTCGGACACTGCATAAAGTGTTTTTGAAAAATTATTGTGCCATAGCGCAGACAATGTTGACAAAAACATGCCAACAGGTAAATCATATGTTTTTTTACAAAAAACATCCTAAAATTTTTTGTTTTAAGGTGTATGAGTTTGCACAAAAAGAGGCGGCTGAATTTTGCATTGAGGAATTACGTCAAGATTATACACCGCCCCGCAAGAAGAAAAAGAAACAACGTTTATGGTCCTTACATTGCCGTAAAATTCAATTAAAAAAGGACTCAACTTCAAATCATGTGTACAACTATACACCTTGCGATCACACAGGACCCTGTGATATGAATTGTTCGTGCATACAAACACAAAACTTTTGTGAAAAGTTTTGCAACTGCAGCAGCGATTGCCAGAATCGTTTCCCAGGCTGTCGCTGTAAAGCCCAGTGTAATACCAAACAATGCCCTTGTTATTTGGCAGTACGCGAATGTGATCCAGATTTGTGTCAAGCATGCGGTGCTGACCAATTCAAACTAACAAAAATTACATGCAAAAATGTTTGTGTGCAAAGAGGTCTACGTAAGTATTCCTTTTTCAAAACCGAAAAAAAAATATATTAATATAAAAAATTATATCTTAAATTTAACCAAACAGATAAACATTTATTAATGGCACCTTCGGACGTTGCTGGTTGGGGTATATTCCTAAAAGAGGGTGCTCAAAAGAATGAATTTATTTCGGAATATTGTGGTGAAATTATATCGCAAGATGAAGCAGATCGTCGCGGCAAAGTGTATGACAAATACATGTGCTCTTTTCTTTTCAATTTAAATAATGATTTTGTTGTGGATGCAACACGTAAAGGTAATAAAATACGCTTTGCCAACCATTCCATAAATCCAAATTGTTATGCTAAAGTTATGATGGTAACGGGCGATCATCGAATTGGTATATTTGCCAAACGTGCTATACAGCCAGGTGAGGAATTATTCTTCGACTATAGATATGGTCCCACCGAGCAATTAAAGTTTGTTGGCATTGAGCGCGAAATGGAAATTGTTTAAGATTTTTATATATGTATATTATATTTGAAATTATGTTTTCCTAAAATTGATAATAAAACTAAATACATAATATTAGAAATTCAAATGCTTTTTGCTACATTTGCTATAATAGGCTTTGGTCTGGATTTGAAAATCAACTTCTTAGTAATAACCGCTTGTACGGCATATTCACTTTTTTGCCTTGATTTGTTTTCCAACGCCACCGTGTTATCGAGAATCGTTTTATCCACAGTATTGTTCATAATACTATTATTTAAATTATCAGTAGTTTGATCCAATAAATGTTGACCTTCATTTGTTTTGGATTTTTCCAATACGGCAAAAGGTTTGTCCAGTATTTGTTCTCTGCCTTGTAAAATGTGATGGCCAATAATTAAAATCTGGATAAAATTATTAGTTTGTTTTCGGTATTAATATTTTCTTATTTACTTACTGGCTGTCCATATTTATTATAGTAAAGATCACCTACAAATTGATCGTGTAAATCCTCGTTCGATCGTACTTCCAGATCGCCCTGTAATTCTAGTATAGCCCATTCCTTAAAGCATTCACCAGATTTACTGTTGAGATACAATAACGATGAAAACGTTACTTATTTAAAAATAAATATTTCTTCATAAATTATGTATTAAATTTTTATCTTTTTACACGGTCCTTTAAATTATAACGATTTATTTTTCTTTTTTTCTCTCAATATTTCGCTTTCCTTTGGAAAGCTTCTTCAGGAAAGCGAAATATTGAGAGAAAAAAAAAGAAAAATAAATCGTTATAATTTAAAGGACCGTGTAAAAAGATAAAAATTTAATAGAAATTAAAAAAAAGGTCGAGTAAAACTGAAAATAATATTCATAAATTATGGCAATAAGTTTAAATAAAACCCTATTTTTTTCAATCCATTTCAATTTATTAGTTTCTAATTTTAAAAATTTACATTTAATGCATTTATTCCTTTTACTAAACGCCTCTGAATTTCTTAAACAAAGGGTGCACATTTCCGGGATTCTTTTTACGATGTTCATAATAAATAGCATCATCACCACCTGACATAGAACTTAAACCTCCACGTTTGGTAGTACTGGAACTATTTGGACGATAGCCAGGTTCGCCCGGTATCTTTTCATCTTCACAATCTAAATCGGAAGCAGATAAAACTTGCTGTAGTAGTTGGGATTGCTCTTCGCGATTTTTATAAAATAAGTCCGGAGCCGTATCCATACCACTTAAATGTGTAATAACTTTATAACTGTAGCCTTGATTTACTAAGAAACGCTGACGTTTGCGGGAATAACTCATTTCCATTGTGTCCTGTGATACGAGAGTGTAAAAGAACGCATTATATTCTTCGGCTATGGCACCCTTTTTAGCACGCAAAATACGACCTAAACGCTGAGCCTCTTGACGACGAGAGCCACCATGAGAAGAAATTTGTATTAAAACATTGGCCTCGGGCAAATCAAAGCTGGTGTCGGCAACTTTTGAAACGAAAATGGTGTTGACTTTTTGATTAAACTTAAAATTTTGTAAAATCTGTATACGTTCGTTTTGTGATGTAGGACCATAGATGAAAGGCTTATTCATTTTGATGGCGTAATGCTTCAAAGCAAATACATTATCCGAAAAAACAATAGTTTTGTCACCTCTTTGCTCGTGATATTTGATAAGAAACTGACAGCTGCGAAATTTAGAGGGATTCATAACATACAACAACATTTTCTTGGAAGTCTTTGCCGTCAAATATTCACGATAGAATTCTGGAGACATAGGACACCATACCTCTGCACACTGTACTCGGGCAATGAACCCCTTCTTTTGCAGTTCCAGCCAATTGGCTTCATACAGTTTCGGACCGATGAGAAAATTTAAATCAGCAATTTTGTCATCCTCACGAAGCAATGTGGCTGTCAAACCAAGTTTACAATGAGACTGGACTATAGTTAGTACTCTGCGAAACATTTTTGCCGGAATTGTGTGTACCTCATCTAACACCATTATGCCCCATTCCTGTTCCTGTAGCCAACGCATTGTTTGTTCTGCTTCCCATGAACGTTTTTGGGTATGAGTAATCATAGAATAGGTTGTAACTAGAATGCCGCAACCCATTGGCTTATCTTTAGCTTCGGAAGTGAAACGGCAAATCATACTATCGTCAGCTGTAGACCACATTTTAAATTGCTGTTTCCATTGTTCAACTGATACACCACTGTTACACAAAACCAACGCGCGTTTGCGAACAGTGCAACAGGCTGTTACACCAACTAAGGATTTACCTGTTTAATTAATTGAATTTATTAAATTGATCAACAATTTAACGAAAAATGGCAAAATTTCGCGCATACTAACCTGCACCGCAAGGAAGTACAATTACTCCCGATCTCGCACGTCCATTACCAAACATTTTGCGCAAACTTTTCTCTTGATAGGGTCGCAGAACTGCTGCCGGTTTTAAATCAATATTAATGTCAGGATTGTGTGTATCATTGCGAAAATCATACTCCGCCAGCAGAGGATGCTCAATTTCAATGCATCGTTTTTGGATGATTTCAATTTTTTCCTGATTTACTTCAAATGAAACTGTCTTTAAGTTGGCCTCATCCTCGTCCTCTTCTTCGTTATCGATTTTATCGTAAAAATTGGTAATATCGTCCGGCACTGTAGTCGTGCCGTCAGCATTAACATTGGCGGCAGCGTTTGGATCAGACTTTTTATCTGTATTGCCATCGGCTTTAGTTCCAAATTGTGTTATAGCTTTGCTTTCTACGGTTCCCTGTATGAATCCATCACCCTCTTCACGTTTTAAGCGACATGTTTGAATAACAGGATCTTTAAGTAACTTTTGTAAAATATCTGGATGCGGAGATTCAATAAAATAGCGATTATGTTTTAAAACTAATTTAACTTTTCCATACGATAGAGTACATAATTTAATAAAATCGATAATGCCTTCCGGTATAGTAGTTTTACTTAATCTTTTCAAATATTCAACAATATCATGCGTCTGTAAGCCAACTGATACGGCGGCATACAAACTGTAAGGTGTTAATTTATATTCATGTATATGTTCCGGACGACACACAGGTTCAGAAATAGCAATAAGGAAATCGTGAGCGTGTTTGTACACAGGAGAAAATGACTCTAAGAAAATATGGCCATTCGGAGCCACCCACAGAGGTCGATTTTTGTGGTCTTGTTTAAGCTCCATTTGTGAACGGTAATCTTTAGCGCCGTATTCATCAGTATTTATGCCTTCATCATTAGTTTCGGCGTTTTTAGATGCAGCTCCCGGTACTCCATCAGATTCACTGATATCGATTGTATCATTGTCGTCGACAAGCTGTGTATAAGCCTCATCTTCAGCACGTCGTTTCTTACCTTATGTAAGAAATAACATCAGCAAATTTTGAACAGCGCTTCGTGTAAAACTTACCAAATTTATCTCCACTAAATTTATCTTTTTTGGATTTTTTTGGAGGCCCCATTTTTGTCCTTTCACTGATGTGTTATATTATATATTTACGTTCAACGACTGTAAATTAAAGCTTATGACAGCTTGTTGTTGTTTTCACAGATGTAAGAAAAGTATTAAAATCAGTTATGGTACAATGATTTATCAGGTAAGTGCAGTAGTCGCCTGACAGCTACTAATCAGCACTTGCATTAGTTTTTGTGTTGAGTTGCACAAACTTTCTTATATGAAGATTGACATTTCGATAAACGAAGTGAATAAATTCGTCGTTACATTTAAAAAATATGTACTATTAAAGGTAGCGTAGACACCACTAGCTAAATGTAAATTTGTTTAAACGCGTTAAACAATTTTCGCATGTTTGCACAGCGTACTTAGCTTTATTTTAATATAATTAATTTTCCTTCTGTCTCACTGAAATTATTTCTTGGGATTTTATAATGGAAATTATCACGTGAGAAAACGAAAACATATCGCATAAGTAGAGCAATCTTTTTTATTTATTTCAAATGAATAAAAATATAAATTTGCAAGCAAAATCTGCTTACTATAATTTAATACCAAAAAGTACATTTCATAATGTACACTCAGTTGTGGTAATAAAACTTGGCTACCATCCCTGATGCAAAGCTTCACATCAATAGGAAAATTATTTGAAGGATGTAATCTAAGTCATTTATTTTAAAAATACTGTTTACAGAACTTACTTACGTTTTTATTAATACCGGCATATTGATTTAAGTCTTTTAATTTATAAATATACTTGCCAATAATGTTTACCGTACAAGTTCAGGGATTTTTTTGCAAAGTATTTTTCTGTACTACTAAAAAATGATCAATTCAGTGATGCCAATAGAAATTTTTAGAAATCTATATGTATCAAGAAAACAATTAATTTTTTCATTACATTAAAACAAATTGCACTTATGTACAAGGCAATTAGTGTCTTATTTTGAAAACGGAATTTAAAAGAGTAAAACAACACGATTGAAAACCTTTTTTCGTAGCTATTAAAATTAAATGGTCCTGTTTTTACACTTACATTTCAAAATAATCTATACAAAAGCAAAAAACAAAACAGCTTTTGGCATCATTCGGTCTACACACTTAAGTTTAGCTTTTGTCTTTAAAATGAGGAGGTGAAAATTTCGTTTTCAAACAAAATTTTAAAAGCGTTTCACCATAATTCAGTTAAGTATATTTTTTGAAGCTTATTTAAAACATATAAAAAAATAAAATAGTCTTTATATTTTAAGTAATTTATAATTTATTGGAATCATTTTCAATTTATATTTTAATATATTAAGCAGGATGCTGTAGTTTTTTTTTACCTACATATATGTGTATAATTATATGTTTATAATGTAAACATTAAATTAAAACTCAATTTCATTAATATAATTATTATTGCTTGATTATTATTTTCAGTTTTATTCGACCTTTTTTTATTTTTATTAAATATGTACTAATCTTTTAAATTAAATTTTAACGATTTATTTTTTCAATATTTCGCTTTCCTGTGGAAAGCTTCTTCAGGAAATTATTTTTTATATTTTACAAAAACAAAAAATTATAACAATTTGAAAAGAAAAATTTTTTGAAAACATTTGACAAAACATATAAAATACATTAACAATTTCTAACATAAGTATAACGTCTCTTGTAATTATTATTTCAATACATTTACTAAAAGCAATAATAAACAACTTAATTCGTTATAAAAATAGTTTAAAATGTGTCTTAAAAAATAAGTTAGTTTTCGTTTCGTAATATTTTGTGTTTAATTTTTAAAATTATTTCTTGTTTTTTATTTTATCTCTCCTACTTGCTTTTGATATAATCATTAGGGTTTCTATTGCAAAATCAAGTACCACGTGGTAGCAGTTGCGAATTTATTTATTCTTCTTTTTCCGGGAAATATCAAACACTATATCAAGAGCAATCAATTACCTGTGAATGAATGACTCGCTTTAGGCTAAAATCTTGTAGGTACTCGGTTCAAAAATTATTGAAAGTATAAAAAGTACTTATTTTTACCCGGATCATCCCTCATTACTGTTTACAATATGATTTCAGGACAAACAGCTGTCTCCTTTTATGCAAAAAAATACACTTTAAGTTTGGTTAAAAACAAAATTAATAAAATATTAATTTTAAGGTATTTAAGCTAATTTAAGTATGTCAAGTCGCTGGTATCCCATATATCAACGTGGTAATCCACAGTTGCGGGTATTTTTGCCAAACTTCTGGATGAAGTTAATTCGGCCTTTCGAAGAACAACCAAAAAATGTGGCTACATTTTCGGTGTCAATGGAAATGACCAAATACGATATCAAAAACTATTTAGAAAAGATTTATAAAATTCCCATTGTGGATGTGCGCACTCGTATTGAACTAGGTGCTACTAAGCGAGATACAACATATGGTTATGTGACAAAAAACGATGATATCAAAATAGCTTATGTAACAATGGTGGGTATGTGGCATATGAAAATTTATACACATTTTTTCAAATCTATATTTATTTTAGCCTAAATCTGTGGAATTTACTTTCCCCGAGTTATTCGAGAAAAAGGCCGAAACTAAAAAGAGCGACGAGAAAGCACTAGAGGATTCTAAAAAAGGCTTTAAAGACTTTCTGGAACGTAATAAAAAGAGACCTGGAACACCAGGATGGTATTCTATTTAATAATAAAGATGTTTTATTTTATATTAAAAAAAATTTTTTTTTTTTTGTTTTTCTTGTTATTTCTCAAAAAGTAGTTTTTATAATCAAAATCAGTTCCATTTACAAAACTCAATATTAAATGTGTAGCAAAATTTACCAAGTTTTAGGTTGATTACCCATGCGAGGAAATGTGAGCTGGGCTTAGACCTCGTGTGGTTAGTTTTATTATACAGTGACGTGATTGTGATAGAATTTCTGCGTAGTGCAGGAGGAACCGCAGGAGCAGATATATGGCACAATACTTGTTTGAGAGAATCCGTGCTTTGTGAAGGTGTTAGTAAATTAAAATAATAATAATAATATTTAATATTTATTTCTAATATAAAAGATCAATGGGTCGACCTCATTAAATATCAAGTTATTTGAATCATGGCAATAAAAATTTAAAAAATGGCTTTTGGAATCTTTTGAAATCATCCAATTTTTATCACATGTACCCGTACGCAATTAAAGCTTTTTCAATGTATTCTTTCTGAAGATTTTTATTTGTTGTCTTCAATAGCTTTGTTTATCCAGGCCCTTAGCTCATGGGTTTCCGGTAGACCAACGATACTGTTGACTATTTTTCCACCTTTCATAGCCAATAGAAATGGTACTGCTGCTATATCGTAATCCAAAGCCAAGTTAACATGTGTATCGATATTTACCATAGCTATTTGAACTTTACCGGCTGTTTCGCCGACAACGGTCGCTAAACGGGGTAACAACACTTCGCAAGGTTTGCACCATCTGTAAAAACGACAATTCAAGGAACAAATCTAGTTTTACCACAAAATAGTGATGTATTTATTCAATAGAAAACGTAATTTTTGGAAAAACAAGCTTGTAGAAAATCGATAGATACTCATATTCTCCTGCAATTTCAATACATAAAAGTCTTCATGGCAAATTTAAAATGCACTGCTAAGTAATATCTACGTTAAAAAATAACGGAAAAAATTACATGAAAAATTTTTGAGATTAAAAGAATTTTTTGGGTTAAATAATAAAATATATATAATAAGAATTGTAAGACCAAGACTGTTCAATTAATTTTCTCCGGGGAAAAAATAACTAGTTTTAAAGAATTTCCGGAACATTGTAGAGAGCAGCTATTTAGTGAATCAGATTTCGTTTTATAGACTTTCTAAAAAATTAACAAACATCAGTTCTAATTATTAAACTCAAAATGAAATTAATCCTTAAAATGACGTTTTGTAAACGCATACGTTGTGGATTAATAATTTTAAATAACTACTAAAATATTTAAATATAATAGTGCGGCATTTTGTAAATTGGTAGTAAGTATATTTTGTAAAATTATAAAATTAAACATAAAAACAATATTATTAGCATTACCTGACAAATGTTGCTACCCATTTATTTTATTGATACCATAGAGGAATAATTTCTATATATAACAATTTAACCATATAACTACACCACTTATTTTCATTTAATTTGATGCAATTAACTACAACTAGTCACTCTTCAAAATTTAAAAAAGTCTTCAAATCGAATAAATATGTTATGATTCTCGCTTACTGGGTTTAAAAACCGAAATTCGAAATCTATATAAAAATTATTCCAAGTAATCGTTATACTCGACCTGTGGCAGCTGTACAGTACAGTAACCTAAAACTAAAGTAAACAAAATAAAAGTGTTATTGAATTAAGTTTTAAAAAATTTATTTGAAATACAACAGACCGTCAAGTAATAATCTGATTTAAAATAACAACAAATGATGCTCGATTTTTTGGTATTTAAGGATTACCTAAAAAAAAAACAATATTAAAAGCTTATTTTTAGATAATTGTTTATTAATGTTATCTAGCGTACCTCTGGGTTTATTTGTTGTCTTCAACGGTTTTATTAACCCAAGCCCTTAGTTTGTCCGTATCATGTAGACCAACCATACGGTTGACTACTTTTCCATCTTTCATAGCCATTAGGACCGGTACTGCGGCTACATCATAGTCCAGGGCCAATTCGCTATGCTCATCAATATTTACTTTAGCTAGTTTAACTGCACCTGCTGATTCCCCCACTATAGTTTCTAAACGCGGTGTCAACATTTTACAAGGATTGCACCATCTGGAAAAATAAAAAAACACCTGGAATTTCACGGATTGATATAATTCTGCCTGATCTTATAATATAGAAATGACTAAATTAATTATTAATTTTCGGCAATAGTAAATTCTCATTACTAGAATATTCCTAAAAATTGCTTCTTTTTAGTTTTCTGCACTATGTGTTGCAAGGAACTCTTTATCGAAAATTTTTCAGCCCCATCATCAAGACATAAAATTAAATTTACTAAAATTGCTAATTTTGCCGCTTTCATCATTTTTAGTGTAAAATGTTTGAGTATTTCTTAATGTTTTTTTTTTTTTAATTATTTGTGCCATCAGTGCTTTGACTGAACTTTGTGTTAACGTTTTCAGCCGCAATTGCTGGATCGTCATTATGTTTGAAGATAAAAGCTGTTTGTGTCTGTCTAAGACCCTGCAACCGCAGTTAATGGTAGACAATGTGCTTCTCAGTTTCTAGCTCCTCTTTCTCCTCAAAAAATCCAGAGTTTCATTCTCTTTTAAAATGCTGTAACTCAATCTATAAAAGTTATTAGCATTTTCTTATCCAAACGGAATATATCTTGAGATTTATTGCGGTACCTTACAAAACTTATCAGCAATTCAGAATCTCTAGTAATTTCAACGCATCATATAAAAATTATCAAGTCAAGTTATGTAGAGTAGAATGACATCTATTGTATGCTGCTATACTATACCGACATATAATTTTTCAGTTTAATTCATTAAAATACTTGTTAGTTATTATCTAAAAATTATGTAAAACAAAATATGATAATGAATATATTTTACAAAACCAACTGATCTCAGTATTTAGCTAAAATCTTTTTTAGTATTATTGAGCTACATAAACAGTATTAATAAATCCGTTACTTTCAGTCTTTATTGCATAGGCGAAATTGTTATTTCGGCCTTTCATCAAATTATTAAAAGCAATTGTTATGAAAATTTCAAAATTTTTAGGTATTTTTATAAAAATTACTTTCAATAAGTCAGTAAATTTATATTTTGTTTTACAAAATGAAAGTAAAAACATATAAACGCATATACATACCTATATGTACATATTACTAATCAATGCAAATTCACTATATTAAATCAAAATTCAATAAAAACTGACGAATTTGTTTTACATAAGTTTAGCCTTCTGTAAATAATTTGTGTACCTACGACTTATCACAAATGTAAGTATGTTATCAAAAGAGGTATTCATCCAAGCAAATTAGAAAGCTTTAAAATTTAAGGATTTAGTAGATATTTATTAAATTGTAAGCAGATGCCATAACCAAGTTTAATTGCATATTCTGTTTCCTTCTTATAAACCTTTAAAATTTATAAAATAATTATTCTTTAGATGCAAAAATTTTTAAGCTCGGTTGAATTTATTTTGTATACTAAAACAATGGCAGGCGACTTCCTTTGAAATTTCGTACACCGGCCTAGATAAGAACTTGAAAATAATTTCTCCATCAATTTTCACATTTTTAAAATTACGTTTTCTATCCCCTAAAACAATTAAGAGTGCTTTGTTAAACCATATTTAAGTTTTTATTACATAACCACAAAAAAATAATCGTATCAGGCTTTAGAAATTTTATATTAAACTTACGTTGCGAAAAAGTCAACAATAACAACTTTATCGCTTTTCTTTACTTTATTTTCGAAGTCTTCTGAGCTCTGCACGTTAAAAATCTCATTTCTGATTACGCTTGTGACTACTGACCGATGGCCAAGTTGAGGCAAAATATTTTTTCCAGCTTCCTTGAAAATTGTGCGCAACATGTTATTCCTTATTAGATTTAGATTATAAGTTAAATTTAAAAGCTAAAATAGTTAATGATAAAAAATACGTATTTTTTTTTAATTTGACGAAGTAAATTATTTTCCACACTAAAAATTTTATCGAAAAATAAACAATGAAATTATTACTTTATTGTCTTATTGCCAATTGTAGTCATCATACAAATTGTTGCCAGACTTAAAATGGAGGATTTTTAGGCACTCAATCTTAGAATTTTCAATATATGGAACAAGTAATTATTTTAATTTAATTAAATATTTATTTCTATTATTTCCTTTAAAAACAGTAAAATGGCAAATGGTATCTTTGTTGTTAAAATTTAGCATTAAAAAATCAAATACAAATTTAGTCTGGCAGCCCCGAAGAATAATAAAATACACAAGGTGAACCCCATAGCAGGTGACCGCATTAGCATTTCCTAATATTTAATTAATTAGTGCAAATATAACGTATTAGTATTATATTTGTGGTATTAGTTTTAAAATCAGTTCGGCCTGGCAATATTCGGTTCACTTGTTACCACAAACTATACTTAGACTGTGCTTGTTACACAGGTGCAAGCAAAATAACTACTTTTGACATTTGCATATAAAACACTATATATGAACAGATGAATATATTTATATATATCTGGATATTTAGAAATAAATTAATATATAATATAAAAGAAATATTGGTCCTCTTCGTGTAATTCGTTAACTTTGTTATTCGTCTACTTTTCTATTAAATTCGTGAGTTCGCCTTGACTCTCTATTTACATTTTTATAGCTTTTAATTTCCTTGGATTAATGGTTTTATTGACAACGTAGAACAAATATGTATGTATATAAGAGTTAAGCAATTCAATTACCAGAGAGCAGCGAATTCAGTTTTCGACAGTAAACCTTGAGTTTGACGGTGCAAACGCCATTTTTTAAAATAATGTATGGCTAAATAATGTACCAGGTAATAACAAGAGCAAATTCAATTCGTTTAAATTGCTAAATTCCATAAACATAGATATAAAAATTTTGTGTCAAAATACTTTTAATTTCACAATGCTAGCATGTGATACACAAAAATATATATAATTCCTATTAAATATGTATTTTTAAAACATTTGTTTTATAAATTTTTCTTTAAAAATAATAGGTTCAAATTTATATATAATGTTCTTTAATTAAATTAAAAATGTTGTATTGTTCTTTATGCAAATCACGTTTTTTTAAGATGCATACATTTTAGATGAAAGCTAAGTTTAACTGTACTTAATATAAAACTAAAGAATGTGAACCAACCTAATATATACAACAGTTTTATTTGACAGATCTGAAAATAGCAATCAAAAACAATAATACATGGAAAACAAACAGCTGGCCGTAAATTGACGTGTTGCAATTAAAAACGAAATAAAATTGTAGACAATTTTTATAAAATATTAATACATTAAAACGAAAACAAAATCCAAGCAGAAGTGAAATTACAAGGTCTCTAAAATTTTAAATTCTCATGTATAACTGAAGATCTCTAAAAGTGAAAACTTTTTTGTTGCAAACCATGGATGATTTGTCACAAGGCGATATTTGTCGCGTTTGTCGTTGCGAGGCCCAATCTGATCGTCCTCTTTTCTATCCTTGCGTGTGCACGGGAAGCATAAAGTATATACATCAAGATTGTTTAATGCAATGGATGCGTTATTCACACAAGGAATATTGCGAATTGTGCGGGCATCGCTTTAGTTTTCAACCAATATATTCTCCAGATATGCCCCGAGTGTTGCCTTTGCGGGATGTTGCTGGGGGCTTAATTTCAGCCATAATGAAAGCCACTAAATCGTGGGCTCATTATTCACTTGTAGGATTGGCCTGGTTTGTTATTGTTCCATTATCTGCGTATCGTACGTACCGTTATTTGTTTCGAGCATCATCTTTTGATATGATTTTGTCCTTGCCATTTGATTTGTTCTCAGCGGAAAATTTGGCTTCGGACGTTTTTCGGGGATGTTTTGTTGTCACCTGTACACTACTGTCGTTTATTGGTTTGGTTTGGCTAAGGGAGCAGATATTGCTTGGTGGTGGACCGGATTGGTTAGAACGTGATGATGCCCCTGCAGTAGGAGGAGGAGACCGTCCTGGGAATAATGATGGTGACGATGATGTGCATCACGAAGGAGGTGGAGTACACGGAGCAGATGTCGAAGCTAACGCAGCAGAAAACGAGGGAGTTGCCAATATTTTAGAAGAAGCCATACCTGCTGAAGGCGATGAACTTTTGCCACGGGAAGGAGAGCCTGTTGCTGGTGCTGCAAATGATAACGCAGTGGATGCTCATGTTGTAGAACCCATTAATAATAATGCACCTGCCGTAGCAGATCCTGCTGAAAATGAAGGTGACCCTCCTTTAGAATTCGGTCCTCAATTTCCACCTGTTTTAGCAGGTGGAGTTAACAACAATCAAAATAATGCAGCCGCCAACGCCGCTGATAATGACAATGATGAACCGAATTGGAATCCCATGGAATGGGACCGCGCTGCCGAAGAGTTAACTTGGGAACGGTTATTGGGCTTAGATGGCTCTTTGGTGTTTTTAGAACATGTTTTTTGGATAATATCATTAAATACAATGTTAATATTTGCCTTTGCCTTTTGTCCATACTGCATCGGTCATTTTATATTGCAGTCAATGAATCTGTTAAATCCGGATAAGCCACTTTTACATTTCCACGGCCTGATAACTACACTGTTTGGTTATTGTTTTATTGGTCATATATTGGTAGTATTACATTTTTTGGCAAAAGCATTCCATATGAGACGAGTACGCAGTCTAATTGGCTTGTGCTATATAGTGGTAAAGGTGTCTCTATTGTCGGTGGTGGAGATAGGCGTCTTGCCCTTAGTTTGTGGCTGGTGGTTAGATATATGCTCACTGCCCTTATTTGATGCTACGTAAGTTTTTTTTGTTTGTAATGTGTGGTTTTTATTTCTATTTTATAAGTTATTTTTGTTTTTGTTTTATTTGTTTTTGCATTTTAGTCTCAAGGATCGTAAGGCTAGTTTTACCGCCGCCCCTGGAACATCGCTCTTTGTTCATTGGATGTTTGGCATGGTATACGTTTATTATTTTGCTGCTTTTATTTCTCTTCTAAGGGAAGTACTTCGTCCTGGTGTTTTATGGTTTCTGAGAAATTTAAATGATCCCGATTTTAGTCCAATACAGGTAATTTTTAAACGTGTTTGTTAAACCATTGCTATATTCTTGTATAATTAAAGGAAATGATACATCTGCCAATTTTAAGACATGTTCGTCGTTTAATATCTTCAGCCATGATATTTGGTTCAGTTGTACTTCTAATGCTTTGGATGCCGATTCGTATATTAAAAACTATTTGGCCAACATTTTTACCCTACACTCTATCTGGTGATTCAGAAGTTAATGAATTAAGTTTGCAGCTTTTACTTTTACAGGTAAGTCAGGCCTCAATACGTTTTCAAAACTAAATATTTGCTCTTATGACTAAAATTAAATCAAATTGGTTATGTTAAGTTAAGCAAAACTCAATAATTTAACAAAATTTTGTGTTGTTTTCTGTAAGCACTTCTAGAGACTTTAAGAAAAAATGTTAACAGTTTTATTAAAATATTAAATAAAAAGAATCCCAACTGTTTTATAGCGCGTTTATTGTTATAAATTATAACTTTAGTTTATTAGATTAATTAGATTTATTTATTTTTCAGATTATTTTACCCGGTTTTTTTGAACAGTCTCACACTCGAATTTGGCTTAAAAAGCTTTTACGGATTTGGTGCATTTGTGTGTCATGGATTTTGGGTATACGCAGCTATCTCCTAGGCAATGATCCTCCCTCAGAACCCACCAATCAACAAGCCAACATTAATAATGCAGCCGATAATAATGTACGAGAAAATATTGAAGAAAATCCTAATCATCTCGAAGAAAATATAGAAGCTGCTAATCCTGCACAAGCACAACCGCAAGCTCCTCCCCCACCGCCACCGCCGCCATTACAAGCTGAACGTAATTTGGCAGCAGTTCATCATGCAATAATTCATCGTGATGTACCGGTGGCTTTTCAACCTTATGAAAAACCATCTATTTTTGCAATAAGATTATGTGGTTTGATATTTTTTATGTGTATATCATTGGTGGTAGCTTCGCTGCTAACACTTACTGTGCCAGTGTGGATAGGACGTCAGGTTATGTCTTTGTGGTCGGTAGGTAGTATAACAACACAGGTTATTGTTCAAAGTACTGAGGTGACAGCACGACCTCATGAACTGTATACAGCAGCCTTGGGTACTTATTTATGTTGGATGATAACAAGGGGTATAGCTATAGCAGTCACTTTATTGCCACAGGGCAGAGCTGCTGTTATGGATAAAATTAAACAATGGCTTAAGGTGGGTGCCTCCTATGCCCTTCCAGTTTTGATAATTGTTTTAATGTTGGGTGTTATACCCCTGCTTTTTGGTATGTTGCTGGAGTTGGTGGTCGTTATACCAGTTCGTGTCGGCACACGACAAACGCCTATTTATTTCATTTGGCAAGATTGGGCCTTGGGAGTGTTATACACTAAAATAGCCATTGCCTTGACTTTAATGGGTCCTGATTGGCATTTAAAGAGAGCGTTGGAACGAGCTTATCGAGATGGTCTAAGAGATATTGATTTGAAATTCTTAATTACTGAGTTGGCTACACCTGTTATAACTTGTTTCGGTCTAGCCTTGGCTGTACCCTATGTCTTAGCTCATTCAATACTACCAATATTCTTCAAAGATCCCTGGGTTCAACTGGAAATAGCCCACTTTGTCTATCCGGTATTCTTTTCGGTTATAGGAGCAATTGGTTTAGTTTTTCTTCAAATCCGTCAGTTTAAAAAACTATATGTAGCCATAAAAGTAGACAAGTATTTGGTAGGACAACGTTTAGTAAACTATGAGCATCGCAAAAAACAACAAGAAGCAGCAGATGCTGCAGCAGCAGCACGTCAAGAAGAGGAATTAGAAAATGTTCCCATAGCCAATATAGTGGAACAAGCCGAATTAGAAAGACGCCGTAGGCAGGAAGTTGAACGTCAACAACTTGTACAAGATTTAGTAAGAGATGAGCTTTTATAAAAAGCAACAAAAAGCAGTGAACACTCTTAGCAAAATTAAGAAACATTAAAAGATGTTGGCCTTTTTTTATTATATATAATTTTTACTTTATTAGTTACTTTTCTTTTATATGCTTAAAATAAAAAAAAATAATTAATCTACGACTTTTTAATAAATTATCATAAAAAAAAATTCATTAAAAATCACAATTATTCAAGCATAAACTTTTCCACATATTTTCCGAAAAGAATATTTAACATTAAAAAATTTTTAAGACATAATTCATTTTTCATTTCAAATATTAGATGTTATTTCATGTAAAGATTTTCTTTTTTTTGGAAGTAAAAAAGTAAAAGTTTTGAAAATAAATAAAAAAAAATGTCAGTTTGTTAGATATCACTTAGTTATCTTTTCATACCGTTAAGTCATTTGAAATTTATACTTTTATTTATGTGATTAAAAAATAACAAAATATATGTATTCAAAATTTTATGAACTTAAGAGTTATTCAAGCTCTTATATTTCAAATTATTACTCGTACAGCTCTAGTTTCTTCACTAGTTTTTTAATTGATTTTATAATAAACTAATAAACTTATTTTATTAACATAAACCATCAACTAATTCTTAGTCGCTGTAGAAAAAAAAAATATTTATATTAAATTTCTATAAAATAACTTCCTCTTTGCAAAAATTTGTTTGCCTTGTTTAGTTATACGTTTTATAATTTACTGGTTATGTTTTTTTTTATTCTATTATTTTCATCTACAAATACTATATTTATATATAAGTTTCAATTAAATAATAAAAACGAATTAATAACTAGTTTGGCTTGTTTATGTTCTTTATTTTTAATTTTCTTTCTTTTAATTTAGAGTAGAACAAAAACATACGTAACCTTAGGTTTTGCACTGTATTGAAATTGTATGTGAAGTTATTGATAAATAAAAGTTAATAAATTAATTCACAAAATCGATATTATCTTAAGCTTAAAATAAACATGCAAAAGAAAACTGTTTTTCTATTTTTTTTTGGCAACTTACGAATTCATAAATTTAGACTATTCAGGTTTACATAGAGTTTATGTTAAAGAACAGCGAGTAGAATGAATCTATTTAGGCGAGTTTAGTAAAAAATATAAGAAATATCTCTAAATTTAGAAAAAAAGAAAAAGTAAAGTACGAATGGTCTGTGCTCGTTATGCTGAATGCCGCCTTACTTATTTATAATTCCGTTGAGTTACAACCAAAACTGATCAGCAGTTTAGGATTTGAAGATGTCAAGATTAATTTTAAATGTAAACTGAAAAAATGGGATACAATTTCATTTTCATTCATTAAAATAGCCTTAACATTTATTTTTCGACTTAATACATTTTTGTATAAAGGAAATCGATATTTCATATATCGGGTTTTTCAACGAGAACTTTGTTTTTCAATTGTGGCTACACCAACAACATGATAGTTTTGACATTTATTTTTTTGACGTATTCGTAGTAGATGCATTGGCAATTGTTGAAATAAATTCAATTTCACACGAAAATCGCATTAAAATCCACTATGAAAATGGTGATTCTGTTAAAGTTACATTCCGTAAAACTCATGATATTTTCAACAGGACGGTTTCAACAGGACGGTGTCACATGTCACACAACCAATGAAATGATCAATTTATTGTAAACCAAATTTTCCGATCGCATATCCCCCCGGGGGCACATAAATATGGTCTTTATAGAACTTCGACTATCTAGACACAGTGCAACTGGGGAAAAAGGGAGCCCAGTCCCCTGAAGTCAGCAGGGGTACAACTGGAAACTCCACTTTATTTCCACGGAAATCAGTGACCCGCAGAGTTCCGTTATTTGTCTCTTTAGACACTTAACTGTTCTCTGGCTGATTATTGAGGCTGGCCCTATATGGGAGTATCGTGGTGGTCGCGGCCCCATAACAGTATAATGGTTATTATGGTGGCCAGGATCATCTCACTGTTAATGACACACTAAGTGAATGATCCAGTCTAGTGAGCATGCTAGACATGTGTTCTGGACAGGAGTTGGAAAGTCTCCAACTCCTAAGCAAGGAGTGATGATTTGCAGCCCTGCTCTGGAACCATCGAAGTTGCAACTAGATAGTTCTGTTGCATAGAATTATGGCTTCGGCTTCCTAAGACGAGCATGACGTTCCAAATTATGCAGTGGTTCGATCCACCATCCACCATTAAATATCAAAACTATCATGTTGTTGGTGCTGCCGCAATTGGAAAACAAATTTCTTGTTGAAAAACCCTATATAAGTTAGAAGATCTTAATTTAAAAAATAATAAATTTTTTTGACAAAATTAAGTTTTTAACTTAAAGAAGCAACGAAGAAGAGACTTCTATCCTAAAATGATTTGCAAAATACTAACAGGGTTACAACCATGGCGTGTCCTTGAACTTGTCACACATTTAATCATCTATCTGACAAAAATTTACAAACACTTTTCTTCCTGTAAGTGACATGCATCGCTATAAAAAAAATACGTTCATATGAAATAGATGGATAGAATAGCAAAAATCGTTAGCATTAAATATGAATTGAAATTTTTCTTAAAGACTAAAAAGATTTTCAATACTACGACAACGGGTGGCCATATACAGTTTGGATATTTTTTTACAGAAGCCTTGAAGGCTTCGTCTGACAAATATTTGTTTGTTTCTAATTTTTGTTTGTATTTTAGAGACAAAATAAATCTGTTCGAAATGTGAAAATGTGGTGCAATTTTATTATTCAATAATTTAAGTTGAGCATTTCGATTAATGAATTATAAATATAATTATTTAAATTAAAAAATCAATTATAAATATTTAAAGGTGTAGTCAGCAGCATAAGAATTTAACTTTATTTGAATATATTTTTGTTGCGATTATTCTATTTAGAAATTAAAGGTTAAATTAATGCAGAATTTTTCCGTGCCTTATTCAATTTCATATGATTAATCTATATGTATAGGGTGTTTTTATGTAGGTATAGAACCTTGAAAAGAAATGGAACAATGATATTTTAAATTGACTTTACTTTATTGGAAAGATAATCACGATTGACTCGGACGTAGTATAATCTGCAGGGCTACTTTTCGATGACTTTATCTTTTCCAAGCAGGCTTATCGGCATAGACTAGCGACTTCACTATTTACATGGTGGTAACTTTACTACTTAAATGCCTAAAAGTTTTATGTCTTCACCTCATGTCGTTCACAAATTAACTGACTATTGCGCAAGAGAGGCAGCCCTTATACTCAATTTTGAGTGGTTCTAACGTTTACTGGAAAACTCTAATTCATTGCATTTAATATAAATGACGTTTTCATCAATAATCAGTGTAGGTGTTTGATTGATTGTGTATCTTCTTGTTTTTGTTCAGAAAATAAAAACAACTAACAGTTTTTATCTTCTGATTGTTAATCTTAGTTCATAAAATTTCAATGTGGCTTCCTGATTTGTAAACAAGCACAATGGGTGATTTCGTAGCAGTATTAATATTTATTATGTTGCATTGACAAAATACAAGGAGATTTGTCGAACGAACTGATTTTCCCATAACGAACTTTCAGTATAAAAGAAGAAGTAGAGTATGTTTAAAAAAACTGAGCATTTAAGGTGCAGAAGATTGCTGGAAAGGAATAAACATTAATGTTAACAAAAATCATACAACACTTTGTGAATAGCAATTGTTTGTGGCTTGAGGTCCTGGGTATCTCGTCAAATTTTTTTTAAAATAAAAATAATAATTGTAGGCGAATATTAAACGAAATAGTTAAGCATGGTACTGCTTTAATGAAGGAATAAAGAAGCAAACAAAAGCAATATTTGTTTGTATCTAACAAATACAATAAAGTTGTAATATTTCTTGATATTACTCCAGATTTAGACTTTTTACTTGAAATTGGTAAAGGACCAATGTTGGTAAGGACCACCTTAATAATGTACATCTCTGTATTCATACATCTATACGCACTTTAGAGTGAGTCACTTTAGTGATTTAAAGGTGAAATTCGTTTATTTAGTTTTGGGTTAAATTTTTAATTGGATTTCAAAATTTGAAGAGCCTCCCTCATGCTGTTGTATTTTGTGTAAAATAAATAAAAAAACATTATTATCGCACAAAATTTATATTGAAAATCCTTAAATGAGCGTTTTTGATAAAAATATTAAAATAATTTTAGCTTAAAATAACAGGTTTGCGTGTTTTCTTAAAAAAAGTGGTGACTTGATATTCGGACATTTTATTTATTTTTCATCATTTACGTGAATTCAAATTCGCACGAAAATCGCATTAAAATAATAAAAATCCACTATGGAAATGGTGATTCTGTTAAAATTAAATTTCGTAAAATTCGTGATATTTTCTAAAAACACAATCGTCCTTCTGAGATCGCTATTAGAAATTTGGTCGTTAAGTTTTAGTCGACAGACTTAATACAAAATGTGCCAACACCAACGGGGGTTCGACTGGGTCGTTCAACTAAAAACATTGCAACCGTAAGCCACAGTGTTGAAACAGGTCCAAATTTATCTACTCATCGACGTTCTCAACAATTGGGGTTATCTAAAACCACCACAAGCGGAATTTTGTATGAGGATTTTAATTTAAAGCCTAACAAGGTTCAACTGGTGTAGGAATTATAGCCGACCGACCATTTACATTGCCGTAGATTCGCTCAATTTATTCAGGAAGAACCGACTAAGCCCATTTTTACTTGTCAGAGTATGTCATGGGTCATTTTATGTGATTGCGTCATTTTTTTTCGAAGATGAGGTTGGAAATGCGATAACAGGCACAAAAATTTGTCCTATAATTGACGACGGTGCCAGCTAAATTTATTGCAAACCAAATTTCCCGGTAGCATAATTTCATGACAATCAGCAGTTAAGTGACCAGCCAGATGGTGTGATTTAACACCACTAGATTATTTTTTGTGGCTCTATGTTAAGGACAGAGTTTATACGAAGCCAATCGAATCGATTTGAGTCTTAGAACTCAAAATCCGTGATGTGATTAAGGAAATAGGAAAGCCATTTTGCCAAAAAGTGATTAAAAACTTTGATGAAAGAATCGACATCTGTCAGCGTGGTCTTGGTGGGCAATTGCCAGTTATCAGTTTTCATTCATTTGAATTATGTTAATCTAAATTTTTTTTTGTTTATTTAAAAAATATACTTCTTGTTGCAAAACCTTTTATAATAAATATTGTAACCACTTGATCTCCAAGGCAATAAATAGCACATACAGCGGAGTACAAAACCGACATGCTAAAATTGGTATTACCTTAAGGGTAAGAAAGAGCGTGCATATGACAATATCGTCTCGCAAGACTTTGAAGGTGAAGCTGCATCTTTAGTTCTCAAGACCCGAATATGATATCTTAAATGACCGAATATAACGTAATTGTCGGCATGGGTGGCATTTGGGTGCGTTTGGCGTTTTATAAAGTTGTCATGATTCATATGGGAGAACATTGTAAAATACGTTCTTTTGCGAAATGTCTTGCCTGGCTTATGAGAGAGAGGCTTAATTAATTGTAAGTTCTGTTTGGTATTAAGTTGCTGCGCTTGTTCCGCTAGTAAATGAAATACTATTGGCATTCCTTTCGGTGAAAACCGTTGTTACTGTTTGTTTGTTTGGTACGACCGTTCGCGTACGCGTTTGATGCGACGACGGTTTTCACCGAAAGAAATGAGTTCTGTTTTATTTCATCAATATCGAACCAAAGGGCATTTTGTACTTTGCATTGAGGCAAAATTATATTTCATTTCTCACATATTCTATTTGTATCACAAATTTTATCCGTTATGTTTAATTATTGTTAAATTTGTACCCACTTTAAGCAACCATAGAGAGTTAAGCGAGTCAAGTTTAAAACTTAATTAAAAAATATTATATTTTACAAAATGACAAGAATTATCCTTCCACATGTGTCTGTAGCTATTAAAAAAAGTGTGTGTGTGTGCATAAGTAATTAAGTACTAAATGTGTACATTTGGTGTTATAAAATAAAGATTAATTCTATTAAACATGACCGCCAAACTCATAGAAGCTTATGAACACGAGACATTAATTTTAAGTGTTTGCAAAAAATGTACTTTAAACGTGAGACATAAAAATCGTATGAAATAACAATTAAACATATATTTTGTAAGATAACAAAGAGTTTTACAGCTAATGTTTTTCTTCTTGGCAAAAGGTTGTTTCTTCAATAGAAGCAGTGTCATGAATCATGAGATTTAAAGAAATTTAATACTTATATTTGTGTCTGTTTTGATAAAAATTATTTTAATTTGTTTTTACAGAGAATATAGGTCGCTTAAAATTGTACATAGAAAACTTGTTCTATTGTTATAACAAAATTATGTGTCTGTTATATCAGTAGCCACAAACTAAAGTTGTCTAATGCTAAGTTGCCGGCGGCAAATTGAACCTTTTATTTCGCTCTCTGAATCACAATAACAAATCACAGTGTTCAAACGATTTGTGTCTTGTTTCCTTTGGACATTATTATACTTATTTTTAATTATTTTTCAATATACTCTTGAATTCTGATATTAATATCTTGATAAATCCTTAATTCTCCTACAGTGTCCAACTGTAAAAATTTATAATTCGGTATTTTTTTCACTTTAGGCCTAAAAATATGCAAAGGCTTTGTTAAAATACATTAAAAAAACTAACCCATTAAGAGGAATACCTAAATTAGCATGTTAACCGCAGCGCTGCCTAGCGCCTAGCTTTTGCGCTGCAATGTTGCAGCTATATAAGAGCGTGGACGTTATTTAATATACATTAATTTTAAGTCATTTTATTTCATAAGCCCCTGATATTTCCCTGAAAATAACTAAATTGTCATTACTCTTCGACAATAAGAAAAGGAAATTATTAAAAACAAAAGACAAATAAGCAGCCAATTTAACTACCTATCGAACGCACTGTCAAAATTGGATTAGTTTTTCGAATTGTTAACAGCTAATGGCGCGCTATTTAGGTTCGCTTCATACATTTTGAACATAAACAATTTTGACAACCAAAATATTTAGTGCGCTAAATATTTTGGTTGTTAGTTGTCTTTTTAATTTCATAATTTAGAGTGCATTTATATTTCAATAAAGTATTGCCTATTTTTAGGATGGCAGTGGAATAATTTAGAATTTAAGGTATAATTTTGACAGTGTATATGCAGGGCACGAAAGCAACATATAAAACAAATACAAGTTGTTTTAAGGTGAGGGTAAGAACTTAGTGTTTTGCTGATAGCAAAGAACACTGATGTCATTATTAGCCAATTGTAGCCATAAAATATTGTTCAACAGAGTTTGAAAGCTTAAACAATTTACGGTAACGGCGGTTTTTTGTTTGTTTTTTATTTGAGCACAAACCCCACCGAACCGTTATTGTCCTTGGATGTGGTGGTTTCTGGATTTTGTCAGGGTGATTGGATAAGTTGTAATCGAATAAGGTTTAATAGAATAAAAATTGAATCGAATAAAACTTAAACTAATAAGGTTTAATCGAAAAAGATTAAATCAAAAAAGATTTAATTGTATAAAGTTTAATCGAATAAGGTTTAAACAAAAAAAATGTAATTTAATTAAATTTAATCGAATAAGGCCTAATCGAATAAAGCTTAATCGAATAACTTTTAATCGTACAAAATTTAAAAGTTTAAACAATTATTTGTAACCCTATAGATGAAATTTTACCCAGAAAAATAACGTAGTCTTAAGATCACAGTAGTTTTTGGCCAGTGGTCGTCGAACGCATTAATTTAAATATGTAGTTTAAATATAATGAAAACTAACAGGCTGTTATTCTAACAGCTAATCGTATGGGTATGGTAATAAAACACAACTCATTAAAACTAACGTATTTCTTAATGCCACATACTTTTTCTAATGGACACGACTAAATCTTATACCATGCTTTTTTCTCAAAAATAAGAATTTTAAATTTTTACTTTTCGTGTAAACCGAAAATAAGTAAAAGATCGTAATATAGCTTTTGGTATCCTAAAGAACATTTTTATAAAAATGTCATGAATGAGTTTAAGGTGACTATTTTTAAAATCATTTGTTGATTATTTTTATGGGGGTGCAAAAGTCAATGAACTTAATCAACATTCGATTTTTTAATTTTAAAATTTATTGTCTAACAATTTGCATACAATAACAGAAAAAGAAAATTAACCGGATATTTAACTTTTTATTATTTTTACTGTCATTATTTAAGCGATCATAAATCTAGATAAAGAAATACATAAGTTTAAAAAAAAAACCATAAAAATTCTCCGAAAGAAGTAAAACAAAAAGAAATTAAAAACATAAGTTGTTTATGTTCCACTTAATTTAAAAACAAAATAAAAATTAATTATTTCCAAAGCAGGCATTAACTTCAAAGTATAAATTATAAAAAGTTGTAAAATACAAAATATACTTTATACATTTTACTGTATATTATTGTCTCGTATTTTAACTTTAATTTATTTAAAATTATATTATTCTCTATACTTGGCTAAACAATTCATTTTACAAAAAATCTTTAATTTTTTGTTTTTTTTTATTTTTTTTTTTTTTGTAATCAAATGAAAGTACGAGGGTAAATTAACAGGGTTGAAAAAATTATTAAAAAATATCACATTTTAAGAAGCGATTAAATTGAAAACAACAACAAAAAACAATAGAAAAATATGAGTGGAGATGCAATTATTGATGGCTTTCTCCAATATTTGTAGTCGTGTATGGGTAATAACCAGGCGAATGTTGTTCTCCAAGGGTGCAATAGTTACTACACATATCCCCACAGAAAATAGACCAGCGGGTTAATTTACAGTTCGAAATATGACTCTAAGGGGCTACCAAAAATTTCGTTCAATAAACCACATGTCTCACGAGCTGTGTGACGCGAGGCATCGTCTTGTTGAAACCATAACTCCTGCACATTATGGTTGTTTAATGAATAGACGAAAAGTCAGTAGTCACCACTGACTGTAACGTTCTGACCAGCACCGATTTTTTAAGAAATACGGAACAATGGTTACACCAGCTCTTGCTGCACACCAAACACTCAGTTTATAACAGTAACTTTAATATATACTTGCTAATTATTATTACTCCATCTACGGCAGCTTTATTTATTGACGTAACCATTCAAACAAAAGTGAGCTTTATCGCTAAACAAAATTCGCTTACCTAAATCGGGATCAGTAGTAACTTGCACAAATTATGATATAGATTAATGTCTGTACCTACTGTAGCGTGCAAGTGTGGTCACTTGTACCTGTACAGTATATTGTGAGTTATTTGTTGATGTCTCATATACAACTTAATAAACGATTGCATAGGCAATCACGACAAATAATTCACACTACACTGTACTGATAGAAGTGACCACATTTGCACGCTACAATAACTTATCCTGGTAGCGATTTTACCACGGGGTGGAATACCATGCGTCCACCAACACCCTCGAAGTGCATACCTTAGAGGGCCGTGCCCGTACTTTTTGCTACCTACCGGAGACTGTCTAAATTACTGCTGCCTCCACAAAGTCATTTGTCAAACCTCGAGTGTTCAAGTCTTTGAGTTTCAGACTCTTACTAAACTAGGCGACTGGTACCACCTTTTATAACCAGAAGCACATGACAAGATGAGAAGGTTTCCCCGGATGAAAGCCCAATTTGCAGAATTTGGCGTCAGGCGTCCGTCTATTAGGGTGGAAATGCTAAACTAACTATAAGTCACTAGACAGGTAACAAAATGGCCGCCAGTTTAAAAATTTAACTGACGGCCATTTTATTTTACCAATTAAATTTTCAATACCTCTAAAAAAACAATAAAATAACACAATAAAACAAAGACAAATCCCAACGAACAAAAAAAAACTGCTACACTGTGCTACGAGACAAAAACCTATTTATTACTAAAGCGGACAAAGGAAGCACGAAAAATATTATATCGAGAAAATACAACAATTTATAAATGTAGTCTAACTGGACTACATTTGAAAAAGACCCAACTGACTCTTTCCAAACAGAAATGTGCAGTCTGCAACGCTGCAAAAAGTTTATTGACGTAAAATTATAAAAATACATGAACCCAGGACTACTAACACTTAAAACTATCACACTTAAGAAAATGGGTTAAGAAGGTTACTAATTTAATTATAGTAGAAGAATCAAAGTTGTAATTGGTATAATATAAACAAAATGTCTCAAGAGTAGAAAACTCTATAGCCTTGCCAATATTTCTTTAATATCTTTAATGGATTTTAAAAATAATAAAATATTTTTCTAAAGAATAATGGCCTATTTCTAAGCGAAAGAAAACTAATTGAGGTGTAAACGAAAAATATAATAAACAGCAAAAAGTCTTCTTTCGCTTAGAATGCCAACGAATTCATTCGCTCGTATTTTCTTCCTATTTCTTCCATCTCCTTTATCCTTTTATATATTTTACAGTTACAAGTTGATACAGCAGCATACAGCAGCAAAATGTCTAAAGCTCATAATTTCCACAGGGATTTAATTTTGAAAACAAATTAGAATTTAAGTAAAACCACAAGCGGCACAACGAATTCAATAAAGAGAAGTCATGCATTATGATTAGTATATTTAATAAAATCAGGAAATATGTATGCACAAATTGCTATTTAACATATATATGTATGTATGTATATGATTACACTCGAACATTGTTAAACCGAACTCGAAGTAACTGCCATTTTTAGTTTGCTATAATCAGAGTGGTTTCCTTTGTTTTAATAATGTTGAAAAGTATATTATTTGTTTGTACATCTGTAATTTTAGACGTAAGTGATTATGATACCCGGCAAACTGTTTTATATTTAATATAATAAAATTAAATAAAATTATATATAATTAATAATATAATATAATATAATACTTTTGTTCAAATCTCTCCGACTTTCCCGTATTTAAATTAAAAATTCTTAGTTTGACAAACCTTAACTTCAAGGTTCTATCTTTTCTTTAATTTTGTTTTTATTTGTCTGGCTTAATTTTGTTTCTGTTTTCAGCAGCTAAAAAGCTGATAAATTTGTTAGAGTTGCTTTTCATTTATTTACAAACAAAACAAATGTATAACAGCATGTACTCGTACTCGTTATCAAATATTTTACCGGAGCGCATTAAAATTGTTTGTTATATAGAAGTTGGCTTTAATCATATTGTTTTATAAACGTGATAATTTAATAGTAAATTAACGGGATAATTGACATATAACGGGATATTGACAGATAAAAGGTTTCATTTATCAATGAAAAATAATATCTGGCAAATGTCCACCACAACCACGCCGACAAATATCGAATATTTCATCAAAGTTTTTAATAAATTTTTGCCTTATTGGCGGTCCTTTTTCGTTAATTACATCACCGATTTTGATTATAAGGCTGAAATCAATTCGATTGGCTCCCGATAGACTCTGTTCTTAACATAGTCCCACAAAAAATAATCAAGTGGTGTTAAATCACATGATCTGGTGACATCTGGCACCATTCTGTTGAAGTTAGTGATATGCACATCGTCAATTAAAGGGTTCAAAAATTGCCAAAATTAGCATCTCCCGATAGCGTGATCCATTGACTGTTACTGCATTTCCAGCCTCATCTTCGAAAAAACGACCCTAGCACTCCTCTAGACCACACAGCGCACCATACAGTGACACGTTGAGCATGCATAGGCTTCCTAATAATCGCTCTAGGATTTTCAGAAGCACAAATGGGCAAGTTTGCTTGTTGACATTACTTGACAAGTGAAAATGGGCTTCGTCTGAAAAAATGATTTTTGCAGAGAAACCATCACGAAATCGAAATCGATTCGATTGGCTCCGTATAGACCCTTGTCCTTAACATAGCCCCACGAAAATAACCTAGTGGTGCTATATCGCTTAACTGCTGATTGTCGTGAAATTATACGAACGGGAAATTTGGTTTGCAATAAATGATCGTTTTGCTTGCTGTAGGACAGGGTGTGGCACTGTGCTGTTGTAACCACATGTCAGTGATATCCATGTCGTCAATAATAGGCCAAAATTGATTTGTTAGCGTCTCCTGTCTTATCTTCGAAAAAAAACGGCCGAATTACTCAACCAGACCATACAGTGACACGATGAGCATGCAAAGGCATCTCAATAATCGCTTTAGGATTTTAAGAAGCCCAAATGCGGCAATTATGCTTGTTGACATACCCTCACAAGTGAAAATGGGCTACGTCTGAAAAACTGATTTTTTCAGAAAAACCAGCCGGTTGTTTTTGAATGAATTGAGCGGATGTGAATGGTCGGTCGGCTTCAATTCCTGCACCAGTTGAAACTTGCAAGACTTCAAAGTCAAATCCTTATGCAAATTTGTCATGTGGTGATTTTTGATAATCCCAATTGTTGAGAACGTCGAGGAATTGACAAATTTGGTTCAACATTTTGGCTCACAGCTGCGATGTTTTCAGTTGAACGACTGTTGTACGAAACTATTACGATTTTTTTACGAAATGAAACTTTAACAGAACCACCATTTTCATAGTGGACTTTAAGTATTTTAAGGCGATTTTCGTGCGAAATTAAATTCATTGTAATAATTGCCAATGCATCTACTACGAATATGTCAAGACCCTAATTGTCAAAATTATCATGTTGTTGGTGTTGCCACAATTGAAAAATAAACTTCTTGCTAAAAATAATATTACATTATAACTGGTGTCAGTTATAACAGTGTTCGACTGTTTTTATATGCATGAATTAACGGCCAAAAGTATGCAAGGGATTTTAAATGGTAATGAAACAAAAGCATCTCATAATTTTAGCCTAACGCAAGTTTTAACAATTTAAAAAAAAATATATATTTAAACTAATTTTATTTTTCTACACCGCAAATCTGCCATTAGCAAAATATCTGGTATTAAATTTAAAGCTGCTAAATAAACAGTTAGCTTTCATTTAAATTTAGTTCTAGCAGTTTTTGTGTCTTGTATGATGAGAATTTCTTGCTCCTTAAAAATGAATACAGATCAATTAGTAGCTCTTCATATCATTTTTACTTTTTTACTTTTGCAGTTTTTATTGTCTTCAATGTGATTAATATTTTACAAGAAAATTTAGTAATAATTAAAATATAAGAAAATTAATTAGGTGACAAACACTCAAATGTCGCAATCAGATTCTGTGAGCATGTGAGTAATTTTACATAACTTTTACAGACTTACTTATTTCGTATGTAAAAATACGAGAACAGTCGTAGAATTTGATTACAACATTTGAGTGTTTATTATCTGCTTTAATTTTGAACGACTGGGATTACAGCTATGTGGTCTGACATTTCTGAACTGTGGCAACACTATTATCGCTCATAGTGTAAGATCGACAAATATAGAAAAATTACGGGACAATGACCTAATAATTACAAAGACTGACAAAGGAAATACGACAGTAATAATGCATAAAGAGGATTATATAGACAAAACACAACAATTTATACAGTAGACCAACTGCACTAAATTTAGGAATGACCCAACTCAGTCCTTCCAAAAGGAAATTCGCAACCTATTAAAATGCTGCAAAACTTTTATTGTATACATGTACATGAAAATGAATCCAGGACCACCGACATTCAAAGCACAACCAAAAATACACAAGGAAAACATACCAGTTAGACCCACTATAAACTACAGACCTGCACCGGCATGCCACCTAGCTAAACACCTCACCAGCGTACTTAAGGAAAGGATAAATTTACAAAACACATATACTGTAGGTAATACACAAGACCTCATTGATAAACTTAAGGACATCAAAATAACCGAAAACACGCGACTCGTTTCCTTTGATATCAAGGATCTATATACTTCAATACCAACACATGAAACCTTAGATATTCTACGCAACCCACTAGACAATTTATACGAAAGGCAATACATCACTGATATTATAGATATTGCAAAGACGATAATAAAACAGAACTACTTTAGATTCAATAACAACTTTTACAAATTACCTGAGGGACTCGGTATGGGAAACCCAACTTCCTCAATCTTCATGGAAATTTTCATGCAAAATTTCGAATCACTACACGTAAAAACACTCATGGAAAAACACAAAATAACTCATTACTATAGATACGTAGATGACATTATAAGCATCCTCGAGCAAGGCAACGGCGAACAAATTCTAGAAAACTTAAACACAATTCATGATAAGATTACATACACAATGGAAAAAGAACAAGACAGAAATTTACATTGTCTTGACATCATTATAACACGAGGAACTGACTATTTAACATTCGACTTTTATAGAAAACCAACAACAACGGACACTACCATGCACAACACCTCAAACCACCCTACCCAACACAAACTAGCAGCGTTTAGACATATGATACACAGGCTTGGGATAATTCCACTTACTTCAGATAAGTACAGGAGGGAACTCGACACAATCTACGCCATAGCTGTGAATAACGGGTACAAAACCACTACCATCGATAAACTACTTAGACAATACAACAACAGTATAGAACAGAAATAGAGAAGACAAAGAGACATCCGATACAACACGACGGCACACCTTTACTTACACAGGACCAGAAATATATAGACTAACTAACCTTTTTCACAAAGAAGGAATACTCACAGCACTAAAAACTGGTAGCACTTTGAGACATAATCTCAGAACAACGACAGAAACAACTGACAAATTTAATTCCAGCGGGGTATACAGACTTACCTGTACCTGCAAACGAACCTGTATAGGGCAAACTGGACGAACACTAAAAACAAGGTTTACAGAACACATACGCTCATACAAACGGAAAAGAGAAGATTCAAACTTTGCATTACACCTTGACACTCACGGACACACACCAAGGGAAATAGATGAATGTATGACATTATTACATCCTAGCAAAAAAGGACGAACACTAGGCATTCTTGAAAATATGGAAATCTACAAAACAAAAACATTCAACAACGACACAATTTTCACACCATTGAAACTAATCATGCAAACGGGCTAACGAAAAACACCCTCAGACGGACACACGTACCTACACAATAGTAAAAGACGGAGGTATCGACAAATTCACTCTGCTTATCTGAATATATACGAACCTAATAACAGAACTGCCTGAAAGCCAACACTGACTCACCAGTACAAACTAAACCGCGGCTTGAGAATGATGCATTCGCATCGAAAGCGCTCGCCATCGAATACAAACCAGCCAGTTAGGGCGGAATATGGCAATATAAAATATAGAACAGTTTAGTACAATCCTATACTTTTCCATTTTTATTTATTATCTCACTTCGCCGATAAATAGTATGCTATGATGTACATTATACCAACATAAACCTTAATACAGATTAGAAAAGTGGATGTTATTAATAGGCGGCGACTGCAATATGAAGCCACGACAATAAATTAATTATATATTTCGTAATCAAACTCTTAAGCTCTACAGCAAAACTCCCTCTTTTCTCTTCTCCATAACCTAATTTCCAGTTCTGGCACAATATATTGCATGTTTACGGGTCATCACCGTGGCAACAACATACTGGTAGCAGAGGCTATAATAGCGGAATATAGGGCAAAATTTATAAAGTGATATAAAGTATAAAACTAATATAACTATTTGATAAACTGAAGTCATGTTCATATCAGCAAAAAACTGAGTCTAATCATTTGAATAGTAGTGTACGAATCCATAATTATGTGATTGATTGCAGTGGTTTTGTGCTTTAAATTACAATCCCACTTTAATATTCTCATAAGAACAAATAAGTCGTGTGGAAAACTTTTGTGTTTCGACTTAAAATTTTTTAAGATAACAAAAAAAAGTTTCCCTCTTCCCTTCTCTTTTGCTTAATAAAGTTAACAAAGTTCTTGCAATATTTATAAGGAGCCATTGAAGAAGTGGTATAAATTGCTTCAAGTTTTTCAAGATGCTGACACATTTGAAAAATTAATTCATCTTGATCTCAAAGGGATAAGATGTTAAAGAACTAAGAAAAATAAAAGTATAGTGCTTAGTATATTACTTAACAAAGTTTAGGAGTTTTAATAACGTATTAAGGAGTGTCTTCTAGTTTTCTTATTGCAATAGGTGGTTTTTTCATAGAGGTACTGCAGTTTAAGTTGGTAACACTTTTTTAACTAGCGTCGATTTTGTCAGTTGTCAAGTGATTTAAATTTTTTTTTTCATAAGTGAGTTTGGTTTAGCGAAGCAGCTCACTTTTGCTTGAATGAATACGCCAATATATAAAACTGTCGAATTTGGAGTGATTATAATCTTCGAGAATATGTTGAGACACCGTTACAACCAGAAAAAACTGACTGTTTAGTGTGCTTTATGGATTGGTAGAATCATCGATACGTAGAGTCAATAGTGACCACTATAGAGTTGTGATTACTAACTTTTTCGGTCTTCAATTGAATAATCATGATATGTAGGAGCTGTAGTTTCAACAATATGGCGCAACATGTCACATAGCTCGTGCTAAAATTACTTTATTGAAGGAAACATTAGGTAACCGCATAGTTTCACGTTTTTGATCCGTGAATTGGCCTCTAAAATTGTGCGATTAAACACCGTTGGACTTTTTTTTGTGTGGGGATATGTGAAATTGGTAGTCTACGCCGACAAGCCCGAAACGATTGATCATTTGACGGACAACATTCGCCGCATTATTGCCGTTATACGGCAACAAATGTACGACCTTGTTTATGCCTTTTAATAAACGTTTTGTTATATTGAGTTTTCTTATTGCAAAATAATAACATAACACTTTAGAGTTTTAAATTAAGATAAACGATTTATTTACTTTCAATACACACAAAATAAACACGATGACAGCTTCATCACTGTAACACCTAAAATATGCTTTATTCTTTTGTTGTTTTAACTCAGCGACGTTTCAACCTTAAATCAATTCATATGCCCAGCAAGTAGTGTGAAGCGTGCATGCATAGACACTTGTACCGATAAAGTGTAGTGTGAGTTGATTGTTGCGATTGCCTATGCAATCATTAATGAAATTGTTTATGAGGCATCATGTGTCACTCTAAGTTATTTACACTGGCAGCGATCACTAACAGTGTATTTGCCGCAAACCGATGGAACATACAGGGTGTTATACTTCAACTGTGGATGCTTACCAGCATTCCAAACTGGACAATATAGAACGATTTAGTTGATAGTTAGATTTAGTACTCACATTTGCAATGTAATATATTTATGAGTCCAGATTGGAATGCTTGTGAGCATTTTTTGACAACATCATTTTTTTTTGTGAAAATTAGTTTTTTTTTTCTAAAAATTAAATTTTTTACTAAAACAAAAAAATTATGATAATTCAAATTTTTATTGTATTACGAAGAAAAAAGTTCGGCAGTTATGAATAAAAAATGATATCTGGCAAATGTCCACAACGAACACATTGACACATGTCGAAACTTTAATCAAAGTTTTTAATCACAAAATGGCGGTCCTATTTCATTGATTACATCACGGATTATGAGCTTTAATGCTCAAATTAATTAGATTGGCTCCGTATGGACTCTGTCCTCAACGTAGCCTCACAAAAAATAATCCAGTGGTCGTAAACCACACGATCAGGCTGGCCACTTAACTGCTGATTGTCGTGAAATTATGCGATCGGCAAATTTGATTTACAATATAGTAACATGTTAAGCATGCAAAGGCATCTCAATAATCGCTATAGGATTTTTGGAAACCCAACTGCGGTAATTTTTCTTGTTGACATACTCTGACTGAAGGAAACGGGGTTCGTCGGAAAAAATTATTTTTTCATAAAAACCAACCGGTTGTTGCTGAATTACGGCGATGTGAATGGTCGGTAGGCTTTAATTCCTACACCAGTTGAACCTTGTAAGGCTTAAAAGTCAAATCCTTACACAAAATTCGCCATGGTTTTGGATAACCTCGATTGTTGAGAGAAATTGACAAATTTTGATCTGCTTCAACACTGTGGCTCACGACTACGATGTTTTTAGCTCGCACATTTAACGACCAAATTCTTAATAGCGGTATCAGAATGACGAATTTTACAAAATGTAACTTAAATAGAACCACCATTTTCATAGCGGGTTTTTATTATTTTAGTGCAATTTTCGTGCGAAATTGAATTTATTGTAACAACTGCCAATGCATCTACTACGAAAACGTCAAAAAACTAAATGTCAAAAATGTCATGCTGTCGGTGTTGCAACAATTTAAAAATAAACTTCTTGTTAAAAAAACCTGATAATAACGGCGGCTTATATACAATTTTTTTCTATATAAACAACAATTGTTGTTGTACTGTTGTCATTCCACTCGGTAGTTACTGGCAGTTTGTTCTAGATAGTAGTGAAGAGTAAGTATTATGTCTGTTAGTATAAATAGTATTGAGTTATGTTGTTCCTTTATTAAGGTCGTATCTACTTATGCAGGTAAATTATCCTGCCACCTGGCATTTTATGCGGGGCTAATTTAATGTTTTCGTTCGTCTTTTATTATTTGCTGGGTAGGTATAACGGTTTTTACCTAGGGGAATGACAACAGCATTTCATTTACTGGCGGAACAAATCCAAACAACTTAATTGATGCTGTATTCGTGAAACAACTTTTATCAGCTTTTAGAATTTTTGCATTTTTATTAGATCTCGTTAGCGAAAATAAATGTTTGTTATTTTTGTGGTAAAAAACTGAATAAAAGTATAAAAATTTTTGTTGCAGAAACAAATAAATAAAAATGCAAAGAATGAACAATATTTAACATTTGTGATATTTCGCATAATAAAATTGTTTAAGTTTTATTAAAAGAGATTCAGCAAAAGATTAAATAAAACAATAATATGAGGAGTGCGAAATTATTGTGAGAACTTTCTGAAATAAATTAAATGGCAAAAATATTAAAAAAAGAAATAAAGTTAAATGTTTGCAATATAAAAAGTAATGTGCAAAATTTTTAAGGTAAAAATTTAAAAACAATTTGCAAGCTTTAGTTAACAAGGGAGATTTAACAATTTAATCAATTTAAATAAAATTTTTAGTTTTGAATTATTTATATTTTTATTTTATTTATATTGTAACGAAGATGATTTGCTAAAGTTTTCAAATAAAATAATTATCAGTAAAAAAGTAAACGAAATAACCTATTGTGTCTTTTATAAATTGCGTAGTTTTCTAAGAAATCTTATACATATAAGAAAACAACAACATGCCTTTAAGAAATTCCACGAAATAAGCTAAATACCAGCCAGCAGAAGTAGTCCAAAATATGCTTTAATAGTTGTGCTGTCTACAGTAAGCCAATTGACCTAAAGAAATCGATTGAATAATATATTTGTGACTCATACATTACCGTTATTAGTCATCTTGTTACTTAGTTATATCAACAACTAATTTCATTATATCAGAGGGCATAAATAACAGAAAACATGATTTTATATTACCCGTTATAGAAATAGCACACCGCGTTGGGCCAGGAGTAAGATTTATAATGTTCTACTTAGAGAATCTTCCAACTTCTATTATTGTTGATGTTTGTGACCATAAATATTTATCATTCTTTAATGGATACGTTTCGATTTCACCTGCAGTTTTATCAAGACTTTCGCAGTTATCTACGCTAGATCATAATGATAAGTTGGAGTCATAAACAGATGCAGTTTCACAAACGCAATCTCGTACATTTTCACTTGATGTGCCCTGAGGACTTTTCTCTTTTGAGTCTGATTGTATAAAAAAAGATTTAAAAAATAAATGCTCTGTTGCTAATACTTGCAACTATGCCATTTTAAGATTATTTTATAATTTAAGATAAAGTTAAGGATATAGAATTTGTCTGAAGTTTTGGTCCTAATAAACTAAAATATTCGATCACTTAGATTACATTAAAATATTAATTTCACATAAAATTTATAGATTTAATTCGCTATATTTTATCCTCCTAATGAATAGGTTGCTCAATTGAACACTATTTTCTGTGTTGATTTGAGTAGTAGCAGATTTCAGGAGTCTCGATAATGTCAAAAATTTTGTGAAAAATTCTTTTGATTTTTCTTGTTATCAAGCAGAAATGGGTCAGAAAATTTTATTGAAATAGTTTAAGTGTAATTTACGCCCAGACTACACTTGCCGCAAATATTTTAGTAGCAACACAAAACCGTAACTAGAATAAGAAATCAAAATAATTTCTTTGATAAATAATTATTTCGTAAATAACCAATTGATAGCACAATTATTCACGAGAGAGGTTTCAATATAATTAAATTGTTATTATTTACTTTCAATACACATAAAATAAACACGATGGCAACTTCTCTACTGTAACACCTAAAAGATTATTTTGTTGTGTTTACACAACAATTTCAACTTTAAATCAATTGATTTGCCCAGCAAGAGGTGCTTATAAAGCTGTCTTAAGGGGTTCTCGCATGTACAAGAATATTCTAATTTAATATCGCCCTATATTGTTGTTGTTATTATCATTCAGTTTAGGGGCCGGCTTCATTGTGTGTTTTGTTTTTGTTCTGTGATTAGTTGTTTTGTTTTCTGTTGCTTCTCTTATTTGGTAGAATTTCTTACAAGCCTTTTGTTGTTGTCTTGTGTGTATAAGATTTCTTAGAAAACTACGCATTTTGTTAAATACACAATAGGTCATTTCGTTTACTTATTACTTACTAATAACTATTTTCTTTGAAAACTTAAACAAATCATCTTCGTAAAAATATTTTAAATAAGCACAATGTTTAGAACATTCTCTTATAAGATTAAATTATCATCAAAACCGAACAACTAATGTTTGATGTTTTGTTATCGCACTTGATCTTGAAAAAACCTGAAAAATAGAAAATGCAAAATATTTGAATAAAAGTTATAAATAATTAAAAAAAAATTTAAATTCATTCATAAATAATTAAACAAAGATATTTAAAAAATTAAAATTTGTTATTGTGCTGCAATATTTTTTTTGGGGGTTATAAACATATCGGAAAATTTTTTAGTAGCTAATTAGAAAGCACTAGGTCAATTTTAATAAAAAATTTTTAAAAGTTTTTTTGACCTAGTGCTTTCTAAATAACTATTAAAAAATATTAAAAAGGTCAAAAAACTATAACTATTATACATATCGGAAAATGTTATTATCATGCTAGATATTAATATGTTTTTGATATAATGAAATTATGTTAGAAAAAATTATTTTCCTTTTTTTTTAAATCGCAGTAAATGCCATATTCGGTACTCTTCTTTGAATTCGTACATTGTTTCTTTGCCTTTTATTTATTTTTATTACTTTTTATGTTTTCGTGGAAGTAATTTCATTTATATTTTAAAAATATAAAATCACATTGTAACTTTGATTTTAAAATGTTTATGACATCACATGACTTAATATAAATAGCACTGAGTAGTTTTTTTTTTTTAAAAAGAGAAGTAGCATTTCAGGCAACAATGCCTATTTAGTCAAGTACCGTGCTACATTCTTTAGGAAAGGGATAGAGAAGAGATGAAACAGGTGGTGAAATTAGAAGGATAGTCGGAAATTAACTGCCGTATAAAGATAGCACAGCGATCAGTGACTATGCCTTCATCGCTGAGCAGCCCCACCGACAGTCAATTTTTATTTTTGTAGTGAAAAAAACTAAGGTCTTCGTTGGGAATCGAACCCACAACCCCTGTACTGACAAGTTAGTACACTACCTACTAGCCTACAGGGGCACCTAAGTAGGGCCTGGGCACCTACAGGGCACTGAGTAGTTTGTTTTTCAATTGTGGCAACATCAACAACATGATAGTTTTGACATTCCGTTTTTTAATGCATTCGTAGTGGATGCATTGCCAATTGCTACAATGAATTCAATTTCGCACGAAAATCGCAGTAAAATAATTGAAATCCACTATGAAAATGGTGGGTCTGTTAAAGTTACAATTCGTGATAGTTACGGACAATATAATCACCCTTCTGAGTTCACTATTAAGAATTTGTTCGTTAAATTTGAGTCGACAGGCTCGATACAAAATGTGTGTGTTCGATCGGGTCATTCAACTGAAAACATTGCAGCCGTGAGCCACAGTGTTGAAGCAGATCCAAATTTGTCAATTCCTCGACAATTGGGGTCATTAAAAACCACCACATGGTGAATTTTGCGTGAGGATTTGACTTTGAAGCCTTACAAAGTTCAACTGGTGCAGGAATTGAAGCCGACTGACCATTCACATCGCCGTAGATTCGCTCAATTTATTCAGGAACAACTAGGTGAAGCCCATTTTTAGTTGTCAAGGTATGTCAACAAGTAAAATTGCCGCATATGGGCTTCTAAAAATCCTAGAGCGATTATTGAGAAGCTTTTGCATGCTCAACATGTCACTGTATGGTGCGCTATGTGGTCTGTAGGCGTGATTGGGCCGTTTTTCTTTTCGAAGATGAAGCTGAAAATGCGCTAACGGTCAATAGATCACGCTATCGCGAGATGCTGACAACTTAATTTTTGCCTATTATTGACGACGTGAATGTCGCTGACACGTGGTTTCAACAGGACGGTGCCACATGTCACACAACCAAATAAAACAAAACCAAATTTTCCGATCGCATAATTTCACGACAATCAGCTATTAAGTGGCTAGCCAGATTGTGTCATTTAACATCACTTTTGTGAGGCTATGTTAAGGACAAAGTCTATACAGAGCCAACCGAATTCCAGCCTTAAAACTCAAAATCCGGGATGTGATTAACAAAATAGGACCGCCATTTTACCAAAAAGAGATTACAAAATTTTATAAAATAATGGACATCTGCCAGCGTTGTCGTGGTGGATATTTGCCAGATATCATTTTTCATTCATAATTGCTGAACTTTTTTTTTCGTAATACAATAAAAATTTAAATAATCCAAAAAATTGAATGAATCAGAATTTTTTGTTTTATATATATTAATTTTTTTTAAAGAGAAGTAGCACTCAGGCAACAATGCCTATTTAGTCAAGTACCGTGCTACATTCTTTAGGAAAGGGATAGAGAAGAGATGAAACAGATGGTGAAAGTAGAAGGATAGTCGGAAATTAACTGCCGTATAAAGACATCACAGCGACCAGTGACTACGCCTTCATCGCTGAGCAGCCCCACCGGCAGTCAATTTTTAATTTTGTAGTGAAGAAAAACCAAGGTCTTCGTTGGGAATCGAACCCACAACCCACATACTAACAAGCTAGTACACTACCTACTAACCTAAGGAGTGAAGGCTGCGGCCTACTTCGGGCTTTCGAAATTGCTACCAGGAGTGACCGGAGGATATACGTATTCGATGGCCTCCTGGGGCGTGGGTGATGTCCAATCAACCAAGTGGTTTGACCACCATCTGATTATGACTATATAGTCGGTGCAGATGTAAATCAAATCACACACTACCTACTAGCCTACAGGGGCACCTATATTGTTCTTGTTGGAAAACCCTTCGTCAGAAAAAGCAAATATGCCCTTAAAGGCGAATATATAAGATTCATTTAAATTAATAAAATTAAATGCTTGTCAATGTTGTATTTGTCTGTATTTTTATAAAATAGAAAATTTAGAAACTTGGAAAATTAATCACTTATGTCTTAGTTTTGTTGTTGTTTTTACTTATAAGTCTAACCTTTTTTCGACATTCTGTATTGTGTTGTGTTGTGATGTGTTTAATTGTTTAAGTTCATGTGTAAACATCTACCCGTGAGGCTTTGTCATTGAAGGGACATTTAAGTTGTAAATAAACATATTTAATTTTTAATGGTACTAAATCTTTTATTTCTTTTATTATGGATGGACAAAAAACCCAGAGAAATAAAATAAATGTAATTTATTTTTTAAGGATCTTAAGAAAATTAATTTGCTGTTTTATTATAAAATGTTCAAATTTTAATCAAGGTGAGGCACAAAATACATGCAATAAAAACTTTAATAAAGCAAAGGAAAAAAGTAATAAAAAGTAAAAATTAAACAAAAATATTAAAATATAAATGATTAAAAAAAAGGTTCAGTAGTGTCATTTTTTTAAAAATACAAATTATGACATAAAAATATTATTTTAATATTTAAAAAATTTAAATAAAAATTAAAATGACAGAATATAAAAAAGTTTTTTTTATTATTATTATTATTATTCTTTATTCTTTATACAACCAGCACAAAAAATGATAATATCTTATAAGTGACGGTGCTATTGATCCTTCACATGTACCAATTGAGTTATTATAAAACTTAAATCTAGAAACAAAGCATTAACAATACACAGGTATACAATGAAATAAATGTCAAGAATAATAAAGTTATAATTAAGAGTTATAATAAAGATATAACTAATCGAAAAAAAATGTAATGTAAAAGTGTTAACATAAAAATTAAGTTAAGGTTGGGTAGAACTAAATGATTTATAAAGATGCTTTTTAACAAAATTTGCGTTGCCTATTTTCTGTATAGAATTTGGCAAAGAGTTCCAAAGGCTGGTTGTAAAGGGTGTTTTTTTAAGCCCGATAGAACTTGAAATTGTAAAAAATAACACAAAAAAATTTAATTGTAATCAAAATTTCTTTTTTATTCGAAGGATCAATACGTGACATTAACATTTGAAAATGATTTCGGGCATATGGGCACCGCGGGTGTTCTTGACGAAGCGCATTCTGGACGTCCAATTTTGGGCCACTTTTTCGAGCACTGCTGGGCGTATGTCACGAATAACACGAACAATGCTGTCCTCCAAGGCGTCAATTGTTGCTGGTTTATCAGCATAAACCAGTGACTTCACGTAGCCCCACAGGAAATAGTCGAGTGGTGTCAAATCGCACGACCTTGGAGGCCAATTGACAGGTCCATTTCTCGAAATCAACTTATCGCCAAATTTTGATTTCAATAAGTCGATGGTTGCGTTCGCTGTATGGCACGTAGCGCCATCCTGTTGAAACCACATCTCGTCCGGATCAATGTCATGCATATTTTCAAACAAAAAATCATTGATCATGGTGCGGTAACCATCTCCATTGACCGTAACGCGAGCTCCGGCCTCATTTTTGAAGAAATAAGGTCCGATGATGCCACCAGCGTGAAAACCGCACCAAACGGTGCATTTTTCTGGATGTAATGGAGTCTGTAGGGTCTGTTGCGGATTGGTCTCACTCCATATGCGGCAATTTTGCTTATTAACAAACCCGTTAAGCCAAAAATGCGCCTCATCGCTGAACACAACTGCTCTAGAGCCCAATCGTCGAAAGAACGACGCATATAATGGTCTCGTGGCTACAATTCCTGCACCAGCTGGATCTTATACGGGTGTAGGCCGAGATCTTTGCGCAAAATTTTCCACGTAGTGGACGGACAGAGCCCCAATTCCTGCGACCGACGACGAATTGATAAATTTGGATCTTCTTCCACATTTTCGTTTACAGCGGCGATATTCTCTTCAGTACGCACATTCCTTCGACGTGTTGGTGTTATTGCATCCTCTAGAGAGTATGTGGTACGAAATCTATCGACAGTTCGACGAATGGCTTGTTCAGATGCACGGTTATGTACGCCATAAAAATGACGAAGTCGTCTATAAGTTGCGCGAATCGACGACTGATTTTCAAAGTAAATTTGGATAATTTCATAGCGTTGTTCAAGCGAATGTCTATTCATGATGATTTGTCAGAGTATACTGAAACAAATAAAAAAAATGTTTCATCAAAATTTCATTTTTTGTGTTACTTTTTACAATTTAAAGTTCTATCTAGCTTAAAAAAACACCTTTTATTTATGAAAAACTGGCGTTGAGATAACAGACTCTTGTATTTCTTCTGGATAATGTTCCTAACACGATGAGATCTTGCAAAAACTATCCCATGTAATAGATATGATGGTCGTTCCGAGGTGACGATCCTATGCCAGAAAATTAGACACCTTTATTTTATAAGATCATCGAATGTCATTCTAAAAATTATATTAGAGTATGATGAGATATGATCACAGTGGTCTTTCTGAAATATGTTACGGACAATATTGTTATATGCGACTTTTAGTCTGCGCTGATCAGTACTGTCACAATTGGCATAGATTTCACAGCCGCAAAGAAGTGAAGGGATTGGATAAGTCTTTGCTAAAAGCATGCGAATAGCAAACAGTGTAGAGTCCTTTAACCACCATAGGCTGCGAAGTTTACTGTAAACTCTGCCAACGACAAAGGTAATGTGATTAGCCCAAATTAGATGCCGATTCTACCAATTCGATCACATTCCCGTCAATTCTCACATTAATGTTAACCAGAGTTCTCCTAGCTTTTGAGAGGACAATACATTTCGACTTCGAAGCATTAATATACAATCCATTAGACATGGCCGAGCGATTGATCATGTGCAAATCGTCATTTATCCCATTCACACACATAGGAACGTCTTTAATCCAGCTTTTGCTATAAACCTGCACGTCATCAGCATACATGTGCATCCTACTGCTTTTAGAAATGTCAGGTAGGTCATTTATGTAGAGGCAGAAAAGAAGTGGACCCAATAGAGAGCCCTGTGGTATTCCTCTACTAACTACAAGGATGATAGGAGATCTTATCATCAACACTTGACATCTGTAAATCAGATAGGAGAATATTAGACTGCAGGCCGAGCTTGAGAAATAAAATAACTTACGCAGTTTTATTAACATGATAGAGTGATAAATAATAAATAGTTTTTTTTGAATTTTAACAGAATATTGAGGTTAAATACTGAAAATAAAGAATACAGACCAGTAAAATTATGTGTCTTTTTTTAAATTTTTAATCAACTACCAAAAACTCGCTCTTACTCTCGACTGTGAACTTTTGTCGTTCAGCAGTACTATAGTTTTCGATCTAATGATGTTTTCATTGTTTATACTAACAGATATAATTCTAATTCTTCTAGCACTATCTACAAACGCGGCTTGAAAATTATGTCATCGCATCGAAAGCACTTGCCGATCATACGGAACAGCCAGTAACGATGGTTTTTTACCGAGGGCAATGACAACAATTACAATTGTATAATAATATTATGTATTAAGAAGTTTCAGGAACCTGCAATTTTTCTGTAAGAAATTTTTGCTTCTCCAATTAGAAAGTAACGAAATAATGATTTATTATTGAGTAACACTATACGTTTAGGTAAAAATTGCTTAGAGAATACGTAGCGTAAATGTTGTTAATGCATAATATTTTAACGAAGAAAATAATTATCAGTAAAAAAGTAAACGAAATGACTCACTGTAAATTTTATATAGTATGTAGTTTAATAAGAAATCATATTCACACAAAAAATATGCCTCTAAGAAATTCTATGAAGTAAGATCAATAATAGACAACAAAAGCAACTAACACTGAATAAAAAAAATTCTATACAGAAAATACAACAACAATATGCTTGTAAGAAATTCTACCAAATAAGATAAGCAACAGAAAATAAAACAACTAATCACAGAACAGAACAAAACAAAACACACAGCCAAGTCGGCACCTAAGCTGAATGATAATAACAACTATAATATGGAGCGATGTTACAGTAGAATATTCTAGTATATGCGAGAATAGCCAACAAACATATAAGCACCACTTGCTGGGTAAATGATTTCATTTAAGTTGAGTCATTAGTGAGTAGAGACAACAAAGCTCCCATCGTGTTTATTCTGTGTGCATTGAAAGTAAATAAATCGTTTAACTTAATTTTAAACTTTAGCATGCAGTGTTATTATTTTCCAATAAAAGAACTCAATATAACAAAACGTTTATTAAAAGTAATAAACGTAACAATATGCTATTAAATGTTTTTCGTAATTCAATAATTTTTTATTGATTAAAAGACCAAACGTTTGAAACTTTAACTTAAGTATTAATCAATTAGTTTGAATGGAATACTGAGCGATAACCAGAAACTACTTGATTTAGTTTTCGTTTTGATATTAACGTATGTACATCCCTGTAACGCAATCTCCTTATCTGAAGATTGTTATCATTCCTACAACTGAAATCAATTCATCTAACGCAAAACCACCTATTGCGAATCATAAGTTCAGGATTAAATCATTTTGTTTCAGAAAAACGCTAGTTTTGTTATTTGTTAGATGCACTCCTATTCAATATTATATATTCTGAAATTTTTGTAAAGGTGGAGGCACCTAGTCATCCTTAAAGAAATTACCGTAGAAGAGTTCTTGATTGCTTGTTGTTATTTTATGGGTAATAAGACCAGCTTAATTTACAAAACTTCTTTACATGTTCAAAAAAGAAAAAAAAATTGTCTCTTCCATAATTTTTAATAAATCTTAACGAAAAATTATTTAGACGAAAGAATCCACAAAAGAATTAAACCAATATATCTTAATAACTATTTAATGAGTTAAATGGAGCTTTAAATGATTTATACTTTTATAGGAGTAAATAGATTTTAAACAGAATGAAATGAAATTATTAAGACATTATAATAAATTCAGTACAGCTTTGAAAGCCTTAAGAAATAACAATAAATAAAAGAATGGATTTAAACACATCTTCTTTAGAATTATTAAATACATTAAAATATAGTTAAGTACTGTACAGCTAGTAAAGTACAGTACAGCACAATATGCTGTACTGGATTGCAATCTAATATAGTAAAGTTCAATAGAGAAAAGTATAATACGATAGAGTACAGTTTAGTACTGATTCCACTGTGCTTGTTGATCTCCTCAAACGAGTTAAACGAGTTAAAATCAGGGTAATTGTAAGGTTATGTTTCCATTCTCTTTGCTCCTGTCCTAAACTTTCAATTCTATCTGTCCTCTGCAGATTATTGATATTAATGTTCATTTAGGTTACTGGCAAGAGTTTTGTCAATTGTGGCCATGAAAGACAACTTTAACGATATAATCACTCTAGATCAAGAATAGACTCCTGCGAACAGGATTGTTTTTAATGCTAGTGAGATCCAGTTCTACATGCTTCCTCATTAATGCTGATTTATTTCATTTCATGCATGTAGGATTCTTTTTCTACCCTATTTCTTATTTTTCTCAATGACCTTCTTTGTCAAACTTTCAAACTTGTTAACTCTTTCAGAGATAACAGCACCATTTGCTATTCATATTCTTTTAGTAATAGACCGAAACTGTTGGAAGTGAGTTCCAAAAGTCGGAACATGGATAATATGCTTAATCACAATCTCGAAACAATTTCATAATGGGGTCGTGCGAATAGAGTCAATTTTAATGCTTACACACAGATCTGTGTTCGAAAATGGTGCTGCATCTGTTATTATGGGTGATATATATAATCGTGGTATAAAAATCCAATGTAATGTTCGATGGCCCAAGTACATTTTCAGGTTTCTAAAGAAGCTTTCAAGTGGCTCGGTTTTCTAAAACGATGTAAAAGATACTTCTCTCCATCCAAACTTCGTACTATTTATACCACCTATAGCCGTCCAAAAATAGAATACAATCCTCATGTATGGATCGGCGCCCCAACGTATACTTTGGAGTTGCTCGACCACGCACAGGAGAGGGCCAAGAGGCTCATTCGGGACAGTAGGGTATCCAACTCTATTGATTCTCTAGAGCATCGACGCAATATTAGATGTATTTCACTGTTTTATGGTTACAACAATGGTAAGTACACTAGAGAAATTAGGGAACTTGTTCCCATTAGCGGCAAGTTTTTGCATTTAACTCGATTTTCCTTGAGAGCGAAAATTTTTTAGCAGAACACTGTACGTTAAATAAACTACCTCCAGAGGTCTTTCCTGTAACTAAACTATAGCTCTTCCTTCCTCCTCTACATAACCTAATTTACTAGTTCTAGCACAATGCATTGTATGTGTAGGGATCATCCCCGGCAAGAAAGGGGTCATCCAAAGAAAAGAAAAATCGGAAACTACTTTCATGAAATTTTCAAAAAGAAACGTAAAAATTGACGTCAATTATGTCAATATTATTTTTTCTCTCTAGTTTCTGGCTAGGCTTCTTCTTTTGGTTCCCACTAGATTTGTTAGCTTACGATGCTCTTTAACAATTTTACGCAGCTATCCAACTTAGTTTTCTATGAAGTTAAGAGATCTCCCCTCCAGGGGCACATTGATATGTCTTGATGAAATCTTACCGTCATTACATATGTTACCGGGGGTAAAAGAGGGTCGAGTCCTCTAAAGGCTAACAGGAGCCATCTGAATAATTCCACGCTATTTCCACGGCAATCAGGAAGACCTAGAGTTCAGCTTTTTAGCGCTGTTCTTGAACTGATTATTGAGGTTGGCCCTTCGGGAGCATCGTGGTAGTTGCGGTTTTGCAGGATCATTCACCTTTCACTTAACACTGGGTGAATGATCCAGGTCCACTGAGCATGCTATGTCATGTGTTCTGGACCAGAAGTTGGAAAATATCCAACTCTTCGGCAAGGAGTGGGGATGGCGGCCTACTCCAAGCTCTCGAAGTTGCAATCAGGAGTGACTAGAGGATAGAGATATCCGACGATTTCCTAGGACGAGGGCGAAGCTACATATCACCCAAGTGGTCCCCCCGGGGGTACATTTATAAGTCTTTATGGATCACAAAAACATCTAGAGTTGTATCTTGCGGGAGTAAAAGGAAGCCCAGTCCCCTTCAAGGCTAGCAGGAGCCAACTGGACAATCTACTATATTTTCCGCGGGAATCAGTAAAGCCCCAGAGTTCCGCTATTTGTCTCTTTAGGCATTTAGTTGTTCTATGTCTTATTATTGTGGTAGGCCCTTTGGGAGTATCGTGGTGACTGTGTGTTTCGAGGCCCTAGTTTGAGTTTGTGGGTCGGATCATTCACAACTAACAGAATGAATGGTTCAGGTCTAGTGAGCTTCATGCGTTCTGGACCAGGAGTTGGATAGTCTCCGACTCTTCAGCAAGGAGTGAAGGCTGCGGCCTACTCCGGGATTTCTTTTTCTTTTTTAAGAGAAGTAGCACTTCAGGCAGAAATGCCTATTTAGTCAAGTACCGTGCTATATTCTTTAGGAAAGGGATAGAGAATAGATGAAACAGGTGGTGAAAGTAGAAGGATAGTCGGAAATTAACTGCCGTATAAGACAGCACAGCGATCAGTGACTATGCCTTCATCGCTGAGCAGCCCCACCGACAGTCAATTTTTATTTTTGTAGTGAAAAAAACCAAGGTCTTCGTTGGGAATCGAACCCACAACCCCCATATTTACAAGCTAGTACACTACCTACTAGCCTACAGGGGCACCTCCGGGCTTTCGAAGTTGCAACTAAGAGCGACCGGAGGATAAACGTATCCGAAGGCCTTCTAGGGCGTGGATGAAGCTACATTGCATCCACAGACCCCCTCGGGGGCACATTTATCGTTCTCTATAGAATACTTGACTATCTAGACCTGTGCTGCTGGGGCTATAAGGGAGCCCAGTCCCCTGAAGTCAGCAGGGGTACAACTGGTAGCTCCACGTTATTTCCACGGGAATCAGTGAGCCCCAGAGTTCCGCTATTTGACTCTTTAGGCATTTAGCTGGGCTCTGGCTGATTATTGAGGTTGGCTCTTTTGGGAGTATCTTGGTGGCTGTGGTTTTACGGCCCCATACAGGTCTTGTTTTATGGTGGCCAGGATCATCTCGCCTCTAATAACACCCAATGGTGAATGATCCAGATCCAATGAGCATCTAGTCATGTGTTTTGGACAGGAGTTGGATAGTCTCCAGCTCTTCAGCAGAAGTAGTGGTTTGCAGCCCTGCTCTGAAACCACTGAAATTGCAACTAGGAAGGACCTGTTGCTAGAATTAGTCTTCGGCCGCCTACGGCGTGAGTGGCGGTGCTTTTCACTCACAGTGATTTGACCACCATCTGATTAAAGCTTACGGCCAGGCGCAGATGTAAATCTTATCACGTAAATATCACTCAAGTGATGTGATCCACGTTCAGATTATGGCTTATACAGCTAAGTACTGATGTAAATCTTATTACGCATGACCTTAAGATACCATAATATGCTGCGGCTAATCAAGACATCGGAGGATTTAAACTGATAATTGTATTTGTATTTTATTTTAACCAGCTCCTCTATCGCGGGTTCTCAAAAACAGTCATTATTAATTTTCACTGAAGGGTCCGTTGGGATGTGAACTCATAATTTTCTGTTCAACAAACAAATCTATCAAAGAAAACACGTAAAATACAACTTCTTCAAATAATAATCAGTTTTAAGTTTAACATAATGCCAAAATTGCTAAAACATACTGGCAATTGTTTCGAAAATTGTCTTTACCACGTTAGTAGGCTATCAAGTCTTTAATAGAAAATTTTATGACAACATTATTTCTATTTGATGGCATAAAGATCCCTTTAATTTTTGTTTTCTCTTTTTATTACTCTTCGTCGTACTGCCCAAGTCGGCTGAATATAAATCTTAATTTTTTTAGCTAAAAGGTTAATTATTTTTCTTTGATTTTTTGACAACATTTTTAGTACTTACAAATAGAATCTTAAGAATTATTTGATTTTTTGTTTGTCAAAAGTTTCTTTTTTTGCTGGTGATTTATTTTTATGGTGCCCATTTAAAGCGTAGACGAGTAACATTTTTGTTAACAAAATAATTTTACCTTAAAGAATTATTTCTTTCTATATTATTTGTTACAGAGACACGTAAAGCCCATAAATGTTTAGACTGGTAAAATATCATTTCTTTGTTTTCAAATTAGAACACAATTCACGTATTGATGGCTGCTTATATAAATTAAACGAAGGTATTAGGAAATTTATTATGAACATTATTCAATCTATGTAGAACAACAAAAACATACAAAAAACAAAAACAAACGAACGACAAATCCTTAACAGTCATGATTATGACGTGTCAAAGTGCATGACTCTCACATGGAGAAAAGGGTTTTCTACAAAGGCCAGCAAAAATTTTTCGTAAATGAACGTGTGTACGAGGTGTTTAAAAATTTTTCTTTTTTTGCAACTTATTATCAACGACATGTAATTAAAATTTTACAATATAATAAAGGGTTTTTTAACAAGAAGTTTGTTTTCTAAAACAGAACAAAATAAAAATTTTAGATTAAGAAAATTCAAATTTTTATTATATTCAGCAATAATGAATGAAAAATGATGTCTGGCAAATGTCCACCATGACCACGCTGGCAGATGTCGATTCTTTTATCAAAGTTTTTAATCACTTTTTGTCAAAATGGCGGTCCTTTTTCGTTAATTACTTCGCGGATTTTGATTTAAAGGCTGAAATCGATTCGATTGGCTCCCGATAGACTCCGTCCTTAACATGGCCCCACAAAAAATAGTATAGTGGTGCTAAGTCATACGATCTGGCCCCAGCCATTGAACTGCTAATTGTCGTGAAATTATGATATCGGAAAATTTGGTTTGCAATAAATTGATCGTTTATTGGGTGTGTGACATCTGGCACCATTCTGTTGAAGTCAGTGATATGCACATCGTCAATAAAAGGGGTCAAAAATTGCCAAAATTAGCATCTCTCGCTAGCGTGATCCACTGACTGTAACCGCATTTTCAGCCTCATCTTCCAAAACAAAAAATGACCCTAGCACTCCTCTAGACCACATAGTTCATCATACAGTGACACGTTAAGGATGCAAAGGCTTCTTAATAATCACTCTAGGATTTGCCGAAGCACAAAAGGGCAATTTTGCTTGTTGACATACCCTGACAAGTGAAAATGGGCTTCGTCTGAAAAAATGATTTTTGCAGAAAAACCAGCCGGTTGTCCCTCAATGAATTTAGTGAATCTACGGCAATGTGAAAGGTCGATCAGCTACAATTTCTGCACCACTTGAACCTTGTAAAGCTTCTAAGTTAAATTCTTAAGCAAAATTTGCCATGTGGTGGTTTTGGATAACCGCAACGTCTAGGAATTCACAAATTTAGATCTGGTTCAACACAGTGGCTCACGGCTACATTTACATTGGCATTAAAAAGTTTTCAATCATATCACGATATCCATCTCCATTCACAGTTACCGTTACGCCGTTTTTTACGCCCAATGATTCCTCCTAATCAACTTGCACACCAGACTGTCACTTTTATTGGTTGGAAAGGTGATTGTTTATTGACATATCCATTTAAATGGCAATGTTCCTAGTGAATCATTATGATTTGTTCATGAAAATCGGGGTTGTCATGGAGGAGCTGCATCATGCTGTTGGCATATGTACGGCGGCGTAAATAGTCTTGTGGAAGAAGCTCTTGGTTCATGCACTAGCTTTAATCAGTGAGAACCCTTTAGATTAAATTTTGATTCGTCAGGGAAGAGCACAGTTGTCCATTTAACAACACTCCATTTTATATGCTTCTTTTATAAAAGCAAAGTTTGTTTTACGCTTTTGCCTGTTGCTAAGCGACTTTTCACAGATTTCCTTTGGTTTGACCTTAATTTAGTTGCATTAGACCTTGCTGGTAGTTCTAATTGTGGCCATGTCCTCTCGTTTGCTGGTTTTTCGTAAACGACCACCTCAATGCGTGGTAGTTAATAGAGGCCGTGTAAGGAAATCGGGTTATATATCGAGAAACTACGCCATGGTGAATTCAAAATTTTTTTGCAAGACACGTCACTGATTCGTCTTCATTGTAATCACAAATTTTTTATCTTTGACACGCGTTGAATACTTAATGCGAACAGAACCATAATCAGAACTACATGGACATGACTAATGGACATTGTGACGACCGAAAGTCGGCAGGCTTGTTTTTGGATCACATAGCAATTAAATCGCAAGCAATTAAACTACTATATATTTTTCACATTTATTATTTTTTTTATTATTAAATGAATTCTTTTACATAGTTGTCATAGTTTATAATTGCATTTATTGTTCATTTTGTTTAATGTTGTTAATGAATAAAATACTTGAAATTATAATAGCCGTTAAGAAGCGCCACCTATTAACATGAAGATACATCCGTTGGAAAAACATACCATTAAACACAACCCTAAACAGTCGCAAGCAGCTGTTGTTTAGTGGTATTAGTGTGTATGTGTGCCTGGCAGAGCCATATAAAAGCGATATAATTTAGTTTTTTAAAAAGAGGTAGCCACGGGCAAGCAACCGGGCAAGACTTCTTTAAGTGAGTTAGATTTTTATTCAACTTAATTAAAATAGTCTTGCAAATAGGTTTAGCTCACTTAATCAAAGCCAGAATTTTATTCGACTTTGAATTAATTGAGAATTGCTAAGGTTTCCGGCCAAGCAAATGCTGTCGCTACTTCACCTGGCCAGAATTTTATTCGCCCAGGTGACGGAGCCCAGAGCCAGGCCGCGCTTTGTTCAGCAAACCAGAATTTTAATCGCCCTAGCTGAACAAGACGGACAAGATCGTCAAAAGGCTAACACTCAATTCGACGTGGAAAGGTTGTCTCAGAATCTTATTCGTGACAACCGCGACAGGTCAAAAAGGTGGACAGGCAAACTGTTTTGCTCAGACTTGGCCCAGAATTTTATTCGTTCCAGTGTGAGAAGCAGTAGGCTAGCCGGCGGAGAGGGGAGACGAAAACTCTTGAGGGCCACGAAGCGGTTGATTGTCTTTGGCGTGCTTAGTAGTGCTGTAGTATAATTTTAACCTAGGTTAAGAGTGAATTATAATAAAAGATTTTTTTTTTTTGTAAAACAAAAGTGTCGCTTTTGATATTAGTGAAGCAACCTTTTTTTGTAACGAACCCTGGACCCCGCGAGGTTTACCCCAGCATAACGCGAGAACGTGTCGTTACAACATGTGTTAATCTTCCCATAGATTATTAAAATGTTGATATGTGCGTATATTGTGGGAAGGGGTTTGATTTATTTGGGTATGATTTTACGTCAACCCGCGTCAAATTTGGTTTGTAAACATGACGGTTTCGTCTATATGCCATCTTAAGTGTTCTCTCTATTAAAATGTTCTTTAAATAACGTTTTTATATAATACGGCAGTTGTTATCAGTATTTTTTTTAAAATCAAATAAGACGGTAAACAGCCAATGTTATGCGCTGTAGTTTTGTCGATGCATGTCTGATGTCGTCTGCCCACATTTCAGAGCAAAAACTCACTTTTTCTAAATTTATTGCCACCAAACAAAAATGCATTTTATTGGCAGCGATGATAATTTTCTAAAAAAAAACAAAGACCTCAACATTCACCCGCCTTAATTGAAAAACCCAATATTTTGCTGGCAGTTACAATTCATTAATTAATTCATTTATTTAATTTTATTTTTATTACAGTACGCAAATTTGTTTTAGTAAACCTTCTTACTCTTAAGGCCTAGAAAAAATCTTATTGAATATATTTAAATGAAGAGATTAGTCATTTTCTATATAAGAAAATAGTATTTGAAAATCATTAAATATTATTATTTTTCCATTTCTTTCTCTTTCTCCTTCTTTTTCTTTATTTTTTTGTTTGAGCACAGACATAAAACACGCTAAACCAAGTATTAGTTTATTACCCAGCGAAAACAAAATGAGAAAACATAAAAAAGAAACATAAGATTAATTTGATTTTCCTAACCTCAAATAATCCTGAGTAGACATTTTTATAATTAAAAAAAAAAATGAAGGTCTTTTATTGCAAATTTAATATTATTATTTATCTTTAATGACGTTTTTATTCAATGCAAAGCTTAGCGTAATATTACTGTGTTATTGAAAAAAAGTTTGATAAAAATCCATTATGAAAATTATTATTAATAATTAAAGTGACACTTCGTAAAATTTTTTATATTTTGGAACAACATAATCGTCCTTCTGAGACCGCTATTGAGAATTTGGTCGCTAGATTTAAGTCGACAGGCTCGATACAAAATGTGCGTACACCAACGCGTATTCGACCGGGTCGTTCAACTGAAAATATCGCAGTCGTGAGCCACAGTGTTGAAGGTTGTCCAAAACCACCACATAGCGAAGATTGCGCAAGGATTTAACTTTAAAGCGTTACAAGCTTCAACTTATGACGTAGTTAAAGCCGATCAACCACTCACATCGCCGAAGATTCGCTCAATTTATTCAGGAACAGCCGGCTGGTTTTTCTGAAAAAATCATTTTTTCAGACGAAGTCCATTTTCACTTGTCAGGGCATGTCAACATGCAAAATTGCCGCAATTAGGCTTCTAAAAATCTTAGAGTGATTATTGAGAAGCCTTTGCATACTCAATGTGTCACTGTATGGTGCGCTATGTGCTATAGAGGTGTGACTGAGCTTTTTTTTTCGAAAAAAAGACTGGTAATGCGGTAACGGTCAATGGATCATGCTATCGCGAGATGTGTGATAGGATTCATATCCCCACCGAGCCATGCGGGCATAATCTGATGGTGGTCTTACCGCAGGCTGTAGGAAAGCGGCCACTCACTCCTTAAGACACATACACACTAGGTGCATATACGCCTTAGTAGCATTTTTCAAATGCACGGTAGCATGGCCATGCCCGCACTCCTTGCTTAAGAGTTGGAGACTATCCAACTTTTAGTCCTTTTACAAGCGCAACTAGGACATTTATTTGGCTGTTAATATAATTTTTTTATTTACACCTCTTCGGAACTTTGTTCAAAGCTCGATTAAACTACAGCCACCACGTTGCTCTTCGAGGGGCCGCACCAAGAACCAGAACCGTAACCCTGTGGGCAATTGGTTCCCATGGTACCAGTGTGTGTACAATAAGTCACTGGTCCGACCTTGAGAGTCCTAAGTCTGTTCTAGTATCGGGCTCCTGGTAGCCTAGGCGAGAGGCACATGTCGAGATAGGGGAGAGAGCCATTAAGACTGCGTGCCACCAGGGGGGGGGGGGGTCTATCGCGAAATGCTAACAATTTAATTTTGCCCTATTATTAACGACGTGGATATCACTGACATGTGATTTCAACAGGACGGTGCCACAGCCAATGAAACGATCAACTTATTGCACAACAAATTTCCCGATTGCATAATTTCACGACAATCAGCTAACTGCTGATGGCCAGGCAGATCGTGTGATTTAACACCACTAAATTGTGCTTTGTGGGGCTATATTATGGACAGAGTCTATACGGAGCCAATGTGATTAATGAAATTGGACCGCCATTTTGGCAAAAACTGATTAAAAACTTTAATAAAAGATACGACTTCTGTCGCCAGATATCATTTTTCATTCATAATTGCCGAACTTTGCTCTTCTTTTGAATCATCTTATTCAAAATTTTTTGTTTTAGAAAACAAACTTCTTGTTGAAAAACCCTTATTATAACTTTACACACATTCCTCGGCACATCTCAGCACTTTTATTATTTCCATTTTTCGCACTTTTTGTTGTGATTTTTTCACTATTTACAGTTTTTGACAAATAGTGTAGATAAACAAACGATAACTTGTTTTTAAAATTAGAGAAGACAGAATTTTATAAAGATTCACAACAAGACTCAAAATGAACCTACAAGATTCGCTGTTCTGTTTTTGTGTGGCAAACCATGTTATTTCAATCAAGATTGGGTCGTGACCCGCGATTTTTGCTGCTGGTGTGAACATAGCATAAACGTATTTTTATAAATTCGCTGATTTTCTTAACTAAAAAACTAAAAGAATTTAAAACAATTTTTTTGGAAATAATTTTTTTTTTATTATTTAGCGTGCTAAAAAGTTAATTGTTTTATTTTTTTAATTATTAGTGGTAAAGTTAGTTCTTATGACCATTTCGTTGATTACTTAACTCAACTCGCATGGGAACCTTTAAATACATTTAAGAAAAACTAAAGCTCCTTATTATGCTTAAAGGTGTTTTGTGTGTGTGTGACGAACGAAGAAGTGGACAAAAACTTAAATAAACATAAGCTGCTTTATAGCTTCAATAAAATACCAAAAGTCAATAGTGAGTTTATTTTTGGTGACATTTCTGCATACACAAGGTTAAATATTTTTCTAACTCTAACGCAGTGATGGGCGAACTTTTTGGGTGGCGGGCCAATAAATTAAAAAAAATCTTGCGGCGGGCCATTAAATTAAAAAAAAACATAGAGGCTCATTCATTAAAAAATTATGGGGTTGCTGTTCAGTTAAAAGTTCGGTTTAAGCTATATATTTATAAGTTATATTACGTAATATTTTAAAACAACATAAAAATTTTATAAAATACGGTTTATTATGATTTTAAGATTTTCCAGATGTATGGGAAGCATGGATCTGTTTCTGACTTGACATAATTTCCTCAAAACCTGGTTCCAGCTGGAAGGATGCGACTTTTAATAAATTAAATAGACTCTCGTCTGACAATCGGTTTCTTATTGAATTTTTTCTGTCTGAAAAGGCCTGTTCACATAAATATGAGGAAGCGAACATTGCCATAATTTTCTGCGCATGATTAATTAGCTTTGGAAATTCATCTTTTGGTAAGGATTTATAGAAATTAAGCTTATCTGAATTTAAAAATAGCTATTTTAAATTATTTTTACATTGCAATTCTCCAATTTCCAATTGTAGATCAGATGGAACATTAAAAGGCATTGAAAAAATATATAAACATAGTTGATTTTTTTTTAAGTCAGCAAATCTGGCCTCAAATTCTGAATACAGTTTTAATAAAGATTGTGAAAAGTCTTTTAACTTCTCTTCACTTACAGGCCTCAAAGAATTAAGTCTTGGAAAATTTGTCAAACCATTTTTTCCCAAAAATTTAAAAATATAAACAATTGAGTTTTAAAAGACCTCAAACTGCCCCAAGTTTCATCTATAAATAGATTTCTTTCCTGTAACTTCTTGTTCAGTTTATTATAGTGCTCGAGTAAACCCGTGAAAAAAGCAAACTCGATGCACCAATTCTTATCCTCCAATATTTCCCACTCATCCCAAATTTCAGCTTTAGTTTTTAGAAAAACTTTAATTTCTTCAAGAAGACTCCAAACTCTCGAGAAGATATGCCCACAACTCAGCCACCTGATCTTTGTGTAATAAAGTACATCTGAAAATTCAGCATCAACTTTCGATAAAAACTCTTGCAATTGTCGATGTAACAAACCACGGGCTCGAATGGTATTAATTAATTTTAAAATAATATTAAGTACCTGGTTAATAGCCAAGGCAGCCTTGCAAAGAACATCTTGGTGGATTATACAATGTAAAAAATTTGTTTCGCTTTCAGGATTCTGACTTTTATAAACTCCTGCAAACCCCGTATTTTTTTTCCCACACCATGTTAGGTGCTCCATCAGTTGTTAAATTAATTAATTTTTAAAATGGGGCATTAAGAGATTCCATCCTCCCTTTAAATTCATCATAAATTATTTTTCCTGTCGTCTTTCCATTCAAAGATTTCAAACAAGCAAGTTCTTCGGTTATTACAAAGTTTTCATCGACTCCGCTGATAAAAATTAGAAGTTGGGCTGTATCACTCCTGTCAACACTCTCGTCCATAGTGAGTGAAAAATACTTAAACTTTTTAAGACGTCCATCGATTTGATTGGTTAAATTAGAAGAAATCGCTTCAATTCTTTTTCTGACTGTTTTACGTGACAGCTTTATAGATTCGAAATCTTTTACCTTTTCTGGGCATAATACTTTTCCACTGCTAATTAACACATCCTTAATAAATTCTCCTTCAGAAAACGGTCTGTTACTTTTTGCTATTTTATAGGCAACAATGTGACCAGCTAACGTGGAGGATCGCTGGACACTTCTTCGATTTTTAAAAAACATTTGCTGACTAGATATTTTTCTTTTCAATTCCTCTGAATGAACTTTCTTGTCTTCAACTGTCATTTTATAGTACTTCGACCCAAGATGTTTTGAATTAAAGTTCCTAGCGAGATTATAATCTTTTAGTACAGCTACCGGTTCTTGGCAGATAAGACAAATAGGTTTTTGGTTATATTCCATTAAGTAGTACTTCCATGTCCACTCTTCTTGAAATACTCGACATTCCGAATCAATTTTTCTCTTTCTATTTTCGATTGACATTTTATTTTAATTACACAAATAAAACTGTATGTTGGCAACTTTATAATTTTACTTCACAATTTATTCTTTACGTCACGAGAATTACACTTTTACTGATTGCTGATTAATCCATCGCTGGCCTCTTTATATTTGTTGCGCATGTGTTTCAAATATTCAAGAATCTTCTAGATCTCACATATAATAGTTGTTGTTATATTATACGTTCAGTTTTCTATATTAGTTGTTAGTGTTTTATGATGTTTATGTTTCTTCTTGGAATATTGTATAAGAAAGTTGTTGTTGTCTTGTGTGTACAATATTTTCCAGAAAACTACGCAGTTTGTACACAATATAATATGAAAACACCGCATTTTTTTGCTAAAAGTGTCAGTTTATATCTTTTTTAAAACATAAAGTTAATTTATTTTTTGGGCATAATTTTTTAATAGGTGATTAATTTTTTTTGAAAAACGCTCGGCGGGCCGTAGTTCGGCCATCACTGCTCTAACGTTCAGGTGTTAGAAGTACATAATTAAAATTAAAATCAAATAGCAACAGCAAGAACTATATATTTATGTACTTGTGCTTAAATTATACTCAAAAATATTTATGATTTGCTACAGGGACTAGCAATTTATACTAAAAAGAAGTTTCTTTGCGAATAATTTTTTTTTTATTATAACTAGTAATTTTAATTACAGTTATAGTTTATTAACCGTTTTTGTTTTCTTGTTTCATTATTTATCACAAGATCTTAATATAAAAGTTTTTATGAATTTCATTTTTATTTTCAATGTTTTCCTTCTTAGGAACAGGAAATGAAATTGCATTAAAAATGCTTAAACATTTTTTTAAAACTACTTTATTTTCGTCTAGAGGGTGCAATAAGCCAAATTTTTCGAACAGAGATCCAGAAGAGAAATAGGATCGAAACTAAAATTTAAATACGTCAGTGCCGATTAAAAAATTACGCCTAAAATGATTTTAATGAAATTCTCAAAGTAGTGTTAGTAAAGTTTCAATAGCAATGTTAGCATTTGCGGTCAAATGTTACATACAGGGTGTCCGCCGGATGGATATTCTACTCTGTTTTGCCGCCATTTTGGCAAACATTAATCTTGACAGTTCATATTTGGCTGTCGTGAAGTAGACACGTGGCATATTTATTATGAAAAAATGTTCGATAAACCAATGTTTTTTTATCGTTAAAATATTTTATCAAAATCAATCATCGATTATTGTGACGATGAGAAATTAGTGAAATTTTTGGGAGAAACAAGGTGCCAACAAAACGCATGGACCACAGTGTACTGCAATTTCGTGATAAGAAAATGAAAAGCAACGTCATTCACGCCCTAGAAAGCCGAGAACTAATTCTAGCAACAGGTCTTTTCTACTTGCGATTTCAGCGGTTCCAAAGCAGGGTCGCAAATCATTACTTCTTGCTGAAGAGCTGGAGACTATCCAACTCCTGGTTCAGAACACACGACTAGCATGCTCACTGGATCCGGATCATTCAACGTGGAGCTTCTAGTTGACTCCCTGCTTGCCTTCAGGGAACTGGGCAAGCAGCACAGGTCTAGATGGTCAAGTATTCCGTAAAGACCGATAAATATGCCCCCGGGGGGGAGTGTACTGCAATGTCGGCTTAAAACATTGTTCAAAACAATCCATCAACCTCAATTTGATGCCGTGCTCAGGAGCTTGGTCTTCAAAGAACAACTTTGGCCACAAGTTTGCACAAGGATTTACATTTGTTTCCATATAAGATTCAGTTGATACAAGAGCTTTTTTCAGAAGACCATTTACCCCACCGCAAGTATGCCAATAGGATGTTACAGCTCGTCAATGACAACCCCGAATTTTTATTAAAAAAATCATAATGAGTGACAAGGTACATTTTCATATGAATAAATATGTGAATAAACAGAATAGTCGGTTCTGGGGAATGGGAAACCCTGAAATTATTCAACAGTCACCTTTGCATCCATTAAAAGTGACAGTCTGGTGTGCAATTTGATCAGCAGGAATCATTGGTTCTTACTTCTTTCAAAATAAAAACGGCGTAACAGTAACTATGAATGGGGAGCGATATCGGGTGATGATTGAAAACTTTTCAGCACCACAACTGCAAGCTTTGAGCTTGAATAACATGTGGTAGCAATAAAACGGTGCCACAGCGCATACAGCCAGGATTACAATGAAATTACTGCGAGCTCTCTTTTTGCAACAAGTTATTTCAAAAAATTGTGATGTTGATTGGACTCCACGGTCGCCTGATTTGACTGCTCTGGACTTCTTTTTTTGGGATAACTGAAAAACCAGGTTTATGCAAACAAACCAGAAACGCTTGAGCAACACAAACAAAATATTCGTGATGAAATTAATGAGATACCGCATAAAATGTGTGAGAATGTATTGAAAAATGTGCTCAAAGCGGCTCGCATTTGTGAAGCTAACAGAGGCGGGCATTTATCTGATATTGTACTACACACAATTGCAGATATTAAATAAAACATTTATCAGTATAAGATCCATTCTCTTTCATTTAATCAAAAATTATAAACAAAAAAAGTACTATACGTTCCCAAAGTAACGTAGCTGTTTGAAGCGGTTTTCACACACACACACACAAGAATATTCTACTTTAACTTCCCCAATATTATTGTTGTTGTTATCATTTAGTGTAGGCACCTGCTTGGCTGGTTAGCTGTTGGTTTTGGTTTTGTTCTGTGTTAATTGCATTTTGTTTTCAGTTGTTTAACTTACTTGGTAGAATTTCTTATAAGCATGTTGTTGTTGTGTGTATAAGATTTCTTAGAAAACTACACAGTATGTAAAACATACAATAGGTTATTTCGTTTACTTTTTTTCTGATAATAATTTTCTTTTAAAACTTACACAAGTTATCATCGTAACAATATATTACATATTTTTCCTGGTTATAGTTTATATGGTGTGGAATCGATAAAATATATAAATAATTATAATTCTATTATATTGTACGTATGTGTTTTATGCTTTATCTTTGCGTATTTTATAAATGCCAAAAGCTTATTACAATTGTGAATGAATTGAATTGTGAATATTTTTTCAGTGTTCCAATTTAAATATCGTTCTATTTCTTTGTATTTGCTACGAATTTGTAACGTTTTTTTTTATCGATTAAATTCAGACCAAAATTTAATTTATACACGACCCATAGAAATGTTTGTGTCTAATTGTATTCATATGTAAATATTTTTGTGCAAACATTTACCTGTTGTCATGGTTAATGGTTTCAATTTATAAATTTTATTCTAAATATTTTATTTATGGGTTGAAGAGGACTGTGTCTATGTGTCGCAAGATAACTAAATTGCTGCGAAAAAAATGTATATTTTATCTATATGTGGGGCATTCCATCTGAAGCGGACAGCCTAAAGAAGTTAGTTAGGTGTGAAAGATGTTATTTGTTTTGGTAATATTTATTTTAAAATTGATTGGCTCCATATAGACTCTGTCCTTGACATAGCCCCACAAAAAATAATCCAGTGGTGTTAAATCACACGATCTGGCTGGCTACTTAACTGCTGGTTATCGTGAAATTTTGCGATCAGGAAATTTGGTTTGCAATAAATTGATCGTTTCATTGGCTGTGTAATATGTGGCACCGTCCTGTTTGAAACTGCATTTTAGTGATATCCACGATGTCAATAATAGGCCAAAATTGAGTTGTCACTTATCGTATTTCTAAAAAAAAACGGCCCAATCACGCCTTCAGATTACATAGCGCTTCTCAATAATCGCTCTCGGATTTTCAGAAGTCCAACTGCGGCAATTTTGCTTGTTCACATACCCTAACAAGTGATAATGGACATCGTCTGAAAAAAATGATTTTTTCAGAAAACTCAGTCGATTGTTCCGAATCTACGGCTTCAATTCCTGCATCAGTTAAACCTTGTTAGGCTTCAAGGTCAAATTCTTACACAAAATTCGCCATGTGATGGTTTTGTATAACCCCAATTGTTGAGAACATCAAGGAATTGACAAATGTGCATCTGCTTCAATACTTTAGCTCACGGCTGCGATATTTTCAGTTAAACGACCTGATCGAACACGCTTTGGTGTTTGCACATTTTTTATCAAGCCTTTCGACTCAAATTTAACGAACAAATTCTTAATAGCGGTTTCAGAAAGACGATTATGTTGTCCGAAAATATCACGAATTTTACAAAATGTAACTTTAACGTTACCACCATTTTCATACTGAATTTTAATGATTTTTATGTAGTTTTTGTGCAAAATTGAATTTATTGCAACAATTGCTAATGCATCTACAACGAATACGTCAAAAAACTAAATGGCAAAAGTATCATATTGTTAGGGTTGCCGCAATTGAAAAACAAACATCCCAGCAAACAAGGTGCAAAACTAGAAATTCTTCAAAACGCTGAAATCTACAAGAACTTTTAACAGTGACATTATAAATGAACAGGTAAATACAACCAAGCCCTCACTACTACCCAAGTCCACACTACTGCCCAACACTATTTTGTTTTTGTTTTTTTTTATGTTTTTCAACAATGCCTATTTAGTCAAGTGCCGTGCTACATACTTTCGGAAAGCCATAGAGAGAAGAGATGAAGCATGTGGTGTAAGTAGAAGAATAGTCGGAAATTAACTGCCGTATAAGAGAGCACAGGGATCAGTGACCATGCCTTCATCGCTAAGCAGCCCCAATGACAGTAAATTTTTATTTTTGTAGTAAAAAAAAAGGTCTTCGTTGGGAATCGAATCCACAACCCCCAGCATGACAAGCCAGCACAGTAACTACTAGCCTACAGGGGCACCTAACACTGTTTATTCTAACATACCTAATACTAAGGTCTTCAGTACTATGCGAAACGTGGTTTGACAATTGTATGACGGTTTTCACCGAAAGGTATGACACCAGTATTTCATTTACTAGCGGAACAAATCCAAACAACTTAATACTAAAAGTATAGTGAATGTTAGGAATTTCAGAAAAGTAAGTAAGTAAATGGGTAGCCCTCTTTCACCCACTATAGCTGATATTATACTGGATAACTTATTAGACGAAGCATTAGCTGAACTAGAAGATAGGAACATTAACCTTAAATACATAACTCAATATGTAGATGACATTTTAGCTATAATTAAACTTGGCGATAAAGATGAAATTCTAAAATCCTTGAACAGTTACCACCCAAAGATACAATTTACTGTGGAGATGGAGGTAAATGGAAAAATCTCATATTTGGATATAACAATGCAACGAAAAAATGACAAAATACTTTTCGATTGGCATGCGAAGGATATAGCGTCTGGGAGATTAATGAATTTTAATGCTACGCAACCCATGGCACAGATAATTAATACTACAAGAAGTTTCATCTTTAGGGTTTTAAATGTTATTGACGATCAATTATATACCGGGAACATAAATAGAATTACGACAATACTTAGACGCAACAGTTTCCCAGTAAAACTTAGAAACAATTTGATAAAAGAAGTGGAAATTAAACTCAAAACAGATTAACCTCAGACTAACATTAATAATGATAAGAACAATCCACAAACAACTTACTACGGTGTACAATTTTTACCAGGTTTGACTGATAGCAAAAGCCTGAAAGCAATAATAAAAACTGACAAAATACAAAATTCATATAAACCGAACAGCACCAAAAACAACAGATAACCAAAAACAATGCAATGTTGTATATGAGTGCAAAGGCTGTGATAACGAGAGCTGTGATCTAATATACATTGGAACAACAAAACGAACATTGGAGACAAGAATAAGTGAACATAAAAATGATATTACAAAACAGAAAGAGACAACAGCATTATCACAACACATACTTAAGACTGGACATGCAGCTGATTTTGAAAAAATCAAAATTTTGGACATAGAATGCAAACAAAGGGTAAGATACACGATAGAAAGTCTCTGCATTCAACAAAACATTGACAACACTATGAACCTAAAAGAAGACACGGATAATAAAGGGTGTTTTTTTAAGCCCGATAGAACTTGAAATTGTAAAAAATAACACAAAAAATTAAATTGTAATCAAAATTTCTTTTTTATTCGAAGGATCAATACGTGACATTAACATTTGAAAATGATTTCGGGCATATGGGCACCGCGGCTGTTCTTGACGAAACGCCTTCTGGACGTCCAATTTTGGACCACTTTTTCGAGCACTGCTGGGCGTATGTCACGAATAACACGAACAATGCTGTCCTCCAAGGCGTCAATTGTTGCTGGTTTATCAGCATAAACCAGTGACTTCACGTAGCCCCACAGGAAATAGTCGAGTGGTGTCAAATCGCACGACCTTGGAGGCCAATTGACAGGTCTATTTCTCGAAATCAACTTATCGCCAAATTTTGATTTCAATAAGTCGATGGTTGCGTTCGCTGTATGGCATGTAGCGCCATCCTGTTGAAACCACATCTCGTCCGGATCAATGTCATCCATATTTTCAAACAAAAAATCATTGATCATGGTGCGGTAACGATCTCCATTGACCGTAACGCGAGCTCCGGCCTCATTTTTGAAGAAATAAGGTCCGATGATGCCACTAGCGTGAAAACCGCACCAAACGGTGCATTTTTCTGGATGCAATGGAGTCTGTAGGGTCTGTTGTGGATTGGTCTCACTCCATATGCGGCAATTTTGCTTATTAACAAATCCGTTAAGCCAAAAATGCGCCTCATCGCTGAACACAATTTTGCGATAAAACAACGGGTCAGTTGCCAACTGCTCTAGAGCCCAATCGGCGAAAGAACGACGCATATAATGGTCTCGTGGCTTCAATTCCTGCACCAGCTGGATCTTATACGGGTGTAGGCCGAGATCTTTGCGCAAAATTTTCCACGTAGTGGACGGACAGAGCCCCAATTCCTGCGACCGACGACGAATTGATAAATTTGGATCTTCTTCCACACTTTCGATTACAGCGGCGATATTCTCTTTAGTACGCACATTCCTTCGACGTGTTGGTGTTATTGCATCCTCTAGAGAGTATGTGGTACGAAATCTATCGACAGTTCGACGAATGGCTTGTTCAGATGCACGATTATGTACGCCATAAAAATGACGAAGTCGTCTATAAGTTGCGCGAATCGACGACTGATTTTCAAAGTAAATTTGGATAATTTCGTAGCGTTGTTCAAGCGAGAGTCTATTCATGATGATTTGTCAGAGTATACTGAAACAAATAAAAAAAAATGTTTCATCAAAATTTCAATTTTTGTGTTACTTTTTACAATTTAAAGTTCTATCTAGCTTAAAAAAACACCTTTTATAAACACCAACTACAGTGTTGCAATAACGAAAAGATTTAAACGTTCTATTTAATTTAAATTGTGTTTGTTTTCTACTCAAGTTCAATTGTTTTTTGAAATTTGTCTAAATGTTAAGTTAGGAATATAATCAGAATTATATTGTAAGTAAATTATTGTGGTGTATTTAATTGTAATAATGTAAAATTTTAATTTTTAAATAGACGAAACCCTTGAGAAAGTCAACAAGAAATTGACGAAACGTTGGGTAAAAGTGTAATAAAAAATTTCTAGACTAGCTTAAGTTTATAAAATGAACAACAAAATAAGTTTTTATTATTTACTAACTTCATTAGAAATGCCCCATGAAGGAGATTAATTTTCCATACATATTTCGCATAGAGCCATTGATGAAATGATTTATTATATATTCTGATGAATATAAGTAACAAAAAATATAAATTGGATTTAGAATGCATGCATAATTAAAACAAAAAACAAAAAAAAAATGAAAAAAAAGGAAAAAATAAATTAAAAAACCATTAAACATTTAATATTTTTTTAATATTTTTTTTTAACAAGTTGGAAGACATGTGAAAAAATCCTTTGCATGCTTTGAAAATAATACTTTATCATATCAGTCTCACATTTAGATTAAAATTATTTTTATTATTGTTGTATTCTCATTACAAACTCAATTACTCGGTGCTTATACAACGTACTATAAAAAATGTTTGCTTAATGTGTTTTTGCACGTGTAACCTGCAAACGTCTATAAAATCTAAAATATCAGGTTGTGGCACATTAAGTAAACAATCATTAATTATTAAACCAATGTTTTTATATGCAATGATGTTGTTGTTGTTTTTTGGTTCTTATAAATATATTTCGTATTAATTAATTAAATTTGAAATACTAGGAAAAACTGATTCTTTATCTTAAAAAGAAGAAATTAAATAAATCAATTGTTATTGCATAGACTGCATTAATTTTGGTTTTGATTTTAATATTAATTATATTCAAGTCTGAAGCCAACAATTATTTATGTTACAATTGTATTGAAAAGAAAACATACATACATATTTTTAAATTGGTTGACGTATGAATGAGCACATCAGGCACATGGACTCTTCCTTAAATAAGGCAAAATTTGTTTGATGCTGGTAATTAAACACCTAGTAAGCTGAAATATCATACGAGTTATAAGAGAGAACTGTAGATGTAGCTAAGCTGCAACTGCTTTGTCGCCCGCTGCCAATATAACACAATAATTTGTTGGATATGTTTTAAGGTATTTCATTTCAGTATATCCACAGCGCCCTCGATTGTAAGTAAAAAATTAATAAAATGGCTACACCAGTTTGAAGACTATACTATAAATGCTAACCTATAATAAGCCTACTTAACACCACCGGCAAATTCTTCAATATAATGGAGTTTAAAACAAGAAGTTTGTTTCCTAAAACAAAATAAAACAAAAAATTTAGATTCAGATGGTTCAAATTTTTATTGTGTTACGAGAAGAAAAGTTCGGCAATTACACATGATAAATGGTATCTGGCAAATGACTATCACGACCACGCTGATAGATGTCGATTCTTTCATCGAAGCTTTTAATCACTTTTAGCCAGTCCTATTTCGTTAATCACATCATGGATTTTGAGCTTTAAGGCTGAAATCGATTCGATTGTCTCCTTTTAGACGCTGTCCTTAACGTAGCTACACAAAAAATAATTCTGTACTGTTAAATTAATTAACTGCTGATTGTCGTGAAATTATTCGTTTCATTGGCTGTATGATATGTGAAATCCTATGTCCTGTTGAAACCACATGTCAGCGATATCCACGTTGTTAAAAAATTGAGTTGTTAGCATCTCGCGATACCGTGATTTATTGACCGTTACTGCGTTTTCAGCATTATCGGCTCAATCACGTCTACGGACCAGATAGCGCCCCTGCAGGGTAGTAGGTAGTGTACTGGCTTGTCAGTCTGGGGGTTGTGGGTTCGATTCCCAACGAAGACCTTGGTTTTTTTCACTACAAAAAAAAAATTTGACTGTCATTGGGGCTGCTCAGCGATGAAGGCATAGTTACTAGTCGCTGTGCTGTCTTATATACGGCAGTTAATTTCCGACTATCATTCTACTTTCACCACCTGTTTCATCTCTTCTCTACCCATTTCCTAAAGAATGTAGCACGGTACTAGACTAAATAGGCATTGTTGCCTGAAGTGCTACTTCTCTTAAAAAAAAAACATAGCGCACCATATAGTGACACGTTAAGTACGCTAGTGGTTACAATTTACACTATCTGGCTGGTCACTTAACTGCTGATTATCGTGAAATTATGCAATCGGAAGATTTGGGTTGCAATAAATTGATCGTTTCATTGGCTGTGTAGCACCGTCCAGTTGAAACCACATATCAGTGCTATCCATGTCGTCAGTAATAGGCCAAAACTGTGCTTTTAGCATCTCGCGATAGCGTGATAAATTAACCGATACCACATTTCCAGCCTCATCTTCGAGAAAAACAGCCCAATCACGCCTCTAACATGACACATTGAGCATGCAAAGGCTTCTCAGGAATCGCTCTAGGATTTTCAGAAGCCCAAATGCTTCGTCTGAAAAAAATATTTTTTTCCGAAAAACCAGCCGGTTGTTGCTGAATGAATTGGGCGAATCTTCGATGATGTGAATGGTCGGTTTGGTTTCAATTCCTGCACTAGCTGAAGCTTGTAAGGCAAAATCCTTAAGAAAAATTCACCATATGGTGGTGTTGCCATAATTGAAAAACAAACTTCTTGTTGAGAAACCCTATATATAACATGTTACATCATGCCATTGTCAGTTCATGTTGTTGTTCATACATGTTATGTGTGGCAGTGCTGAAAAAAATGCAAGTAAATTTTAACATCGAACAATGAATGGACTCACATAAACAATAAAATCATGTCTGTGACATAATGCGATATCACACATGCAAAAAAAAAATTGCAAATATTAAAATAAAAGGATTTTCTTCATGCAAATGACTATTATTTAATGATTTTTGGAGAGTTTCCTTTAAATTAAAAACAAAAAAACCATACTTCGGTAGTTGAAAAAAGCTGTAAACAAATTCCACAACATAAAATAAAAAATCTAGAATCTAAATCTAATCTAGAAGCTAAAGGAAATCCAAAATATTCCTAGATACATAGATACACTTTTTAGCAGACCTTTAAATCTTCCAGTAGAACTTGTGTTTGTGTATTAATTTATCTTATAAAGTTTATTATCGAACACTAACGTAGAGATTTGTAGTGTTCTCTTTTCAAACACTGCAAATAATACGACCAATGAATGTGTATAACGTGCTTCTTAAACTGCTTTAAGTTCTTTAACTCGCATATAAAACATGTTAATAATGTTCAACAATAGAATACAATGAGAGTATGTTTGAGTTGCCACAACTTTCAACATTTTGTTTGAGTTCGTACAACATGGAATGGCATGGACATTTTTCGTGTGACATACATTTTTTTGGATTGCTGAATTGGGCAGCATTTGTACTGTTCTATTGAATTATGTATATCACGACGATATGAGATAATTTTGAAAAATCTTATGCCATTTTGTCATAAAGAAACTGTAGCGATAAAAATTAAATTAAGGCAGACCTTAAAACACTATCAATACAAAATAATTTTGTAAGATATGTTCGACTCTCAAGCAAACAAACTATCGGGGTTTTCAACAAGAATTTTGCTTTTCAATTGGCAACACCAACAACATGATAGTTTTGATATTTGACGTTTATGTAGTAGGTGCATTGGCAATTTTTACAATGAATCCAATTTTGCACAAAAGTCAAATTGAAATAATTAAAATCTTCTATAAAAATGGTGGTTCCCTTAAAGTTATATTTCGTAAAACTCGTGATATTTTAGGACAACATAATCGTCATTCTGAGACCGCTATCAAGAATTTGGTAATTAACTTTAAGTCAACAGGTTCGATACAAAATGTGCGAACACTAATGCTTGTTCGACCGAGTTGTTCAACTGAAAACATCGCAGCCGTGAGCCACAGTATTGTAACAGATCCAAATTTGTCAATTCCTCGGCGTTATCCGTAAGCCTTACAAGGTTCAACTGGTGTAGGAATTGAAACCAACCGACCATTCACATCGCCGCAAATTCGCTCAACTCATTCAGGAACAACCGGCTGGTTTTTCTGAAAAAATAAATTTTTCTTAAAAATCATTTTTTCTTAAAAAAAATAACTTTTTCTTAAAAAAATAATTTTTTCTTAAAATTTTTTCTTAAAAAAAAATTTTTTTTTTTCTTAAAAAAATAATTTTTTCAGACAAAGGCCATTATCACTTGTCAGGGTATGTCAACAAGCAAAATTGTCACATTTGGGCTTCTGAAAATCCTAGAGCGATTCCTGAGAAGCCTTTGAATGCTCAATGTGTCATGTTAGAGGCGTAATTGGGCTGTCTTGTTTCAAAGATGAGGCAGAAAATGCGTTATCAATTAATTTATCACGCTATCGCGAGATGCTAACAACACAATTTTGGCTTATTACTGACGACGTGGATATCAGTGATATGTGGTTTCAAACAGGACGGTGCCACATGTCACACAGCCAATGAAACGATCAATTTATTGCAAACCAAATCTGCCGATCGGATAATTTCACGACAATCAGCAGTTAAGTGGCCAGCCAGATAGTGTGATACAACACCACTGGATTATTTTTGTGGGGCTATGTTAAGGACAGGGGTCTATACGGAGCCAATGAAACGATTTCAGCGCTCAAAATCCGTGATGTGAAAAACGAAATAGAACCGTAATTTTGTCAAAAAGTGATTAAAACTTTGATGAAAGAATCGACATTTGTCAGCGTGGTTGTGGTGGACATTTGCCATTTTTCATTCATAATTATCGAAATTTCCTCTTCGTAATACAATAAAAATTCGAATCATCTCTTAAACCAAATTTTTTATGTTATTTTGGAAAACTAACCTTTTGCTGAAAAACCCTTTATAGCAAACTCATTTCGTTAGATTTTGTAGTCAGCTATTATACGAAGTATAAGTAGCAGTTAGAATCGATAAAGTTCCAGTTCCTAATTAAAACTGTGTAATAAGATATCGATAACAATTCATTTTTTTTGTTTTTTGTCCAGTCAGAAACTAAACGAGAATTATAATGTGGCTAAGGAACTGGTTACTATTTGTACTGGGAGTCACGAAAACACAAACTATGTATGGGTGGATGCCGTCAAACTATTGGCCGCCGATAACTACGCAATTAACAACCGGGGTTATTTGAGCAGAGAGAGAGAGAGAGGTGGCGTAACAAAAAATAAAATAAACAGCGGCAGTAAGGAGTTGTAGTTGCAATGTATTTTAATTATTAGTGACATGAAACAATTTACTTTTTGTTGGATAACTCCATTTTCTTTCTTCTTGTCTACAGAATTATCTACCTAAAAAAATTTATTCTGCAAATTTTCCATTTGTTAACCCTTTTTTAAGTTTTGTTTTTCTTTTTCTAAATTGTTGTCATTTTGCATAAATTAGTCAGTTCTGTGTACAAAAAAAAATCTTAAAATTTGTAAGCTATTAAGGACATATATAAGATTTGATTCCACTAAGGGTATAGTAGTTGTTGTTTGTGTTTGCTAATGTAAATAATTTACAAGTTGACAATATTTTTATTTAAAATTTTTATGTCAATCACTGAAAAATTCTTTGCCGATGGTGAAAAGGATTAAAAAGGGTACAAAAATGGCATTTGATAAACAAAATGAATAAACATTTTAAAGGACACATGTTTCTTTCTATTTATCGCTTTAAGATCTTAAAAATAAAAATTTTAAATTTAATTGTTGAATGATCATTTTCTCCTACAATTACACAAAGTTAAGATATTTTATTTTTATGGAATTTGTTTTTGTGATGTGTAAATTGCAAAAAGCTTTGACGCAAATATATTTACCCGACGGTTTTTGTGTGAACGCCGAATGTGCTCTTGTGCTTTTCTGTGTGAAAGTTATATTTTGACAAATTTGTTTTTTTTGTTGTTTTGGTTATGGTGAGTAGCAGTGAGGGTTTTTTATTTATTTTAAAAATTTATTTATAAACCAAGGATAAAAATAAGTTAATAAAGGGTCCGCCATCTAACGTTTTTCTTTCTTCAACTAGTGCTTAATTCATGAATGGCAACACTTAGCTCATGTTTAATTTGACAGATAATTAGTTTTATCCTTCCGCTGAACGGCAATTTGGTGACATACAAATCCGTTCATTCCATAAAAAATCACAATGATGCAGTAAATTATCCAACGGAGGTTTTGAACTCTCTGGAGTTACCAGGATTTCCACCACATAACTTGCAACTCGAAGTTGGTTCAGTTATTGTGATATTGCGTAATTTGAATCCACTGCGACTTTGCGGTGAAAAGACTTATGCCGAATTTGATTGAGGCAATTATTATGAACGAAAAGTACGAAGGTGAACGATTGCAATTTCCAGGTCGCCTTGCGTTCGCAATGACAATTAACAAGTCGCAAGGCCAATCGCTTGCGGGATAAATTTAGAAAATCATTGTTTTTCACATGGGCAGCTATATGTTGCGTGTTCACGAGTTGGGACACCATCCGCTTTATTTGTGTTAACGTCAGACTAAAAAACAAAAAATGTGGTTTACTAAAGAGCACTTCAATGAAACGGTTAATTTGCGGACACGTATAACGCTTCGATGCAGTATTTACTTTGGATTCACTTTCATTTTTTACTTAGAGAAGTTCAACTAAATTCCACTTCATTTTTGTAATCGAAATGAATTCATTACTGTTGTGCAATGAAAAAAATTTTTCCTTTTCAAATATAAATAAAAAAATTATTTTTCTTCATCTTTTAATTCCCAAATGAAATGTTGCAAAAAACGAAGCCATCTGGTGGCGAAATGCAGTTCGCTGGGTTTGCTAGTGTTTTATATAAAGACCTGGTGCTTAAGAAATTAATTATAAAATAATAATAAAAAAGGTCAATAAATTATATTTATAATTCATTTAGAATCTGCCTAGAAAAATTTACAAACATATCATTTATCCATTTTGGGGATAAATTCCTTAATCTGGTAGCACTGAGGCTATGCCTCTAAAATTCACTGAGTTCATTTTCAAATGTTTATGTGTAATGTAATGTAAATGTATATAAGTTTTACGTGATAATAACTAAAATTCGCTTGTTAAAATCAAACCGCCATAGCAGGTATATATCACTTACCTTTTTGTTTTTCGGCTAACTAATGAGCTTCAACTTTTATTGATTAATTAAAAAAAATTTAAAACATCTTTTAAAATCAGTAATTATTAAAATTTTATTAAAATTTCGACTAAAATGTTTTACAAATAAATAATTTTCCTTAAAAACACAATAAATTTTACATTTGTTTGTGTTAATTGCAATTCCTTTCTTTTTTTGCTTGTTTTTAAAATATGAATAATGAATAACAAGAAGAAAGATAATGTCTTATAATTATATATATTTTTTAAAAACAGTGTTAGGAATTTAATTATAATATTTACAAATAACATATTTAATATTAAAAGAAAAAACAAATTGTATTATCCATTCTTATGCTTATTCGCTAATTAAAATATTAAAAATTTTATTATATTTTCTGTTATATTGAATAAATATGTTGTAAAATAAATCTACAAAAAACATCAAAAAGTGTAATATATTTTTAACAAAATTTATTTATTACAAATCTAAAAATATTAGAAATATTAGTATTTAGCCAATTCATAACTTGTTTTATGTTGTAGGTTTTACAAAAGTCAATGAATGTAATTGTGATCATATTGTTGTAAGCTTGTGTTGTAAAAGTATTAAAAGTATTAAACTTCTAAAAAAGTTGTAGCTGTGGTAAGGTAAGCCTCATTCCACAGTAAGTTTTAGTTTATATAATTACTAATGCGATAAGTATGATATGCTTAGGCTGTTCTGAGAATAGTGTATAAAAGCATTGCTATGATGGATTAAAATCTTGCACACCTTTGGCGAATAACTATTCTACGTTTAAAGAAGAGGATAACTTAAAGTATCCGTAAAAGAAAATGGGTACATCCAAATAAGATCAATCTTTGATATCTTTAAGACTCTCCCCCGGGGGCACATTTCTGGTCTTTATAGAACGCTCGACTATCTAGACCTGTGTAACTGGGGGAAAAAGGGAGTCCAGTCCCCTGAAGGCAGCAGGGGTCAACTGGGAACTCCACGTTATTTCCACGGGAATCAGTAGCCCGCAGAATTTCCGCTATTTATCTCTTTAGGCATTTAGCTGTTTCTCTGACTGATTATTGAGGTTGGCCCTTCGGAAGTATCGTGGTGGCTGTGGTTTCACGGCCCCATAACAGACAGGTCAATTTTATATAAAGGCCAGGTTCATTTCACCTTTAATAACACCTACCTGGTGAAATGTTCCTAGATCCAGTGAGCATGCTGCACATGTGTTCTGGACAGGAGTTGGAAAATCTCCAGCTCTTTAGCAAGGAGTGGTGGTTTGCAGCCCTGATCTGGAATCACTAAAGTTGCAACTATGAAAGACCTGTTGCTGAATTAGGCTTCGGCTTCCTAGGACGTGAATGACGTTTGCTTTTCATTCCCAGTGGTATGACCACCATCTGATTAAGGCTCACTGCCAGGCACAGGTGTAAATCTTATCACGTAATATCTTTAAGACTTATTAGATTACTTTGAGAAAAGAGTGTTATTTTCAAAGTAGCGAAGTATTCACTCACTGTTCATACATGTATGAATATGTACATTTCATTTTTTAGCCGCTTCTTCTCATACATGTGTGAGAGACTACAAACTATTTTGTGTTTTCTCATTTGTGAATGCGACGATTTATTTTTTTTCTTTCTATCCATAAGTGAAAAAATGAGAAACACACAAGTGTTCATTTTTGAATATTTACAATTTTGATAATTTTTCATAAATGAAAAGGTAGTAAAAATATGCGCGTTAAGCATTCGCGTACATAAACGCACATATTTGATAATGCGCAATTGTCGGCGTATGCAGGAAAAAAAATTTTTTTTTTATTTCTTTTAGAATATATTGGAATATTGTATTTTGAGTTAATATGTACCCATGTATTTTTTCTGCATTTTACGGTAAAGTGCGATCGTATGTAGAAAATTTTTTCACGTTCATTTATGAGAAATTTTATAAAATTTCAACGTTCATAAATGAACATGTACATTTATGAAAAATAACATTAATGAGAAGTAGCTAATTTATCATTTATCACATATGAATAAGACTAATAATTCTTGTTGTTCGCATTCATGTATGAAAATAACCAGAACATTTTTTGTTGTTCGTGTATGAGTGTGAAAAATAAATATAAATTTTTAGATTTCTTATTTATGAAAAATATCATGAATGTTGATTTTTGAATGTTCATAAATGAAAAATTCTGAACCCTGGTTATTTTAAACAAATATCTGTTGGAAATAAAGGGAAGGCATATACCTCTGTTTAACATTATAATTATTTGCATGGCAAACGATAATGCTGGGATTACTTCTTAATTTCATGTAGATTAATCTGAGAATAAACTGTCCAATAATGTATAGCGGTTTAGAAAGAAATGGATATTCCCGTACAATGAAATTATTTATTATTTATTATCCGTGCGACTTAAAATAGTGAGACTCTTAAAGATTGGCGTGAATAAATCGCTTTTACTCGCACACAAGGCAATTGCTAACTATTTTATAATTCTAATTTTGAGTAGGAAAAGACTTGGTTAAAGTGATTGGGAGCAGACACAACTTTAACTTGCTGAATCTTGTTCTGCGAAAAATACCAGCTGATGCCTAAGACAAAGTTGTTGTTTTGATAGAAAAAGATTGCACCAGAAGGGAACTGAAATACTTAATATTAGCAAAATTCCAGTGGTTTAGGCTTTTTAAAAACTGGCACCGAAAGAGGTTTTCATAGTTTCCATAGTTGAACACGTTCTTAGAAAAAATACGAATCGACACTTCTGCGGAACAGTAGAAGACTGTTTTGTTGAAATGTAATGGGTAAAGCTGGACTCAAATTTTACAAAACAACGAATAAATTGGACATTCGAGGACTGAATCAAGGTAACGCAAATTGATTAGTTTGACGGGAAGTTGATTTCTTGCACAGTATAACTGAAAAACTGAATAGAGTATTAAATCTTAAATATTTTTAATATCCAGTTGCCAGATTTTGTTGATCGTTCTGCAACCAATCCAATCGAAGGTATCATTTTCTATAATCTAAAAAGAGATCCAAAGCATTTTGTAGAACTTGTCAAACTTTTAAGCTTGGCCTTAGAAATATAAAAAATTTATGGGCATATAATGAACGTCAGTTGGTTAACTACAGAAATCTTTTTAACCTGCCTCTCATATCGAATTTTCCAAAAAGAAGTTTGTTTTTCAATTATGGCAACACCAACACAATACGATTGCTTTGACATTGAGTTTTTTGACGTATTCGTAGTTCATGCATTGTTACAATGAGTTCAATTTCGCATTCAAATCGCATAAAGTTGAAGTTATGTTTCATAAAATTCGTGATATTTTCGAACGACATAATCGTTCTTCTGAGATCGCTATTAAGAATTTGATGGTTAAGTTTGAGTCGACAGGTTCGATACAAAATGTGCTAACAACAATGTGCGTTCGATTGGGTCATTCAACTGAAGACATTGCAGTCGTGAATCACAATGTAGAAGCAGACACAAATTTGTCAATTCCTCTACGTTCTCAACAATTAGGGTTAACCAAATCCATCACATGGCAAATTTTGCCTAAGGATTTAACTTTGAAACCAGGTTGAACTGGTGCAGGTATTGAAGCCGACCGACCATCCACATTGCCGCGGATTCGCTCAACTCATTCAGGAACAACAATTTTTTCAGACAGACCCCATTTTGACTCAATTCATTCAGGAACAGCGGCTGGTTTTTCTGAAAAAATCATTTTTTCAGACGAAGCCCATTTTCACTTGTCAGCGTATTTTAACAAGCAAAATACAAAATGCTTTAGCAGTTGTTACAATTTCAAACGAAAATCGCATTAAAATAATTAAAATCTTCTGTGAAAATGGTGGTTCCCTTAAAGTTATATTTCGCAACACTTGTGATATTTTAGAACAACATAATTGTCTTTCTGAGACCGCTAACAAGAATTTGATCGTTAAATCTGAGTGAGCAGGTTCGATAGAAAATGTGCGAACACCAACACTTGTTCGACCGGGTCGTTCAACTGAAAAAATCGCAGCCGTACGCTACAGTATTGTAGCAGATCCCAATTTGTCAATTTCTCGACGTTATCCATTATTGGGGTTATCTAAATCCACCACATGGAGTATTTTGCGTAAGAATTTGACTTTGAAGCCTTACAAGGTTCAATTTGTGTAGAAATTGAATTCAACCGACTATTCACATCGCCACAGATTCACTCAACTCATTCAAGAACAAAAATTTTATCAGAAAGTTCCCATTTTCACTTGTCAGGGTATGTCAACAAGTAAAATTGCCTCGAGGCGTGATTAGGGCGTGATTAGCTGTAAATGCAGTAACGGTCAATGTATCACGCTATCGCGAGTTGCTAACAACTCAATTTTTTGTCTGTTATTGACGACGTGGATATCACTGACATGTGGTTTCAACAGGACAGTACTGCATGTCACACAGCCAATCAAATGATCAATTTATTGCAAACCAAATATCCCGTTCGCATAACTTCTCGCCAATCAGTAGTTAAGTGGCCAGCCAAATCGTGTGATTTAACACCACTGGATTGTTTTGTGTGGGACTATGTTAAGGACAGAGTCTCTACGGAGCTAAGCGAATTAATTTTAGCCATAAAACTCGAAATCCGTGATGTGATTAATGAAATAGGAGCGTCATTTTGCCAAAAAGTGATAAAAAACTTTGACGAAGGAATCCACTTTTGGTGGTGGACATTTGCCAGATATCAGTTTTCATTCATAATGGTCGAACTTTTCCCTTCGTAATACGATGAAAATTTGAATCATCGTAATATAAATATTTTGTTTGATTTTGTTTTAGAAATCAAACTTCTTGCTGAAAAACCCTTTGCATTCATTGAACGTATTATAAATGATAATAAGAGCTTATGGTGAATGTACTAAAAGCTGTAAAAAGTAAGCACTGTGCGACTCTGTTAAATTGGCATTTAAGAAGGTTTGATGTTAATTTTTGTTGTGTGCTATGAGGCTTCATTCGCCCATAAAAAATTATTTGCATGCGTAGTTATATTTTGTTGTATAAATGTCTCTAATATTGTGAGTATAACAGTAGATTATAACAATATTTTAGAAATTTAGGCGAACGTGTTAATGGTTTTGCTCCCCGCAGTAATAATCACATATGAATATTAAAAGCTATGTTACATAGCAAGATTCTACAAATTTATTTTCCGGTACTACGATGAAAATGGAGGGTAGGATATTAATAAATATTATGAGAGTAAGACTTCCTTGTAAAAATTGTTGTTATTGAGGCAAATGTCTACATAAGAATTACCGCAATATTTTTGAACCACTAGTTTAGAATCTGACATTTTAATATTCCAACAATATTTTTATTTTATTAAATTAACTTATTTCAAATATCCCTTTTTTATAAATTGTTTTATACACAACCCAAAATATTTGTGACAAAAACTGATTCGGGTGTTTGGTAAAGAGTGTTTTATTTTTTGGTGCTGAAATATAAAAGATTTTGCATTTTTAATTATAAAAGATGTTTTAATTTTAAGTATAATTTACACCATTTTTCCGCATTTGCATACAAATTATACTTAAGAATTTTTAAGACTTTCAACACGTATATTTGCTGTGTGTGTGAGAGAAGGAGATTAGAAACAGAAACATTTATTTTGGACACTCAAACTGTAAAAATCTCAATTTTGTATTTTCTTTAAGACTTTTAAGTTTTAGGGTTTTAAAAGAGAAAAGGGTTTGTTTTTATTATAATTTAAATGGATTCAAAAAGCTCTTCATATTCCAGCAACACTTTAACTGGAATTAACATTATTGAATTATTACTTTTTTTAAATAATTTATAAGTTTCTAATATATTTAAATTAATTTGTTATAAAACAAATTTGCTGAATTAACATTTTTAAAACTGTTTTAGTTTTTTTTTGATTTTCTCAATTATTTTTCTAATTAATTTTGGGATTTTATTTTTTAAGGTTTTTAAGATCTACTCAAAGGCTAACAATGTTTGTCTGTCTGTTTCAGTGTCACAGCGCTCTATTGCCATAACTGCGATACAAGGTCTATAAATTGAGTAATGTGACTGATTATTTAAATTCTTTTTATTCAAATAAAATTACAATTTTTTATTACCACCCTTAAAAATAACTTCCTTCTGAATTCCCATAGCGCTGAAGACGGTTCTTCCACTCCTCATAGCAGTTCTGAAACTGCAATACTGAAATAGGTTTCAACTGGTCGGCTACAGCTATTAAAAAGTGCCAAAGTCCCAAAATGAGTTCCCTTTTGGTGATCATTCAACTTCGGGAGAAGAAGGAGAATATTGAAATTGAGGAGCCACAGGAATGTTTTTACTGGCCTAAAACGCGCTTATTAAAATTACTGTGTGACAAGCAGTATTATCGTAATACAACACACAGTTGTTCTTGATGTTTGCTTTCACACGAATCACCCTTTTTCGAACTCTTTCAAGAACCTACTGGTAAAAATGTTGTTTAACTGTTTGGACTCTTTGTGAATGATTTCGTAGATATCCGCATGTATTTGATCTTTGACTTTGCCATCGTTGTTTTTTGGGCCTTAGAGATGATGAAGTGTGTCACTTCATACTCTGGCGCTTGGTTTTTTGGTTTTATTCAAAAACCCAAGACTCGTTACCAGTAATGAGACGTTTTAGAAAGTGAGGTCTATTTTCAATCGAACGTAAAACATCAAGACACCTTTCCTTCCTGATGTCTTTTTGGTCTTACAAAAAGCTTTTTGGAACCATTTTTGCACAGATTTTTCTCATAACTAATTCCTTGGTCAAAATCTGATGAACGGTGATTCGGTCATTCTGACTGCCAAATGACAATCTGAACGCACAAGATCCTGAATTCTGTCAACATTTGCATGGGTTCTTGAAGATGAAGGCCACCCGTTTCGTGGTGTATCTTCAAGCAATTTCTTTGCATAACATTTTTACAAAGTAAATAATTATCAGTAAAAAAGTAAACGAAACGACTCACGCGCCTTTTACAAACTGCGTAGTTTTCTAAGAAATCTTATGCACACAAGATAACCCGCCTCTAAGAAATTCTAAGAAGGAAGATGAATAACAAAAAACAAAAACAACTAGCACTGAATAAATAAATCCTAAACACAAAACAAAATAACAATATGTTTGTAAGAAATTCTATCAAATAAGATAAACAACAGAAAACAAAAGAAATAACACAGAACCAACACGCAACCTAGCCGGCCCCTAAACTGAACAGCAACAATATGGGGTGATGTTAAAGTAGAATATTCATGTAAATGCGAGAACCGCTTAAAACAGATGTGTCAGCACCACTAGCTGGGCAAATAAATACATTTTAAGTTGAGTAATCAGTGAGCAAAGACAACAAAGTTATCATCGTGTTTATTTTGTATGTATTGAAAGTAAATAAATCGTTAAACTTAATTTAAAGTCTTAGATTAGTGTGTTATTTTTTTGAAATAAAAGAATTAAAAATAACAAAACATTTATTAAAAGGAATCAAGGGAACATTATTAAATCGAAAATAAACGGGTGCTTATCGCAAGTTGTACATTCCACAAAAAGATATATAAATCATATAATTATAAAAGAATTTTTAGTGGTCCCTTTACAGAGTACATGCATGATCTCAAAATGTTTCAGGCAGTTATTAGCGCAAGTGAAAGTTTTTCGTGCGCGATTCCTAATCCGATAACAAAGAGAAAAATTATGTTATGAAAGAGAAATTTTACAAGAAGTAAACAATTCGGATGATGCGTTGAGGGTGGCTTAGTCCTCAGCAGCCACAGCTATTTTAGCCAATGCAAGCAGACACATTCATTTTATTCAATTTAGACAAAAAGTTTTCATCATCTCGTGATATTAACCAAACAGCCTTTATCGAAAAGAAAGAAAATTATCCTTAACAAAAAATTACTTTTTGATAATCATCTGCGAAAATTCGAGCCAGATGTTGATCGCATCTAGGTCGTAACGATGTGAACGGTCGGTCGGCTTCAATTCCTGTGCCGGATGAACCTTGGAAGGCTTCAAAGTTAAAGGATTTCGCAAAATTCGCCATGTGGTGGATTTGGATAACCCAAGTTAGTGAGGATGTTGAGGATGTGCTGCAAAGCTATGGCTTACGGCTGTGTTGAACGACCCGTTCGAAAACGCGTTTGTGTTCGCATATTTTGCTTGGAGCCTCTCGACTTAAATTTAATCACCAAATTCTTAATAGCGGTTTCACAAGAACGATTATCTTGTCCGAAAATATCACCATTTTTATAGTGGATTTTAATTATTTTAATGGGATTTACGTGCGAAATTGAATTCATTATAACAATTGCCAATGCATCTACTACGAAGACGTCAAAAAACTAAGTGTCAAAACTATCATGTTATTAGTGTTGCCACAATTAAAAAAAAAAACCTTAAAAAGCCCGATGTTACTTAAGTTTACAACATGAAGATTTGTCTATAGTCTTTGTATAAAACTGATGGTAACACTGTTACAGAAAATTTGCAACTGTCACAGAAAATATTTTAGTTTCTTTAGCTATTTTGGAATTTATAGAGAATTGGAAACAAACTTACGGTCTCCATCTGCTGAAATATAAAAGTGTTTCTAAAGTTCATGAAACATAAAAAATTTTGTGACTTTTCTTAAAAAAGAAAATTTTAATAATAAAAAAAATGCAAATGCCATCTGTTTTTCAGAAAAAGTTATTTATAAATCCTTTTCAAATTCAAGCAAATCAACCAACCAACTGTAAAGTTATACATAAGAAAGGAAACTGATGTTAACTTGAATTTATCCGAATACATACAATAAACACTCACACACTTACAAACATAAATAGATGATGTTCTATTTTCAGTTGCATAAAATGCATGAAACCATTTCCAACATTTTAAACATTTCCATCAGCATAAGTTTTTGTTATAGTTATTTTAAGTCTGATATTAATGCATAATCCGTAACAGTTACAGCTTCAGTTATAGTTGCATTAGATGTGTTATTGCATCGATTTGAATCCTCATGCTACACTTGTGTCACTTGTGTTGTTGTTTGAAACCATTGTTCAATAAATGCGCTGCGACTGCGATTATCAGTTGCCGCAACACCATTTACAGCTGTATAATTATCCTCCTGCAAAGGCATCTCTTGATTTTGACCATCATACTCTGGATAGTGATGATAATAACGACTGTTTTGATCATTATTATAATGCTGCTGCTGATGATTTTTATGCTGCTGTTGATGTGGGCGAATGAGTCCATATGGATCATGTGAACGCTGTTGATGTTGTTGATGATGATGATGATGAGGATGATGATGATGGCGATGTGTTAGCAAACATCTGCTTAACGGACGAGGACAAAAAAGCAATACAAACGTTTGTCGAAACTGCCGACTCATCGAACAATAGAGTATAAAATTTATACTAGAATTAAGTAGAGCCAAAACATCCATAAGGTCACCTGATATAAAAATAAAAATAATACAAAATTTTTTTGTTATTTTTATTGTTAAACTTAAGTAAAAGTAACAAATCTATGTAGGAAAGTATGTGTGAAAATATTTTTTCTTTTCGAAGTTTTATGCTTCTTTGAAAAAGAAGTTGAAGTTCTACAGATTTGTTTTTATTGTAAATGAATGAAGCCTAAAATATTGCTGACAAAGAATTTTTAGGACATAAAAATTTTCCCTTTTAGCTGCTGCTCCTATGAAGAAAGATTATTATACTATTTCATAGGAATTTGCAACAAATTCTTGGTATAAATAAAAAGTAAAATTAAATTAAAGAGTGCCCGCCGGAAAGGTATGCTGCTTTGTTTGTTTATAATTTTTGATTAAGTGAAAGAGAATGGATTTTATATTGATAAATGTTTTATTTAATGTCGGCAATTATGTATGGAATACAATATCAGATAAATGTCCGCCTTACTCTAATTGCCTCACAAATGCGAGCCCATTTTTCATAATATTCTCACAAATTTCACGCGGTAGTTCATTAATTTCATCACGAATATTTTGTTTGAGTTGCTCAAGCGTTTCTGGTTTGTTTGCATAAGCCTCGTTTTTCAGATATCTCCACAGCAAAAAAAAAAGTCCAGAGCAGTCAAATCAGGCGACCGTGGAGGCTAATCAACATCACCATTTCTTGAAATAACTTGATGTGGAAAGAGGTCTTCTGGCTATATGCCAGGTGGCAACGTCTTGTTGATGCGATATGTTAATCAAGCATGGAGTTGTGACTTTAAAAAGTTTTCAATCATATCACAATATCGATCCCCATTCACAGTAATCGTTACGCCGTTTTCATTTTCAAAGAACTAAGGACCAATGATTCCTCCTGACCAAATTGCACACCAGACTGTCACTTTTAATGGATGCAAAGGTGACTGCTGAATAATTTTTTTTTGTTAAGAGAATAAGCAGTTCAGGCAACAATGCCTATTTAGTCAAGTACCGTGCTACATTCTTTAGGAAGGGGATAGAGAAGAGATGAAACAGGTGGTGAAAGTAGAAGGATAGTCGGAAATTAACTGCCGTATAATAAGACAGCACAGCGACCAGTGACTATGCCTTCATCGCTAAGCAGCCCCACCGACAGTCAATTTTTATTTTTTGTAGTGAAAAAAAAACAAATATCTTTGTTGGGAATCGAACCCACAACCCCTATCTACTAGCCTACAGGGGCACCTGTTTGAGGGTTTCCCATTCTGCAGAACCGACTATTCTTTTTATTCAATCGGAAAAAAGAAAATCGGAGTTGTCTTGAGCGAGCTGTAACATCCGGTTAGCATATGTACGGCAACGTAAATCGTCTTGTGGAAGAAGCTCTTGTGTCAACTGAATCTTCTACGGAAACAAATTTAAATCCTTGTACAAAATTGTGGCCAAAGTTGTTCTTTGAAGACCAAGCTCCTGAGCACGATATCAAATTGAGGTTGATGGATTGTTTTGAACAATGTTTTAAGCCGACATTGCAATACAAACCCCCCCCGGGGGCACATTTATCGGTCCTTACGGAATACTTGACCATCTAGACCTGTGCTGCTTGCCCAGTTCCCTGAAGGCAAGCAGGGAGTCAACTGGAAGCTCCACGTTATATCCACGGCGTTGAATTAAGATTGATCTATTGTTTTGAACACTTTTTAGAGCAGCAGTAATATTTTCAGTTGATCTTGCAGTAGTACATTATGGTCCATGCTTAAGCCTACCACCTAGAAATCCTATTTCCCCGAAATCATTCATTACACGATAAATAGTGAAGTTTGTTGGCACTTTGATTCTCTCAAAAATTTTACGTAACTTTCTCATCGTCACAGAAAACGATGATTGATGTTGATAAAATGTTTTAACGATTAAAAGACGTTTGTTTATCGAATATTTTTGCATAATAAACTTGCCATGTGTCTACATCACGACTGATAAATATGAACTGTCAAGACTAATGCTTACCAAAATGGCGGCAAAACAAAGTAGTATACCTTCCTAGCGGACACACTATACTTTCCCTTAGTTTAAAAAATTTGCACACAGGTGTGGGCTGAGGTTTCATATTTATAAATAAATAAAAAATATTTGCTGGAGGCACTATCTGTCTGTCTGTCTGTTTAAATTTAACCATAAATGTGCAAATTGCCGTTGCGATAAACAAAACAAAAATAAATCAGAAATTTTTGTGATTCTCGTATTTTGCTTATTTTATTTCTTGTTGTTGTTTTACTTAAATTTTAAAATTTTGCTTTGTCTTTGGCTTTATTATTCCAGTTAAGCCAAATTATTTTGACAATATTCTTTAGTTTATCTTAAAATACAAAAAAAGTTTCCTCAAGAGCTAAATGAGTGATGGAGAAATGCCAAACGAGACAGAAGTCCGTTAATCTACAGTAAACAATATCGCTGAATTTAATTTTTGTATTCGAATGCAAAATATTAAATATGCTTAAATTTAATTAAAGCTAATTGATTACCCTCTTGATTTAACTATTATTATTATTAAATTATACAAAGAGAACTTTCGCTTTATTTCAATTTTTCCTCTTTGACTAAGGACTCGCATTTCTAACAGTCTAGCATTGCCTAGTGGTTTAAAAACGTTTTCTTTTTTAATAATTTGGTAGCTCATGAACCAGTTAAGATATAATAACAGACGGAGATATTTCTGAGTAAAGTTACGGACGATTAGCCGCCTAGGATAAAGGTGGGATTCTGGGTATGCCACCAAAGTTGGGTATCTCGGGAGTATCATTTTTTTTGGAAATGTCATAAAAGTTTATTTAATATTTAAATGTTAAGTGTTTTGACGTTGAGTAACCTTTGAGAATATCTACAAAAAATGTGTTTAAATGTCTAGGTTACCACCTTTAGTTTGGAAGAAAATCGGTTTAGAAAATTGTTTTTTTTGTTTTGTTTTAATTTTTGGCCAAGCTTAACTTAGTATTTTTGATGTGGTGTAATTATTTATATTCGGATTATTATTCTTGGTAAAATTTATAATAAAACAGTGATAAGTTTAATTTTGATTGCATGTTTCGTTAAAAACTTACATGCCTCTGAATAAACTACCGTTTATTTTTAGGATCTTCTGCAAAAAGGGTGGTACGGCTTTTTGCTTATATAATTGAAACTTACTTTGGAACTGGTAAATTTGTTTGAACTATTTAAAAGACAGCCTATAACAAATGTGAATAAAAGAAACAATTTTTTAAAAATTTTACTGGTTCACTCTTCAGGCCTATCCAAACATTGTCAATTTTGAAATAAAATTTATGAATTACATTAAAATTCCTAGGAGGGCAAAGCACCGATTGAAAAAGAGCCAACAGATAAGAAAAGCTCCATCTCGTAGCTATATACTCCAAAAAGGAATCGACAGCCTCATAGTTAACATAATTTTTGGAAAATTTTTTCCCCGTTTTAGGAATTTATGTGTTTAAATAAAAATTTTTTATTTTATTTTACCATTTCATTAAAGGCTCTTTTATAAATATTGATTCAAAATTTTGTAAGAATATCTCGATTCCTTAGATTTTCTGGCAACTCAAATTCTATAATTTAGTTTTCAAACAACCACTTTAACGTGAAATTTACAGTTTTAAAGGTAAATAACATCTAAAAAATGCGATGCGTAAAAAATATTAACAAATAGTTAATCTAGAAGTCCTAAGCTTTCCTTTGATACCAAGCACTTGTATAAAGAGCATATACCTCAGTTGTAGGAGCTTAGCAAACTTTGCCTTCCAATGAAGTTTTTCTCTTTTTTACATGTAAAAAAAAATGTCTATAAACACATTTTTACATTTTTCATGCGTTTTTCAGTTTTACAGCAAATGTGATTATACATAGTATTTTTAATTTGTATATTTCATTAGGATATCTTAAGTGGTTCACAAGCTACCGAATTATTTACAAAAAATAAAAACCTTTTGAAACCACTGTGCAATGTTACTTACATAAATGATGCAGCTGTTGATTTTTGTACTAAATATTCACTTTCGCTGGCAAACTGTACCTCAAGTACATATTTGAATGCTGGCAATTTCTGTTTTTTTTTTTTTTTTAATTTATAAAATTATTAGTTTTTTATTTTGTATCAGAATGGTCATGGTCACATTTAAAGTGTTCTTTCAGTGGCCCGATCGTAATTGTAAACTGAAAACAATCTTTTTGAAAATATTGTTACGTTTATACCTTTTATAAACGTTTTGTTATGAGTTCTTTATTGCAAAAAAATAACACCAGTTTTTAGAGTTTCTAAATTTAATAACAATTTTATTTACTTTAACTATACAAATTTGACACCACATAACAATTTACTTAAGACGCTGCCCTATTTATATTTGTCCATTTAAAGTCTAGAAAATTAAAGAATCTTCTACTCCCTTTGTATCACACTTTGTTGTTGAATGTTGTTTATTCGATGTATAGGCGCCTGTATGTCTGTGTTTATTTTTGTTTTTGTTTTAAATCTGAAAAGGTTTCTGCTTGGGATTTATTTCAAAATATTTTTTGTTGTCTCGTGTAGATAAGTTTTCTTAGAAAATAGAAATTTGTTTTTTTCGGTCTTGCATGCCAGGCAGTTAGTAAACACCATATCAAATCGTTGTTGTTTGTGTATAAAATTTCTATGCAGCTTGTAATTAGAAATTTTGTTGCTGTACCATAAGTTTTCTTAGCAAGCCACGCAGTTCGTAAACAACATACCCAGCAGTTCGCTTTATTGCTTAAATATTTTATTTTAAAACTTAAGCAAGACACTTCCGTAACAATATGAAAGTATAAGAACAGAAAACAATGACTTTTGACAAGTTATATTATTAATTGTTAAAAAGGTGTGGCAATATCGCAGCGCGATGTTCGCGAAGAGTTGCGAAAAATAAATAACGTTGCTTTACGGATGAGTTTTGTCAAAAACATTCTCTAGCTTGTTTTCATACAACACACGTACTCCTTCTTCCGCCACAAAACTACATCAATATTTTTTATTTTTTTTAATTACTTTATTTAAATAATTTCTTTTTAATAATTTCTTTTTTCCCTCCAGCTAAAATATGATAAAAATAAGTACTTTACAAAATTTGAAGAAAATATTAAAACTCACTGTCTTTCTCTCTCTATCTCTCTCTCTCTCTCTCACTGTTTAAATCATAAATAATTACTCTTTAGGGGAAGTGTCATGGAAAACTTCCCTTTCCAAGCAATTTTGTAAACAAATATGTATTTTTTATTTAAAAATACTTTTTTGCTTTCTTTAATAAAATTATAAATAAGCAAATGAATCTCAGACTGACTCAAATATTCCATTTATTATTTACTACAGTTGGAGATAATGCGAGAGTGAATAATTAAATGTTTATATTAAAATAATGGCATTTATGGTCACGGTCTTGGCTTACATTGTTGGCTTTCATCTTTTTAAATATTAAATTATATATTTACATCATTTAAATAAAATAATCGTTATAACGTTCTTTCTTGTTCATCTTGTAGTATGTGGTTTCTTAACAAGAAAGTTGTTTTCCAATTGTGGCCACACCAACAACATAACAGTTCTGACATTTAGTTTTTTGACGTATTCATAGTAGATATATTGACAATTGTTACAATAAATTCAATTTCGCACGAAAGTCGCATTAAATGAATGAAAATTCTCTATGAAAATGGTGGATCTGTTAAAGTTACATTTCGCAAAATTCGTGATATTTTCGGATAACTTCATCGCCCTTCTGAGACCGCTATTAGGAATTTTGTCGTTAAATTTAAGTTGCCAGGGCTCGATACAAAATGTGTGAATACCAACGCGTGCTTAACCGTTTAGTTCAACTGAAAACATAGCAGCCCTGTGTGTGTGCGCCACTGTGTTGAAGCAAATCCAAGTTTGTCAGTTTTTCGACGTTCTCAACCAAAAATACCACATGGCGAATTTTCCGTAAGGAATTTTTTGACTTGGAAGCCCTACAAGGTTCAACTGGTGTAGGTATTTAAGCTGACGGACCGATCACATCGTCGTAGACTGGATGTGAAAAAATATTCTTTCAAACGAGTCCACTTTTAGCTTGTCAAGTAAAATTGCCGCATTTGGTCTTCAGATAATACAAAAGCGATTATTGAGAAGCCTTTGCATGTTTAATGTGTAACTGTAGCATGCGCTATGTAGTTTGGATGCGTGATCAGGCCGGTTTTATTAAAGATGAGACTGGAAATGTGCTAACGGTCAATAGATCACGCTATCGCGAGATGCTAACAACTGAATTTTAGCCTACTATTGATGATGTGAATATCACTGACATGTGGTTTTAACAGGACGGTGCCACATGACACACAGCCAATATTGTAAACCAAATTTCCCGAACGCATAATGACGAACGTCGTGACATGTGGGGCTATGTTAAGGACAGAGTCTACACGGAGCCAATTGAATCGATTTTAGCCTTAAAATTCAAAATCCGTGATGTGATTAATGAAATAGGGTTGCCAATTTGCCAACAAGTTTAATGAAAGCTGCGACAACTGTGAGCGTGGTCGTGGTGGATATTTACCAGATATCATTTTTCAATCATAATTGCCGAACTTTTCTCTTCGTACTACAATACAAATTTCAATCAATTAAACTAATTTTTTTTATTTTTTCTGGTTTTAGAAAACAAACTTTTTATTGATAAACCCTTTACAAAATGGTCCTTTGACCGCAAGACGTGAAAGAGCGATGAAGAAAAAAGGGAAAAAAAAAATTAGTTTTTTCTTTCATTCAATTCGTCCAATTTTAATTGAATGGATTTTTCATTTATATTATTTTAGAAGCTACGTGATATCATGTTGTTTGTTTATTATATCGTATTTGATACGTGTGTGTGTGTATGCATATTTGAATTTCAATATAAAGAGAATTTTGTCTGTTGAAAAAAATGGCACCAATCAAATAAAGTTCCTTCAGTCTTAACAGTGATTTTGATGATGATTTACAAGAGAAAAGAAACAAAAAGAAGCGAGCAGAAGACGTTTCATGTGGCAGAACTTATTGGTCTACGACGAACAGTGGATGACATGGGAAAAAATAAATAATTTTTGAATTGACTTTGATTTAAGTATTAACACTTAAGAAATATCTGCTTTATCATGATGATGACTCTTTAAATTAAAATCATGTTCTACTTAATTTTTATAACAACATTTTTAATGACTTTTACTGAACCCTCATCATTGCACATGACCAATACATATAGAGAAAAGATGTGCTTGAACTACAGTCATCAAAACAACTATACTTCCTCTGTTATAAAATTGGGTGGGAAAATTTGAGGTTAGGAAGTAAATTGTAAATAATTAAATGTCAAGAATTGAGCTGTCATCCTTTAGTATTTACTTTGTAAAAAGTTGTAAAATTTTAAAACATGGAACGCTGCACTCTTGAGCAAAGAATTTTAATTTATTACATCCTACTCCCCCCCGGGGGCACATTTATCGGTCTTTATAGAACGTCGGCTATCTAGACCTGTGCAACTGGGGGTATAAGGAAGCCCAGTCCCCTGAAGGCAGCAGGAGTCAACTGGAAACTCCACGTTATTTCCATGGGAATCAGTAGCCCGCAGAGTTTCCGCTATTTGTCTCTTTAGGTATTTAGCTGTTTCTCTGACTGATTATTGAGGTTGGCCCTTCAGGAGTATCGTGGTGGTTGTGGTTTCGCGGCCCCATAACGGGTCAGTTTTTAATGGGCGCCTGGATCATTTTACCTTTAATCATACCTACCTGGTGGAATGATCCTAGATCCGGTGAGCATGCTAGACATGTGTTCTGGACATGAGTGGGATAGTCTCCAGCTCTTCAGCAAGGAGTGGCGGTTTGCAGCGCTGCTCTGGAATCATCGAAATTGCAACTTGGAAAGATCTGTTGCTAGAATTGGTCTTCGGCTTCCTAAGGCTTGAATGACGTTGCTTTTCATTCCCAGTGGCATGACCACCATCTGATTAAGGCTAACTGCCAGGTGCACACGTAAATCTTATCACGAAATTACATCCCACTGTAGCTCCAAGGGGTCCATTCTGATTTCCTTTACAAAACCCCGTCGTTACATAACTAGCCATTACCTATTGCTAGCAAATTCTCATGATATGGCCGGCAGTATCTTCTATTTCATATCTTGATATCGCTTTGGTTATTATGGCATCTTTAGAATAACAAGACAAAACATGTTTAAAAATTATAAATCCCTTTTCGTCCTCGCACTCCATTACAATAATTTGATATGTCGTTTATCCCTCCATCAACTAAACCTTGCCCTGACACTAACATATGTGCTCATAGCCATAACTAGTCTTATACTCTTTCGTGCCTCTTTAGGTGCCCCTATAGGCTAGTAGGTAGTGTACTAGCTTGTAAATATGGGGGTTGTGGGTTCGATTCCCAACGAAGACCTTGGTTTTTTTCACTACAAAAATAAAAATTGACTGTCGGTGGGGCTGCTCAGCGATGAAGGCATAGTCACTGGTCGCTGTGCTGTCTTATATACGGCAGTTAATTTCCGACTATCCTTCTACTTTCACCACCTGTTTAATCTATTCTCTATCCCTTTCCTAAAGAATGTAGCACGGTACTTGACTAAATAGGCATCGTTGCCTGAAGTGCTACTTCTCTTAAAAAAAAAAAAAGGAACAGCACTGTATTCCTCTTTACTGCGATTAGTTCTGCCCAAGATGCAGCCACCTTATATGTTGCTCCCCGGAGAGTGAAGCTTTAAAGTTTTGTCGGCTAATTCATTGCACTCAACCTTGGAATTGCTTGAAATCAAATACAATCTAATCCTCAGCTCGAGTCCTCCATCTTGAAATCTAATAGAATATCATCCTCAGCGCCAGTCCTCAGAAAGAGTCTTTTTGCATGAATTCACTAGCTTTGATTTGAGGTTAAGTCCCCTTTAGAGACTCGAGTGCCAGCTTCCAGTCAATGTTTAGACAGACTTTCAGCTCTTTTGTCAGCAGGTCATTCTTCGTCTTTATCTTTCGGTAAAAAACAGATTTATGAAGAATTATTCATAATAAAGTGCTAAGGATTATTAACATTTTGTAGTGTGTACGACGGACCTTAATGTATCAATTCTTAGAAAGCAGCCCTACAGACAACCGTGCCGTTACTCGTCTTTGTGTCGTCTGTAAAACCTATTTAAAGGTGAAAATTTCATTGTAACTTTTCGAAAAATTTGTGCAGCTTTGCCTCCTAATCAGGCTCAATCTGAAATCGCTGTGCGGCCACTTGGTGCGGCCATAGTGATACAAACATAGTCCCGCTGTACAGCAAAGTGTTTAGAATGAGCTTGAAATATCAACTATTCTTGTGGGCATCACAAGAGGCACTATGCGCAACATTTTGAATCTTCACGCTTAAGGCTCAACTATATTATGCATATACTGACTTAAGCTTACTTAAGCAACTCTGCCAAACTATAATGTACTTAACAAAATGTTTTCGTCAAATGTCATTTGCTTAAGCAAAGTGCGAAACTGATCGCACATTCCGTATGGAAACAGCTGATTTTGCATTGTGTTATAGATACAGTAGTAAACAAATTCCAATGAAGGACGAAAGCGAATATTTTATCTGCATTTAATAGAAAACGTACAAAGAAGAAATTGCCTATATAATAAAAGAGACGCGTTTTATTATAGCTGCAATCCAAAGGAACAAGCATGGAATTCTTTCCAAAGTGCAGTAAAAGTGGTAATAATTTGGAGAATTCTGCTTACGTTTTTCATTTTCATACTGGTATGAATTATATAAAGTTGCGGAGTGCAAACACAGATGGAAGTAAATACGGGAACGTTTCTGCAAGTAAATTAAGACGATGGAAGCTCAATCATGCAGTGGAATGGGCTATATTGAGGAATGGTCACTACTGCAGTTCTCTCGCACCCCGCCGGTATAAGCATTTATATTGAATATTATTTACTTTTTTACAATGTGAATCTTTAGTTTGTAGTACTCGTAATAACGTTGAAGAACTAGACTCAAGCTTGGAGTTTAATAACTTAAGGGCCTTTAAACATTTTAATTTCTTTTCCATTCATTTAACATACCATTTGTAAAAAAATTTAATTTTTTATTGTTTATAAATTCAATGATGCACACGGTTGCATTTTTTAGTACTTTTGGCCCAAATAATACAAACAGCGAAACATGTGTAATTTTTCTTTCGTAATTTTCTTAAAACTATAGAAAAATGTATATTTATATAATTATGATTATTAAACAACTTAATAAATTTCATTTATTTAGAAAGAAATTATTTTTTTGCAAAAAGTACGAATAAAACAAATTTGCAACTGTGCATAATAATTTCTATATTCATGTAAGTACATTATAGCTAGTTAAAAGTCTTTTATGAGTTGCTTAAGACTATGACAGACTTTTCCTTCAATTTTTCACGTTAGCTTAAGCCAGCTTATGCATATTATAGTTAGGCCTTTATACAGTTCAACGCGTTTAATAATTAAAGACGACCGACCCCTGTTTGCGGCGAACATATTTGAATTGTGGCCACAATTGCGTAATATTGATAACAGTGATCTTTGGTTTCAACAAAACGCCGCCACAAGTCACACAGCCACATAGTTTCTACAAAGACGACTATTTACGCAAGTGGAACGTAATATTGATAATAATCTTTCAACCAGTAATAGTTACGTAACCCATTATATTTCATGCCCAAAAAAGTGTAACTGTTCATATGTGCACATCAGGTTAAATACAATAAACGAGTCCCTTTTTATGTCATTGAAATGTTTATTGCCTGCTGTTATTGTTATGTCTTATATTCAATTGCAGTAGAAATAGTTTTTAAACTTTAAAATATTAGACTTGCTATTTAAAATTTTTCCAAATACAAACTTCGGACTAATTTAATCGAATTAATTGTTTTCAAAATTATTTATTTTTTTAAAGTCAGCGCACAGTGGTCTGAAAATGTTTTATTTTGAAAATCATTTCGTAGCTCATATCCCATAGATATGATAAGATATCCCATTGACATTTCACAGAGGTCAAGCAGAGGTATTTCTAAAGTTTTTCTCAATATTTAAAAATGTATATAAACATTTTTCATGCAATGTTGTGTTTTTCAGTTTAAGAGAAAATTTGTTTATATACATTTTTCATTTCTGCATCTAAAATGAGAATAACTTTTCTTTTCGGAATTTAAATCATCTTAATAATAAATTTTTAGAAAACTTTTTGTTGAAAAACTTTTTATTTAACAAAATTTATATTGTTACGTTTATACCTTTTATAAACGTTTTGTTGTGAGTTGTTTATTGCAAAAAAAAAAAATAAAACCAGTTTTTAGAGTTTTTAAATTAATACCAATTTTATTTACTTTAACTACACAAAGTTGACACTACACAACAATTTACTTAAAATGCACGTCTTTTCTACATATTGTTTATTTTTACACTGATTGACTATCCATTCAGACGCTGCCCTATTTATATTTGTCCATTTAAAGTCTAGAAAATTTAAGAATCTTCTACTCCCTTTGTATTACATTTTGTTGTTGTATGTTGTTTATTCGATGTACAGGCGCCTGAATGTTTGTGTGTAGTTTTGTTTTTATGCTGATAAGGTTTCTGCTTGGGATTTATTTCAAAATATTTTTTGTTGTCTCGTATAGATAAGTTTTCTTAGAAAACTACGCAGATGGTAAACAGCATACATTATATTTTGTCTTGTATGCCAGGAAGTCAGTAAACAGCATATCAAATTGTTGTTGTTTGTGTATAAAATTTCTACGCAGTTTGTAACTAGAAATTTTGTTTTTGTACCATAAGTTTTCTTAGCAAGCCACGCAGTAGTTCGCTTTATTGCTTAATTATTTTATTTTAAAACTTAAGCAAGACACATCCACAACAATATATTACTTTGCTTTCCAGCAATATTTTTAAGCTTCAGTTAGATTTTGTATAATACTAGCTAAACCCGGTGTGCTTCGCTACCTTCCACGTTATAAAATAAAATTAAAAGTAATTATATATTAACAAAAATTTATTTATGTAATTTTAATTTAATTATTGCAATGGTTTAGGATATACAATATTTTTAGTTTGCCCATCAGGAGCATACACATATAAATTGGTGGTTTCCTACACGCGAGCAAGCAACATAAAGCTGTCCATGCGAGAAACATGGATTTGCTAAATTTAAGCCGCAAACTTGCAGAGGTTGACCTTGATTTTTGTTACAGTCATCGCAAACGCTAACCGAACAGGAAATTGCAATCGTTAAAAATCGAATGATAAATCTGTTGGTATCATTGGAATGCGTGGCAAAAGTACATCTGTCCCTTTATATTTTCCTGTTATAATGGTCGCTTCTGTTAAATTATTTCTCAGTTTTTTTACTGCAAGACTCAGTATAATTAGGTGCCCCTGTAGGCTAGTAGGTAGTGTACTAGCTTGTAAATATGGGGGTTGTGGATTCGATTCCCAACGAAGATCTTGTTTTTTTTTTTCACTACAAAAAAAAAATTGACTGTCGGTGGGACTGCTCAGCGATTAAGGCATAGTCACTGGTCGCTGTGCTGTCTTATATACGGCAATTAATTTACGACTATCCTTTTACTTTCACCACCAGTTTAATCTATTCTCTATCCCTTTCCTAAAATAATGTAGCACGGTACTTGAATAAATAAGCATTGTTGCCTGAAGTGCTACTTCTCTTAAAAAAAATTTAATATGTATTTCAAATTTGAGGTAAAGACAGCTTTTTAAAATTATCTGATATCCAAAATTTTTAAAATACTTATTAGGCTTTAGTTGTTATTACGCTCCTAGAACCAATGAGGATTTCATTGTTAAAAATATTAATTTTGGGGATTTTTTAAGTATGATTTGTGAATTTTGGTACTTTGTGCGGAGAAAGTTGATTTTTTTAGTTATACTGTTATTGATCGAATACATATACTAATAAAATTTTAATAAAAAATCGAAGCAAAAATATATTTTATACTGCGTTAAATAATTTAATTTCCTTAAAATGTAAGAATTTTTAGAAATACTAAGGATAAATTATATAAATAAATTATATATAAAGTTGTCTAATTTTTTTGTTATTTTACTTAGAAAGGATATTTCTAATAAATTAAAGAAGATGGGCAATATCTCTCTCTATAGGCCAATAGTTTCATAAATAAAAAGTTTTTCTCAAATTCTGTTTTTGTTTAAAATTAACATCAACAACTTATAATAAACAAATGAACTTCGGCCATATTAAAATAATTAAATTAAATTGTATTCCATAATAATAGGTCTTAACTGTAGATAGAAATTCGTAAAACTCATTTGCATAAAAGAAAGAAAAAAGTACTTAAAAAAATACTTTCTATTTGAAAAAGTTTCCCTGAAATATTAACATTTAATGGCGAACGGTGCTAATGTATTCACAAAAATGTGTGTTGGTGTTATAAACTATAGAACTTTTATTTATTCAGCTTTTGTGATTTATTTATGGGACTCTGCAGCAGATTACAGAAGGGAAAAAATTATTTATATTTTTTGTTTTCATTATCCAACTTTTTTTAATAGTTGATAACGTCGTATCGGAAAAATCTTTTGCAAATGTTGCAACACTAATGTTAAATATTATTGTAGTTTTTGTTGTTTGTAGATATTTTGTAAATTAGTTTGTTGTTAAGGATTTGTAATACTTTAATAACTTGAGGTCAGGATAGTGAAATGTCTGTCTAATTATTAAATATCAAGAATTGACTTGTGATCCTTTGACATCTATTTGGTAAAAGGTTGGGAATTTTTTTTTATGGGAACGTTACACTCTTGAGCAAAGAACTTAATTGTGAAACTTTACTAGGAAAATGGTGAAAATTTCTTTGTATCTTTTCCTATAATCAAAGCAGCTTTTTCCTTTTTCTCATAGTTAGGCTCTTTCTGAAACCACTGTTAATCGATAAATTCGAGTCTTACGGTATTGCGGCTGATAACAGACCAAAATAATACGGTCGCAATGGGTCGTAGTATTGAAAACATAGCCGCAGTACGGCAAAGTGTGAGAATGAGCGTGGAACATCAACTAGTCGACGTTAGCAACAATTGGGCATCACTAGAGTCACATTTTCATAAAGATCGTCATCTTCATGGTTATAAAGTTCAGCTAGTTCAAGAATTATAACCGACCGATCTTTTTTTTTTAAATTGAAAGTTTTTGAATTGCCTGTTTGTAAAGCTGAACGAGAACAATGAATTTTTCAACAAAGTCATCTTAATTGATCAGGCTTGTAAATTCAGGAGCTCACAAAATCCAGAAACAGTCATTGAAAAACTAATACATCCAAAGAAAGTGATGGCAAGCGAAGCTTTGTTGCAAAATATGCTTCACAATTTTGTGAAAAAGTCGACGTCTGCCAATGTGCTAGAGGAAGATATTTGCTAAAGTTGTACGTCATTAATAATTCTCACATCTTTACGTTACATCTTTTACATGTTTGAAGTCTATTTATTTTCTTGTGTCAAATTTGCCCATTCCAATATAAACATTTCGAATTTAAAAGATTAAAATAAATTATATTCTAATTATTAAACTTAATCATAGAATGATTAAAGTTAAACATAATATGTAAATTTTTAATTAAGTTATGATTACAAAATATCATAAAATAATTACAATGTTCTTAGTCATTAAATTAGTAAGCATATTTTTCCACCATAATATAATGCTATTAAATTATGATTACCTCAACTATTTATTTGGGTTAAATGTTACATTTAACTTTACTTTATGTAAAGAACTTTACCTTATGTACAGAAAATTTTCTGAAAATAGCCAAATATTGATGCAATTAAAATATTGACAGATTTGATATTTTGTGCTATAAATTTTGAAAGAAAACTATATTGCGAAATAAGGCCCTTAACCGGTACAAAGGAGAAAATGTGCATATATTCTTCGACGGGGTTTGCTTTATTTGGATATGCTTTTACGTCAACCCGCGTCAAATTTGGTTTTTGAACAAACTGGTTCCGGATATTTGCCATCTTCAGTGTTCTCTCTATACTAGAGAGAGTATAGAGTATATAGAGAACACCGAAGATGGCAAATAGCTGAAACCGGTTTGTTCTCAAACCAAATTTGACGCGGGTTGACGTAAAATCATACCCACATAAGAAAAGTTTTACTTTAAAATTATATTCTCCAGAAATTATACAGTGTGTGTAAAATTTAAATAATTATTAGGAACTTCATGCCATCGACGGTTTAACGAATCTGATATTAAAATTTACTTACTCAATTTTAAATAACACTGCATAAAGAAAGCTTCACCCAATATGGTATTGAGTAGACCCATGATACCCTGGGGAAACTCGGTGATAAGAAATAGGAAGAGAACAGCCAAAAGCATTTGTGTTGTACGATCTGTTTGTTTCGCTTTATCAATTTTTTTGCGCAACGCAAATGAAGAATTTACCACACTTTTTTGATTAACATCGGCGGCAGAGGTGGGTTGAGTTAAAGTTTTCATTGTTGTTGTTGTTGTTTGAGTCGATTTCTCTTCAGCTTTTAACAATTGATTTCGTAACATTTGCCTTCGTTTCTTGACTTCCAAAAGAGCTGATATCAATCGTAACGATAGAATAGTCAAGGCAATGCATGGTATGAGTTTGATAAGAACCGAGTAGATAAGTAACGTGCCCACACGTAATGTATTATTTCTTAAAGCCATATCACTGTGATAAAGACGATATACAGTTATGTTGCGTTGTAACGTTGTATTATTGTCACTGTTGTCATTGTTGTTTCTAATAACGCTAACACTGTTGCTTTCATTGAAATGACTAAATTTTGAGAAATTTGCATAATCGTGCTTGGCTTGATAATGAACAATATATTCACTCAATGGCCTAGAGTGCAGAACCTTGTCATTACCATTCACCACTTCTTCAAACTGTGCTATTGAACTGACTAAATATAGCCAAGGTGTCACTATGACCCCGCATAAAATATAAGCTAAAATTATTGTCAGCACAGTGTTGCGCATACCACACCATTCTCTCGACACTTGTGGATATGTAACAGCTAAATAACGCCAAATAGCCAACATAACTGTTAGCCAAATGGAAATGGTGTGCAAGAGTTGGGCATAGATGGCATGAAATTTAATAAAACAAGCCCAATTATAATTGAGTTGCTGTTCACGTGGCCATCGTTCAGCTAAGATATAATCATGCACGGCATATGGTATATATTCCAGCATAACAGCTAAATCTGCTACTGCCAATCCCGTTAAAATGGCATTTGTTGGTGTGCGCATTTCGCGTCGTGTCAAGACAATTATATTTAAAGTATTTGCTAAAGTGCCCAACATACAGACTGAGAGCGAGAGGTAGCCATGTATTAGTTTATAACTGTAATTAAAATAATATAAAAATAAGTTAAAAAATAATATATTATTCCAGGATGCGAAAGGATGTGAAATTATTTTATTTTAAATAAATCGAATGCAAAAAAACGCTATAAAATTGTATTTATTTGCGCTGAATTTTAGCAATTGTCAATAAAAATAACATAATAATTTGATTGGTTGTTGTCTCTATAACACATATTATTATTAAAATTTATTGATAACGAATGCCACATGGCGTTACTGCCATTTTCATAAAAACTGCAATTTGCAGCTTAAATGTATTTCAAAAAGAAATTTTTTTAAAAATTTATACAATTCTTAATAATTTTTTTTTGTATAAATATGACAGTTAAAATAGTAAAAAAAAATATTGTAGATGACGATATCATTGAGAAAAAATAACGATAATAAAAGGTGTTTTTTTAAGCTAGAATGAAATTTTGATGAAACATTTTTTTTTATTTGTTTCAGTATACTCTGACAAATCATCATGAATAGACTCTCGCTTGAACAACGCTACGAAATTATCCAAATTTACTTTGAAAATCAGTCGTCGATTCGCGCAACTTATAGACGACTTCGTCATTTTTATGGCGTACATAATCGTGCATCTGAACAAGCCATTCGTCGAACTGTCGATAGATTTCGTACCACATACTCTCTAGAGGATGCAATAACACCAACACGTCGAAGGAATGTGCGTACTGAAGAGAATATCGCCGCTGTAAACGAAAGTGTGGAAGAAGATCCAAATTTATCAATTCGTCGTCGGTCGCAGGAATTGGGGCTCTGTCCGTCCACTACGTGGAAAATTTTGCACAAAGATCTCGGCCTACACCCGTATAAGATCCAGCTGGTGCAGGAATTGAAGCCACGAGACCATTATATGCGTCGTTCTTTCGCCGATTGGGCTCTAGAGCAGTTAACAACTGACCCGTTGTTTTATCGCAAAATTGTGTTCAGCGATGAGGCGCATTTTTGGCTTAACGGGTTTGTTAACAAGCAAAATTGCCGCATATGGAGTGAGATCAATCCACAGCAGACCCTACAGACTCCATTACATCCAGAAAAATGCACCGTTTGGTGCGGTTTTCACGCTGGTGGCATCATCGGACCGTATTTATTCAAAAATGAGGCCGGAGCTCGCGTTACGGTCAATGGAGATCGTTACCGCACCATGATCAATGATTTTTTGTTTGAAAATATGGATGACATTGATCCGGACGAGATGTGGTTTCAACAGGATGGCGCTACGTGCCATACAGCGAACGCAACCATCGACTTATTGAAATCAAAATTTGGCGATAAGTCGATTTCGAGAAATGGACCTGTCAATTGGCCTCCAAGGTCGTGCGATTTGACACCACTCGACTATTTCCTGTGGGGCTACGTGAACTCACTGGTTTATGCTGATAAACCAGCAACAATTGACGCCTTGGAGGACAGCATTGTTCGTGTTATTCGTGACATACGCCCAGCAGTGTTCGAAAAAGTGGCCCAAAATTAGACGTCCAGAATGCGCGTCGTCAAGAACAGCCGCGGTGCCCATATGCCCGAAATCATTTTCAAATGTTAATGTCACGTATTGATCCTTCGAATAAAAAAGAAATTTTGATTACAATTTAATTTTTTGTGTTATTTTTTACAATTTCAAGTTCAATCGGGCTTAAAAAAACACCCTTTAGTAGATAAAATAATAATTAAATTTTGTGCGCGAAAAAATTCTACAGATTTATTTTTTTTTAAGTAACCAATGGCATCTGTAAGAAAATATTATCGATTAAAATTAAGAGACGGCTATCGAAGAGTTTGTATAAAAATTTTATCGATAAATAAATATTTATTGCCAAATGATATCGATGCAAATGATTGTTCTAAAAAGAGAAGTCAAAGTCAGCAAGAGAAAGAAAGAAACATAAGAAGTAAGAAAATGTTCTACGGAAAACATCTACGAACGATAGATAGGACAGAAACCTTTCAGAAAAAAGTTTATAAAAAACGTTATCGATAAGAACTGCTTTTAAAAGAAATATTACCGATAAGCATCGTGTTTATAAAAGTGAATATCGATAAGAAATTTCTCCAAAGAAAATGTAATCGACACGAAATATTTTAAAAGAAAATTTATTTATTTGTTTATTTTTAAATAAAGGATAAAAATAAGATAAATTTTTATCGATAGAAACATATTTATTATAAATATTATAGTATATAAGTTATTTATAATTATTCGGAATCATTTTTAATATAAGCAATTTTATTTCGTGCTTGATTCCTTTAAATAAATATTTTATGATATTCTCACAAAATATTTATTACAAAAATATTTATTAAAAAATAATTATTAAAAAAATATTTTTAAAAAAATATTTAATAAATATTTTTGTAATAAATATTTTGTGAGAATATCTTGAAATATTTATTTAAAGGAATCAAGCACAAAATAAAATTGCTTATAATATTATAGTATTATTTTTAAAGGTAATAATATCGGTAACAATCATTATTTAATATAATTTCGATAAAAACCTTTTGTATAGGTAAACCTTTCTTTAGATAAAAATTTTCCTAATAGAAAATTTTGTCTATCAGAAACTACTATATAGAAAAAATTATCGATTAAAATTTTTTTAAATATAATGTCGATAAAAAGTTTTTTTTTAAAGAAAATGATTCTATTATGAATTTGAATTTTAGGAATTTAATGTCCATAAAATTATCTTTGAAAATATCAGTGAAAAATTTTTTTTTGCATAAAAAAATAAAAAATATTTTCGATAAAAATTTCGATTTCGATTTGAAAGCCTACATAAGATAAGAAGTTTCTTACTCTTAAATTTTGTCTATAAAAAATTTCCTTATAGAAAAAGTTTAACGTTAAGAAATTGCTTTAAATAAAATGTTGATAACAGTTCATTTTTCTAGTAGATAGTATCGATAAGTTACATTTTTTTTAAGACGCTAATGTAATCGATAGAAGAACTTTCTATAAATAATTTTATTTTTTTAAGAAAATTATTAGTTTTATAAAAATTAATAACGATAAGAAATTTGTCAATAAAAAATGAAATAATAAGAAATATTTGATCGATAAAAACATATTTATTGTAAATGTTATGGATAAATATTATTTTTAAAGGAAACGGTATCGATAAGAATCATTATTTAAGATAATTTCGATAAAAATTCTTTCTATAAACTTTTCTTTAGATAAGAAACTTCCCAATAGAACTTTTGTCTATCACAAACTTCTCTATAGAAAAGATTTATCGATCTAAATTTTTTGAAATAAAATGTCGATAAGGACTTTTTTATAGAAAAAAATATTGTTAAAAATTTTTGTTTGGAATTTGATGTTCATAAAATTTACATTGAAAACATCATTGAAAATTTTTTTTGGCATAAAAATATAAAAAAATTTTCGATAAAAATGATTTCTATTTGAAAGCCTACATAAGATAAGAAGTTTCTTACTATTAAATTTTGTCTATAAAAAATTTCCTTATAGAAAAAGTTTAACGTTAAGAAATTTCTTTAAATAAAATGTCGATAACAGTTCATTTTTCAAGTAGATAGTATCGATAAGTAAAATTTTTTTAAGACGCTAATGTAGTCGATAGAAGAACTTTCTATAAATATTTTTTATTTTTTTTAAGAAAATTTATAAGAAATGTTATCGATAAGAAATGCTTTTAAAAGAAATATTATTGATAAGAATTATTTTTATAAAAATTATCATCGATAAGAAATTTTTCGATAGAAAATGATATAATAAGAAATATTTGATCGATAAAATCATATTTACAGTAAATGATATGGATAAATATTTTTTTTAAAGGAAGCGGTATCGATAAGAATCATTATTTAAGATAATTTCGATAAAAATTCTTTCTATAGGTAAACTTTTGTTTAGATAAGAAACTTCCCAATAAAAAATTTTGTCTATTAGAAACTTCTCTATAGAAAAAATTGATCGATCTTATTTTTTTTAATAAAATGTCGATAAGAAATTTTTTTATAGAAAATATTTTCAAGAAATATTTTTGTTTTGAATTTTGTCTATCAAGAACTTGTTTATAGAAAAAAATGATTGATCTAAATGTTTTTTTAATAAACTATCGATAACAATATTTTTGTTATTTATAAAAACAATATAATAGTTAAAATTTTTTGACCTTTTTTTTCTATGTATGTAAAACAAAAAATTTTTCAATTTGTCGTTTTTTATTGTTTTTGTTTGTTTTGTTTATTTAAAAAATTTTTGATTATTTTGAATTTATTTGTTCATTATTTTTGTTTTTCCTGATGATGCCAACCAACGGTGTGGCAAAATATCGAAAATATAATAAAAAATAAAGTTTTTACAAAATTTTTTATTAAATAAAAAATTTAATAAAATTAATTACTAAAAAATATAAAAACAATATTGTTAAATAGCATTTTTCGAAATTTTACGTCGTTAAAAATTGTGTTTTTAAAGCAAAGCTAATCGATAAAGTCTTGTTTGGAAAGAAATACTTTCGATAAAAAAGATTTCGATTAGAAAGCCTACGTGAAATAAGAAATTGTTTACTATTAAATTTTGTGTATAAGTAATTTCCTTATAGAAAAATTTTATCATTCAAAAATTACTTTAAATAAAAACTTATCGAAAAAATTAAATTTTTATGGTAAATGATATCGATAAATTTTTTTTAATCGATATGAAGTTAATAGATAGTGTAATCGTTAAGAGAAGTCTAAATACATATTTCTTATTTAGTTGAAAATAATGGTAAATAAACTTTTTGTTTTAATTTTCTTCTATAAGCAATAATTTCAATAACAGAATTTCTTTAACAAAATCAAAAAGAAATAAATATTCTCTAGCAAATAGCAACTATAAGAATCTCTTTCAATTCATGATTCAAAGATCTATGACGAATGCAATTTTAGGGATTTGTTTACTCACTTTGTATGGAAGTCATCAATTGTTTTATCACAGTAAATTATTCGGGAACTGTTCTGAGACATGTTGCATGTTAATCCTGTTGAAAAAAACATTAGATATTTTGTTTAGTTACTATTTTTGTAGTTTTTGTTGGTTTTGTTGGTTGTCTGTAAAGAAATGAAAAAATAAACATTTTACTGAATGAATATGAATATGCGTAAAATTGTTATATAAGTGATTTATCTGGTCCAGTATCCAGTATCTGCTACTTGTTGGTTATAACTTTTGGCTATTATTTGTTTTCATTAAATTTTCCTATTAACCGTTGATAGCATATTATTATTATTATTAATTTTACTTTCTACATGTCTGAACTTAAGTGATAACATTGACCGTGACAATGATTAAAATTTTTAATTACATTTATGTGTAATCGGTCTTAATTTGATGTTAATGGATTTTTGCAGTTAAGTTTTTTGTTTTTAACTATAAAGTTTTGTTGAAAGGACAAAAATAAGGCACAAAGGCCTTATTCGTTATTGTAGATATTTACATTAACAAGCGCTAAAAAAAAATTTTTCTATTTATTTTAACAATTTATATATTTAAGTGATACCGAAAAATGTGTTAAAATCTTAAGGCAAATAATTAAATTTAATTAAAAAAAAAAAAGAAAAGCGAAAAGGAAAAACAAAAGGAAAAGATAAAATAAACACACCAACTAACACAAAGAATACATATAAATGAGAAGAAAAAGGGAATATAAGTGGGGATGCGGATATTATAATCTTAAGTGGCATGTTGCTCAAATATTTGAAATAATAAAAACAGGGAAACAGATCATTATGCATTCAACATAAAAATGACAACAACAAAAACAATTTTATTTGAGTAACATTAGGCAACATGATAGTATATCAAAGATGTCGGTTAATGCTTTTTTTCCCTTTTTTTAATGTTTGCTTGTCAATATATATTAATTTGTATTTGTGTTTTTATTTTAATTATGTTAATGTATTGGTAAATGTGTGTAAAATAAAAGTTCAACAGTGAAAATAATAAAAATTAAGCAAAAACATTGAACATCACAAATAAAACCTCCATAAATAAGAAAGAAAAACTAGATAAAGGCCCTGTTCAACTTCATGTATTCTGTTAAGGGATGTTTTATCGTTTTTTATTATTATTTTATTTATTCTATCATCGTTACAATTAAAGTATGATAAATTTAAAAATGACTCCACTTAAACCTTCCAAAGAGAAATACACAACCTATTAAAACGCTGCAAAACGTTTACTGACGGAAAAGTATACATGAATCCAGGACCACCGGCACTCAAAGCACAACTAAAAATACACAAGGAAAACATACCAATGAGACCCATTATAAACTACAGACCTGCACCGGCATACCACCTAGCTAAGTACCTCGCCGCCGTACTTAAGGAAAGGATAAATTTACAAAACACATATACTATACGTAATACACAAGATCTCATCGATAAACTTAACGATATCAAAATAACCGAAAATACGCTACTCGTTTCCTTTGATATCAAGGATCTATATCAGTGAAGAGCGAACTTTTTGGGTGGCGGGCCAATAAATTTAAAAAAATCTTGCGGCGGGCCATTAAATTAAAAAAAAAAAACATGAAGGGTCATTCATTAAAAAATTACGGGGTTGCTGTTCAATTAAAAGTTCGGTTTAAGCCAAATATTTATTAGTTATATTACGTAATATTTTTAAACAACATAAACATTTTATAAGATAAATTAAATAGACTCTCGGCTGACAATCGGTTTCTTATTGAATTTTTTCTGTCTGCATTTCATTACTGAAAAGGCCTGTTCACATAAATATGAGGAAGCAAACATTGCCATAATTTTCTGCGCATGATTAATTAGCTTTGGAAATTCATCTTTTGGTAAGGATTTATAGAAATTAAGCTTATCTGAATTTAAAAATAGCTATTTTAAATTATTATTCTCAGAATTAACATTAAAAGGCATTGAAAAAATATCTAAACATTGTTTGGATATTTTTAAAGTCAGCAAATCTGGCCTCAAATTCTGAATACAGTTTTAATAAAGATTGTGAAAAGACTTTTAACTTCTCTTCACTCACAGGCCTCAAAGAATTAAGACTTGGAAAATAAGTCAAATCATTTTTTCCCAAACATTTAGAAAATATAAACAATTGAGTTTTAAAAGACCTCAAACTGCCCCAAGTTGTATCTATAAATTGATTTCTTCCCTGTAACTTCTTGTTCAGTTTATTATAGTGCTCGAGTAAATCCGTGAAAAAAGCAAATTTGATGCACCAATTGTCTAATCCTCCAATATTTCCCACTCATCCCAAATTTCAGTTGTGGTTTTTAGAAAAACTTTCATTTCTTCGGGAAGACTCCAAACTCTCGAGAAGGCATGCCCACAACTCAGCCACCTGAGCTTTGTGTAATAAAGTACATCTAAAAATTCTGCATCAACTTCCGATAAAAACTCTTGAAATTGTCGATGTAACAAACCACGGGCTCGAATGGTATTAATTAATTTTAAAATAATACTAAGTACGTGGTTAATATCCAAGGCAGCCTTGCAAAGAACATCTTGGTGGATTATACATTGTAAAGAAATTGTTTCGCTTTCAGGATTCTGACTTTTATAAACTCCTGCAAACCCCGTATTTTTTTCCCACCATGTTAGGTGCTCCATCAGTTGTTAAATTAATTAATTTGGAAATTGGGGCATTAAGAGATTCCATCCCCTCTCTAAATTCATCATAAATTATTTTTCCTGTCGTCTTTCCTTTCAAAGATCTCAAAAAAGCAAGTTCTTCGGTTATTACAAAGTTTTCATCGACTCCTCTGTTAAAAATTAGAAGTTGGGCTGTATCACTTCTGTCAACACTCTCGTCCATAGTGACTGAAAAATACTTAAACTTTTAAGACGTCCATCAAGTTGATTGGTTAAATTAGAAGAAATCGCTTCAATTCTTTTTGTGACCGTTCTACGTGACAGTTTTATAGATTCGAAATCTTTTACATATTTTGGGCATAATACTTTTCCAATGCTAATTAACACATCCTTAATAAATTCACCTTAAGAAAACGGTTTGTTACTTTTTGCTATTTTATAGGCAACAATGTGACCAGCTAACGTGGAGGATCGCTGGACACTTCTTCGATTTTTAAAAAACATTTGCTGACTAGATATTTTTCTTTTCAATTCCTCTGAATGAACTTTCTTGTCTTCATGTGTCATTTTATAGTACTTCGACCCAAGATGTTTTGAATTAAAGTGCCTAGCGAGATTATAATCTTTTAGTACAGCTACCGGTTCTTGGCAGATAAGACAAATAGGTTTTTGGTTATATTCCATAAAAAGGTACTTGCATATCCACTCTTCTTGAAATACTCGACATTCCGAATCAATTTTTCTCTTTCTATTTTCGATTGACAGTTATGGGGGTATTCACAATACACTTTATTATTTTAATTACACAAATAAAACTGTACGTTGGCAACTTTATAATTTTACTTCACAATTTATTCTTTACGTCACGAGATTTACACTTTTACACTGATTGCTGATTAATCCATCGCTGGCCTCTTGATATTTGTTGCGCATGTTGTCTCGAATATTCAAGAATCTTCTAGATCTCACATATAATAGGTGTTGTTATGTTATAAGTTCAGTTTTCTATATTAGTTGCTAGTGTTTTATGATGTTTATGTTTCTTCTTGGAATATTGTATAATGAAGTTGTTGTTGTCTTGTGTGTACAATATTTCCCAGAAAACTACGCAGTTTGTACACAATATAATATGAAAACATCGCACTTTTTTGCTAAAATTGTCAATTTATATCTTTTTGTAAATTTATTTTTTCGACATAATTTGTTAATAGGTGATTAATTTTTTTTTTAAAAACGCTCGGCGGGCCGGATTGAAACCTCTCGCGGGCCGCATGTGACCCGCTGGCCATAGTTCGCCCATCACTGATCTATATACTTCAATACCAACACATGAAACCTTAGATATTCTACGCAGCACACTAGACAATTTCTACGAAATGCAATACATCACTGATATTATAGATACTGTAAAGACGATAATAAAACAGAACTACTTTAGATTCGATATCCACTTTTACAAATTACCTGATGGACTCAGTATGGGAAATCCAACTTCCGCAATCTTCATGGAAATTTTTAATACAACATCTCGAATCACTAATGGAAAAACACAAAATAACTCATTACTATAGATACGTAGACAAAATTATATGGATCCTCGTATAAAACAACGGCGAACAAATTCTAGAAAACTTAAACACAATTCATAATAAGATTACATACACAATGGAAAAAGAACAAGACAGAAGTTTGCATTATCTTGATTTTACTATATCACGAGGAACTGACTGTTTAACATTTGACATCTATAGAAAACCAACTACGATGGACACTACCATCCACAAAATCTCAAACCACCGTACCCAACATAAAATAACAGCGTTAGGACAAATGATACACAGACTTAAGATAATCCCACTCACTTTATATAAGTACAGCACAGAAGTCAACACAATTTATGCCATAGCTATAAACAACGGCTACAAGGCCACTCTCATCGATAAACTTCTAAGACAAAAACAACACTAAAAACAGAAATAAAGAAGACAAAGAGATAGCACGACGGCACACCTGTACCTACACAGGCCCAGAAATACACGGACTAACTAACCTTTGTCACAAAGAAGGAATACTTACAGCATTAAAAACTGGCAGCACTCTGAGACATAATCTCAGAACAACGACAGCTACAACTGACAAATTTAGTTCCAGCGGGGCATATAGACTTGCCTGTACCTGCAAACAAACTTATATAGGGCAAACTGGACGAACAAGGTTTACAGAGCAAATACGGTCATACAAACGGAGAAGAGAAGATTAAAACTTTACATTACACCTTGAGAATCACGGACACTTATCAAGGGAAATAGATGAATGTATGACATTATTACATCCTAGCAAAAAAAAAAGGAGGAAAACTAGAAATTTTTTGAAAACATGGAAATCTATAAAACAAAAACTTTCAACAATGACATTATAAAAGAACAGATAAACACGACCTCAGACACAATTTTCACACCATTAAAACTACTCTGGCAAACGGGCAAACGAAAAGCACCCTCAGACGGACATACGTAACTAGACAATAATAAAAGACAGAGGTATCGATAAATTTACTTTGCATACAAATGCCAGGTGACTGGCATTCTGCTTACCTGAATACGAATACGAACCTAACAACAGAACTGCCTGAACGCCAACACCGACACACCAGTACCAACCACAACGCGGCTTGATAATGATGCATTCGCATCAAAGCGCTCGCCTTCGACTACAAACCAGCCAGTTTGGAAAGAAAATACTTATAAAGGGTTTTTTAACAAGAATTTTGTTTTCGGAAATAAAAAAAAATATAGATTAATATGTGACACCGCCAATGAAATCAAAGTTCACGATCGCATAGTTCCACACCAAATCGATTTTAGCCTTAAGACTCAAAATCTGTGATGTAATTAACGAAATAAAACCGCCATTTTACCAAAAAGTGATGAAAGAATCGACATCTATCAGCGTGTTCGTGGTGGACATTTGCCACATATAATTCTTCATACATAATTGCCAAACCTTTCTCTTCGTAATACAATAAAAATTTGAATCATCTTAAGCTAAATTTTTTTGCTTTATTTTGTTTTAGAAAACAAACTTCTTGTTGAAAAGCCCTTTATAAATTTGAGCATATTAAGCTTTCAAAAAACTTTTCTAATTCGAACAAGAAGAAAAATAATAATATTTACAATATTTAAGTTTTTGCTTCATTATCTGTTTTATTTTGAAGAACAGAACTTGAAAACAATTTTTGCACTCTAAATAGGTTTTTACGTTTTTTTTCAACTTTTTTCATATTTTTTGTGTTGTTTTTGGTGGTTGAAACCATTAAAATAGATTTATAGCTAAAAAAAATGTATTTGCTTTCAGGTGTGTTTACACTGTTGCTGATTTTATAGTTTGCAGCACTCCAGATATAAAACAAAATAAAATGTTCACAAAAAATGCCATAAAAAAAATATTATGAAAACATAAGTTTTCTTCCAAATACCTCAATTTAATTTTTTTAAATATATTCTTGTTAAACTTTTTTGTTATTTAATTTTGGTTATTATTGAAGCTTATTTGCCACAGAGCAATAACAAGTACATCAGTGTTTATAAATGTGTTATTTTATGATGATATTTAGTTTTTAACAGAAGTGCCTGTGTTTTATAAATCATCTAAATGGAAAGAGAAGAAGTAGAAAATTGTTATTTTCAAATAATGTTTGCATTGTCACATGTTCTAACAAGTTATAGGGCGGAATTGTATAGTTGTTTAACTTTTTACAACTTTAATTTCATTTTAATGTGTTTCTATTTCATATTAAAGAAAAACTTTTTAAATTGAGAATAAAATTCTGTGGCTGCAAAAACTTTGTACAATAAACGTTAAATAAATGAAAAATTAAACAAAAAAACAACAACAAAAAAACTTTATAAATTTTGCTTTCTTTTTCAGTTAAACAGTGTTGCCGTAACTACCAACGTTTTTTAAAAAAATTATTCATATAAGGAAAAACAAGAATAACTGAAATTAAAATACATCGAATCAAATCGATTTTAGTACAAGTTGATTCTTGTCTTAAAGCATAACACACCACAAAAAGTAGATAAATTGGAGATGGACAGTATTATTCGGTTCAATTGTTTGTTTGTTTGTTTATTTATTTCTTCTTATTTTTGTAGTACAGGAACGCATTGCGTTATACTCGAAATAATTATAATTTTTCTTTGTTTTTTTTTGTTTTTTTTTTTTTAAAGTTCAATGAATTATGAAATATTTTAAAATAAAGTTAAAAAAGTAAATAAAATAAGAAAAATTATTTAAAAAAAGTAAATAAAAACTTTTTGAAGTTATAAGCGTTGCCATTAAGTTGTTGATATGGTGGAAAACTATTCCAAATGCCCGCAGCATATATATAAAACTGCCACTCAGGCACTAGATGTTGCTGTCCAGGTATTACAGTGTTTCAGTTTCTAGGTGAATAGGAAACACGTATTTTTCCAAACAAATACAGGGTTTTTCAACAAGAAGCAATTATAAATGAAAGATCATATCTGGCAAATGTCCACCACGACCACACTGACAGATGTCGATTCTTTCGTCAAAGTGTTTAATCACTTTTGGGCAAACTGCCAGTCCTATTTTGTTAATTGCATAACGGATTTTGAGATTTAAGGCTTAAATCGATACGATTTGCCCCGTATAGACTCTGTCCTTAACATAGACCCACAAAAAAAAATTGTCCAGTGGTGTTAAATTACACGATCTGGCTGGCCACTTAACTGCTGATCGTCGTGAAATTGTGCGATGGGGAAATTTAGTTTGCAATAAATTAATCGTTTCATTGATTGTGTAACATTTGGCACCGTTCTGTTAAAACTACATATCAGTGATATGCACTTCGCCAATAATAGGACAAAATTGTGTTGTTAGCATTTCGTGATAGCTTAATACCTTGACTGTTACCGCATTTCCAGCCTCATCTTTAATAAAAACGGCCCAATATGCCTTCAAGCCACAAAGCTGGCTAGTAGGTAGTGTATAAGCTTGTCAATACGAGGGTTGTGGGTTCGATTCCCAACAAAGACCTTGGTATTTTTTCAGTACAAAAATGAAAATTGACAGGCATAGTCAGTGGTCGCTGTGCTGTCTTATATACGGCAGCTAATTTCGAACTATTCTTCTACTTTCAACACCTGTTTCATCTCTTCTCTATCCCTTTCCTAAAGAATGTAGCACGGTACTTGACGAAATAAGCATTGCTGCCTGAAGTGCTACTTCTCTTTTTCAAAAAAAAAAAAAAAAGCGCACCAAACAGTGACACGTTTGCAAGTATGCAAAGGCTTGTCAATAGTCGCTCTAGTATTTTCAGAAGCTCAAATGTAGCACTTTTACTTGTTGACACACTCTGACACGTGAAAAAGGGTTTCGTATGAAAAAATTATTTTTTCAGCAAAACCAGCTGGTTGTTACTGAATAAATTAAACGAACCTACGGCAATGTGAATGGTCGATCGGCTTCAATTCCTGCACCAGCTTAACCTTGTAAGGCTTCAAAGTCAAATCCTTACGCAAATTTCGCCATGTAATGAATATGGATAACCCGAATTGTTGAAAACGTCGAGGAATAATCAAATTTTGGATTTGCTTCAATACTGTGGCTGACGGCTGCCATCTTGTCACATGAACGATCGGGTCGAAAACGCGATGGTGTTCGAACCTGTCGACTCAAATTTAACGACCAAATGCTTAATAGCGGTCTTAGAAGGACGATTATGTTTTCCGAAAATATCATGAATTTTACGAAATGTTTCTTTAACAGAACCACCAATTTCATGGATTTTAATTATTTTAATGCGATTTTCCTGCAAAATTAAATTCAGTATTAAAATTGTCATTGCATTTACTACGAATACGTCAAAAATTAAATGTCAAAACTATTATGTTATTGGTGTTGCCACAATTGAAAAAAAATTTTCTTGTTTTTTTTTTTTTTAAAGAGAAGTAGCACATCAGGCAACAATGCTTATTTACTCAAGTACCGTGCTTTATTCTTTAGGAAAGGGATAGAGAATAGATGAAACAGGTGGTGAAAGTAGAAGAATAGTTGGAAATTAACTGCTGTATATAAGACAGCACAGCGACCAGTGACTATGTCTTCATCGCTGAGCAGCCCCACCGACAGTCAATTTTTATTTTTGTAGCGAAAAAAAACCTAGGTCTTCGTTGGGAATCGAACCCGCAACCCCCATACTTACAAGCTAGTACACTACCTACTAGCCTACAGGGGCACCTTAAAAATTGAAAAACAAATTTCTTGTTGAAAAATCCGATACAACAAAGACATGTTTAGAGTCTTCGGTGATGTGATCACGTTTCGTTATATGTGCAAAGATTGTAGAGTGTGCCTTTTGTAGATCTTTTCATAATAACAACCTTAATTGATTTCCATAAATTTGTATGTATGCTGGAAATGCTAGAAGACTTATATCATATGATCAGGTTTGCTAGATCGCAGCTGGTAATGAAATAATGTTATACTTCCCAAACATAAATAACTTATTTCCGAGTGACAGTTTTCTTTTGAATGCTCTTCCAAATAACTGGCGGCTAAACAGCAGCACAACATATTTTAAAAAATTTCTTTTTAATTATTTTCATGAAACTTTTGATTATATATTTATTATACTATAGTATACCGTTCACAACCCCCCGAAAGCACATATATATGTTTTTTATAGAACTTCGACTATCTAGACACAGTGCAACTGGGGGAAAAAGGGAGCCCAGTCCCCTGAAGTCAGCAGGGGTACAACTGGAAACTCCACTTATTCCCACGGGAATCATTAATGCCCGCAGAGTTCATTATTTGTCTCTTTAGACATTTAATAGTTCTCTGGCTGATTATTGAGGTTGGCCCCTATATGGGAGTATCGTGGTGGTTGTGGTTTCGCGGCTCCATAACAGTTATAATGGTTCTTATGGTGGCCAGGATCATCTCACTGATAGTGACACGCAAAGTGAATGATCAAGTCCAGTGAGTATGCTAGACATGTGTTCTGGACAGGAGTTGGAAAGTCTCCCACTCTTAAGCAAGGAGTGATGATTTGCAGCTCTGCTCTGGAATCATCGAAGTTGCAATTAGAAAGTTCTGTTGCATAGAATTATGGCTTCGGCTTCCTAGAACGAGCATGTCGTTCCAAATTATGCGGTAGTTTGGTCCACCATCTGATTGAGGCTTCATGGCCAGGCGCGGATGTAAATCGAATCACACAGTATACCGTTCACATAGCTAATCCTATTAGATTTTAATTGCCTTTTTTTCACGTTATACTCATATTTTTCAAATATTATTATTAATTGGCTTAACTTTGTTTTTAATTTTGACTAACCATTTTGTCGATTTCAATTAAAATTTGTGCTCGATTACCATTAGTCAAACACCTAATAAGCATCTTGAAGGTTTTATTTTTGAATTTCGAATTCTGATTTTGAAAAAAGTTCAACTAAAGTAATCAACTAAAAAATAATTAAATTTGTTTAAAAGTGTAACCACAGCGGCAACACTGATTTACAATTTGGTCCCTGCAATTATTTTTCACATGATAAATTTCGTTTATAAAAAAACATATTGTCAAGTGTTTTTATGACAAACAAAACTGAGTGTGATAAACAAAAAAGGGTTTTTAAGCATTTGACATTTCGCTATAAATATGTAGTAACTGACAGATATTAAAAATGAAATAAATCACTCCAACTTAATTTCATAAAGTGGAAAAAAATAACAAAATAATAAAATAAAATAATAGCAAAACGGTTAATTAAAAAGAGAATAAAACTTTATTATAGAAAGTAAATATGCATGCATGTCATTGTGAGTTCTAGGTCAGTCTTACGTGACTGCACGGTTACGTTATTGGCAGTTCAATGCTGTAAATAATTGTGTTTGTAAAAAATGTGGTTCTCAAGAAAGGCAGAATTTAATACGAGCAGAATTTGTTTATAACTTCTGTTGCATAAATTAGATGCCCCTGTAGGCTAGTAGGCAGTGTGCTAGCTTACATGACTGGGGGTTGTGGGTTTGATTCCCAACAATGAAATTTGTTTTTTTTCACTACAAATAAAAACTGTCGGTGAGTCTGCTCAGTAATGAAGGCATGGTCACTGGTTACTGAGCTGTTTTATACGTAACTATCCTTCTACTTTCACCACCTGTCGCAACTCTTCTCTCTATCCCTTTCCTAAAGATTGTAGCACGGTACTTGACTAAATAGGCATTGTTGCCTGAAGCGCTACTTCTCTTTAAAAAAAAAAAAATTCAGCTCACTACGAAATGGGCTTCAATATATGTATCAGTTTGATCGAAAAGAACATGTCTTGATGGCAGACCGAAAGAAACAGCTCCAACGTGCAAATAGATTGAGAACTGAGTAAAGAGACAAAAGATCAATCATATCATCTGGTAGCTGGTTCCCTCCGAAGTTTCTTTCAGCATAGCTGGCGGATTTGAAAATTATATAAAATAATCTTATCTGCTAAAGGAAATATCTAGAGGCCTTAGGGCCGATAAGACCTTAAACTATTCTCGCCTTTTTGGTTGTGTTATAATGTGCCCAGTGGGTCACTTTTGGTAAGCAGAAATGGCACTGTGCAACGTAATGTTACGGTGTCCAAATAAACAACTCATGCGGATACCATGATAGACGTTGGTTGCTTAAAACAGCAGGTCGGTGGATCTTTAGCAGATCGTCAGTCGGTCAGGAATGTGTAACGACTCACCTGCCGAAGCAATTAACCCTTAAAAGAAATGACGCTTAAATTGTATACTTATACATTATCGCTAAAGTACAATGCCTGTGTTTAATCTCGGTTGAATTAATAAACTTTGAAACTATGGTGAGAAGGAGGGTACAGTGAAGTGTTTGAAGTAAATCTGCATGGAACTGCCATTAGTACAGATCTTGGTGGTAGTAGCAAATAATCGAATGAAAACTTGGATGACTGAAGTGGAGAAGAGTTTCAGAGTTTCGTGTGAACAATACCTCGAGTGATATCTCAGTTTTATTTGGAGTACCCTAAAGTAGTCATCTTGGGCTAACTTTATTTTCAATATGTGCGAATATTTTCCGACGGGGTTTAATTTATATTTATTTGGGCATGGTTTTACGTCGACTCTCGTCAAATTTGGTTTGTGAACAAACCTCTCTCTATCAGAGAATGCTGAAAATGGCAAGTAGCCGAAACCGGTTTGTTCACTACCCAAATACCCAAATAAAAAATAAAAACAACTTTATTTTTCTTTTTTATCAATAATCTCCCAAACGTCATCCAATTCTGCAATATTCTGATGTACGCAGATGATGTCAAAATTTTCTTTAATCATTGTTTCAATCTAACTTGAATAGCTTTAAAGTGGATGCAATTAAAACTTAATGAAATTAAACCTAATTAAATGTAAGTGGTTTTGTTTTTCGAGAAAAAAAACCGTAGGGTGTTCGCTACTTTTTAAGAAAACATCGGTTGAAATTGGCAGAGAGAATCTTAGATTTGGGAATTTTGGTAGACAACAAATTAATTTTAATATCTCATACTCACATGACCGTTAATAATGCTAGAGTTATACTTGCGCTCATTAAAAGGTGGGCCAAAGAGTTCACTGATCTATACTTAATAAAACCGTTATATATATATATATATATATATATATATATATATATATATATATATTAGGCCGGGTCGATTTGTGGGGAGGCAAAAAAATCGCCCACTGTTCAGTGAAAATCGTATTCTAGGGATCAAAATAAGTAAGTTTGCCTGAGGAACCATACCTTTAAAACGAATTCTGATGCTCCAAGTTTTGAGTCAAACTTTTATTTTGGGTAAAATTTTGAAAAATCCGTCTTTGACCCATTAAGAGTGCCTCAATCGAGTCCAAATGTATGACCGACCCTCAATAACGTTTAATTTACATGCAGTTTTGACAACAAAATCTGTTACAGGTAGAATTGAAATTACCATTTCATTATTATTACCTCGTCTTGTAAACCATATATAACGCAACAGTTTTTGTGAATGGATTAAGTCGTTGTGAAGAACTCAAAGTGTGCTTATTTTAGATTAAAAAAATAATTAAAAAAAAATAAGAAGTGAAGTTACCATTCCAAACCAAAAAGTTTACAATGAATCTACCATCCTCTACAACGCAAGATGAAGCAACAACAACATCAAGAACTATCAAAAACCCAGTGAGTCATATACCCAGGCATGATGTTACTGTTTTTGGTGTGTCTAGTGATTTGACTGATCTTAATTTATCAACCCATCTGGATATCTTGAGATATTATGTTTACTTAAGCGAAATTGCTAAAACAGTAGAAAAAAAGTTTTCCTATACATCGTTCACTATTCAAGTACAAAATAAGTTGGTTGGAATTTGGGAAAAACTTGGTATGGAAATAATGCAGGAAAAAAGTGTATTTAATAAATTGAATAGATTACTTGACAAATATCAAGACCAAACCAAGAAAAAAAACCTAACCCAACAATTTCCAGAGTATGTAAAATCTCTGGTAACAATTTTTTACATTGAAACATGCAAATGCGATTTGAAGGCAGCTCCATGTGCATGCGGCTTGGTTCCAGAACGCCTCAAAGATTTTCTGCATGATCAACATAATCAGAAAAGACTTACAGTTGATGCATTTGTGATGCCATCAATGCCAATTTTAATTTTCAATAACCAGTTGCTGATAGTTTGCATAACAAATAAATTTTTGATAGATTTCTTAAAAATATATTTTAAATTATTTTAGTTCTTTCATATTTGAACATGGCCTTACTATAATATAAGTAATTTAACTGCAATTGAAATTGTAGTAAACAGTACATTTTTACTGATACTGCTTTTTTACTGATAACGCATTTTTACTGCTGCTGGATTTTTACTCATACTGATACCGCATTTTTACTGACACTGATACTGCATTTAAACTGATACTGCATTTTTACTGATACTAATACCGCAATTTTACTGATACTGATACCGCATTTTTACTGATACTGGATTTTTACTCATACTGATACCGCATTTTTACTGACACTAATACCGCATTTTTACTGACACTGATACTGCATTTAAACTGATACTGCATTTTTACTGATACTGATACCGCATTTTTACTGATGCTGGATTTTTACTGATACTGGATTTTTACTGATACTGCATTTTTACTGATGCTGAATTTTTACTGATGCTGGATTTTTACTGATACTTGATTTTTACTGATAGTGCATTTTTACTGATACTGCATTTTTATTGATATTGCAGTAAGGAGTACATTTTACTGATACTGCAATTCTATTTTTGTTAACAGTTAATTTTTACTGAATGGCATTTTTTAGCAAATATGTATGTTCACCAAATTTAAAAAGGCAATAAAAAATTATTTAATAATAACGTTCAGTGGAAATAACATATGTATTACATTCATAAGGAAAATGTTATTACTGGCAATGCAAATAAGAGTTATTGATGATGATTTTTGCAATAATCAGCAAAAAAAACAGCTGAGTGTTTTAAAATTTTTCAGTTATCAGTAAAAATTTAGTAACAATGAAAACTTTGTACTAAAAAGTGCCCGTCTATGGGTTAAGCTTTAAAAAAATAGTCTTGTATTCATGATAATATTATCTTAAACCTTCAATATATACATTTACCATTTTTTACTTCAAAGAAATAAAATTCTAGTGCTATTTGCCATAAAAAAAGCCAACCCGAAAAGAACATCCCAAAAGTAATCCTTTAAATAAACGGAGAACTATATAAATAACGAGAAGTAAAAGAATAAATAAAAATGAAAAAATTTTTAGACATAAAGAAAATTAAAGAAGAAAAATGATATCGTGTTGCAAAACTTTGCTGAAGTAGAAATCAATATATAAAAACAAAAATGATAAATTGATTGTACAACACCCTTGATAAAAGGATAAATATAACAAAAAAAAAAAAAAACAACAACATTATAAATTACGAACATAATAATAATACCTTATAAATATAAAAGTAAATGAAAAAGTAGATATTCGCTTTGGGAAACTTTAAACAAATACTGGCTGAGTTTAATATCTGTTGAAAAGGAAATAGAAAACAATTATTTAAACATTTAAAGCAACATGTTAAAACATAACAACAGCAAATATCTTTTCTATGAAAGAATATCATAGATGTTGTCAGCTATCAATTAACTGAGATTAAATATCTGCTTGAGACCGAATAAAAGCGAAAAACAAAATAATAATAAAATTTCAGTTAATGACTGCAAATAAGCAGATTTTTATTTAGCTATTCTTCTTAATTGAAAGAACAGGAAAAGAAGAAATCATGCCAACTTGAAACAGGAATTACTGCAATTTATGTCAATGTATGTAACTTCCGTTTATACAAGTAAAATAATGGGGGGTGGAGTTGTATATGTCACTGTCAATTTTTCTGTTCAACAGTCTGACAAAAAAAAAAAAATCTTAAAAAAATTTCAAACATACAGTGTGACGCTAAAGTAAGCCAATCTTTATGGGTTTCTGTTGATTTGTGATTGTTATTTTTCTGTTGACTTTACACAAACAAAACGTTTCGTCTTGCAACTGTATTGCACCTGTTTACTATTTTTAAGCGTATTCATGCCTGATTAAAGGTAGTTAAATAGTATAGCAGTGTCGAAAACTCTCCATGAAGCTAAGACAGTATCACAGAGTTAGATCATGATTTAGGAGAATAAGTCTTTCTCTAACTTAGTATGAAACAGAGGCTGTATTAATTACCAGCCGTAAAGTTGTGCTTTCAAAGTGGAGGATGTGTGATAAGGACAAAGAAATGGCTTAAATATTTAGATGTTGTTATTCACAATCGTGTCATATAAACAACATCTCATCTCATGCTGTATGTGCTGCCTTGTGACGAACACGAGTACTACCAAGAACCTAAGAAAATGGATGCTGGCGGATATTGTCAAGAGAATGATTCTGTGTGTATCTCCAGTGTGGGCAGAATCTGCCTTGCTCAAAATAAATTGCAAAAAAAATTAGTTCTATGTATACACTCCCCCCGGGGGCACATTTATGGTCTTTATAGTACGTAACAGCTATCTAGATCTGTGCAACTGGGGGAAAAAGGGAGCCCAGTCCCCTGAAGATAGGCAGGGAGTCAACTGGAAGCTCCACTTTATTTCCACGGGGATCAGTGAACCCGCAGAGTTCATTATTTGTCTCTTTAGACATTTAATAGTTCTCTGACTGATCGTTGAGGTTGGCCCCTATATGGGAGTATCGTGGTGTTTGTGGTTTCGCGGCCCCATAACAGTATAACGGTTTTTATGGTGGCCCGGATCATCTCACTGATAATGACACGCAAAGTGAATGATCCAGTCCAGTGAGCATGCTAGACATGTGTTTTGGACAGGAGTAGAAAAGTCTCCAACTCTTTAGCAAGGTCTGATGGCTTGCAGCCCTGCCCTGGAATCATTAAATTTGCAACTAGGTGGTTCTGTTGCTTAGAATTATGTCTTCGGCTTCCTAGGACGCCTGTATGACGTTTCAAATTATACGATAGTGGTTTGTCCACCATCTGATTAAGGCTACATAGCCAGGTGCGGATGTAAAACGAATCACACTCTACGTATAGACTGATGGCACTACGGGTATACTCTGCATATAGAACTGTACCTGATCAGGCTGCTTTAGTCATTGCAACGATGATATTAACTGATATATTGGCAAGAGCAAAGAAATCACAATTTGAGGCACAGCGACTTTTTGCGAATTGTTATGATATAATAAACACTAGAGAAAATAGCATGGCTAAGTGGCAGATAAAAGGGGAATCGACTGTTAATAATAGATCGACTTATGCACTGATGCCTAGTACAAAAGTCTGCTATGAATGGCTAAAACTCTTAACTTACGCAATTTCTGAGTTTCGTTTCGGACTCGACAGCTCTATTTTTTACCCGCATTGTGATCAGTATTTATTTTTGTGTGTCTACGGTTTCTACCAGAGCCCGACTGCCTGCAATACTTATTAGGATAGCCAATATAGTACAGATTATGTCTACATCACTAGATTACTGGCAATATCTTTGTGAATAATTTAGGGTTCTTCTTTTGGAACGTCGATGGCAGGAAAAGATCTGTAGAAGAAACCAAATCTAATTGTTGTTTTAAACCTACTCCCGCCTACAAAGGAATACATTTGCGTCGGTGCCTTAGGTACAAGGGAATATTGAAACGAGGTTGTTTTAGCACGTCAAAGTCTCGCACTCCTGGGCCTACCAGGATCTTTCGAAGATTTTGTTCGTGTATTAAAAAAAAAATAGTTCAGCAGTTAAGTTTTGGCCATTTAAATTATTAGATGTAAAATTATTTATACCTTCACATTGTTAAACATAACCTCAACCAAAACATTTTGTCATTTTATTGTTATTAGTCTTAGTGATAGCAGGTTGAAAAAGTGATCTTAGGAGAAAATGGAATTAACTCGTGAACATTTTCGTTCAATAGTTTTTCATAAATTTCGACGTGGCCTGACACGACAACAGTGCACAAATGAACTTAATTTCTTATATGGTAATGAAGCACCTTCTTACAGCACCATTAAAAACTGGTATAATAAATTTAATCGTGGCCGATAATCACTCCAGTTCGCTTCCTCTTATTTATGTGAATAGGCCTTTTCAGTAATGAAATGCCGATTGTCAGACGATACTCTATTTAATTTATTAAAAGTCGCATCCTCCCAGCTGGAAAAAGATTTTGAGGCAATTATGTCAAGTCAGAAACAGATCCATGCTTCCCATATATCTGGAAAATCTTAAAATCATAATAAACCGTATCTTATCAAATTTTTATATTGTTTTAAAATATTACGTAATATAACTAATAAATATATCGCTTAAACCGAACTTTTAATTGAACAGCAACCCCGTAATTTTTTAATGAATGACCCTCCATATTTTTTTTTTTAATTTAATGGCCCGCCGCAAGATTTTTTTTATTTATTGGCCCGCCACCCAAAAAGTTCGCCCATCACTGCTCTACGTGTTCTACAAGTCAAACCTACTAGTCAACTATTTTACATATGTTGTTCCAGTAGAGAGTAATTATTAAAGGATCCTTTGCTTCTGCTGCCATATTTAATCAATCGCTTTAGTATAATATCAATAATGTAACCTCAAGGGTTGAGCATTCAGCTTCTTCCAAAAGTAATTTAAAGTTTTTCTTCTTTTAATTTGCTCGTTTCTGGTGCAGGATATATGAGTTTAAAAAGAGTTTTTGCAACAAACAGTTTTTCATAATAAACAATTTTATATTGAAGCTTCTGTTGAAAATAAAATTTGTTATTTTTAAGGGGAGTTATAGAATTACCTTCAGCGTATGTGACATACAATAAAAGTAATTTCAGGTTTTCCCAATGCAATTTAATTTTTCGAAAAAATGTTTATTGGTGAATGAATAATGGCTGATTGATGTTTTATTGCGTTTGCCATTATGCTTCAACTGTTCGACAGTTTGATACTCACATTATAGTATTTTGTGCCACCAGCCAAATTGGTTTTATAAATTTTACCAAAAAATAATACATTGAAATACACATGTATGTATATGTGTATTCATATATTTCTTATATTTAAACTCGCTCACATAAGGAAAATACACACAGCCATACAAATACACACATTCGCTAGCTTCTCGCATTTTGTTTATTTTAATAAAACAAAATGAAAGAAAACAACCCATAGATAAAATATTGTATTATCAGTTATATATTGTTATGTATCTAGTATTATGGAATTAATGCCCAAAATATTACTTACTGCTGTCATAATAAAGTTTTAACTCCCAATATAAAAATTTATCATTTTTCAGCGCTTAAAGTTAAACAAAATGACCAAAAATTTTTATTGTTCATCTTTTCAGGAGTGTATTCCTGTGTAACGGAAGATACACTGTGCATGGAAGATACACTTAAAAAAATATCAACACAAAATTGTATGTGTTAATAATAAAAATTAAGAAAACTTAGATGTTCGAGTACCCTCAAATAAATGACTTCAGTTTATAAAAATTCTTTTTGATTAAATGAGAGTATTTTGTGCACCTTAAGGTCTTTTCCAAATTATTCAAACTAAAAACCAATAACAAAAATTATTTGCTTCATTTTTATTTTTGCAATATTTCGGTTAACATTGTTGGAATCTACATACAAATATCGGGTCTTACAACAGGAAGTTTGTTTTTCAATTGTGGCAACACCAACAATATGAGAGTTTTGGCATTAAGTTTTTTGACGTGTTCGTAATAAAGGGTCTGCCAAATAACTTTTTTTTGTTTTAAATTCTATAAACTGATGAACCAATTGGACTTTGTTTGGCGTCATACCAAGGTCTTTATGCAAAATTCGTCTCAATGATGTCTCTGAAATGCTCAATTGTTGAGAACGAGGTTGAATTGATGTTGAAGGCACTTCATGCACACTTTCTGCCACAGCAGCAATATTCTCGGGTGTACGCACTGTTTTTGGCTTTTCACGCCTTGGCTTATCGATGAGGATGCCAGTTTCTTGCACTTTTTTCTCCAGATTACGAACATACGGAGTTGACGGTGCTTCTCTTCTTCCAGAACCCGTACGCAATTTTCGCACACATTTTGCAACATTACCATGATTTTCAATGTAATGTCGGAATATTTCCCAGCGTTGTTCACGCGTATACACAGCCATATTCGTTCAGCGGAAGGATAAAACTAATTATCTGTCAAATCAAACATGAGCTAAGTGTTACCATTCACGAAATAAGCACTAGTTGCGGACCCTATAGATGCATTGGCAGTTGTTACAATGAATTTAATTTCGTACGAAAATCGCATTAAAATAATTAAAATCCACTATGAAAATGGCGATTCTGTTAAAGCTATATTTCGCAAAGTACGAGATATTATCGGACAACATAATCGTTCTTCTGAGACAGCTATTATGAATTTAGCCGTTAAATTTCATTCGCAAGGCTCGATACAAAATGTGCGTCGTTCCACTAAAAATATCGCAACCGTGAGCTACAGTGTTAAAGCAGATACAAATTTGTCAGTTGCTCAAAGTTCTCACAATTGAGGTTATCCAAAACCCTGAAGCTTTACCAGATTTAACTGGTACAGGAATTGAAGCCGACGTACGATTCACATCGCCGTAGATTCGCTCAATTTATTCAGGAACAACCGGCTGGTTTTTCTGAAAAAATCATTTTTTCAGACGAAGCCCATTTTCACCTGGCAAGGTGTGTCAGCAAGAAAAATTGCCGCATTTGGGCTTCTGAAAATCCTAGAGCGATTATTGAAAAGCTTTTGCATGCTTAACGTGTTATTGTATAGTGCGCTATGTGGTCTGGAGGCGTGATTGGGCCGTCTTTTTTTTCCCAAGATGAGGGTGTACATGCTGTAGCGGTCAATGGATCAATTCAATTTTGGCTTATTATTGACGACATGGTTATCACTGAGATGTGTTTTTTTTTGCTCGAAATCCATGATGTGATTAACGAAATAGAACCGCCATTTTGCTAATAAAAAGTGATTAAAAACTTTGATGAAAAAAGCGATATCTATCAGCGCGATCATGGTGCACATGTGCAACATATCATGGTTATTTTCTTCTTGCTTTATATGGCTTTCGCCATACATCTTGCATGGTGAAAAATGCCCGATAGCACATGCAATTGCGTTTCTCAGGTAGTTGTCCTAAAAATATCAAAGTGCGTCCTAGTAATTCTTTGTGCTTATCTCTTAGTAGCTTTTCTTTGAGCATAGTTTGAGCAAAATTTATAACACGATGGATAAAATCTTTAAAATAACAATTTTTTATTTCGCTGTCTATACCAAACCGAAAGTTGTTGAAATTGAATCTTTCGAAAATGACAAATGACAACATTCGAAAGATTTCGAAAATAGATTTCAAAACAACCTCGTCTACATATAGTGTCTACATGGTAATCATAAGACCGACTTTTGTAAAAAGCTTTCAATTGTAGAGCACGTTTCGTTTCTATGCCCTATGCTGATTGATGTTGTGTCAAAAACCATACCTTTTATATGGTTCTAAGGGCCCCATTCTTGATAAAATTATACACAGCGAATGCCTGGTTTTTTCCAGTTTCACTTTCGAAAGCTGTAACTTCTTAATATGGCCACTTGAAATAATTATTGGTAACCTATTTGCGATTTATCTTAAAGCTTGTAATAGCTTACCAAGCACATTTCATTGAAAGAACTAATGTCAAAATTTTGCTAAAGCTTTTGTACATGACTGTGTCACATATTTCTCAGGCCACTCGAAGGGAATTTTTTTTTATTATATAGCTTCGAGCCCTAACAATCGCTATAATAAATGTAAAGCCTTTCTATTGCTTAGCATCCAAAGCAGCTGCTAGTTTTGGAGTAATGAATTCTTCGGTGCCTCTACTTTTTTTTGTAGGTCTCACAAGATTTTTTCCATATACTGTGAAAAACAGGCTTGAAAATAATTTTGAAGAATACGTATTGTTACGTTCATTCCTTTCGATAAAGGTTTTGCTATTTTGAGTTCTTTTATTGCAAAACAATAACACAGCACTGTAGATTTACTTACTTTCAATACACACAAAATAAACACGATGGTAACTTTGTTGTCATCACTCACTGATGACTCAACCTACATTGTTGCATTTGCCTAGTAAGTGGCGTTTGTATAGTTATTTCAAGCGGTTCTCGCATATTCAGGAATATTCTACTCCAACATGAACCCACATTGTTGTTGTTATCATCATTCAGTTTAGGTGTCTGCTTGGCTGTGTATTTTGCTTTGTTCTGTGTTAGTTGTTTTTGATTTCTGTTGTTTACTTATTTGGTAGAATTTCTTTTAAGCATGTTGTTGTTGTTTTGTGTGTGTAAGATTTCTTAGAAAACTACGCAGTTTGTTAAATGCACAGTAGGTCGTTTTTTAAAAACTTTAAAACTTAATCAATCATATTCGTAATACCATGATAATTATTTTCTTAATTATCTTAAGAATTTCTATTTCTTCATCTAATGCTAGCGTTAATGATTTTTATTCTATGAACTATATACATACATACATACAAATGTTAAATATATGAGTTAAAAATTTTCATATTTAAGATAATACCTGAATGCTTTCACTATCTGATCCTGACGATTCAATTTACCAACCTAATGTGTATATACTCGCCAAATCCGGTTAAATAGTGTGAGTGTAAAATTGTGTTGCTTTAAGTGAGTACTTTAAAATTGCCTAAAAAGCAACACAATTTCAAATGCAACGAATTTAGAAATAGGCCGTTGCAGTCGTTACTGATGTTGCATTAAAAACAACGCCAACAACAATTTCTAAGGTCGTTAAGAGTTTATAAAAGCCAGAATGATGTTTAAACGGAAGAAAATTATTAGACTTATGTAAAGAGCATGTAATTATATACTTGCAACAAATAATTTCAGGAATTTAGGTATTCAGGTACACAGGGGAGAAAGAAAGAAGAGAACAAAATAAAATAAAAATAAAATATTTTCAACATAATAAAACTCATATTTTTAAATTCCATATCAATTTTCTTTATATGATGAACACCAAAAGGCAACGATGCTAAAAAAATTCGAATACGCATTTTTTTGGATGAGAAGGGAAAAAACCTAATAGGTTCATACATAAACAAAAACGGACAACAAGCATGATCGTAAAAGGATTTAGTTAGAAAAAAAAAGACGAATGAAAAAGGGAGCGACAAATTAGGTAAAAAGAGACAAACGAAAAAGGAGAGAGAGATACCGGCAAAAAAGACAGAAAGTGACGAACGCAATAACACGAAGGGAGACACGAACTATATAAACACAACTGACAATAGAACGCAACTAGTGCGAAAAGAACACTGAAGATGGCAAACAGCCGAAACCGGTTTGTTCACAAACTAAATTTGACGAGGGTCGACGGAAAAACGTACCCAAATAAAAGTTTTTTGGATGAGATATGGGATATCTCAAGCAGAGAGATATTTTTTAAAGGTAAAATTTGTAGCAAAACAGAAAACTGGTGGACTATGAAGAAGGATACCCCCAGAAGAGTAATTTATTTAATCATGCTATGCGTCCTTGGGTGTGTTACTTTAAAAATAATAAAATATAAACTTCACATCGACAAAGCGGATAAAAAAAAATTTAATATCGGGTTTTTCGACAAGAAGATTGTTTGTTGTAATAACACCCGTAATAGTATTGACATTAAGTTTATTGACATATTCGTCGTAGATGCCTTGGCAATTGTTACAATGAATTCAACTTCGCAGGAAAATCGTATAAAATAATGTAAATCCACTATGAAAATGGTGGTTCTGTTAAAGTTACATTTCGCAAAATTCGTGATACTTTCGGACAAATCGTATTTTTAAGACCGCTATTAGGAATTTGGTCATTAAATTTGAGTCGACGGGCTTAACTGTACGCTAACATTGACATTGTCAAGCGCATAAAACTGCAAATACTGTGCCGGCTAGGATATGTTGTGCGAAAAGAAGCTCCGGTAAGAAGAATTATTAAATATGATACCGAAGGCATACGGAGAAAAGGACGACCAAAACTCTAATGGAGAGCTCAGGTCCAAAGACATTTCTCAAATCTAAATGTTAGAAACTGGAGAAGAAGTGCCAAAGACCGAAGCGCATGGAATGCGCTATCCTCTCTTCGGCCTAAGACTTAGCAGGGTTGTATATGACCATTTAAGAAGAAGAAGGGCTCGATGCAAAATGTGCAACAACCAATGCTTGTTTGACCGGATCGTTCAACTGAAAACATTACAGCCGTGAGTCGTACTGTTGAAGGAGATCCAAATTCAATAATTCCTCGACGTTCTCCAACAATTGGGATTATCTAACACCACTACATGACAAAGTTTGCGTAAGGATTTGGCTTTGAGGCCTTACAAGATTCAATTGGTGCAGGAATTGAAGTCGACCTTTGCCTTACTTCTAATGAACTTGTTTGGTATTCGATTCTATGGAAATAATTATAATTTTGTTAATAAAATGCAATAATTACAACAATATCACTCATCATCTCTCTTTCTCTCTCTCTCTCTCTCTTTCTCTCTTTACCTTTTAAACATAAATATGTTTGTGCTATATATGACATCAAAATCAAAATTGTTATAAAGGTTGAACGTACTCTAATCCCAAGATCAAATTCAGAGACCCATTTTCAGTCTAGAGACATTAAATCGAACAATTTTGGAGGGCAAAACTTTCCTACCAAAAGGTGAAAATATGCAGTTATCCCCCAATAAATCAATTGTAGCACGAGCTGTGTGACATGCTGCGTCGTTTTGTTGACACTACAGCTCCTGCACAGTATAGTTGTTCAAAATCCAGCAATTATTGCTCTTTAACGGTCACTATCGACTTATCGCTCTAACCAGTATCATTTTAAAAAGGTAGGGACCAATGATGGCTTCAATTCAAAAACCACACAGTCGTTTGTTTTTGGTTGTAACGGTGTCTCAACATACACTTGAGGTTTATCATCACTCGAAATAGAGAAGTTTTGTTTATTGCTGTATACATTAAAACAAAAGTAAGTAAGTAAGTAATCGCGAAGCAAAATTCGGTTATGCACCGAGTTTAAACGTTTAAACCAGTGATGGGCGAACTCCGGCCCGCCGAGCGTTTTTAAAAAAAAAATTATCACCTATTAAATATTATGCCAAAAAAATAAATTTACATTAAAAAAGATATAAATTGACAGTTTTAGCAAAAAACTGCGATGTTTTCATATTATATTGTGTACAAACTGCGTAGTTTTCTGGGAAATATTGTACACACAAGACAACAACAACTTTCTCATACAATATTCCAAGACGGAACATAAACATCATATAACACTAACAACTAATATAGAAAACTGAACGTATAACATAACAACAACTATTATATGTGAGATCTAGAAGATTCTTGAATATTCGAGACAACATGGGCAACAAAGTTCATTCAGAGGAATTGAAAAGAAAAATATCTAGTCAGCAAATGTTTTTTAAAAAGTGAATAAGTGTCCAACGATCCTCCACTTCAGCTGGTCACATTTTTGCCTATAAAATAGCAAAAAGTAACAAATCGTTTTATGAAGGAGAATTTATTAAGGATGTGTTAATTAGCATTGGAAAAGTATTATGCCCAGAAAAGGTAAAAGATTTCGAATCTATTGGGCTGTCACGTAGAACGGTCACAACAAGAAGTGATGCGATTTCTTCTAATTTAACCAATCAACTCGATGGACGTCTTAAAATGTTTAAGTATTCTTCAGTCACTATTGACGAGAGTGTTGACAGGAGTGATACAGCCCAACTTCTAATTTTTATCAGAGGAGTCGATGAAAACTTTGTAATAACCGAAGAACTTGCTTGTTTGAGATCTTTGAAAGGAAAGACGACAGGAAAAATAATTTATGATGAATTTAGAGAGGGGATGGAATATCTTAATGCCCCAATTTCCAAATTAATTAATTTAACAACTGATGGAGCACCTTATATGGTGTGGGAAAAAATACGGGGTTTGCAGGAGTTTATAAAAGTCAGAATCCTGAAAGCGAAACAATTTTTTTACATTGTATAATCCCCTAAGATGTTCTTTGCAAGGCTGCCTTGGATATTAACCACGTACTTAATATTATTTTAAAATTAATTAATACCATTCGAGCCCGTGGTTTGTTACATCGACAATTTCAAGTGTTTTTATCGGAAGTTGAAGCAGAATTTTTAAATGTACTTTATTACACAAAGCTCAGTTGGCTGAGTTGTGGGCATGCCTTTTCGAGAGTTTGGAGTCTTCTCGAAGAAATTAAAGTTTTTCTAAAAACCAAAACTGAAATTTGAGATGAGTGGGAAATATTGGAGGATTGGACAATTGGTGCATCAAATTTGCTTTTTTCACGGATTTACTCGAGCACTATAATAAACTGAACAAGATGTTACAGGGAAGAAATCAATTTATAGATGAAACTTGGGGCAGTTTGAGGTCTTTTAAAACTCAATTGTTTATATTTTCTAAATGTTTGGAAAAAAATGATTTGACTCATTTTCCAAGATTTAATTCTTTGAGACCTGCGAGTGAACAGAAGTTAAAAGTCTTTTCATCTTTATTAAAACTGTATTCAGAACTTGAGGCCAGATTTGCTGACTTTAAAAAAATCCAACCATGTTTAGATATTTTTTCAATGCCTTTTAATGTTAATTCTGAGAATAATAATTTAAAATAGCTATTTTTAAATTATGATAAGCTTAATTTTTATAAATCCTTACCAAAAGATGAATTTCCAAAGCTAATTAATCATGCGCAGAAAATTATGGCAATGTTCGCTTCCTCATATTTATGTGAACAGGCCTTTTCAGTAATGAAATGCAGACAGAAAAAATTCAATAAGAAACCGATTGTCAGACGAGAGTCTATTTAATTTATTAAAAGTCGCATCCTCCCAGCTGGAACCAGATTTTGAGGAAATTATGTCAAGTCAGAAACAGATCCATGCTTCCCATATATCTGGAAATTCTTAAAATCATAATAAACCGTATTTTATAAAATTTTTATGTTGTTTTAAAATATTACGTAATATAAATATAAATATGTAGCTTAAACCGAACTTTTAATTGAACAGCAACCCCATAATTTTTTAATGAATGACCCTCTATATATTTTTTAATTTAATGGCCCGCCACCCAAAAAGTTCGCCCATCACTGGTTTAAACACAAACAAACTTTGGCAGTGTTGTTCAAGTGTCAGAATATTCATGTTGAAATGGCGAATCGAACTAAAAATAAATCATTTGACAGCTGACAAAATGGTGGCCAGTGAAGAAAAGTGTTGCCAACTTAAAGTTTAATATTGCTATAAAAAAACACCCTATACATACAAGTAGCTGTTGGTACACCAACAACATATTGATAGATTGTAAAATAAATAACTGTAATTAAATACTAAAATTTTATTTAACACGAATTCAGATTAAAATTATTATGTGCTTTATTTATCATGTTATTGAGTTAATAAGGAGTTGGCACGCAAACATTTTTCTTAGGTTTAATTATACAAAATTTTTTTCTGAGTATAATTACAGCAGCAAGAGCTGATTAGTATGTTTCTGTTAAAGCAAGTGTTATTTCAAAAGCTTTAACTGCTTAATTAATTTATTGTTTATGTGTTTATTTTGAAGTTATTTATTATCCTGTCCTTACTTAGCAATCTAGTGATAAAGTAATGCCTGTTTTTTGATATAAAATATACAATATAATTTTTGAAGTCGATAGCAACATGTCTAGAATGTCAAAAATTTTGAAAATGAAACAGGTTACTTTTACATGCTATTTTAAACAAAGTTATAAGGGAAAATGATGTGCTTTGTGAAAATTTTGTTTGATATATAATATTACTGTGAGTATACTAAGAATAAGAAAAGGCACACAAGAATTTTGAATAGGAAAAACAAAAAAGTTAAAGAAAAACTTTTAAAAATGAATTTAAAATTTATTTGTGAATTTGTTTGTTAAAATTACTGCTGTTTAAGGCTGATATAAAAACCGTTGATAGTGGCCCCGGCAAATTATACTTATTTTAATATAAAAAAGGATTAAGTTAAATTCTAAGTTGAACTACTAAATGCCGGCGAGTTAAGTGCCTGACTTGTTATCAGCTTGGTTGTACTCTGCACCAAATATTCCGAAAGTTAACCAATACTTACTATTGCTTTGGTTCTTGAGATTTATTATAATTTAAATTATAATAGATGATAATAAAGGGTGTTTTTTTAGGCCGGTAGAACTTGAAATTGTAAAAAATAACACAAAAAATTAAATTGTAATCAAAATTTCTTTTTTATTCGAAGGATCAATATGTGACATAACAATTGAAAATGATTTCGGGCATATGGGCACCGCGGCTGTTCTTGACGAAGCGCATTCTGAACGTCCAATTTTGGGCCACTTTTTCGAGCACTGCTGGGCGTATGTCACGAATAACACGAACAATGCTGTCCTCCAAGGCGTCAATTGTTGCTGGTTTATCAGCATAAACCAGTGACTTCACGTAGCCCCACAGGAAATAGTCGAGTGGTGTCAAATCGCACGACCTTGGAGGCCAATTGACAGGTCCATTTCTCGAAATCAACTTATCGCCAAATTTTGATTTCAATAAGTCGATGGTTGCGTTCGCTGTATGGCACGTAGCGCCATCCTGTTGAAACCACATCTCGTCCGGATCAATGTCATCCATATTTTCAAACAAAAAATCATTGATCATGGTGCGGTAACGATCTCCATTGGCCGTAACGCGAGCTCCGGCCTCATTTTTCAAGAAATAAGGTCCGATGATGCCACCAGCGTGAAAACCGCACCAAACGGTGCATTTTTCTGGATGTAATGGAGTCTGTAGGGTCTGTTGTGGATTGGTCTCACTCCATATGTGGCAGTTTTGCTTATTAACAAACTCGTTAAGCCAAAAATGCGCCTCATCGCTGAACACAATTTTGCGATAAAACAACGGGTCAGTTGCCAACTGTTCTAAAGCCCAATCGGCGAAAGAACGACGCATATAATGGTCTCGTGGCTTCAATTCCTGCACCAGCTGGATCTTATACGGGTGTAGGCCGAGATCTTTGCGCAAAATTTTCCACGTAGTGGACGGACAGAGCCCCAATTCCTGCGACCGGCGACAAATTGATAAATTTGGATCTTCTTCCACACTTTCGTTTACAGCGGCGATATTCTCTTCAGTACGCACATTCCTTCGACGTGTTGGTGTTATTGCATCCTCTAGAGAGTATGTGGTATGAAATCTATCGACAGTTCGACGAATGGCTTGTTCAGATGCACGATTATGTACGCCATAAAATGACGAAGTCGTCTATAAGTTGCGCGAATCGACGACTGATTTTCAAAGTAAATTTGGATAATTTCGTAGCGTTGTTCAAGCGAGAGTCTATTCATGATGATTTGTCAGAGTATACTGAAACAAATAAAAAAAAATGTTTCATCAAAATTTCATTTTTTGTGTTACTTTTTACAATTTAAAGTGCTATCTAGCTTAAAAAAAAAACACCTTTTATAAGTAAATAAATAAAATATGCCGAAAGAACTTGCTGTGGTAGCTGTTTGGATTTTAGTTTAACAGTTTTTCTTGTTAATATAGCTTCATTTGATTTAGTAAAGTAGTGTGGAAAGTCTCTTTTTAAATTGCCCAAATATCTAGAAAGCTCCCATATTCCTGATAATAAATCTCTGGTTGATCGGTTCCACGATTTGGATGTTCTTGTCCTCCAAATCTAGTGAACCATAACATACAGCTTGCACTTAAGCTTTCGCAACTCTATTCGCTATTTTTTAGTATAAATTTCTGCCAGAGTCAAGAGGGGAACAAATATTTCCGTTTAGTTTTTTTATACATTTGGTTGATCTTCATACAACTAATTATGGTTTTTCTAGTTTAGGCCCAATGAGGCCAAGTGCTGGTTTATTTCACCCTTATAGGATTCCATATCCTATATGAACCACCTTTTAATTTTTCATGCTATCTTTTTATTATTTGTTGTAAAAAGAATCTAAAGTATATGTCTCCTATCTAACTCTTATTTAAAAGTTAAGAATATAAATGCCAAAATCATATTGTTAATGCGACATCCTTTTTTGTTTGCATGCTGTTATAGCTGAATATCACAATGTGTGAATATTTAGAACGTCAACCTAAAGCGGTTTTAAACAATAACTTTGTATATGTCAAAATCTCTGCCTATGTGGAAGCACCCTTATTATTTAAATTTATTTGTTCGCGATTATATTTAAGCGAATACATTTGTACAGACTCTGTAAAAATTCTAAATACCATCTGCCTTTTTCGGTTGAAATAAACTGGTCATATACCTTAAAATAACTTTACTCTAGGAATACCCTTTATATTATACTTTTATTATCTTTTTTTCATATTGGTTCTTAAAGCATATCAAGAAGTTAATGTACTTAAGGTCATTGTGATGCACGAATAAGGCCAAACATGTGTAAATCATGGACATCTTTTAAGTAAAATATTTATTTTTTCTACTTGTTGCTATAGTGTTATAGAAATATCAAGTCACTTTCGGTGCACTCTTTAATTATTCATCTCTGCTAGTTTCATATTAAACCTTTTGTAAACATTTGAAGAGTCTGTCAAATTAATATTGTTCCAAAGATAGATCACGATGACACTTTTTCTCTCAATTTGCAAGGAAAGCTGGTCCTTATAAAATTAGAAAGATTATTATAGTTGCTACTGTTATCATTCCTTTCAGTTTTCGAATTCAGGTAGTTCTTTCATTTAGGTCGTATTATTACATTTATTCCTTTTAATAAACGTTTTGAAATTTTGAGTTCTTTTATTGCAAAATAATAACACAGTACCTTAGAGTTTTAAATTAAGTTAAGCGATTAATTTATTTCAATATACACAAAATAAACACGATGGTAACTTTGTTGTCTTCACTCCCTAATAACTCGACTTGCATTAAGTCATTTCCACTTAGCAAGTGGTGCTTGTATAGTTGTTTCAAGCAGTTCTCGCATATACAAGAATATTCTACTTTAACATTACCCCACATTGTTCTTGTTATCATCATTCAGTTTAGGCGCCTGCTTGGCTGTGTGTTTGATTTCTGCTGTTTACTTATTTGTTAGAATTTCTTATAAGCTTGTTGTTGTTGTCTTATGTGTATAAGATTTCTTAGTAAACTACGCAGTCTATATAATGCACAGTGGGTCGCTTACTTTTTTTGTTACACATGTAGGTAGAATGAATATGGTTGTGTATACGCTTGAAAAACGCTGGGAAATGTTGCATTATTCTGAAAATCATGGCAATATTGCAGATTTGGAGGAAGGGAAGCACCGTCAGCTCCGTATGTTCGTTATGTTGTGAAAGAAGTGAATGAAACTGGCATCCTCATCGATAAACCAAAGCGTGAAAAGCCAAAAACAGTGCGTACATCCGAGAATATTGCTGCTGTGGCAGACAGTGTGCGCGAAGCGTAATCAATATCAATTCACCGTAGTTCTCAATAATTGAACATTTCGGAGACATCATTGAGACGAATTTTGCATAAAGACCTTTGTATGACGCCATACAAAGTCCAATTGGTTCAGAAGTGGAAGCCAAGTGACCATCCAATGCGTTTTCGCTTCGCTAAGTGGGCCTGCGATCGCCTTACAGAAGATGCCGATTTTGCAAAAAAAAAAATCATCTTTTCAGATGAAGCTCATTTTGATCTTGGCGGGTATGTAAACAAGCAAAATTGTCGCAGTTGGGGCACAGAAAACCCGCACGCAACCAAAACGAATCACTGTTTGTGTGACTCGTGTGGATTTTGGTCCAGAGGCATAATTAGGCCATTTTTCTTGGAAAATGAGCAAGGAGTGGCCATTATAGTCAATGGCGATCGTTATCGGGCCTTGTTGAACTAATTTTTGTTCACAAAAGTTGGCAACATTTGTTTCAACAGAACGGTGCTACGTGCCACACAGCCGAAGCTACACTCGATATTTTGTGCCCTATTTTTGAAGATCGCATTATCAGCCGCAGACTATTATTTGTGGGGTGCCGTCAAGGTTAAGTGTCACGCCAACAAGCCACAGACAATTGACCCTTTAAAGGACAATATTCAAGAAGCCATTGGTGAAATACAGCTGCACACAATCGATAATGTGCACAAAAATTGCACCGATCGTGTAGGCTACTGTATGGCCAGCCGAGGCAACCATTTGAATGAAATTATTTTTCAATTATTAGCTGGAAGGATTGTAATTTCAAATAAAAAAAAGAAATTTGAGAAAATATTTAGTAGTTTTGTTTATAGCATTTGAAAAGTTATTTGGCGGACCCTTTATTTACGTCTTTTATTATTTGCTTGGTAAAAGTGTTCTTCTGAAGTTGTTTTTCGTTTGCTCGAGTTGTATGAGTAGTTTTATTGGTATGAAAATACATTCACCTATTCCCCTTTGTATGTGTCCGTGAGTGTCGAGGTGTAATACAAAGTTAAGGTTCTCGCTTTTTCGTTTATGTGACCATATGTGTTCTATTAATCTTGTATTTAACGTTCGTCCAGTTTGTTCAATTTGAGCATTTTTGTAGGTACAAATAAATCTGTATACTCCGCTGGAACAACATTTTTCAGTTGTTTCCGTTGATGTCTTGAGATTATGTCTCAGAGCATTGCTGATTTTTAATGCTGTGAGTAAACTTTCTATGTTAAAAATGTTAGTTAATTTCTGGTCCTGAGTAAGTAAAAGCGGGTGTCATCGTGTTGTATCTGTTGTCTACTTTATTCCTATTTTTAGTGTTGTATTGTCTAAGAAGTGTGAGTAAATCTTATTTGTGAAAAAGGTTAGCTAATCTATATATTTCTGGTCCTGTGAAGGTAGAAATTAGTTGTCGTTTTGTATCGGTTGCCTCTTTGTTTTCTTTGTTCCTGTTTTTAGTGTTGTATTGTCTAAAAAGTTTGTCGATAGTACTGGGTTTGTAGCCATTATTTTTAGCTATGGCGTAAATTTTGTCGAGTTTTTTGCTGCGCTTATCTGGAGTAAGTGGGATTATTAATCTGTGTATCGTATGTCTAAATGCTGCTAGCTTATGTTGGCTAGGGTGGTTCGAGGTGATGTGCATCGAACATTAAACAGTCAGTTTCTTAAGTTATTGTGATGTCGAGATAAGGCAAATTTCTGTGTATGTAATGCTATTATGGATTGTGTTTAAGTCTATTAGAATTTGCTTGGCATTGTTGTGCTCGAACACATGTGCACATGTTGCCACCTACGTATCTATAGTAATTCTGTATTTATGTGTAGTAATTCAAAGTGTTGCATGAAAATTTCCATGAAGATTGCAGAAGTTGAATTTGCCATGCCTAGTTCGTTAGATAATTTTTAAAATTGGTTATTACATGTAAAGTAGTTTTATTTTATTATCGTCTTTCAAATATCTTTAATGTCGGCAATGTATTAGTTGTCGTATTAATTGTCTTGTGTGTCGCTTACTATAACTAAGGTTTCTTCTGTTGGTATTGAGGTATATAGATCCTATATAGATGAGTTCAAATATGTTAACAAAGCCAGTAATGTCAATAACGGCCATTATAGTCATCCTCTTGTGCAGTGATGGAATGCTGCAATGTTTGTTATTTTTTAAGCAGCTATTGCCGAATTTACGAAACTGCATAGACAGACCTTTGCTGTTAATTTTTAAATTAAATAAAATCTTAAATTTTGTTTTACAAATTTTGCGACTAGCGCACCTTATTTTTTACATTAACAAAATATGACGTTATTTATTATGAACCATTTAAATACAAGAGGAATAAAACTCTTTCTTTACATTCTTCGTGTGCAGTGAAATAACAAATTGTCTGAGAATTTTAAAAAAGTACATAAATAAAACTTAATAATTCGGTTCATGTGGGATTTCCTTAATACGTTTATTTTGTTGTTGTTTACAAAAGAAAGCAACCAAATTTCAACAGAAAAACAACCCAAACCCTATAAACACAACAACTGACAACACACAACCTGACTCTGAATAGACTTTTTCTTGGCTTAGGTTAATTTTCCAAAACCTCTTACGACATTGTGCTATTACAACCATATAAGTAGAATTCTTTGACTATTTAAGTGAGGGGAAAGTGAGCTTTTGCCTGTTGTTCTTGAGTTTTCAAAAACTTTTTTATAATGTTGAGTTTTTAACACTTGTTTCTTGTGAAAGTCAAAATAAAGAAAAAGGAACGACAAATACTTTGTCCTTGTGAAAGTTTTCTTAAAGTGCTGTTTTGGTTTGTTTGGAAGTCAGTGTTGTTGTTTGTGTAAAAAAATGTCCTTATAATGCTGTATACAGGTAAATAATATGCCAGAATTTTATTTGTTTAGGGACTTTCTAAACATGATTTTGAATATTGTTATTATTTGAATGCGTGCTTGTTGACCCAATACTAAAAAAAAAAAAAAAACAAAACCTCTAGTGGTATATTGATTTTGTTTTTCTAATAGCGTTATAGTATAAGCAGAGCCATTAATTATATTTATCTTGCAACCACACTTAATTACCTTAATTACAATATAAACCAATAATTTTTGTTCGTTTTTTGATCTAATCGTAAAAGAACTTTTCTTAAAGGGCTGCTAGACATTCAAATTTTACGTTCAACAGTGTTTCAATTTTATATTTGTTTTCTTTCTTTTTTTACAAAGAGACCTTGAAAATAGTGGTGCTTTTAGCGTTAACGTTTTTGTTACTATGTTACTCTTAAAAAGTAACCTTTCCAATCTTTGTAGACATTAAGCTGTTGACAAAAACATTAAAAAAAAACTAAAGCCTCGTAGAAACAGTAATTAAAGTGTCTCTAATCATCTGTTGAAGAGTGTATATATTTGACATTTTTGTAATTCTTTGTTAATATTTAGCTGTAGCAGAATTTATCAGTTTTTGTTTACTTTTTTGAAAAGTGCTGCTGACAGACTCAGGTTTAACTAAAAAAAAAAATTAATTTAAATTTGTAAATAACAATTTTCAATATCGTTACAGTTTATTGATCTTTTTAATATTTTATAAATAATTTCTTACAACACCAGCATTCTATTTGAAAATTAAATAAATTTTATATTAATTTTCAATATTTCGCCGCACTATGGGGTGGTACCTTTTTTAATTTATTGATTGAATTATTTTTTTCCCACAGATGCCACCCAATGATGTGGCGAAATATTGTCAATAGAAATAAAATTGATTTAATTCTTTTTTTTTTTTAAAGCCTTGTGATTAAAGAAATTATTGATGAAATTGGTAAGAAGCTCGAAATTTTTCACGTCTCGTGATTCAGCCGTATGTTAATGTTAATCTAGTAAAATATCTGAAAAGTTAACAGCCTTGTATGCAAATGTTTAATTTAAATTTAATTGAATTAATTTAAATTACATTTAAAGGGATATTTTACTTAAAGAATGTAACATTCGATTGCTTAGCTTGGAAGTAAATTCAAATTCATTTGGTTGTAGATGCGTCTTATGAAGTCATACAAATAAATGGATATTTCCCAAAGATTTTTAAGAATGTCAAAGTTGTAACAATACTGAAAGCTGGTAAGGATGCCAAGTCTCCAAAAAGCTACCGACCCATTAGTATGCTAAACAGCCTTGATAAAGTTTTTGAAAAAATAATATTAGATAGAATAAATGATTTCACAGAAAATAATGGCATCTTGCAGAACGAACAGTTTGGGTTTAGAAAAGATCATTCTACAATGCATCAGGTTAAAAGAATCGTTAATATTATTCAAAACAATAAAAATAATAGACGGTGTACGGGGCTGGCATTTCTAGATATTGAGAAAGCATTTGATTCTATATGGCATAACGGCTTAATTTTTAAACTTGGAGCGTTTGGATACCCTATTTATTTGCAGAAAATTATAAAAAGCTTTCTATCTAAAAGAATTTTTGTCGTAAAAGTTGACAATGAGTTTTCAAACAAACGTCAAATCCCCGCTGGTGTACCACAAGGTTCAGTGTTATACCCTGTTCTGTACTCCATAAACATATCAGACTTTAAAACACTAAGAGATCAATCCTCAGCGCTGTATGCAGATGACACTGCTCTAATAGCAAGTGGAAAAATTTCCAAACGCAATCATTAAAAAAATGGGAAAGGCTTTAACTGTAATTGAAAGATTTTATTAAAACTGGAAAATCAAATTAAATGATATGAATACACAGGCAATCATATTCCCATTTAACAAATCGCCAAAGCGAATACCTAGTGGTAGACTATCCATTTTGGGGACGGAAATACCAATGTTAGACTCCGTTAAATATTTAGGGATAACGTTGGATAAAAAATTGAGTTTTAAGCAACACGTTCTCCAAACTTGTGCTAAAGCTATCAGTTGTAGAAGTGCTCTTTTTCCACTACTTAATCTAAAATCAACTCTTCATCAGAAAAACAAATTATTGTTCTATAGAATGTGTATTAGACCAATTATGTCCTATGGTTGTCAAATACATCTATTAGGTGCAAAGACTTACCTAAAGTAGCTGCAGATTATACAAAAAAACTTATAAATTATATATAATCTACATAGGCGTTACTCCACAATGGAGTTACACAGAAATTTGAAGGAAGATTTATTGGAAACGCTATTTTGCAAATTGACAAAAAGATTTAATCATCGCAACAGATCTTCGGACTATGATTTGATTCGAAATTTAAAGGTTTGACCTGTTTACCAATTCTCAATAATGGAGATGGGAAAAGGATCAATGTTGAAAAATCATTTCGGACAAAATTTTATGTAGATTTAAGGTTTTAACCATCTTTTTTTTCCTTAAACTTTTAATATACTTTTAATATAGTTTAAATGTACTTCTTTTTATAAAATTGTTTAACTATTTGCTGTAATACTACTTAGTAATCTCTCAATCTTTGTATATATAATATTTTTGTATTTTAATGGTATGATGATAGTAAATATAAAACAAATAAACAAACAAACAAACAAACAACAAAAAGTCATACAAATAGTAATCCGGAAAAAATAGCCTTTTTTATCTCATACGTTCGATATGAATAGCGAGTGATGACGATGTGAACATATAATTCTCAAGCCGTTTTCTAAACTGTACTGGTGAATCAGTGTTCGGCTTTAGGTAGTTCTATCATTAAGGTCGTATCTACTCATGTTGGTAGAATGACCGCCATCCGGCATTTTATGCGGGGACAATTTTTAATAATTTCGTCTTTCGCCTCCGTCTGAGGCTGTTTTTCTTTTGTTCGAGAGTAAAGTAGTTTTATTGGTTTAAAGGATAAGGTAAACAAAATTTGGTGAACACGACCTCGTAAAACTACTTATACACTTGAACAAACGGAAACACTCTCGGAGGGACACACGTACCTAGATAATAATAAAAGACGGAAAAATTGAAAATAATCGCCGCATAAAGTACCAGGTAGGTGCCCCTGTAGGCTAGTAGGTACTGTACTAGCTTGTAAATATGGGGATTGTGGGTTCGAATCCCAACGAAGACCTTGGTTTTTTTTCACTACAAAAATAAAAATTGACTGCCGGTGGGGTTGCTCAGCGATAAAGGCATAGTCTCCAACTATTCTTCTACTTTCACCACCTGTTTCATCTATTCTCTATCCTTTTCCTAAATAAGGTAGCACGGTACTTGACTAAATAGGCATTGTTGCCTGAAGTGCTTCTTCTCTTAAAAAAACAAAATTTACCTGCATGAGTAGATAAAATAACTACCTAAATCCGAACACTGACTCACCAGTACAGTTTAGGTCTTCACATCGAAAGCGCTCGCCAATCATACCGAACAAACAGCCAGCAAAGGTGGAAAGAAATGCGTGATAAGATTTATATATGCACCTGGTCCTTAGCCTTAATCACATGGTGGTCAAACCGCTGCGATTGCAAAGCAACGTCATTCACGTGCTAGGAAGCCAAAGACTAATTCTAGCAACAGGTTTTTCCTAGTTGCAATTTCAGCGGTTTCAGAGCAGGGCTGCAATTCACTATTGCTTACTGAAGAGCTGGAGACCACCCAACTCTTGTCCAGAACACATGACTAGCATGCTCACTGGATCTGGATCATTCACCCGTAGGTGTGATTAAAGGTGAGATGATCCTGGCCACCATAATCAGTTCATGCTTAGCGCCGCAAAACCACAACAACCACCATACTCCCGAAGAGCCAACCTCAATAATCAGTCAGAGAAACAGCTTAAAGTCTAAAGAGACAATTAGCGGAAACTCTGGGGCTTACTGATTCCTGTGGAAATAACGTGGAGCTTTCCAGTTGACGCCTGCTGCCTTCAGGGGACTGGGCTCCCTTATACCCCCAGCGGTACAGTTCTAGATAGTCAATAAAGACCGATAAATGTGCCCCTGGGGGGAGGTGGAAACAAATGCCATAACCTAATGGTGGATCAAACCATTTGGGTGATTTGTAGCGTCAGCTACGTTTTAGGAAGCCGCCGGATATTTTTATCCTCTAGTCACTTCTAGTTGCAATTTCAGGAGCTCGGAGCAGAACCGCCACACCCACTTCTGGCTGAAGAGTTGGTGACTGTTGAACTTCTTGTACAGAATACATGGCAAGCATACTCTGGACCTAGATTGTTCACGCTGTGTTAACGCCAAAGGTAAATGATCCTGCGAAACCACAACCACCACGATGCTCCCGAAGGGCCAACCTCAATAATCAGTCGGAGAACAGCTTAAAGGCAAACAACTGACCTCTGGGACTTAGTGACTCCCGTCGAAATATAGTGCAAGTTGTCCAGTTGGCTCTTGATAGCTCTTAGGGGACTGGGCTCCCTTTAACACATATGAAAGTGAAATGACAACAGTCAATTTTTTCATTTTATTTTTTACAATTTAAGTTATATTCGTTTAAAGCAAACATCCTTTAGAACAATTCGTCAATCGCGAGGATTAGTCCATTTATTTTTAATAAAAACAAAATTTCACTATTATGACAATTGGATATTATAGACTTAAGGCCACAACGTACCTTCCAATATTTTAAAATTCTATAAAATAGAAACTTTTAAAAATAAAGAATCATATATTAAAATACATTATTTTTTATTTAAATTTTCAAAAATAATAAATTCATTTGATTTAAATTAAAAAAAAAAAGAATTACTTGTCACAGTGATATTAATCAAAAGCCTCTTGTTGTTCTTCTCAAATCCTTAAAAAACTTTTTTTTAAAACCATTTTGAAGAGCTTTTAAAAAAAAAATGGCCTTAAAAGTGTTTAACATTTCTAAAGGCATGAATAAACAATAAGACTTGTGGCGCTATAATAAGGCAACTTGTATACACTTTTTACTATTCTGTGCTCATGATAAATTATATTATTTTAATGCCGCAATAAATTGTGAAACTGTTGCAAGCAGGACCCTTTAAAATTTACACCCTTTCTGTTTCGAATAAAACAAGTGGCAAAAAATGACAAAATAATTGATGGTTTATGGTAACGATTTGCTTGGAAAGAGCAACTACCAAACAAACACGCACATAACAGCTAATTACGGAATCAGTACAGCTTTAGCACAAAACACACTAAATTCGGTAAATGTGGTTGATTGAATAAATTTATCTTGATTTTTAACAAACACAAAGAATAATCGAAAGCGTTTAAATAAAAATATTTTTAAGTGTATTTTAGTTACAAAAAACAACAGCAAAAAAGTAACAATTAATTTTAAGAGCCTTGAAAAAAAAGTAAAATTGTGTGTCCATATTTTGTTTTAATTAAAATTTATTAGCTTTGAGAAAAAATATTCTGAGACAACATTTCATTGCCAGCTTTTTATGCAGTAATTTTTCTTTCAAAAGGACTTTAAATCATATCCTTGGAATTTGTCATATCGCTGAAAAGAAAGATTTTTAGAAAAGTATAAAAAAATATCAACTCATATTTTAATAACTTTTTTTCTTTCTCACAAAGTAATAAATTATTTGATAAACAAATATAACTCGTTTTGCTGCTGGCTAGAATTTTTTTGGAAAAATATTTTTGTTGTTTATTGTGGAAGTGTAAGTTTTTTCAAGATTTTCTACGCTATTAAAAATTTAATTAAATAATTTGGTTTAACATCAGCGTATAAATTTGCAAAAAAATATTATTTATTTCTTAAAAAATTAAGCTTTTTGGCATCTGATACGAAGGTATGCTATACACCGTAAATGTCAGATTTCATTCAGAATTTTTCATTTTAGCCTAAATCATTGATTCGGAATGTCGAGTATTTCAAGAAGAGTGGACATGGAAGTACTTCTTTATGGAATATAACCAAAAACCTATTTGTCTTATCTGCCAAGAACCGGTAGCTGTACTAAAAGATTATAATCTCGCTAGGAACTTTAATTCAAAACATCTTGGGTCGAAGTACTATAAAATGACAGATGAAGACAAGAAAGTTCATTCAGAGGAATTGAAAAAAAATCAAAGAAGTGTCCAGCGATCCTCCACGTTAGCTGGTCACATTGTTGCCTATAAAATAGCAAAAAGTAACAAACCGTTTTCTGAAGGTGAATTTATTAAGGATGTGTTAATTTGCATTGGAAAAGTGTTATGCCCAGAAAATGTAAAAGATTTCGAATCTATAAAGCTGTCAGGTAGAACGGTCACAAAAAGAATTGAAGGGATTTCTTCTAATTTAACCAATCAACTCGATGAACGTCTTAAAAAGTTTAAGTATTTTTCAGTCACTATGGACAAGAGTGTTGACAGGAGTGATACAGCCCAACTTCTAATTTTTATCAGAGGAATCGATAAAAACTTTGTAATAACCGAAGAACTTGCTTGTTTGAGATCTTTGAAAGGAAAGACGGCAGGAAAAATAATTTATGATGAATTTAGAGAGGGGATGGAATCTAATCTCTTAATGCCCCAATTTCCAAATTAATTAACTTAACAACTGATGGAGCACCCAAAATGGTGGGAAATAATACGGGGTTTGCAGGAGTTTATAAAAGTCAGAATTCTGTGGTTTGTTACATCGACAATTTCAAGAGTTTTTATCGGAAGTTGATGCAGAATTTTCAGATGTAATTTATTACACAAAGATCAGGTGGCTGAATTGTGGGCATGCCTTCTCCAAAGTTTAAAGTCTTCTCGAAGAAATTAGAGTTTTTCAAAAAACCAAAACTGAAATTTGGGATGAGTGGGAAATATTGGAGGATAAGAATTGGTGCATCGAGTTTGCTTTTTTCACGGATTTACTCGAGCACTATAATAAACTGAACAAGAAGTTACAGGGAAGAAATCAATTTATAGATGAAACTTGGGGCAGTTTGAGGTCTTTTAAAACTCAATTGTTTATATTTTCTAAATGTTTGGGAAATAATGATTTGACTCATTTTCCAAGACTTAATTCTTTGAGGCCTGTGAGTGAAGAGAAGTTAAAAGTCTTTTCACAATTTTTATTAAAACTGTATTCAGGATATGAGGCCAGATTTGCTGACTTAAAAAAAATTTAACCATGTTTAGATATTTTTTCAATGCCTTTTAATGTTAATCCTGTGAATAATAATTTAAAACAGCTATTTGTAAATACAGATAAGCTTAATTTCTATAAATCCTTACCAAAAGATAAATTTCCAAAGTTAAATAATCAGGCGCAGAAAATTATGGCAATGTTCGCTTCCTCATATTTATGTGAACAGGCCTTTTCAGTAATGAAATGCAGACAGAAAAAATTCAATAAGAAACCGATTGTCAGACGAGAGTCTATTTAATTTATTAAAAGTCGCATCCTTCCAGCTGTAACCAGGTTTTGAGGAAATTATATCAAGTCAGATACAGATCCATGCTTCCCATACATCTGGAAAATCTTAAATTCATAATAAACCGTATTTTATAAAATTTTATGTTGTTTTAAAATATTACGTAATATAACTAAAAAATATATCGCTTAAACCGAACTTTTAATTGAACAGCAACCCCATAATTTTTTAATGAATTACCCTCTATGTTTTGTTTTAATTTAATGGCCCGCCGCAAGATTTTTTTTAATTTATTAGCTCGCCACCCAAAAAGTTCGCCCATCACTGCCATAGATGATAAGTAATTGTCGTAATATTGCAAGTATCTGATTTCAGCGGGATATATTTAACTTCCATATAGAGGGCGTTTTAATAAATTTTCTAAAAAATGCACTTGACAAAGATAGATATTAGGAGTGGAGTGTTTTACTGAGTATCGTACTTTTTTATAATAATTTTGCGCCATTCTTCTACGTATTATTGCCGAAATTTTATGCGCCGTAGCCATGACGTTACGTCTATCTTAAAACAAATTCAAGTATTGCCCTCAAATTTTTTTCCTTAAAATTAAGCAAGTTAATATTTAGCGTTTCGCATTTTTTGTTGCTTTTTATTACGCTCTGATTTTCAACAAAAATACTTGAAATTTCTTTTATATTTTTCATAACAATTTCTGTACAGAAATTAAACTTCTACAGTGTTTTTTTATGTCCTTTAAGTTTAATATTAATTTTTTTTTATTGCCATTTTTAGAACAAAGAATATAAAACAAATTTTTACAAAATTTGGCTGGCAATTTTTAGTGGTGGTGCACAAAATCGTGTACAAAAGCCAGCCCCGAAGCCACTCAGTCTGGCTATCGTTACACCGTGAAATTAATGTTTTTTTTGACTTCGTTTAGTTACTGCGAAAAGCTCCAGGGTTTTGTTTTATATATAAATAAAGAAATGTTCTTTTAAAATGTGGATGATCAGTCAAGTAGGATAAGAAACAGAAAAAGTTTTTGCTTATACTAAGCAAGAATAGAAAGAAAGAAAAGCTTTTCGGAAATGTGTATAAAAGTACAATTATTTGATTTCTAACTGCCCAAAGTAGGGTTCCAGTGAAATCTAAAAAACATCAGTATTTAATATAAAATTTGATGAGAGTAATTACAATTCAAAACAAATTTTCTAACATCAATGAAAAATTATTGCAGTTTTTCTAGAGCAAATAACTTAATCTGCGCTCGTAAGCAGATGAAAATACTTTCACTGTAACGCTCTAGACCGATTTCTCGTATCATGCTAAAACCAGGTAGATAGTCTAACAGGATCTCTTTACTATTACATCTCTCAAATCTGTTTTTTGTTATTCATCTTGGCAGTACTAAAAATATTAAAACTCTGCACAATGGGAGAGAAAGAAATTATTTGGGAAATAAAACGACAATTTATAAATTTTCAAAACGCTTCTAATAATATTTCACACGAAAGCAAATGCAATAAGAAAATGCAATAGAAAGCTTCCGCTATAGTAAAAGCAAAAATTCGTTCCGTTACAATACATGAAAGCTTTAGCTAGCGAAAAACGTTTTTAAAACACCAAAAATAGCAGCATAAAATACTATTCACATTTTAGATTAAATGGTCATGTCACGCAGAATTGGCAAATTCTGTTTAAATTCCAACTCAAGTTAAAAATTCGGTTTTTTATGTTTATTTACTTTTTACGCCACACCATTGGGTGACATCATCAGTTTAAAGAAAATATTTTATATAAAGGCCTTGCGTTAACCAAAAATTAATTATAAATTCAATAAAGTATTTTATTATTTAATAAAATATTATATTGGCGCTTTGAGTATTTCGCGTAAAATCTCTAGTTTCATATGAAGCGCGTGGTTGAGATCGCTAAATTAACCACAACTTATCTGCTTAATTTAGTTAAATGTTGTTTTGTTTATAAACTTATAAAACCTATAATACAGTAAAAAAAATTGGATTCTTAGCTAAAACCGATGGTTAGTAGAAAAAAAAATAATAAATGTGTGGGACAATTTATAAAGAGAACAATAAAAAAGCTTTCAGTTGTGCTTTCAATGTAATATTGATTGAATATGAATATTTCTTGTTTTTTTATTAAACAAATTAGTTGGTTAATTGATGATGTTTATAATATAGAGATAACATATGTTAGATATGTGCTAAGAATGCTGATGACGGATGTAGCGATCCAGAAAATATTGCACTACATTTTTTAAAAAAATAATAAAAATCTTTGTATATAGTTTTTCGAAGAAAAGTTTTAGTTAAAAATTACAATTAACTTGAACTTAAGCCGCATTCAATTTATTTATTTATTGCGTAATTAATAAAAAAATCACATTAATGCGATATTAAAGAGCGATATGCTTTAAGACACTGAATCTAAGCTGAGTTTAAAAAGTGTTCAATGCTTTTAGTTATTCTTAGAAATAGTTTGCGAGGTCACTCCATATGTTGATACTAAAGAATTTTTGTAATATAAAATAAAACAGAAAATTTAGATTAAGATGATGAAAATTTTTATTGTGTTATGAAGAGAAAAGTTTGACAATTATGAGTGAAAAATAATATCTGGCAAATGTCCACCACGATCACGCTGGCTAATGTGGATTCTTTCATCAAAATTTTTAATCACTTTTTGGCAAAATGATGGTCCTATTTCCTTAATCTTATTATTTTGAGTTCTGAGGCTGCAATCGATTCGACTGGTTCCGTACAGACTCTGTCCTTATTATAGCCCCACAAAAAATTATGCAGTGGTGTTAAATCACATTATCTGGCTGGCCACTTAACTGCTGATTGCCGCGAAATTATGCGATCGGGAAATTTGGTTTGCAATAAATTAAAAGTTTCAGTGGCTGTGTAACATGTGCCACCGTTCTGTTGAAACCAAATGTGAGTGATATCCATGTCGTCAACAATGGATCAAAATTGAGTTGTAAGTACCTCGCGAAGGCGTGATTTATTCACCGTTACCGCATTTCCAGCCTCATCTTCGAAAAAAATGGCCCAATCCAAATGTCTCCAGACCATATAGCGCACCATACATTAACACGTCGTGCATGTAAATGCTTTTCAATAATCTCTCTAGTATTTTTAGAAGCCCAAATGCGGCAATGTTGCTTGTTGACATATTGTGACAAGTGAAAATGAATTTTTTCAGAAAACCAAGTCGGTTGTTTCTGAATGAATTGAGCGAATCTACTGTGATGTGAATGGTCGGTCGGCTTCGATTCCTCAACCAGTTGAACCTTGCAAGGCTTCAAATTCAAATGCTTGGACATGTTGTGGTTTTGCATAACCCCAATTGTTGAGAACGTCGAGGTAACCCTCGGGGGCTCATATATATGGTCTTTGGAGATAGCAACAACTTAGACCTGTGCAACTGGGGGAAAAAGGGAGCGGAGTGCGCTGAAGTCAGCAGGGGTACAACTAGAAACTCCACTTTATTTCCACGGGAATCAGTGACTCGCAGTGTTATGTTATTTGTGTCTTTAGACACTTAACTGTTCTCTGGCTGATTATTGAGGTTGGCCCTTAATGGAAATATCGTGGTGGTTGTAGTTTCGCGGCCCCATATCAGTCTATGGTTCTATGGTGGCCGGGTTCATTTCACCTTTAATAACACCTACCTGGTGAAATGTTCCCAGATCCAGTGAGCATGCTAGACATGTGTTCTGGACAGGAGTTGGAAAGTCTCCAACTCTTAAGCAAGGAGTGATGATTTGCAGCCCTACTCTGGAATCATCGAAGTTGCAACTAGAAAGTTCTGTTGCATAGAATTATAGCTTCGGCTTCCTAGAACGAGCATGATGTTCCAAATTATGCAGTGGTTTGATCCACCATCTGATTAAGGCTTCATGGCCAGGCGCGGGTGTAAATCTATTCACACAGAACGTCGAGGTACTGATCAAGGAATGGATATGTTTCAACACTGTGATGTTTTTAGTTAAACGACTCGTTCGAACACGCATTGGTGTTCGCACATTTTACATCGAGCCTGTTGATTCAAATTTAACGACCGAATGCTTAATAGCGGTCTCAGAAGGATGATTATGTTGTCTAAAAATATCATGAATTTTACGAAATGTAACTTTAACAGAACCACCATTTTCATAGTGAATTTTAATTATTTTAATGCGATTTTCATGCTAAAATGATGCCAAGGCATCTACTACGAATACGTCAAAAAACTAAATAAAATGTTGTTGGTGTTGCCACAATTAAAAAACAAACTTCTTTTTGAAAACTCTGATATAATCATAAATCAATTTCGAGATTTTTCAGTCCATCATTTGGGTATTTCGGTATGCGTTTTTTTATATTTTTTTTACATATTTACACATCTGCACAAGCTAGGTATATCATCACATGAAAAGATTTTTAGTTAGGCTTAAGTTCGTATTTTTACTTAAATTTTTTTGCTTAAATTTTCCTTTACAATTATTTTAATTTGTTATCTAGATTTTCAGGGAAAACTGTTATTTTTTAAGTTAAAATAAATAAATACCTGTTATACTTTTTAACGGTCTTTTTTAATTAATTTAACAATATATATTTTTTCAATATTTCGCTTCTCATAGGATGTTTATTTAAGATATAAAAAGGTCGATTAAAAAAAGTAAATTAAATTAAAATAATTATTTAACATTAAATATTAATTGAAATTTATTTTAAACTGAATTTCACCAAATTTCAAATGAACAATTAATTATTTGAAATGTTAACATTAAAGGAAATTGAAAACGGTTGAGTTGTAAGGAAAAAGGAAAAGTTTTGTTAATGTAAAACAATAGCTAAAATGATCGATAAAGGACTTAAATATGTATTCATAAATATAACTTACTCAAAGGCATAAATTTGTTTCATATCAAATATTAAATATGCGAATGTTTGTTGCACTAAGTTCATTAGTTGTGGTTAAACCAAATAGAACTGAAGTTATTTTTTCGCTAGCACACAAATACAAATTTCATAAATATTTATATTCATATTCATTGATTTAAGCATATTATATATGAGAGAATGAATGTTATTTTAATATACACAAAATTGACAAAGTCTATAAATTTTGGACCCTTGTCAAAAAATTCACTCATATAACCCAAAAAATAAAACAAAGGTTTCAGCAGATTAAAATGGCCATCACATGGACTACTGTATACAATATCAGAAAAGTTTTATGGCTAAAATATGCCATTAACACTTTCACACTTTCATACACTCACACACACATGGCCAGGATAAACTTTTAAATGTTTTAAACACGTTTTGTGTTGTGTTGTGTATTAAACTTTAAGCACAAAAAATAATTTGTTGTAAATTTATTAAAGCGAAATTTACAATTTTGCTTGTTTTTATAACTTTTTGCGCATTTAATTTATAGTTCTTTTCTATTGAAATTTATTATTATTAATTTTTCGTTTTTGCTTTTGTCAGCAATTGTTGTTGCTTTCAATTATAAAAAAAAAATAATAGAAATATTATGAAAAGAAAAAAATGTTTATTAAAAGAAAATAGGACAAGAACAAAAAAACCGAAATTTTCTTTATTCAGTTGCCGAATGCCGCTAAAAGCATTTGGTTACGTTTAAACACTACTGTTTACAGAGTTTTACTGGTAACTTAAAAACTTAAGGCAAAGCAAGCGAAAGTGAAACTAAGTGTGATAACTTTTACAGAATTGCCTGCTACAATAAAGAATGTATATTATGTGAAAGTGAAATGATAACAGAAATGTTTATTTAATTTGTTTGTTGTTGCTATTATACAGTTATACAGTTGATTACATACAGCAAGCAACAGTTGTGGTATGATGGTGTACCATAAACGGCACAAACTCTGTTAGAAATAACAAAAAAATATTTTTTTTTCTGAGAATATCAAACTTAACATAAAATCCACAAATTGTTATCCCTACGGTTGGCATAAAATACAGAAAACTTAAATAACCAAAAGCCACCTTTTCCACCTGTATGAGTTCTACGGTATTTTTACTCTATGAATTATTGCTAAAGTTCTTATAGAACACATATTCTTTATGGAGTGAATTTGCTATCCAATTTTAGCTAAATGAAATAAGCAAAACCATTTATCGTTTATAATTTTTTTTTAGTGATAAAACTTAGTTGACACCTTCCTTCAGTGAGCAAGAATTAGTCTTGTGACTAACCTGCCAGAATTTAGTGAAACATTTTTTACGACAATTAAATTGGGTGTCGTAAAATATAAATAGTTTTTTTCCGCCACTAATAAGTGTGGCTAGTACCTCTTTGTGCTTAAAAGGAATAAAGAGAAAACTTAGCTAACGCCTAATGAGCATTTGCGGTGGTTGGAATGTCATAGATGTGGGGCCTTGCTTGTTTGTAACAAAAGAGCAAGAGTTCAAACCCAAACAGAGCCTTGAATATAAAATTAAATAATCTTTTTTTTGCATACAAATACCAGATGGTTGGCATTCTGTTTAACTGAATATATACCAACCTAATGATGTGATTTGATTTACATCTGCACCGACTAGGTAGTCATAATTAGATGGTGGTCAAACCACTTGAATGATTTGCAAACGTCATTCACGCCCTAGGAGGCCATCGAATACGTATATCCTCGGGTCACTCCTACTAGCAATTTCGAAAGCCCGAAGTAGGCCGCAGCCTTCACTCCTTGCTAAAGAGTTGGAGACTTTCCAACTCCTGGTCTAGAACCCATGAAGCTTAATATAATTAAGAACACGATGGCATTCATACTCACTGCACCTAAACCATTCATTGTGTTCATTTTGAATGATCCGACCCACAAACTCTCACGTGGGTCTCGAAACCACAACCATCAGGATACTCCCATATAGGGGCCAACCTCAATAACCAGTCAGAGAACAGCTAATTGTCTCAAGAGACAAATAGTGAACTCTGCGAGCGTACTGATTCCCGTGGAAATATGTGGATTGTCCAGGTGACTCCTACTAGCCTTTGAGGGGCCTGGGCTCCCTTTTACCCCGCAAGACACCGGTCTAAATGGAATAGTAGGTTCCAAAAAGACTATCATGTGCCCCCGGGGGAATACGAACCTAATAACAGAACTGCCTGAACGCCAACACTGACGCACCAGTACAAACTAAAACGCGGCTTGAGAATGATACATTCGCATCGAAAGCGCTCGCCATCGAATACGAACCAGCCAGTTAGGACGGAAAATGGCAATATTAAATAATCAAGGTTATGGTTGAGTAGGCGCGATGATTAACCTATTATGCATATTTATCTCCTACTTTAACCAGCATTTATATGCTCACAAGTGCCAATAAAACGCATGCATGTTCGAAAATGTGAGAGATTTTTCTTTAAAACATACACCCAGATCAGGACGAATTACAAAGGTCGATTTCCAATAGTAGAAACAGCTCAATGGAAATGAACTTTTTAGAATTATTTAGAAAACTGCTTTGGTTTGACAACGTCTGTCGCACATGCAGTAAGAGCAGGAAATTTAATAAACTTTCCTTCAATATATCCAATCGTTGAATTTAATCTTTATCTATTTCGTTAAAAAGACAGCGTTTAGAAATATTTCGAAAATGTTGATGAAAAATGAGTCGTGTATAAGTGGATAGAGAGAAAAGGGACTTTTGCTTACCTACAAAGAAAGTAATGTTGGCACTGCAGTGGCAACACCACATTGCTAGATGTCAATTCTTTCATCAAAGTTTTTTTATCACTTTTTGGCAAAATGGCGGTCCTATTTCCTTAATTACATCATGGATTTTAAGTTTTAAGGCTAAAATTGATTCGATTGGCTCCGTATGACCCTGTCTATAGCATAGCCCCACAAAAAATATTCCAGTGGTATTAAATCACACGATCGGGCTGGTCGCCTAACTGCTGATTGGCGTGAAACTATGCGATCAGAAAATTTGAGTTGCAACAAAATGATCGTATCATTGAATGTGTGACATGTGGCATCGTTGTGTTGAAATCACATGTCAGTGATATCTACGTCGTCAATAATAGACCAAAGTGGAGTTGTTAGCGTGATCCATTAACCGTTACCGCATTTTCAGCCTCATCTTCGCAAAAAAAGGCCAATCACGTCCCCGGATCACATAGCGCACCATACAGTGACCCGTTGAGCATGCAAAGGCTTCTTAATAATCGCTCTTGGATTTTCAGAAGCCCAAATGCGGAAATTTGGCTGTTGACATACCCTGATAAGTGAAAATGGGCTTCGTCTGAGTTTTTCAAAAAACAAGCCGGTTGTGGCTGAATGAATTGAGCGAATCTACCTTGTGAATGGTCGGTTGGCTTCAATTCTTGCACCAGTTGAATTTTGTAAGGTTTCAAAGTCAAATCTTTAGGCGACATTCGCCATGTTGTGGTTGTGGATAACTGCATATGTTGAGAACTTCGAGGAATTGAAAATTTTGAATCTGTTTTAACACTGTGGCTTAAGGCTGCGATGTTTTCAGTTGAAAAACCCGGTCGAACACGCGTGGTGTTCGCACAATTTTTATCGGGCCTGTTAGCTCAAATTTTTAATAGCGGTCGCAGAGGGACGGTTATGTTATCCGAAAATGTCAAGAATTTTACGAAATTTCATAGTGGATTGTAATTATTTTAATGCGATTTTTGTGCGAACTTCAAAATGGAATAACACAATTACAATTTAAATATGACCGCCTCGGTTATCTGACTGCCACAGTTAGCTCGAACTAATCTAGCAGTCCGAGTTTAGATAATTTTCTCCAAACATTTGCGACCATATATTGGCAATAACGCTATGAGTGTTGTCTTCCAATCGTTACGGTCTTATGGGCGTAGACTAGCAATATATTTCCACAGAAAATATTGTAGGGGCATTATATTGCACGATCTTGGAGGTCAATTCACGGATAAGAAACATAATAATATGCGGTTACCAAACATTTCCTTTAATAAATTAAATTTTGCACAAGCCGTGTAACATGTTTTGCCCTCTTGTCGAAACCGAGTTTCTGCACATCACGGTTGTTTAATTGAACATAAAATTCGTTAATTATGACTAGCGATCCTCATTGAATCTAACTTTTAAGACCAATAATTTGTGAATCTGTTAAAAGAGAAAGTTCCATAATTTCTCTTGGAATATGATTTCAAATGGTTAGTGGTAGCTATTGCAGTTTGATTCTGCGGCTTATTGTAATACATCTGCGATGCACGAAAAAAATTCTTTCGCAGTCAAATCACATTATAGTTGATAATGTGATATTGCTGCTAAGACATAGTTTCATAAAAATCCCCCAGATACCTTAAAATTATTTTAGTTCTTGCATTAAATAATATTTAGGTTTTCGATAGCGTTCTTAGCTTGAATAAGCTGCTCATTTGTTATTGTGATTTGGTGTCACTCTTCTTAGTTCATCTGAGATGGTCAAGATCAATTCGCTATAATTAAGTAGTAAATTTTTACTGATAACCAACATTGAAATTGCATTACCAGTAAAATCTATTGCATTTGTTTCAATAATCATTTGTTGCTGATACATATTTAATGCAGCGTCTTGAAGGTACTTTGTTTATTTAAGCTGAAAATAATAATGTGCATTACCATTAAAAATAGAAAATTTTTTTTACTGCTAATAGAAATAAAATTTTAGAAACGTTTTTTGACATTTTCAGTAATCGGTAAAAAATAAAATGCTACAAATTTTAATGAAATTAGAGTAGCAATTACTGATTACTTTCAAAGTTTTCAGTTGTCATTAATAATTTACTGGTAATGAAAATTAAATTACTGCAACTTTACTGATACTACAAAAGTAATGATTTTTAAGTTGTGAAGTTGTAAAAGAAAATTATATTTGTTACGTTTGCTTCTGTGTTGTTGTTTTTTCTTGGCTTATTTTACATACTAAAAGTGAAATTTGATGGAAATTGCGATAGGAGGACATTACTTTACATTTTACGTAAATAAACGAAAATAACCGGCAAAATCTTAATTGCTTATTACTTTTTACAGAACGCCTTCGATGTGCAGATGTGTATTGTAATTGTTTAGCGCATGTGCCATGCGTGTTCTCTTTTTAAAAGCTAAATACTCTTAACATACGTGTATTTTACTCTTTACTAGCTCAGCTGTTTATGCATCAGCTGTTTTTAACAAAACACCTACAATAAGAATAACTGTTATATTTTTTTTGTTTCTTTTTATTTATTTTTTTCTCGCAAATTTTTTATTGTTTCTTTTGTTTTAAGTTTCTTTTTGTTGTGTGTTTTTTCGTTGTTAATTTGTAAAAGTGTTGCTATACTTGTTGTTTTTCTATTGTAATTTTGAATAGAATTGAATTGGTGTTTTTAAATTTTAGACTAAAATAAACTTTCAAGGTACTTTTTATATTACGTTATTGAGTTTTAAAATTAATTGATATTTTTTTTATCATGGAGATCGCCTTGGTATACGCTGAGCAATTAACAGATGTGCAAAGTGCAAAGAATTTTCATTTTTCAATAAAAGCTAACGAAATAAATTCGTTTTTTTAAAACCCTGGAAGCACAGAATAGTATTTGAATTGTATAGAACAGACATTTGGCTTTATGGGGTACCTTTAAATAATTTTTGTAAAAAATTGTATTATTTATGTAATCGTAATTAATTCTTCTTAAAATGTTAGTTTTCTAGTACCATTTAGTAATTTTACTTTTATTGAAGCATCCCAACAATGAAATTATATTAAAGAGGCAGGTACATTTTTGTTCAATTAACTTGATTTTATTTCTAGATACGATAAAAAATAAAAATTTTTTTTCGTTAATTTTTTTATGGGAAAGAAATATTTGGTGCAAAACTAATCGTTTGCACGGCTATTCTTATGGGACTATAGCGCGGTTTATTGGATGAGGTTAGTTTAAAGATATTGGAAAATATGAAAAGAATAAGAAAAAAAATTCCAGGAGTTTTAAGATTAACTTCCAAATAGGGACTATCCTTAGCAAAAAGAGGCGTAGCAAGCTGTGAATTTACATCGCTGAATTGTTAAGGCAAGCAAAATCGATTGCAATCTGCTACAGAGCATATGATTTGGTACATACACGTAAAAGGTGATGTTAATAATTGGCTTACTGCAGCGAGTGTACTTAGTACTTAGAATGTACACAAAATGAGCCAAAATCAGTGTTAATTGTTCGCACGGTTATGTTTATCTGGCTAATGATAGAAGTCACAATATTATTATCCGATACCTTAAAGATATTGAAAACTGTGAGAAGTATAAATTATGCCTCTGTATCAAAATCCGCACCAAACAGTAACTCGTTTTGGGTGCGTCGGCTCTAAATGCGACAATTTTGCTTATTTACATACCCGCCAAGATCAAAATGAGCTTCATCTGAAAAGATGTTTTTTTTTTTTTTTGCAAAATCGGCTTCTTCTGTAAGTCGATCGCAGGCCTACTTAGCGAAGCGTTGTTCAAGCGTATACACAACCATATTCGTTCAGCGGATGGATAAAACTAATCTGTCAAATCAAACATGAGCTAAGTGTTACCATTCATGACCCCCCGGGGGCACATATATGGTCTTTATGGAGAGCTACTATGTAGACCTGTGCAAGCAACTGGGCGAAAAAGGGAGCCCAGTCCTCTGATGTCAGCAGGGGTACAACTGGAAACTCCACTTTATTTCCACGGGAATCAGTAAGCTCGCAGAGTTCTGTTATTTGTCTCTTTAGACACTTAACTGTTCTCTGACTGATTATTGAGGTTGGCCCTTTATGGGAGTAACGTGGTGGTTGTGGTTTCGCGGCCCCGGTCTTCGCGGTCGGTCTTCGTTGGAAATCGAACCCACAACCACCAGACTGACTAGCTAGTACACTACCTACTAGCCTACATCACCGTCATAGAAAATTCTGATATCAAATAGCTGTCAAGATCGATCATCATGGCAAGTTCTGATATCAAAGAGCTGTCAAAATCGAGCTAGATATGATCCTCATGGAAAATTCTTTTAAGTTATTCATCGGCTTAATAATATTTAGAGAGCTGCCAAAAAGTAAAATAACATTACAACAAAACCAGTTTCATCTTATAAAATGTCTAAAAGAAAAATCGTGTCTTAAAATCGCCAGTAAAGGCGAGGCAAAAAGTGTAAAGGATGTCTGTTCTTCTGATCCGCAACAACAGAACTATAAATAAGCCCGCTGTAATATATTTTGAAAATTCATGCTTATCAATAGTTAGTTACTCCGTTTGTTTAAATAAGCAATAAATACAAAAAGTACTATTTAATCGCAGGTTGGTACCAAAGCTAACTTCAAGTTCGAACTTTTGTAAGTAACCGGATAGTAAAAACAACACACGAATATAAATAAACAAACCAGTCTATACAACTAATCTCCTGTTACGATAACAATTGAACAAAAGGAACAAGGCAATTTTTGTTCGTTCTTCTTTTCATAACTTTTCTATTGTGCGTTGCTTTTAGTTTTCATTCATAAAGGAAAAAAAGGCTTTTTGGGAAGTAAATGCCATCATTATTTTAATAAATTGTGCATTTGCATGAGTTGTTTTTAAGTATATTTTTAGTTTTATGGTTTCATTATTGTTTCCGCAATTTTTTTTTTTTTAATTTAGCACATGATTGTTGTTGCTGTTTTTTTGTTATTGTAATTGGTAACTTCAGTAGTTGCCTAACTTTTTACTTACATAAATAAAGCAGACTATAAAAATGAATTAATGTAATAAGAAAGTAATGAAAAGTTGAGTTTTATTATATTTTTAATTTATTTATCGTATTGAGTTGAAGAAAACATTTCACAGTTACTAACAATAAGTAGAATAATGTTGCCTATCATTCATTTGGTACTGAGCAAGCCTAATAAATTGTATTTTTTAATTTTTTTTACCAAATCGCAATAAAATAATTAAAATCTACTATGAAAATGTTAAAGTTACACTTCGTAAAATTCGTGATATTTTTGGACAATATAATCGTCCTTCTGACCGCTATTAAGAATTTGGTCGTTAAATTTGCGTCGATAGGCTCGATATAAAATGTGCGAACCAATGCGTATTCGTCCGGGTTGTGTTTAGCTGAAAACATCGCAGTCATGAGCCACAGTGTTGAAGCAGAACCAAATTTGTTAATTCCTCGATATTCTCAACATTTGGGGTTATTTCGTGATAAGATTTACATCTGCACCTGGCTGTAAGTCTTAATCAGATGGTGATCAAACCACTGGGAATGAAAAGCAACGTCATTCACGCTCTAGGAAGCCGAGGACTAATTCTAGCAACAGGTCATTCCTAGTTGCAATTTCAGCGGTTCCAAAGCAGGGTTGCAAACCACTACTCCTTGCTGAAGAGCTGAGGACTATCCAATTCCTGGCCCAGAACGCATGACTAGCATGCTCACTGGATCCGGATCACTCACCCGTTGGTGTTATTAAAGGCGAGATGATCCTGGCCCCCATAATAAAATTCATGCGGGGGCCGCTAAACCACAACCACCACGATACTGCCGAAGGGCCAACCTCAATAATCAGTCAGAGAAACAGCTAAAAGGCTAAAGAGACAATTAGCGGAACTCTGGGGCTTACTGATTCCCGTGGAAATAACGTGGAGCTTCCAGTTGACTCCCTGTTTGTCTACAGGGGATTAGGCTCCCTTACACCCCCAGCAGCACAGGTCTAGATAGTAAAGTATTCTATAAAGACCGATAAATGTGCCCCCGAGGGGCATTTGGGGTTGTGACGTGATAAGATTTACATCTGCACCTGGTCGCGGGCCTTAATCTGATGGTGGATCATTACCACTGTGGATGAAATGTAGCGTCATCTTCGCCCTAGAAGACCTTCGGATATAAAAATCCTCCGGTCACTCCTAGTTGCAACTTCAAAAGCTCGGAGTAGGCCGTAGCCTTCACTCTGCTGAAAAGTTGGAGACCATCCAATTCCTGGTCCAGAACGCATGAATCTTAATATAATACTCACTGGACCTGAACCATTAATTGTGTTCTTTGTAAATGATCCGATCCACAAACTCAAACGAGGGCCTCGAAACACACAGCCACCACATTGCATCCGAAGGGCCTACCTCAAAATTCAGTTAAGTTGCCCCTGTAGGCTAGTAGGTAGTGAACTAGCTAATCAGTAAGGTGTTGTGGGTTCGACTCCCATCGAAGACCTTGGTTTTTTTCACTACAAAAATAAAAAATTCTCTGTCGGTGGGGCTGCTTAGCGATGAAGACATTGTCACTGATCGCTGTGCTGTCTTATATGACAGTTAATTTCTGACTATCCTTCTACTTTTACAACCTGTTTCATCTCTTCCCTATCCCTTTCCTAAAGAATGTAGCACGGTACTTGACTAAATAGGCATTGTTGCCTGAAGTGCTACTTCTCTTTTGAAAAAAAAGAGAACATCTAAATGCCTAAAGAGACAAATAGCGGAATTCTGGGGCTTTACTGATCCCCGTGAAAAAATATAGCAGATTTTCCAGCTGGCTCTACTGGCCTAAGGGAACTGGGCTCCCTTTCATCCACGCAAAACGCAAGCTTAGATGGTTGTGTTATTCATAAAGACTTATAAATGTGTCCCCGGGTGGACATTTAGGGTTATCCAAATTAACTGCATGGCAAACTTTGCCTAAGAATTTTACAGGGTTAAATTCGTGCAGAAATAAAATCCACCGACAATTCACATCGCTGTAGATTCATTTTTTAGACGTAAACCATTTTCACATGTATGGGTACGTCAAGAAGCAAAATTGCCGCATTTGGGCTTCTGTGCCCCTGTAGGCTAGGAGGTAGTGTACTAGCTTGTAAATATGGGGGTTGTGGGTTCGATTCCCAACGAAGACCTTGGTTTTTTCACTACAAAAGATAAAAATTGACTGTCGGTGGAGCTGCTCAGCGATGAAGGCATAGTCACTGGTCGCTGTTGCTGTCTTTATACGGCAGTTAATTTCCGACTATCCTTCTGCTTTCACCACCTGTTTCATCTCTTTTCTATCCCTTTCCTAAAGAAGGTAGCACGGTACTTGACTAAATAGGCATTGTTGCCTGAAGTGCTACTTCTTTTAAAAAAAAAAAAAAAAGAAAAAAAAAGAAAGTTCTGGAACGATTATTGAGAAACGTTTCACTGTATGATAGACTATGTGGTCTTTTTAAATGAGGATAGAAAAGCGGTAAGGGTTAATGGATCACGGTATCGCGAGATGTCAGCAACTCAATTTAAGCCTATTATTGACGACGTGGATATCACCGACATGTAGTTTAAACAGGACTTTGCCACATGTCACACAGCCAATGAAACGATCAATTTATTGCAAACCAAATTTGCCGATGGTATAATTTCACCACAATCAGCAGTTAAATGGCCAGACAGATAGTGTGATTTAACACCGTAGGATTATTTTTTGTGGAGCCAACCTAATCGATTTTAGCCTTAAAACTAAAAATGCGTGATGTTATTAATGACACAGGACTTGATGAAAGAACCAACAAATTTTTATTGCTTTACGTAGAGAAAACTTCGGCAATTATGAATGAAAAATGATATCTGGGATATGTCCACCACGACCATGCTGACAGATATCGATTCCTTCGTCAAAGTTTTTTATCACTTTTTGGCAAAATGACGCTCCTATTTCATTAATCACATCACGGATTTCGAGTTTTATGGCTAAAATTAATTCGTTTAGCTCCGTAGAGACTCTGTCCTTAACATAGTCTCACACAAAACATTTCAGTGGTGTTAAATCACACGATTTGGCTGGCCACTTAACTACTGATTGGCGAGAAGTTATGCGAACGGGTTATTTGGTTTGCAATAAATTGATCATTTGATTGGCTGTGTGACAAGTGGCGCCGTCCTAATGAAACCACTTGTCAGTGATATCCACATCGTCTATAATAGGTCAAAATTAAGTTGTTAGCACCTCGTGATAACGTGATTCATTAACCGTTACCGCATTTCTACGTCTTCGAAAGAAAAAAACGATTCTTTCACGTTTCCAGACCACATAGCGAACCATACAGTGACACGTTGAGCATGCTGTAGGATTTTTAGAACCCTAAGTAGGGCAATTTTGTAGCTGACGTACACTAACAAGTGCAGAAAATGATTTTCTCAGAGGAACCAGCCGTGTTGTGCCTGAATGCTATGCGTGCGTAATTGAATTCATTGTAACAATTACCAATGCATCTGCTACGAATGCGTCAAAAAAAAGTAAATGTTAAAACTAACATGTTGTTGGTGTTGCCACAATTGAAAAAAAAACTTCTTCTTGCAAAACTCAATAGAAAAAATTTGCTTTTTTTAGATCTTTTAAATTTTCCAACTTTAAAAATTAAGAAAAAGAAATTAGTAAATTTAACTGCGTAAATTAATTATATATAAATTTCGCATGACATCAAATAAAAAGAACGTGTTCTATCACAACGGCAAAATGTTTATTTCAAAAGCATACATTATATCGTCTGTATTTTAAATAATTTTATAAAATCAACAAACTTCCTGATTCCTTTTGTGTCATTTACATACATACACACATAAGTAAAAAAAAACACATTAAAATTTTCAGCACATTTAATGTCACAGTAAATTGTGAATTTTATTAACAGCAGGGTAAATTGCGACTTATGATTTATTCACGAATAGTCACCCATGACAGTTGACAATTTAGCCCCAAAGGCTGATAAAATGAGAACATAATGCTACAACAATTACATTAATTCTTATTGAATAATATTAAATTTAATTATATTATTGAATTTAAAAGGCCAAAGCCTTGAACTTAAGATACTAAGATAAGATAAGATAATATATATTATAAAAATGTATAAACAGAAAAACGAAATTGGTTGAGGCCTCAAGCAATAGTGGGATTGATTAAAGCGTCAATCGCAAACAAACATGCAGCCAAAGAAGTTTTAAAAGAAAATAATTATCATTGAAAAAGTAAATGAAATGATCTATTATATCTAATTACAAATTACGTAGTTTCTAAGTAATCTAAAAAATACAAAGCCTCAAAAACATGCTTTATTAAAATTCTACGAAATAAATTAAATGAACAGAATACAAAATCAACTAGCACAGAAGAAGAAGACACACAGCTAAACTGAAGCCTTTACGGAATAATGATAACAATAGCTATATGTGATGATATTGAAGTATAATTTTCTTGTATATAAGAGAACTGCTTAAAAGAGAATATGTAAGCACCATCTGCTGGGCAATAGAACAGCCGCAGTGCTAACGTTATCAAAACAAAAATATTAAAACAGATTTTAGGAGTTAAAGTAGTAAAGTTATTATCGTGTATTTTTGTCTATATAAAACATTGTTGCACTGGGATACTTTCGCAAAATGAATGGTAATAAGGCTGGAACTTCTAGACTGTGAATAAGATTTATTTAAAAAAAGTGAAACTCCATATACGAAGCTGCAGTGGGCAAAAGTATCCATTTTGGACTTGCAACTTTCTTAAATTGTAATTTTCCAAAAGTTTTGGTAGCAAATATGAAGAAACAATTCTAACATTTGCTTGTTTTGTTGAATATCTCATGGTTTAGGTATTTGATTTTTAAGAAGTAAAACTTTATTTTGGTTCTAGATTTTGCTGTCTTATTATTGTGGTTGATTAAATACAATTTTCATTTAATCAATTCAGCTTGTAGGCGAAAGAATCTTGAACTTTGTGTACACAATTTGAATAGAATCCACAGCTAACTAGGCTTTTCGAATTAAAACTACCATGACGTCTCGTACTATTTTCTATACTCTCCATTTTCTAGCAGTGTCGACAGATTGTCAAATAAAAATACTAAAAGAAGTCATTAATAAAATGTTCATTCGCTATTTTATAAGATATAATAAATAATAATTTTGAATTGTGTTTAGGTTGAGCTTTAAAAAACTTGAAGCCAACTCGCAGCCATCTGGCAACTCTAGTAGTAGCGAATATATTTTTGTTGTTGTCATATTTTTCATATTTTTAAGAAGATGATTTGTTAAGTTTTAAAAGTACATTTTACAAACTGTGTGGTATTCTAAAAAATCTTATATACGCAAGACAACAACAAAACGGTTACAAGAAATTCTACGATATAAGATAAACACCACAAAAGAAAATCAACTGACACAGGAAAAAAAACATAACACACATTTGAGCAGGCAACAATAACAATATGAGAATATTAAAGTAGAATTTATAAGCACCACTCGTTGGGAAAGTGAATTGATTTAAGTGGAGTCATCGTTGAGTAAAGGCAGCAAAATCTACAAAATACATAAATTGTGAAAACTCATGAAATTTCGTTTTAACTATGCCCAAGTTCGCTTATTTTATTTGTATTGCTACTAATTTAAAATTATGTGATACATTTCAAAAATACACTAGCAGAGTGTAAAGAATTGTCTAAATCGTTATATCCTTTTTCCACGTTTTTGTTTGTCTTCCTTGTTAGTACAGTCAGGGTAATTACATTATGATTAACAGAAAAATTATTTGATGCTTACAATTTGAGCGATATATCTATTTTGTGGCTTTAAGTTATTAAATTAAACTATTCAGAAAAATCACACGCTAAACTATAAAGACTTCGACTTCACAATAACACGAGGAACTGACTGTTTAACATTTGATATTTATAGAAAACCTATTACGATGGATACTCCTCGTACCACCCTACCCAAGATAAATTAGCAGCATTTAGATATATGATATACAGACTAGATAAATCTACTTAATCCAGATAACTACAACAAAGAACTCGACTCAATATATACCATAGCTAAAAACAATGATTTCAAACTAATTACAAACTACTTAGACAATACAACAGAAGACAAAGTGACAACCGATATAACACGACGACACACTTTTACTTAAACAGGACCAGAAATATATAGATTTAGTTCACAAAAGAGTTTTACTCACAGCACTATAAATTAGCAAGTCTCAGGACATCGATAAAAGCAACTCACAAATTTAGTTCCAGCGGAATATACCGACTTATTTGTATCTGCACACATACTTATATAGGAGTACCTGGATAAACACTAAAAACGAGATCGCCCCCAGGGGGGGGGGCGGGGTCTTTATTGATTACTTAATCATCTAGACCCGTACTGCTGGGGGTATAAGAGAGCCCAGTCCCCTGACGACAGCAGGGGTCAACTGGAAGCTCCAGGTTATTTCCACGGGAATCAGTAAGCCCAAGAGTTCCGCTAATTGTCTGTTTAGACTTTTAGCTAGCTGTTTCTCTGACTAATTATTGAGGTTGGCCCTTCGGGAGTATCGTGGTGGTTGTAGTTTTGCGGCCCTCGCTTTAATTTGTTTATGGGGCCAGGATCATCTCGCCTTTAATAACACCATTGGGTGAATGATCCAGATCCAGTGAGCATGCTAGTCATGTGTTCTGGACCAGGAGTTGGATAGTCTCCAGCTCTTCAGCAAGACTAGACATTCTTGAAAACATGAAAATCTAGAAAAAAAAAACTTTTAATAGAGACATTGTAAACGAACAGGTAAGCACGAGCTCAAAAACAATTTGTATATCACTAAATCTACTAACACGTGGGACACATGTACCTAGATAATAATAAAAGACGGAAGCATTAAAAATTAGCCCAGAGCAGGGTATTCTACATACAGGAGTAGTGTAAATACGACCTTAATGAAAGAACTGCCTGAACCCGAACATTGACCCATCAATACAGTTTAGAACACCAAATGAGAATGATATCATCATATCGAAAGCATTCGTTTTTCATGCTGGACAAACAGCCAGCAAAGATGAAAAGCAATGACAACAGTGTAAAAATAAAAATTAATTTTTTCCTTTTTATAAGTTTTAAAGGTGCCCTTACGATGCCCGTTTATAAGGCAAGCAACCTCTAAATATACTTTCAATTATGCCTTGTTGTTATCTATTTTGCCAAAAGCTGTATTTTGTTTAAATAAGGAAAAAGTAAACGAGAATTTAATTTCTTATTTATTTGCCAGAAAGAAGTTTGCCAGTAGCTAAAGCTATTTTCTATTTACATATTTGCGCAATATTTTTTATGCTCGAAAATAATTTTTCTACAAAAATTTTTGTACATGAAACGTGTTTTTGATAAAACAAATAAACAACATTTCTTTTATGTTGTAGAATACGTGGAACAGCCAGTCAGTCAGTTTTTGTTTTTTTTTTTGTTGAAAAATCACACTGGAAAATACATTTTCAAAACATTATAAAACACATTGCTATTTCTCTAGCAAAATGCTTTTGTGTCTTTAAGTGCCACACAATCCATTTTAATTTTCAATTGAATAAAAGTGCTAACAACGTTTTAGCAAGAAAAATGTTTTCATTATTTTTTCCAACAACATTTAGTTAAAGAATTCATGCCGCATATTGTGCTTTTCGTGCTTTTCCTCTTTAAGCCATTTGTTCGTTCATTCCACATGAAATCAAAAACCAATCAAATTTCCACTACAAATGTCATGAAGTGAGCAACAATAAACATTGCAGCATATCAAGAATGGTAACGCATGTACTATCGAACGATAACACTTTTTCTGATTAGAATTCGTTTTTCCCCTTTAATGGTTCTTTGATTGGGAGTTTAAGCAATGGATGCTTGCTTGCAGCTGAATAGTTTAATCTCTTTGATTTATCAAATGAATTGAAGGTAAATACGAGTATAACGTGCATTATCCTGTGGCAAAAAAAGGACTTTTGTTCCTTTAACATTAACATTTTTTTATATATATTTTTCGTGCAGGTAATGCGATTTTTCAGTTGTAATTTTGTCGCTTTGTGCTAAATATAATGTTGATTATAAACCTCTTTGTTAGTTCGTTTATTTATTTTTTTTGTTATTTTTGGTTTAATTACGGCAAAACGGCTTGAAAATTGAAATAATATGCACAATGTAGATGGCTTTTCATATAAAGTGGTGAATACGCTATCCTTTAAAATTTAGGACTCAGATAAGGGAAGGATGGTTTCCCGCATTCACAACTATGCCAAATTCAATACGATTTAGAATAAAATTGAAGTGTGACGGAGTCGTCTTGCTTAAGTTTTAAAAGAAAATAATTAAGTAGTAAAGTAAACGAGATAACTGTGTATGTTGTGGTTAATCCTAGTAGTTAATCATTTCGGGCTTGTTGGCATACACCAGAAATTTCACATATCTAGCAGTGTCTAATCCCACGATCGTGGAGGCCAGTTCAAACGAAACGTGACACTGTACGGTTACCAAACATTTTCTTCAATAAATCAATTGAGGCACGAGCTGTGCGACATGTTGCGCTATCTTGTTGAAATCACAGCTGACCAGCATCGTTTTTGAGGAAGTACCGACCCCCACGAATTCATAAAGCGTCTTAACATAAACTTAAGGTTTATCATAATTAATATGTGCGTGTATTTTCCGACAAGGTTTAATATATTCTTGGGTACGGTTTTTTACGTCGACCCTCGTCAAATTTGTTTTGTGAACAAATCGGTTTCGCCTATTTGCCATCTTCAGTGTTCTCCTTATACTAGTTGCGTTTTATTGTCAGCTGTGTTAATATAGTTCGTCATGTTCATGTTATTTCTATTGCATTCGTCACTTATCATAATTCCAATTACGACAGATTTGTGTTTTGACTAAGTCATTCAAACAAAAGTAAGTTTCAACGCAAAGCAGAATTTGCTTATGAATATCGGGACCATTGGCAATCTTGTTTAGGGTTCAATACGTAGAATATTGAAGCGTTGCCCCGGCGATGCTCTATTCGTATTGAAATGCCAAGCTAAATTAAATATAACTTGCGTGACAGCTGACAAAATGGCCACAATTTTTTTTTTTAAGAGAAGTAGCACTTCAGACAACAATGCCTATTTAGGCAAGTAACGTGATACATTCTTTACGAAAGGGATAGAGAAGAAATGAAACAGGTGGTGAAAGTAGAAGGATAGTCGGAAATTAACTGCCGTATAAGACAGCACAGCGATCAGTGACTATACCTTCATCGATGAGCCGCCAACTTTTATTTTTGTAGTGAAAAAAACCAAGGTCTTCGAACCCACAACCCTCATACTGACAAGCTAGTACACTACCTTCTAGCCTACAGGGGCACCTAAAGAACTATTGCCAAATTAAATCCTCGATATAAATCCATTCTGGTAAAATGAAAGAATCGAACAAAACAAAAATCATAAGAAAGATTTTTAAGGAACACAGAAAAATACAGATTTAATGATCCAACTGAAATATAAATGATAGAAAAGCATAATATTTCTTTAATATTTAATCCAATAATTTTTTTAACCACTGACTTCATAGATGAGACCCGGAGTCACAATTTCGGTCAGCGACTATCGTTTCTGATATATGCAGAGTGGAAGCTATAATGGATCATGCCCATATAATTAGATCCAGGCAATAAACACAATAAATCGAAATTCAAATGGAAAATCTAAGACTTGTGGATTTGCAAGAGCTATTTAAGAGTTAATTAATTTTGAGTTCAATCAACTGTAAGTGATTTCTTGGCGATTTCTGAGTTTACTCAGAAATTCCAGTTTCATTTCAGATAAAACAGACTCTATTTAGAAATATTAATAACAATAAAATTAATTTCTTTTGGTGCCCCTGTAGGCACATAGGTAGTGTACTAGCTTGTCACTCTGGGGGTTGTGGGTTCGATTCCCAACGAAAGACCTTGGTTTTTTTTCACCCCAAAAACAAAAATTGACTGTCGGTGGGGCTGCTCAGTAATGAAGGCATGGTCACTCGTCGCTGTGCTGTCTTATATGACAGTTAATTTTTGACTATCCTTCTACTTTCACCACCTGTTTCATCTCTTCTCTATCCCTTTGCTAAAGAATGTAGCACGGTACTTGACTAAATAGGCATTGCTGCCTGAAGTGCTGCTTTTCTTTAAAAAAACAAAAAAAAGTAATTAACAATTTTAAAGTGACTTTGCTGATATATAATGCTGATATGCTTACAAAATTTTTTTTCTCGGACCACCACTTAGGGGATGACCTCCACTCATCCAATGAAGAACTAGTAAATTAGGTTATGAGGAGGAGAATGGTTGTGGACACTGGCCAATCAACCACAAATGGATGAGCTCTTAACCCAAATTGATTTAAATGCAAAAATGTGCGATTAACGGCAACAAGTTTCTTAATTTCTCTAGAGCATTTTTTATTTTAGTAACAGTGAAATACAACCCACATTACGTCGATGCTCTGGAGAATCAATAGAGTTGGATACCCTGCTGTCGCCAATGAGCCTCTTAGCCATCTCTTCTACGCGGTTGAGCAACTACAAAATAGAAATTGTGGTAACCGGCTCGATGATCTAGAGAGTCAGTAGAGTTTGGTAATCTACTGTTGCCAAAGAGCCTATTGGTCCTCTCTTGTATGCGGTCAAACAACTATAAACTAGACTTTGAGTTGCATTCCATTTTTGGAAGGATATAGTTGATATAAATAGCACTATGATCGGATCGAGTGAAGTATCTCTTACACCGTTCTAAAAAACCGAGGCGCTTGAAAGTTTCTTTAGAAACCTACAAAATCTGCTTAGTCCATCGAACATCACACTTAATTTTCATGTCAACAACATCAAGAGCTTCCGATTCCTTAATACTTATATGACTCATAATAGTACCTGCAACACCATTACCGAACGCAGATCTATGCGTAAGCATTCAACATTTGGTCTTACAGGCATTAAAATCGACTCTATTCACACGAACCCATTCGAAGAATATTGCGAGATTGTGATTGAGCGTATTATTCAAGTTTTGCCTCTTGGAACCCAACTCCAACTGGTTTAGTTTATTACTGTATGAATACGAATGACAAATGGTGCTGTCATCGGCGAAAGAAAATATAGAGTTGAAAGTTTGGCAAAGGATTTCATTTAAAGATTTAAGAAATAGGGTAAGAGAAAGAACGGAGCCTGAAGTAATCTTATCCCTGTATTAATCTTGAACTCGTCTGATGAAATCTCATATATAACAACTTGTATAGTGCGATTCCTCAGAAAACGCGATATAAATCTGGAGAAATTGTTATCGCCACCAAAAGCAACTCTATCAAACATTTTTACAGGGAGACGGACACTACACCAACACGAGAACGTTACGCAGGTGCACAAGACCAGGGCAATAAAGGACATCATAAACGTATAATTACAGATTATTATGTCACATAAAAAAAAAAAAAAAAACCCCAATAGGTTCACACATAAAAAAAAACGGACAGCAAGCATGACCGTAAAAGGATTTAGTTAGAAGAAAAACAAAAAGACGAATGAAAAAGGTATCGACAAATTAGGTAAAAAGAGACAAACGAAAAAGGAGAGATACAGGCAAAAAAGACAGAAAGGGACGAACGCACTAACACGAAAGGAGACACGAACTATATAAACACAACTGACAATAGAACGCAACTAGTACGAAAAGAACACTGAAGATGGCAAACAGCCGAAACCGGTTTGTTCACAAACCAAATTTGACGAGGGTCGACGGAAAACCGTACCCAAATAAAATTAATTATAACCCCGTCGGAAAAGCCAAGCACATATCTATCAAATGCCTTGGAAATATCTACAGCCACTTTACTTTCCCGGCAATAATGTATGGAGTTGCACCATTATTCCGATGGAAAAGCCAGTAAATCACCCATCGAGCGCACCCTACAGAAACCATACCAGCGTTCGTTAAGTAAGCTGTTGGACTCCAGGTACCTCACAAGATGAAAATTAATCACAATTTCCATCACCTTAGAAACTGTAGAACAAATTGTAATTGGACGATAATTTTCAGGGTTGTTAGCCTCACTCGTTTTTGGGATCGGCGATACATTTAGCAACCTTCCAAAACTTTGGAAATGCAAAATACCACATGCTGAAAATGGCTGCGAATAGCCGCACTAGCATTGAAGAACACTGTTTCAAGACCATTGCTGGCATCCCATCCAGCTCAGGAGACTCGTTGCCGTTGAAATCTGCTAAAAACCTTTTAACCGCTCCAGCTCGAAAGAATATCTTCGGCATAGTAAAGGATACTCTGTCGTGCTAGGGCGGTGATTGACCTTTTTTCGGCTAATAAGAATTACTTTCAAATATACCAGCCAAAAGATTAACTTTATCAACCGGGTCAGTGGTTTAGTCAAAGAGTCGAATCTGAAGAACTTGCTTACAATACAATTCTCATTTTGACTTTAATTCAGTGGCTGCAGTAGCACGACTACAACTAACGTCAGCAACATTTGTAGTAGTGCTGTCTACTGTCTGCTGTCGTCTTTACGTTAAACACATTAGTAAACAAAGAATTCCATTGTTTACTCTTTCATGCATTTTCTTTCCGTTTATTGTTTTCCTCTCACCTCATACACTTTATGGTTATCGTAGCTCGTTTAACTTATTTCAATTAAATTTTATGTAAAGTTATCCAGCCAGATGCTATTTCAATGCAATTAAATTGATTGTTTATTTGTATCATGGTACTCGCGGACAAGTCAGCACTTTATATTGTCACCATGGCGAATCTATTTCAAGTACTTTACAACAACTAATTAAAAAACTGGGTTTATATTTCTCATAAGTTAGAAGAAGAATAAGGTCAAAAGTAGCGAAATAAAAACAGAGGCACTTTCTAATTAAGTTGTAGTACATTTTAGGTTTGTTTTTTCTAATTAAGTAAATTTGTTTTACTATTTTTTGCCCCTTTTTAAATTTGTTGTTATTATTTTGTTTTCCCTTTTGAAAAAAAAAATATTTTATTTCATACAAATAGAAAAACAATTTTTGCTTACTTTATGTCCTTTACTTTGGTGTCTTTGGTGTTCTGTTTTTATTGAAATTTATGCGCCAAAAAATTTTACTTAATAACAGAGTTGTTATTGAGTGGGTTCTTATATTTTTTTTTTTCAAGTTAAGTACTTTTTTGCTATAAGCGGGAATCTCAAGCTTTTTTACTTTTCAGTTGGAGGCTCAAGAGTCTGTAATATTTTCCCTTAAAAGAAGAGTCAAAATGCTTCATCAGATTCATTTCAATCTCTTACCGAATGCAATGGATTATTTCCGTTGATTCTTTCATTATTGCAGAATTAATATTACGCAGGCGACATGTAACATTTTTGTTCTTGCCGTGTTCTAAACTATACTCCTGTACTGAGTACAGTTTAGAAAACAGCTTGAAGATTATGGCTTCAAATCGAAAGCGCTAGTTGTTTATAACAAACAAGCGTCACCAAAGACGGAAAGCAATGACAGTATTTCATTTACTAGCCCAAAAAATCTGAAGAACTTAATGAAATAAATTATGATTAATTGCTTACATGACGCATCTATTCCCCCTGGGGGCACATAATAGCCTTTAAGGATCCTACAACAACCATCTAGACTTGTGTCTTGCGGGGTAAAACAGAGCCCAGTCGCCTTCGAGGCTAATAGGAGTCAACTGGACAATCCACTATATTTCCACGGGAATCAGTGAGCCCCAGAGTTCTGCTCTTTGTCTCTTTAGGCATTTAGCTGTTCTCTGTCTGCTTATTAAGGTAGGGCCTTCGGGAGTATCGTGATGAGTTTGTGCGTCGGATCATTCACAATTAACACAATGAATGGTCCAGGTCCAGTGAGTATGAGTACCGTCGTGTTCTTAATTATATTAAGCTTCATGCGTTCTGGACCAGAAGTTGGATAGTCTCCGACTCTTCAGCAAGGAGTGAAGGCTGCGGCCTACTACGGGCTTTCGAAGTTGCAACTAGGAGTGACCGGAGAATATACGTAACCGAAGGCCTTCTAGGGCGAGGATCACGCTACATTTCATTCACAGTGGTAATGGTCACCATCTGATTAAGGCCCACGGCCAGGTGCAGATGTAAGCCTGTGTCACCGGGAATGACACAGGCTATCAGGGCGCCAACTGAACAACTCCACGTTATTTCCACGGGAATCAGTAAGTGCCAGAGTTCAGCTTTTTGGCCTTTTAGCTGTTTTCCTACTGCTTATTGAGGTTGGCCCTTCGAGAGCATCGTGGTGGTTGTGGTTTTGCAGGATCATGCACTTTTGACGTTAACACAGGGTGAATAATCCAACTCCAGTGAGCATGCTTACATGTGTTCTGGATAAGGAGTTGCAACTAATAGTAACTAGAGGATATAGATATTCGATGGCTACCTACGGCGAGGGTGACGCTACATATCACCCACAGTGGTTTGACTCATCGTCGGGTTATGGCTTGCACAGGAAAGTTCTAACGTAAATCTTATCACCTATGACAAAAAATAATTGGGTTATGCAGTGATCGTGAAGGGAATACAATGAATCCTACTACATTCGTTCAGCGTATACGTGAAAGATCAATAAACAATAAATTTAAATTGATATGTGCATATATTCTCCGACGCGGTTTACTTTATTTGGATATGATTTTACGTCAACCCGCGTCAAATTTGGTTTGTGAACAAACCGGTTTCGGCCATTTGCCATCTTCAGTGTTCTCTCTATACTCAGTTTATATACTCAGAGTATAGGGGGAACACTGAAGATGGCAAATGGACGAAACCGGTTTGTTCACAAACCAAATTAGACGCGGGTTGACGTAAAATCATACCCAAAAAAATTCAAATTGCTAAATATGGAAAACCTATACTTTGAACAAGCAACGTTGAATTAAAGGAGTAAATCCTTTACCGAAAATAAACTGTTAACAATATTGGAAATTAAAATAAGTATTCGTGGTTGTGATTAGACAATTTTATTAAAAATCCTTCTGTGTTACGGTTTTTCAACAAGAAAAAGTTGTTTTTCCACTGTGGCAACACCAATAACATGATAGTTTTGACATTAAATTTATTGACGTCTTTGTAGTAGATGCATTGCCAATTATTACATTGAATTCAAATTCGCATAAAAATTGAATTAAAATAACTCAAAACTACTATAAAAATGGTAATTATGTTAAAGTTAAATTTCGCAAAATTCGTGATGTTTTCGGACAACATAATCGTGCTTCTGACACCGCTATTAAGAATTTGATCGTTAAATTTGAGTCGTACGACCGGTCGTAGCCGTGAGATACAGTGTTGAAGTAGATCCAAATTTGTCAATTTCACGATGTTCTCAACACTTCGGGTTATGCAAAACCGAATTTGTGTAAAGATTATACTTTAAGGTCTTATAAGATTACACTGGTGTAGGAATTCAAGGCGATCGACCGTTCAGATCGCCGTAAAATTGTTCTGGTTTTTCTGTAAAAAAAATATTTTTTTAGACTAAGCACATTTTCACTTGTCAGGGTATGTCAACAATAAAAATTGCTGCATTTAGGTAATTTTTCAAAAGAAAATTCTAGAGCGATTTATGAGAAGCCTTTGCATGCTCAATGTGTTACTGTATGGTTAGCTATGAGGCGTGATTGTGCTTTTCTTTATCGAAGATGAGACTGGAAACGCGGTAACTCTCAATAGATCACGCTATCGCGAGATGTTAACCACTCAATTTTGGCCTAATTTTGACAACGTGGACATCACTGACATTTGGTTTCGACAGGATGGTCACACAGCCAATGAAACGATCAATTTTCTCTAAACCAAATTTCCCGATCGCATAATTCTACGACAATCAGCAGTTAAGTAGCCATCCATATCGTATGATTTAACACCAATGGGTTATTTTTTGTGGAGCTATGTTACGAACAGAGCTGATACGGAGCTAGTCGAATCGATTTCAGCCTTAAAAAAGAAAATTTGTAATGCGATTAATGAAATAGGACCGCCATTTTGGCAAAACGTGATGAAAAATTTTGATAAAAGCATCGACATATGTAACAGCGTGGTTGTAGTTGACAGATATCATTTTTCATACATAATTGCCGAACTCTTCTTTTCGTAATACATTAAAAATTTTAATTATCTGAATCAAAAATAAATATCTGTTATTCTTTTTAATGGTCTTTTTTAATTAATTTAACAATATATATTTTTTCTCAATATTTCGCTTTCCTATGGAAAGCTTCTTCAGGAACACAATTTTAAATTTAAAAAATTTTTTTTTTTTTTAAATTGTTTTCCTGAAGAAGCTTTCCATAGGAAAGCGAAATGTTAAGAAAAAATATATATTGTAAAATTAATTAAAAAAAATAACAGATATTTATTTAAGATAAAAAAGGTCGATTAAAAAAAAATAAAAAAATTAACTTAATCTAAATGTTTTGCTTTATTTTGTTTAAAAATCCTTTATAGCAGAGTAATGGCCAGTAGTGCCCTTTTAAATGTTTCTTGCTTTAAATTTAGCTGACAGCCCGGAACTCGAAAATCTAAATTTCAAACTAAAATTCTATTTAAAACAAACTAGTGTTACTGTTGTGTGCGTGGAAAAATTATTAAGGTGTCAGTTGTGTGTTTTCATAACCAAAAATTTTTTTCTTAACGAAAGTGCATCAGCCAGAATAATTAATAATGGTTTGTCGTGAGGGGCCATGACCAAGCGTGGTTAAAAAGCCTTTTTCGTGAGAGTACAGCCATTAAATTTTGGCCACAACAATAATCCTATTTATTACAGTGACGTTTAGAAAATTCCGATTAAAAGAAAATTTTTCAATTTGCAGGATTACCTGCAACTAGATGTGACCAAACAAATAAATAAAAAATTACACAAATAAAAACAAGTAAATAAAAAATATTAAAATAAAAATTTTCTGTATATGGTGGTGAGATGTCATTAGAATTTTGTTAGTTGTCAAAAAGTTATTAGAAATGGAATCAGACATGGACACTTTTAGCTGACAATTATTTACAAATAGTTTTCAGCCAGTAAAAATTGTTGACACTGGGTAAATATGTGGGCTAATCGCATAGCTACTTCTTTACAAAGAAAGTAAAATTTTTATGCTGCAGACTACACATTCAATTGGCTGTGGATATAAAGACTTGAAGTCAATTAGATAAATATGCGAGTCTCAGGTATGGTTCCGATACGAAACCTTTAAAATTTTTTAAATGATATTTTGTATTTATAACAAGTAACTAATGAACAATTATAAATAAAAAATTTATTTTTATAGTTTTTTTTAAACGATCCCTTTTTATTTATCTTTAATAAATATCTTTTTTTTTTAACGATCTTTTTTATATATTTTTTTCTTGTCGATTATTCGCTTTCCTTTGGAAGAAGAAGCTTTCCAAAGGAAAGCAAAATATCGAAAAGAAAAAAAATATATAAAAAAGATCGTTAAAAAGAAAAAAAGATATTTATTAAAGATAAAAAATTTATTTTTAAAAAATTGTTAATACTTTTTGTTTTGTATTTCTAAAGGTGCGGTGAAAAATTTAAAATAAAAATAATATTCTAATCCAAAGGTCTTGTGCTAAAAAACAAATTATTATATAAAAAATAATAAACTATAACCATATAAGTATATAGACAACAACATACTATTAGGGGTTTGGTAACCCAACCATTAACTTATCTATATAAAAAAAATTAAGCCCAAAATAGGTGTCCGTTGGTTGCCAGTGTTTGACGAGATGCACCGTCGGATTTCCACCAAATTTTCACCGTAATGGCCGTTCGCTGGTTTGTGGCTTTGCTTCCTGTGTTTACGCACAATAGTGCGTCCACAGTGCGTGTTTGAAACAAGACAAATTTTTCCAAAAAAATTTAAATTTTTTTGCCATTGAATATTTTGTATCAAATGAAATGTGTGTTTTCGTTTGTACGTTGCTGGGTGTGTGTGCTTGCACGGAATGCGACGGCAATACAAATCGAAATATGCTCATGTTCATAGCAAGTGGATGTGAAAACAAATAGAGAACTTTGTTTTCCATATTCTGTTGCATTTTGTGTGTGTGTGTGTGTGTGTAATTTCCGTGTTCAATTCCAAAATGATCCATCAGCCGAACGTTTTTCAAATCAATTTTTAGATATTGGCGCAATTCCAATTGACCCCACCACAAAAATGATTACGCTTCCAGATAATTTTTGCCACTTTGCATAATCAAAACAAGAATTGGTCAAAAACGTAAATATTTCCTGGTATTGGACAAAATTTTAGAAACCATGATTGGTTGGGGGAAATTTTTACCTAAAAATCGGCTGACTCTGTTACCAATCAAGACGATGTTGTAAATTATCCAGTCGAATCTTAAAATTCGATTGAGTTACCTGGACTGCCGCCTCACCGACTACAAGGGAAAGTTGGTGTTCCAATTATTTCTGCTTAGAAATATCTGCCAGCCACGACTTTGCAATGGGACACGTTTAGTAGTCAAAAAAGTCGTGAAAATGTGATTGTAGCATAAATTTTAAAAGGAAAATATAAGGACGAGGATGTGCTGATACCACGCATTCCTCCAGATTTGCTGTTTGATTTTAAACGGCTTCGGTTCTCTATACGTGTTGCTTTTGCAATGATCCCTGTTTTTCGCACGGTCAATTATATGTATCACGTTCACCTGCTTTGTTTGTCTATACCGCGAACCAAAATCAACCTAAGAATATCGTATATGTAAAAGCATTGCAATGGAATAAAACGTATTATATAAGAACACAAAAATATTGAATTGTGAAAAAGATAAAATTATTAAAAAAACATAAAAACGAAAAACAAAAGAAATTGTGTTCTTTCTGATTAATTTTCTTAAATGATTGAATTTTTTGGCGCACGCTAGTTTTAATATATAAAAACCTTAAAAAATAGTTTAATGCAAAAATACATTTATAGTATTGGCAAAAACAAAATAGACTTGAAAGCATAAAAATAAAAAATCAGTTTCCTCCATCTCTAATTTTTATATTTTATGATTCTTGAAGAGCCTTGGCCTATTAACGCGCAATAGAAGCTTTTTATGAGGCTTCTGTCAATTTAAGATTAAGAAATTTAAATTGATAAAATGGCAGTAGCACTCTACTTATATATTTCAAGGATTTGCCTTTTACGTTTTAAAGAAAATATGAGTCAAGGTCATATCTCAATTTTTTTAAAAGGCCCCTAGGCCAGCATAATACTTTATGACAATTTGAAATGACCAGGCTTTAAAAGATGCATAAATAATAAGTGTATTGTATTGGAGCGCGCTTTCATATCACAGTTATTTCTGTTTTTTACAATTGGACCCAAAAGGCCATAGCCTTTTAAATATATATATATATATATATATATATATATATTTACATCGTAATATATTTATATATCCTTATCTAAGGCAAAGAAAAACGAAAAGAAACAAACAAACGAACAAAAAATTAAAGACAAAAACAGACTAAGTTGCAGAGCATGATATTCTATGATTAAAATAAATTTTATTTGTATCACAGAAATATGTTTTATTCATAGTCCTTCCTCAGTTGCTGAAGATTATCATGAAACTAAATCATATAGCAGCTGTCATTATAATTCCTGCTAATGAATTAATTCTTGTAATTATTCTAATGCTGTTACTTTAATTGAAACTTTTGAAATTTTCCCTTGGTCTCTCTCAAGGTCTTTAACTAAACCAACGAATAGTGAAGGGCTATATTGCATTTCTGCTATTAAGAGTAAAAGTTGTGAAATAAATAATATCATTTTTCTTTAGATTAAACAAATAATTGTTTATTATAATGTTTGTTGTAAATCAATATCAATATACCGCATGTAAATTGATTTGTAAATTGAATCCACGATTTCTTGGCCACATCGGCAATCTTAAATCAAAAATTTCACTGCAGCAAACTTTTATTATTTAGAAATGCAGTCCTGATCGCAGACACCCAGGAACTTATGAACTGAAAATGCTCTATACCGATCTTTATTGCCCATCCCATTTAATAAAAAAAATTCTTGCTTACCTAAGCAAAAATATATTTTAAAAGAATTCTTGTGATGTTGTAAAACAGGCAGCTAAGTGATTCATATCAGGTTCTGTATATTGGGTGTTTTATATAGAGGTTGTAACTATACGGTTTCCCTGGTTGCTGGGGTATGCTCAGCGCCGTCCAGGGTCGTGTCAACGTTGAATTAAAAGTGGCTTATTGATTCGGTATAAATCTTCAGCCTTTATTTACTACTTAACGGCCGCTCACTCTCTTTGTTCCGTGTGTCGAGCAATGGTGTGCGGAGGTATCCCCGGGCTAGGTACCACGTATCCGTTAGTGGACGAGGGAAAGAGCCAGATGAGCGTAAATTGTGGAGGGTAACAAGCACAATAACACAACTTAACGTTGCTCTGGTTTCTTCCAGTAGTGACTGTGGGCACACACCAGTCTGGGTAAAAACCACTGCCCGGGTTTTAACCTGACGAGTGCTACTATGGCCAGCACCACGAGATAATACTTAGTGTACGAGTGAAATACCCAGAATACCGAAAATTGCGCAGGTTAATAATAACTAGAACACAATTTAATGCTGGCCTGGTCACGCCCAGTAGCGACTGTAGGCACACACCAATCTGGGTAAAAACTACTGCCCGGGTTTTAACCTGACGAGTGTTACTATAGCCAGCACCACGAAATAATAGTTAGTGTACGAGTGATATACCCAGAATACCGAAAATTGTGCAGGTTAATAATAACTAGAACACAATTTAATGCTGGCCTGGTCACGCCCAGTAGCGACTGTAGGCACAAACCAGGCTGGATAAACACCACTGCTCCATTTGTGAATTCACAGTATTATTCAAAATATTACCTGTTATCTGTCGAGCGGTTGCACACCAACTAAACTCTTGTTCATAAAGTCCTTTTTTATATACCCATTCGCCGTCATATACAAGTACACACACACACACATACACATACACCATCTTCATAGCTGATATGTAAAACAGCTGGTGGCTCCGTTCATTATCAGTCGACAGTTGTACCATCACGTAAAGATGGCGCTGTCTAGTGAGCTGCTGTTAAATAAAAAATATAAAATACAAAACTATAAATCGAAATAAATAAATAAAATAAAATAACAATTCATTTGACTTAGAACTATAAAAATAATTATAAAAATAAAAAATAATTATAATTATTATTATTATTATTAATAAATAAATATCTGTTATTTTTTTCACGGTATTTTTTAATTAACAATATATGATTTTTTCGATATTTCGCTTCAGGAAATTATAAAAAATAATAAAAAAATAATTTCCTGAGGAAGCTTTCCATAGGAAAGCGAAATATCGAAAAAAATATATATTGTTAATTAAAAAAGACCGTTGAACAGAATAACAGATATTTATTTAAAATATAAAAAGGTAGATTAAAAAAATAAAAAAAATTATCATATTATTATTAATAATTTTTGTTGTTATAAAATTAATATCCTGAAGAATTTATTTCCAGAGGAAAGCGAAATATTGAAAAAATAAATCGTTAAAATTTAATTAAAAAGACCGTTTAAAAATTTAATACATATTTAATTAAAATAAAAAAGGTCGAATAAAAATAAAAATAATAATCAAATAATTATAATTTAAAATAACAATTCATTAGACTTCCAACTATATATATATATATATATATATATATATATATATATATATATATATATATATATATATATATATATATATATTTATATATTTATATATATATAATATATATATAATATATATATATATATATATATATATATATATATATATATATATATATATATATATATATATATATATATATATATATATAATATATAATTATAATATAAAAATAACTATCAAGTAACAATTTATCCGCTTTAAATAACTATAAAGATAACTTTGCCCGTGTCGCTAAAAATGAACATTGGGACTTTTAGCGTTACAAGGTATAGAACTTCAAGTTGGTAACACTTTTTTAATTGGCGGTCAATTCGTCAGCTATCCAGTGATTTATATTAAGTTAGATTTGGTATTTCAGCACGAATGTACTGACATCTGGACAACGCTTCCAAATTCTGTAAATTGGATCCAAAACAAGATTGCCAGTACTCCCGATTTTCATAAACAAATTTTAATGAAACTCACTTTTATTTGAATGGAAACATCAATGCGTGCATTTAGAGTGATGATAGTCTATGTTGAGACACCGTTACATCTAGAAAAACTGTCTATTTTAAGTGCTTTATAGGATTGTGAAGTTATTGTTCCGTATTTCTATAAAAACGATGGATGTTAAAGTCAATGGGGGTCGCTATAGAGTCACGAGTACTGACTTTTTCGTTCATGAATCGAACAACCATGAGCTGTGGTTTCTATAAGACGGTGCAGCAAATCACATAGCTCTTGCCACAATTGATTTATTGAATAAATCGGTTAACCATATAGTTTCACGTTTTAAATCTGTGAACTGCCCTCTAAGATAATGTGATTTAACGTCGCTAGACTACTTTTTTGGGGGATATGTCAAGTGGCTTGTCTGTGGATATACGGCCCAACCGATTGAATACTTGGAGGACAGAACTAACCGCATTATTGCCAATGTTATTTTATGTTATGTTGGGTGTTATTCCTATTACCGCTTTTATAATGTATTGCAATAGCTCAATTATAAGAGATCTCTGAAGGTTATAAATCGAAACATCGAATTTCTCGCTTTATTTCCCGCTACATGTTTCCGAGCGCACAACAAGAATATGAGAATTGTTTACATTTTTTGTTCGAGAAAGATGAGAAAGCAAATGAAATTGTGATAAACATTTAAAAAATTCAATTTTCAAACAGGGTCTACCATCAAATTTTATCTTCAACACATACACATACAGTTGTGATGTGATAGATAGAAATATTAATATGCTGAAAAAATGTCTAACAATCTAGACATCCTTGGAGCTTTCAAAGTTTCATTTAATACCTAAACTCTTTAAAAATTGATAGTTAGTTATGGTAAAAGAAAAAAGGCCTCTTCAGCAACACGAAACTCATCAAAATAATAAAACTTAAATATTGTTTTTAATATTAATAATCAAATTTACTTGACTTTCATGTTCATGGTTATCTAAAACTAATTTATACATAATTAATTACTTTTCAAGTAGCGAAAGATTATGCGTTGTTAAAATTAATTGAAATGCCAAAAACATTTTGCAGAGAAATTTATTATAATTAAACAACTAAATACAGACAACGGTGTATCGCTAGCGATACCAAACAATAATAAAAATTTCATACAAAAAGTTATGAAATATCACAAACTCTATTTAAAATGAATAATTTATAAAATACATAAATAAATAGTAAATATCGCATCACACTCAGATTTGATCCAGAGATGAACAATCTTCAGCAATAGTTAATAATAAATAGTCTGGCGTAGGACTTTGTCTGCCAGTTTTTCTAGTTTCATGTAACAAACAAAAATTAAGATCTTCCTTCTGGCTAATACGAGAAAATAAAAAACAATCAGATGGGTTAATCATCTAAAAATTTTCTACGAAAATTGTAGCAGATTTTAAGAATATCAAATCATATCAAAGCTAATAAGCATTCTTTGGCTCAGATAACTGAATATAGTTTTATGAGTCTAATAATAATAAAGAATAGCTTTATGAAAAATTTAAGTATTATTATCGATACTGTGCTAAAAGAGTCCTTTACCCACTAAGGATTTTATATCACTACTAATATTTATAGCAGCACACCAAGCAGCTACTATTAGCATTATGGTTAACAGAATCATGCTCTTAATTCTGTTGCAATGTTGGAAAGCTTTCCGCCCCCCATTCTTAATGGTCTTCTACAATACAATCACTCGTTGTATAATATTTTTTCTAGGGTCATTGGTATCACACACCTCCTGCACTACAAGCCTCTTAAAGGCCAAAGAAGCCCCAACCATTTTTCATGTCTAGTTAATATTAGCCGATATTGTGCAATTAAGCGCTTCCAAAAGTGGTCTCTTAACTGAAGAAATAATCTACCTGGCTTGGGTATTATTTTTAGACTGAGAATCAAAAGAATCCACAGTTTAATAAATGATTGGCCACAATTTGATTCTTATTGCGCATAGAAACAGGGACGTTTTAGGTTTCTAAAGAGTCTGCCATTTAACGTTTTTTTCTCAACTAGTGCTTATTTCGCGAATGGTAACACTTAGCTCATGTTGGCTTTGACAAATAATTATTTTTATGCTTCCGCTGAATGAATATGGTTGTGTATAAGCTTGAAAAATGCTGGGAAATATTGCGACATTACTTTGAAAATCATGGTAATGCTGCAGAATGTGTGCGAAAATTGCGTATGAATTTTGGAAGAAGAGAAGCACCGTCAGCTCCGTATGTTTGTTATCTTGTGAAAAAAGTGAAAGAAACTGGCATCGTCATCTACAAACCAAAGCGTGAAAAGCCAAAAACAGTGCGTACACCCGAGATTATTAATGCTGTGGCAGAAAGTGTGCGTGAAGCGCCATCAACATCAATTCACCGTCGTTCTCAACAATTGAACATTTCAGAGACATCATTGAGACGAAGTTTGCATAAAGACCTTGGTATGACGTCATACAAAGTCCAATTGGTTCAGGAGTTGAAGCCAAATGACCATACAATGCGTTTTCGCTTCGCTAGGTGGGCCTGCGATCGACTTACAGAAGATGCCGATTTTGCAAAAAAAAATCATCTTTTCAGATGAAGCTCATTTTGATCTTGGCGGATATGTAATCAAGCAAAATTGTTGTATTTGTGACACAGAAAACCCGCATGCATACATTGAAAAGCTGACGCACCCAAAACGAGTCACTGTTTGGTACCCCCCCCGGGGGCACATTTATGGTCTTTATGGTACGTAACAGCTGTCTAGATCTGTGCAACTGGGGGTATAAAGGGAGCCTAGTCCCCTGAAGACAGGCAGGAAGTCAACTGGAAGCTCCACTTTATTTCCACGGGGATCAGTGAACCCGCAGAGTTCATTATTTGTCTCTTTAGACATTTAACTGTTCTCTGACTGATTATTGAGGTTGGCCCTTTATGGGAGTATCGTGGTGGTTGTGGTTTCGCGGCCCCATAACAGTATAATGGTTATTATTGGTGGCCAGGATCATCTCACTGATGATGACACGCAAAGTGAATGATCCAGTCCAGTGAGCATGCTAGACACGTGTTCTGGACAGGAGTAGGAAAGTCTTCAACTCTTTAGCAAGGTGTGATGGTTTGCAGCAATGCCCTGGAATCATTATAGTTGCAACTAGGTGGTTATGTTGCTTTGAATTATGTCTTCGGCTTCCTAGGACGCCTGTATGACATTCCAAATTATACAATTGTGGTTTGTCCACCATCTGATTAAGGCTACATAGCCAGGTGCGGATGTGAAACGAATCACACTCACTGCTTGGTAAGGATTTTGGTCCAGAGGCCTAATTGGGCCATTTTTATTCGAAAATGAGCAAGGAGTGGCCGTTACAGTCAATGGCGATCGTTATCGGGCCATGTTGCACGAATTTTTGTTCACAAAAGTTGAAGAGGAGGATACTGCCAACATTTTGTTTCAACAGGACGGCGTTATGTGCCACACAGCCGAAGGTACACTTTTTGGGGTATAGCATTTAAAACAAAAAAAAATGTTATTTGGCGGACCCTTTATAAAAAAGTTTTGGAACATATGATTGCATTGTGCCATGCATCCAGTTACCTTGCACAGTGGTTTGAAAACGTTCTTGTTTGGAAATAATTCGGTAACCAATAATTCGGTAACCAATAATTCGGTGAAACACTGAAGATATCCGTATGAAATTTCACAGAGGCTAAGCAGAGGTACTTCTGAGTGAAGTTATGGACGACCGGCCTCTAAGATAAAGTGGGTCTTTTGAATATTACCTCAAAAATGGGTACCATAAAATTTTAGGAAATAAAATTTTTGAACTTAAGTAGACCTTGAAAATATATACAAAATTTGCATACATGTCTAGGTTACCTCTCTTGGATTCGGAGAAGGTCGGATTAGAAATTATTTTTTTTATTAATTTTTGGCCCACACTTATTAATGTTTGAATTATTATGCCAAGATATTGGCATAATGATTAAATTTATAATTTATAATGCGGTGAGTGTGATTCTGATACCATGTTTCATTGAAAATTTACAGGCCTCTGTATTGAGATATTTCACATTTTGCCGTTTTTTTTAGCATTTTTCCCATAAAAGTGGAATTTTTGTTTTTCCTTCTATAATTGAAACTTGCCTCGGTATTAGTATTTTGTTTGACTATTTTAAAGAAAACCTATAGCAAGTGCGAATAAAAGAAAAATTGCATCAATAAACATAATTAATTTATAATCAAATCGTATGAATTACATCAAAATACCTCGGAGTGCAAAGCAGCGATTAAAAAAAGAACAGATATTTAAGAACTATCTCTGGGCTTCACACTCCAAAAAGGATTTAAGGGAACTGTAGTTAAAAACGCCAGGGTGATCAGTTTTTAAAAAAAAATATTTTGGAATATTTTTTCCTCGTTTAAGGAATTTATGTCTTAAAATTAAAATATTTAAATTTTATTCTACCATTTCATTAAAGGCTTTTTTATAAATATATATTGTTTCAAAATTTTGTAAAAATATATCGATGTGTTTTTAGATTTTGTGGCAATTTAAATTCTAAATATATTTTATTTTTCAAAAAAAACAGTTAAACGTGAAATTTACAGTTTTAAAGGTAAATGACATCTAAAAAATGCGAAGCGTAAAAAATGCTAATAAGTTATTAATCAATAAAAATAATTATAAGCTTTCCGATGTTCTTGTAAATGTTTATCATTAAAATATCTTAAGTGGTTCACGAGCTATCAAATTATTAAGAAAAAACATTTTCAAACCACTGTATCTTGTTCCAATAAATTTAGAGGACTGTTAAAAGTAGCTCGTATTTTGTTTTGTGATAACAAGTTGTTATTGATGCGTTTACGCAAAAACTTCAGAAAATATTGTAGCAGCGAGTGGTAAACCAATGAAACTATAGCCATTTTCACTTGCTATCTTTACAGGTGTCTTTCTCTATTCAATTTGCGAAAAGAAAAATATACACACATATCCATACAAACTTACTTAATGCTTTATAATGTAATGTGATAGGGGACACCTCTTCTAAGATTTTTATCACCGAATTGAGTTTTTCGATTGGAAAATGGTGTGTCTCATGTGTTTGGAGTGAAGCCTTTGGCAAAGAAAAAAAAACCTATAATAGATTCTGGAGTGCCTAGAAGGGCCCCATAAATTAAACCTAGACACCACTGAGTACAATAGAGTAGTAAAACAACAATAACAAAATATTATATTTAAGTTTGTGTAGACATCAGTGTTGTCTACTGTTAATGGTTAAAACCTTTGAAAAAGAATCTTTATGTCTTTTTCTTTATCATTCTCATGTCAATTATTTGTTGACCAATAGATGACAATGGCAAGAATTTTTCTGTATTTGATTAATAGTTAATTCATTTTGCAGTGGTGTTTTATCAAGTATCAATCATCTTGTCTTGAGTTATTCTTACCAACATGTAGTTTTACTTTTATAACATAGTGGGCTGCAATAGAATTATTTTTTAATTACTGGAGGTTGCAATTAATTTTTCAAATCAGAATTTTACGATGTTTGTGTTGGTTAGAATGTTGTTTAGGAATACAAATATATTTTTAATGATTTTTTATTTTTAAATGACTGTCTAATGCCAGAAATGATTTCACAAATATGAATATAATTTTATTATAAAGAAAATATTTATACTTTTTTCCTATACCAGTTAAATAAGCATTTTTTGTTTGTTCTCTTATTTATAGACAGACAATAATTTAAACCCCTTTTGTGACTAAAACCATCTGTCTGCATGACTGCACAGTATACGGCCAAGAAACCTGTAGTAATTGGCCTTAAAATAATGTATTTTTGTGTGACTAATGAGCCCGAAAATATTTCATCAAGCATAAATAATTACTGTCGTCTTAAGTGATGCAAAGTGGCTCTAAAGACGGGCAAAACTCCTGTCTCGTATTTTTACAATTTGTGTTTGCTTGATGTCGCTGTTAGAAAGCAAAACCTTTTTAAATTTATTGTTTAATGTTTTTCTAGGATTTTAATTTTACTAATTACTACTAATTACACATTTTATGACTGAACATCAATCAAAGTGTTAAGAGTCAAAATAACAGTCAAAATACATTACAGAGTAACATTGTTTTTTGCTGCCTAAAATTTAATATTTATTTTCATTTGCTGACATATTAAGGAATAAAAACATCTTAGTCTTTAATACTATGTTATAGTTTTAAGGATAAATTTTCATTTTTTGTAAAATAATAAATCAAGCGTTTTTTAAATTTTTCTTAGCAATTTTTTCAGGAACGTTAAAAAAATTGATATTTACAAAGTTGAGCACAACCCAGTTGTCCAAAATGTACGATTACACTTAAAAGCCACACTTATTAGATGAGTTTTATCTGCAAGAGCATCATGCACCAAGAAGTATGGGGATTTTAGGCATGTACTTGTATTCTCGCTGAACAATGCACAGTGGGAGATTAATGGAAAAAAGTGAAAACTAATTTATATTTTCTAAATGAGTTTGCTGATTTAAATAACATTATTTACGGATATAGATGAGATTATAGATTATATAACTAGTATCCGGTTTTTCAGCAAGAAGTTTGTTTTTCATCTGAGATTCGCTAAAACCTTTAACCTGCCATTAAGATACAGGAATATGCTGTAAAGGAATTATAATCCTTTTTCCCCTATTGATCAGGCATCTTATTGATTTTTATCAGTGATGGGCGAACTTTTTGGGTGGCGGGCCAATATATTACAAAAAAATCTTGCGGTAGGCCATTCAATTACAAAAAAAAAACATAGAGGGTCATTCATTAAAACTATTATGGGGTTGCTGTTCAATTAAAACTTCAGTTTAAGCTATATATTTATTAGTTATATTACGTAATATTTTAAAACAACATAAACATTTTATAAAATACGTTTTATTATTATTTTAAGATTTTCCAGATGTATGGGCAGCATGGATCTGTTTCTGACTTGACATAATTTCCTCAAAATCTGGTTCCAGCTGGGAGGATGCGACCTTTAATAAATTAAATAGACGCTCGTCTGACAATCGATTTCTTATTGAATTTTTTCTGTCTGCATTTCAAAAATATGAGGAAGCAAACATTGCCATATTTTTCTGCGCATGATTAATCAGCTTTGGAAATTCATCTTTTGGTAAGGATTTATAGAAAATAAGATTATCTGTATTTCAAAATAGCTATTTTAAATTATTACTACATTGCAATTCTATAATTTCCAATTGTAGATCAGATGGAACATTCTCAGGATTAACATTAATAATAATAATAATAATAATAATAATAAGATTGTGAAAAGACTTTTAACTTCTCTTCACTTACAGGCCTCAAAGAATTAAGTCTTGGAAAATGAGTTTTAAAAGACCTCAAACTGCCTTCATCTATAAATTGATTTCTTCCCTGTAACTTCTTGTTCAGTTTATCATAGTGCTCGAATTTATCCGTGAAAAAAGCAAACTCGATGCACCAATTCTTATCCTCCAATATTTCCCACTCATCCCAAATTTCAGTTTTGGTTTTTAGAAAAACTTTAATTTCTTTGAGAAGACTCCAAACTCTGGAGAAGGCCTGCCCACAACTCAGCCACCTGATCTTTGTGTAATAAAGTACATCTGAAAATTCTGCATCAACTGCCGATAAAATCTCTTGAAATTGTCGATGTAACAAACTACGGGCTCGAATGGTATTAATTAATTTTAAAATAATATTAAGTACGTGGTTAATATCCAAGGGAGCCTTGCAAAGAACATCTTGGTGGATTATACAATGTAAAAAAATTGTTTCGCTTTCAGGATTCTGACTTTTATAAACTCCTGCAAACCCCGTAATTTTCCCACCATGTTAGGTGCTCCATCAGTTGTTAAATTAATTAATTTGGAAATTGAGGCATTAAGAGATTTCATCCCCTGTCTAAGTTCATCAAAAATTATTTTTCCTGTCGTCTTGCCTTTCGAAAATCTCAAACAAGCAAGTTCTGCAGTTATTATAAAGTTTTCATCGTCTCCTCTGATAAAAATTAGAAGTTGGGCTGTATCACTCCTCTCAACACTCGACGTCCATCCAGTTGATTGGTTAAATTAGAAGAAAACGCTTCATTTCTTTTTGTGACCGTTCTACGTGACAGCCCTATAGATTCGAAATCTTTTACATTTTCTGGGCATAATACTTTTCCAATGCTAATTAACACATCCTTAATAAATTCTTCTTAAGAAAACGGTTTGTTACCTTTTGCTATTTTATAGGCAACAATGTGACCAGTTAATGTAGAGGATCGCTGGACACATCATCGAATCAATTTTTCTCTTTCTATTTTCGATTGACATTTATGGGGGTATTTACAGTACCCTTTATTATTTTAATTACACAAATAAAACTGTACGTTGGCAACTTTATAATTTTGCTTCACAATTTATTCTTTACGTCACGAGATTAACACTTTTACTGATTGCTGATTAATCCGTCGCTGGCCCTTTTGTATTTGTTGCGCATGTTGTCTCGAATATTCAAGAATCTTCTAGATCTCACATATTATAGTTGTTGTTATGTTATACGTTCAGTTTTCTATATTAGTTGCTAGTGTTTTATGATGTTTATGTTTCTTCTTGGAATATTGCATGAGAAAGTTGTTGTTCTCTTATGTGTACACTATTTCCTAGAAAACTACGCAGTTTGGACACAATAAAATATGAAAACATCGCATTTTTTTGCTAAAATTGTCAATTTATATCTTTTTTAAAACATAATCTAAATTTATTTTTTGGGCATCATTTTTTAATAAGTGATTAATTTTTTTTTTGAAAAACGCTCGGCAGGCCGGATGTGGCCCGCTGGCCGTAGTTCGCCCATCACTGATTTTTATCAATAAGATATTGTGGTATTTGTAAAAAAAGTGATTTTGTGTAGAAATAAAAGCACACGAATATTGTTATAAATATGGGATTAATTGTAAAAACAACAACAACAAAAACTGCTTTACGTAAAGACCTTGATTCTAACTAAAAATTAAAATTTTTGTAGGCGGAAAGAAACAAAACAAATGTCACTTTGCTTGCAAGGATTTCTTTAAGGCGTGTCTTGTTGGCATTGTGTTTTTAAGAAATGTAAAAATGTAGTTTAACAAAAGATAAAAATATATAAAATATGTTAATTTCTTTTAAAACTAAAAATTAAAGTTTTCCTTTTTTATATAGTATAAGCTGGCAATCAAATGCATTTAACAGCTTGTTATCTTTAGTACTATTTTAAAATATTAATTGCTTTATTTGCATAAAATAATTATACAAAATAAATCACACTTTTATTCCTAAACGAGTTTGAAATTAAATAACAAACAAAGAGACAAACATAAAATTGAAACAACTTATTTACCCTTTAGTGAAATGAACTTTCACGGACACCCCTAAAGGCATTCTGCAGTGCGAAATTATTCAAAAACTTGGTTTTTGCAAGAAAAGAACACTAACAAAATTAAGAAGTAATAGACAATGCAAGTTTGCGTATGTGTATATCGCATTAGGGTGGTTACATTTATATATCACTTGTAATAAAAACTGTCGTTGTTCTTCTTTGTTTTGCTCTTAGATCCTTCTTATCAGGATTAAATTCATCATTTTCTTCTTTGGCCCATAATTTTCTAACCACGATTGTTTTCGCATTTTTTTTCCAAAGTATCACCGAAAAATGAAAAGGCAACCTGCTCTTTCTGCACTTTTTGTCGTGTAAGAAAGAGATTCATGGACCACAAACTTTTTGCAAGATCGAATCAAAACATTACTTCTGCTCAAGAAAGTGTTCAAAACAATCCATCAACTTCAATTCGACGCCGTGGTTAGGAGCTTAGTCTTTAAAGAGCAACTTTGGCCACTATTTTGCACAAAGATTTGCATTTGTTTCCATATATTAGAATTCAGTTGACACAAAAGCTTCTTCCACAAGACCATTTACACCGCCGAATTTATGAGATGTTACAGCTCGTCCATTATAACCCCGATTTTCATGAAAAAATCATAACAAGTAACGAGGCACATTTTCATTGCAACGGATATGTATATAAACAAAATAGTCGGTTCTGGGGAATGGGAAACCCTAAAATTATTCAACAATCACCTTTGCATCCAATAAAAAGTGATAGTCTGGTATGGCATTTGGTTAGGAGGAATCTTTTGGCCTTACTTCTTTGAAAATGAATGGTATAACACTAACTGTGAATGGGAAGCGGTATCGTGATATGAAGAAAACATTTTTAACGTCACAACTGCCTACGTTTGGCTTGATTAACACGTGGTATCAACAAGACGGTGCCACATCGCATACAACCAAGACTACAATGGAAATACTGCGAGACCTCTTTTCGCAACAAGTTGTTTCAAGAAATGGTGACATTGATTAACCTTCACGGTCGCCTAATTTGACTGCTCCGGAATTCTTTTTGTGGGCGATAACTGAAAAGCTAGGTTTATGCAAACAAATCAGAAATGCTTGAGCAACTCAAATAAAATATGAAAATGTAATGAAAAATGTGAGGCTAACAGAGACGGACATTTATCTGATATTGTAGTCCATACATAATTGCATAATTACATAAAACATTTATCAATATAAGATCCATTCTCTTTCATTTAATCAAAAATTAAAAACAAACAAAGTAGTGTACCTTCCCGGCGGACACTCGGTATTATCAGATTAAACTGAAACTTTGCCAATCTCATTTTTTAGTCAATTGGCACATACGGTGTTGAGCCGAAAGATAGGATCACTTTTTTTTATCTCATATACCTTGTGACCTCCCTAATGTCGTATGTGTGAGCGTGCTATATGGTGTAAGAAAAAAAAGACAGTGAATGACATTATTAGGGATAATCTTTTTATCTTAATGGAAGAATTTTGAATGTAATTTATAACTGTCATGTCTAAATTTTTATCTTAATAATACCTGCATCTTTTTTGTTTTTGTTTGTGTTTTTGGTTTTTCGTTTTTATTTTCTTTTCGTTTTTCAAATTTTGCTACACTTGTTTGACTGCATTTTAATACGAGATAATAAAAATCACATAAGACACAAACGTGACATAGATAAAATCATATAATTTTCTTTCTAAACAATGGAAATAATTTTTGGTAAAATAATGTTTATTATGTTTATATAATAATTACAATCGGATTGAAACCATATATGAAAATAAAAACAAAATAATTTTTAATTCTCTAGTAAATTATGGAAGCAGTTAATTTTCGTAGCGTTGCTGTTTGTGTTTCAAAAGATTTCGAAGTTTAAAATTAAATGAATTTTTTCTTAAGAAGCAGTTAATTGTTAGATATTAGAAAATTATTTAAAACTAAAATAACAGTGGTTATTATTACTTGGACTGGTATAGCAGTATAGCTCTGGATCATCTGTATGGAAGAAGGACTTTCATTGCACACCAGAAAATCAGACGATTATAAAACGCATAAAGCAGGAAAACAGGTACACTTAATTAATGCTGAAATATGTTCTTATATATAACACATGTGCCTCGGTTCATGAGATAACACTGATGTAGGCTAAAGGACACATAGACTAGTATCAATCTAACTTTCAAAAGGCGAATTCGCTATGAATTTCTATGAACACTGGGAAATTGCCTAATGCCAGCGAAATTTCTACATGGAGACAACTCACTACACAAAAAAAAAGTGTGGGGGGGGGGCTACTACATATACACCGGATTGAATGGTCAAAGATATAGTAAACCACCTTATTGTTATTATTAGTCAGGCAGAAAATCTGATATTTGTAGATTGTGCGCGGAAGGGACTGATCCATTAGAGAGGCAGCATGTGAATGCCATGGAGGATTTAATTCTTGGACAAAAGCTAGCAATTGTAAAGACTGTATGCATATACACTGGATTGAATGGTTCTCAAAGATCCCCTTGGCAGGAAGTCTAGTTCGATGCTCAGATAATATAATCTACCATAAAGTGAATAACTGAGTTAGTAGCATACCTTGGAAATTTCAAGTATCATCTAGTCAAGCCTAAAATCTGATATTTGCAGATTGTGCCTGGAAGAAACTGAGATAACAGCATGTGACTCAAGGAAAACAATGTTGTCCGTCAAATATAATAATTGTCAGTAGATCCCCTGTGCCTCTAAATTTCACCTTTCGAGATATCGAAAATGCTATTTGTAACCTGAAACTCACAAAAGCTCCGGGTATTGATAAAATTAGTAACGGAATGCTTGTACAGTTAACTAGAGTAGCTAGAAGGATTATGCTTTTTATTTTCAACGCCTGGAGTATTTTCCTGCCGAATGGAAGTTGTCTATGATTATAATGATACCTAAACCCGCTAAGGACCTGACTAAAGTAGAATCCTATAGGCCAATAAGTTTGCTGTCGACGATTTCCAAATTGTTCGAAAAACTACTCTTGATAAAGTTGACCCCCGTACTAAATGCTACAGGATGTATCCCCCACCATCAATTCGGTTTTAAGTCTAAGCACAGCACCATTGAACAAACACACAGATTAGTGAATGTCATAAGAAAGTCTTTTGAAGACAAAAAATAATGCTCAGCTCTCTTTATTGACACAAAATTAGGCTTAACTTGCCTACTAACACCCACAAACTTTTGAAAAGTTACTTATGTGGTCGCCAATTTATGATTAGAGAAGGAGACTTCACAAGCCTCCCTCAGCCTATTAAAGCAGAAGTCCCGCAAAGCAGTATACTGGGTCCTACCTTGTATTTAATTTATGCGTCTGACATGCCAATAGGATCCAAATTCCACACTTCAACTTTTGCAGATGATACTGCATTTCTTAGTGTCCATGAGAATCATCGATTAGCCTCGCGAAATTTGCAGAAGCATATTATAAATTTAGAGAAATGGCTAAAACTCTGGAGGATCAAGGTAAATGAACAGAAATGTGTTCATGTAACATTTACATTACGCAGGAAAACATGCTTGCCAGTCAAGATCAACAATCAGGTAATCCCGCAGCACAATGAGGTCAAGTACCTTGGCATTTACCTTGAGGAGGTCTCATATTGATGCAAAACTGACTCAGACGAAACTAAAAGCAGTGCAACTGAATTGGCTTATCGGTAGAAACTCTACCCTGAAATTGGATTGCAAACTTTTGTTGTACAAGGCGATTTTAAAACCCATTTGGTGTTATGGAATTCAGTTATGGAGTACAACCTCAGCATCAAATATATTAAAAATTCAGAAGCAACATAACAAAATTCTCCGTATGATTACAGCAGCTCCATGGTATATTAAAAACTCCCGTATCCACGAAGACCAAGACGTGCCCTTGGTAAGAGCAGAATTTGCTAGATTCGCTATTAAGTATATCGAGAAACTGGGAACACACCCTAACCCACTCGCACGTAACATCCTTAATTTTGGCGGCCATGCTCGGTTGAAGAGGAGGGATACCCTTGATATCATTCGAGCATAAGACAGATGACCATGCAGATTTTACACTCGTTGCAACATTACTTTGTTGTCTAGCATTGGCTAGCTTCAGATAAATTTTTTTAGTATTAAGATTTCTACACTTATTGTTAGTTCATATGAAGATTCAATAAATAAATAATTGTATATAAAAAAAAAAAATTGCTTAAACGTTTCCGTTTCTGCCGTTATAATAAAACGCATCTCTTTTATCATATAAGTAATTTCTTTTTTGTACATTTTCTATTAAATTCAGATAAAATATTTTTTGCCCACCATTGGAATTTGTTAACTAATATATCTATAACACAGTGCAAAATCAGCTGTTTCCGTATGGAATGTGCGATCAGTTTCGTACTTTGCTTAAGCAATTGACATTTGACGAAACTTGACGAAAAGTTTTGTTAAGTACATTATAGCTCGCCACATATGATTATTTAGTATTTGCACAGTTGCTTAAGTTGGCTTATGCCTGCCTATGCATATTACAGTTGGGCCTCAAAGGTCGGTTTTGCAACGAATGTTATATATTTATTTGATCTCACAGTACTTTACTTTGCTCATCACAGCAGATGCAGTTCTAAAGGGTGTTTTTTTAAGCCCGACAGAACTTGAAATTGTAAAAAATAACACAAAAAATTAAATTGTAATCAAAATTTCTTTTTTATTCGAAGGATCAATACGTGACATTAACATCTGAAAATGATTTCGGGCATATGGGCACCGCGGCTGTTCTTGACGAAGCGCATTCTGGACGTCAAATTTTGGGCCACTTTTTCGAGCACTGCTGGGCGTATGTCACGAATAACACGAACAATGCTGTCCTCCAAGGCGTCAATTGTTGCTGGTTTATCAGCATAAACCAGTGACTTCACGTAGCCCCACAGGAAATAGTCGAGTGGTGTCAAATCGCACGACCTTGGAGGCCAATTGACAGGTCCATTTCTCGAAATCAACTTATCGCCAAATTTTGATTTCAATAAGTCGATGGTTGCGTTCGCTGTATGGCACGTAGCGCTATCCTGTGAAAACCACATCTCTTCCGGATCAATGTCATCCATATTTTCAAACAAAAAATCATTAATCATGGTGCGGTTACGATCTCCATTGACCGTAACGCGAGCTCCGGCCTCATTTTTGACGAAATAAGGTCCGATGATGCCACCAGCGTGAAAACCGCACCAAACGGTGCATTTTTCTGGATGTAATGGAGTCTGTAGGGTCTGTTGTGGATTGGTCTCACTCCATATGCGGCAATTTTGCTTATTAACAAACCCGTTAAGCCAAAAATGCGCCTCATCGCTGAACACAATTTTGCGATAAAACAACGGGTCAGTTGCCAACTGCTCTAGAGCCCAATCGGCAAAAGAACGACGCATATAATGGTCTCGTGGCTTCAATTCCTGCACCAGCTGGGTCTTATACGGGTGTAGGCCGAGATCTTTGCGCAAAATTTTCCACGTAGTGGACGGACAGAGCCCCAATTCCTGCGACCGACGACGAATTGATAAATTTGGATCTTCTTCCACACTTTCGTTTACAGCGGCGATATTCTCTTCAGTACGCACATTCCTTCGACGTGTTGGTGTTATTGCATCCTCTAGAGAGCATGTGGTATGAAATCTATCGACAGTTCGACGAATGGCTTGTTCAGACGCACGATTATGTACGCCATAAAAATGACGAAGTCGTCTATAAGTTGCGCGAATCGACGACTGATTTTCAAAGTAAATTTGGATAATTTCGTAGCGTTGTTCAAGCGAGAGTCTATTCATGATGATTTGTCAGGGTATACTGAAACAAATAAAAAAAAATGTTTCATCAAAATTTCATTTTTTGTGTTACTTTTTACAATTTAAATTTCTATCTAGCTTAAAAAAACACCTTTTAGTATCATGTGGATTATTGTGAAGAAAGTATCGAATGCGCGGTGCCATGCGAACACTTTAATTTTATGTTTTCTTTGTAAAATTAATAATTACTTGAAATATTTTAGTACTCGTACTAAATTTTAAACTAAATTAATTATTTTAATTCAGAGTAAGTCAGGTTATTTTAAGTTCAGCCTTAGATGTGCGTTGGCAGGGGATTTCAAGCTGCCAGAGTACCTTATGAGGATGATTATAAACTATGTTAAGGATAGAGTGCGCATCTACAGCACGACCAGTGGCATCAAGAGAATGGAGATTATCGCGGGAGCTAAGCAGGGCTCCATACTAGGCCCCGATCTATGGAACGCACAAGCTACGATGAAATATTGTAAATGGAGATATCTGAGGGCATAGTTTTAGTCGAATACGCTGACGATATTGCAGCAGTCATCCAGGCGATGACCACAGAGGGCTGCGGCATGACTCACTCACGGCTTGAAAACTTATTCTGCTGCTGATGTCCGTGGACGGCAAATTACCTCGCGGTAAGGCTGAACCTAGGGTTGACTTACTGGAATCAAATTCAAGACTCAACATCGAAAGCGGCGAAGATAACGTGGGATTCAGCCCAAGTACGCTCAGGCTACTGATGAAGGCCTACAACAGCATTCTTCTACATGGGAGTGAGATATGGGCGCAGACATTAAGTGTCAAATGCAGGGCAAAGGCTTTAGTGTGGGTGCAGAGAATAGCGGCATTGCGGGTGGTTTCTGCTCACCGCACTGTAACGACACCTGCTGTTCTCGTAATAGTCGAAATGCGGACGATAGATTTACTGACGGTAGAGCGAAGGAGAATCAAATAACTCTCTAGCAGCACTCGAAGTAGCTGCCATAAAAAGGAAAACCATGGAGAAATTGCTAATGCAATGGAGGAGTGAGTACTATGGGAGATGGACGTATTAAATGAACCCGGTTTTAGATAAATGGATATGCAGGAGGAACGGAGCGGTAAATTTCTACTTAACTCATATACTATCTGGACATGGTCACTTTCGTAAGTACCTATATAATATGGGGAAATACAGCACTTGCTTCTGTATTTACGAGGTCTAAATACCGTTGGTCTAAATACCGCGCGGAAATGGAGGCACGAACTGACCGAACCACAGCAGCGAATATTTTCTATAGCTATAATGGTTAGCAGTCGCTGAAACTAAACTGTTGTGGCGAATTATATGGAACGTGTACTTTGCACGAAGAAACGTGACCTAGATATGGTGACGATGAACCAGCACTGATTTGGTGCACAAAGTGGGTGCCTGGACGCAGGCTTAGTGGAACAGAGCCACTGTACTGGCCAAATAGGGGTCCTCCCCGAGGTCATACGAGAGCTGTGCCGAAGAGGGCAAACTATTCCGGACTTACGGTGGGTTTTAAGCCGGTAGCCGCTGCAACGGAGTCCGGCATATGGCGGAATGACGATTCTCGCTAGATTGGTGACGTATTTTCCTATCTTAAAAAAATAATTATTTTAAGTTCTAGATTTATTATGATAAGAAAATTACTTTGTAATTATTTTTACAGAAAACGGGAAGCAAAATTACAAATTACAAATATTAGAAAATAATTCATATAAAGTAATAGTTTTTGAAAGTAAGTTATACTATAAATTATTTTAAAATTTTTAATAACAATAACAAAAGTAATTTAATAATAATCTAAAATAAAACTGAAAAATTCAGAGATATAAAACAAAAAAATAGAAATTGAAATGAAAGTTTCATTAAAAGAAAACATTCAAGTCAGAGTGCTGTTTTATAATTGCGATGCGGTTTAATAAAATTATAACGCATTTGGTTTTAAATCTACTTTTATAAATACGGCAGTACAAGCATTAAATTAAAATATCTGAAACAACCAAATGTTGAGAGAAGGCTGTAAGGAATTAAAATTTCTAAAAATGGCTACATTGGTCACCTTTATCTTTTCTGAATAGATAAATATTTTCATTATTATACTGAATAACTTATTATACTGAATAATTTACGCTGAAATGTAAACAACTTCTTGTTCGATTTTTAAATAACATTTGTTGTTCATTCTTTAAGGTGTTTTTCGCTTTTGTGCTTAGGAAATATGGCTCCTGTTGTATATTATTTATTTCCTTCATGTGAATTAGTTAAGAAAACAACAAAATTTTCCCCAAAAATATTCCTCTTTTAGTATAAAATTCATTCAGTTGCCGTCAAATTAATTATTGGTTCACCAATCTCACATATTTCTTTATTTGCGTTACGTTGCTTATTTTTGTTATTATATACATATAATTATAAGAAATAAATATCAAATATACGCCTCCGGTTAACATATTATTACATACAAATAATCTTATGCTTTCTTTTCACTTTTTGTTATTTGTTTGTTTTTGTAATCAGATCAAATTCTTACAAAAACACTTGAATAAAACATAAAAAATTAAAGTCATATAAAATATTAAATTATGTTTTGCTTAGAAGGCAGCTGGGGGAATATATATATATATATATATATATATATATATATATATATATATATATATTTCTTCTTTCAGATTTTTTATCCTACAAATGGCGATTTCATATTTTTGTTACAGCCATATTAAAAAATATTGTTATGTTTATTCCTTTAAATAAATGTGTTGCAATGTTATGTTCTCTTATTGCAAAATAATAACACAGCTCTTTAGAGTTGTAAATTAAAGGATATATTCGTTTTCAATACGCACAAGATATATGTATATACAATGGTTACTTCGCCACTGTAACGCCTTAAAAGATGCTTTCTTACTTCGTTGTCTATTCTTAACAATGTCTCAGCTTAAATGTGCCTAGCAAGTGTTGCTTATGTAACTGTTTTAAGCACTTCTCGCATTACCCCATATTGTTTTTGTTATCATCGTTAAATGTAGGCGCCTTTTTGGCTGTGTGTTTATTTTGTGCTGTGTTATTCGTTTTTGTTTTCTGTTGTTTAGTTTATTTCATTAAATTTCTTATAAGCATGTTGTTGTTGTCTTGTGTGTATACGATTTCTTAGAAAACTAAGTATTTCGTTTACATTTTTTACTGATAACATCTTGCTAACAATATATATGGATATCGATTTTTTGTTTGTTTGCAAGGAAAAATAATAATATGGCGGTAAAATAATAAATATGGCTATTGAATAATGGATCGATTACCTGAAAAACGTATAAAAATCGATATAAATTATGTATTTAATTTTGTTAACCGAGATATCGATTATTCACACAACAAAAGTGAAATATTTTTTATATATATTATATAAAAATATAGCCAAAGTAAGTAAAAAATCAAATATCATCTGCGAAGTTATAATATAATATATTTTATTGTTACGGATGCGGTTTGCTTAAATTTTAAACGAAAATAATTAAGTAATAAAGTAAACGCAATAACTTGGTATGTTGTTTACTAATTGCGTAGTTTTCTAAGAAAATTTATACACGCAAGGCAACAACAATTTTCTAGTTACAAACTGCGTAGAAATATTTTGCATGCAAGGAAACAACAACAACAAATTTCTGTTTGCTGACTGTGTAGTTTTTTAAGAAAACTTATACACGTAAGACAACAACAATTATCTTTAAAATAAATTCCATGAAGACAAAGAATAAAGAAAAATACACACAGACCAACATAGACACCGATACATTGAATGAATAAAATAACAACAACGAAATGCGATATAAAGGAAGTAGAAAATTCTTACTTTTTTAGACCTCTACCGGACAAATATAAAAGACAGCATCTAAGTGGTTAGCTAGTTAATTTATACATAAACCTCGTGAAGTAAAGACTTGCATCTTTAGTCAACTGCTCTGTAGTGCCAACGTATAAATCTTACTTTGTGTAAATAAACTTGTAATTAATTTGAAAACCCTAAAATCTGGTGCTATTTATATTGCAATAAAGAACTCAGTAATGATAAAAATCTACAAGTGATTTCTTCCATTACACTAGCAAGCACAATTTATTTCTATCAGTCCCAACCGCTTATTGCTCTTCTATCTTAAGTATGTGTTTGTTAACATATATTTTTTTTGCGATATTATTTGTAGGCTATTGTGAACAAACTGGCGATCCTTTATATCCTTAAAGTATTTTTTTGTTTGCTTATAGGCGAGTTAAAAAGTCTAATTTGTTTTTAATGGAAAGATCTGGCAACTTATTTTGTTATTTCTTCAGTGTAGAGAATGCTGCCAAAAAACTAAAATGTGTGTTGAAAAGTCCCTTGTTTATTGCAAACTATAGAATATATTGCTCAATACTTCGCTATTAGGCAGATTGTTAAATTTAATGTTATGCGACTAAGTTTATGATTTACTATTTCATTCTTTTTAGCTGTGACTTTTTTTATTAGTTAGTTGCTATCTATTCGTCTGACAATTATGAGTCAGGCCTCGTAATTTATTGTCATTATTTCTTCAAAGTTAAGAGAAACTTTTTTACAAGAATCTCTTGAAGAAATTAATAAGCTTGTCGGAATGACGTAAAGTAATAATAAAAACAGTAACGGAAGTTTAATATGATGCTCCAAAATATTATTAAGATATTATATTTTCCATAAAACATGAAGAAATATGAAGAAGAAGAAATAATTTTCTTCGATTCCACAAGAATTTTGTTTTCTAGAAAAAAATAAAATAAAAAATTTAGATTAAGATGATTCAAATTTCTATTGCAGTACGAAGAGAAAAGTTCGGCAATATGAATGACAAGTAATACGTAGCGAATTTCCAACATAACCACGCTGACAGATGTCGATCCTTTTAATAAGTTTTTGGCAAAATGGCGGCCCTATTTCAATAATTTAGTGGTGTTAAATTACGCAATCTAGCTGGCCACTTTACTCCGGATTGTTGTGAAATTATGTGATCGGGAAATTTGGTTTGCAATAAATTGATAATTTCATTGGCTGTATGACATGTGGCACTGTCTGTTGAAACCACATGCCAGTGACATACACGTCGTCAGCAATAGGCAAAATTGAGGTGTTAGCATTCCACGATAGCGTGATGTATTAGTCCTTACCGCATTTTCAGCCTTATTTTCGAAAAAAACACAAAGGCCAATCACGCCTCCAGACCACCATACGGTGACACGTTGAGCATGCAAAGGCTTCTCAATAATCGCTGTAGGATTTTCAGAAACTTAAATGCGGCAATTTTGCTTGTTGTCATGACATTTTTTCAGAAAAACCAGTTGCATCAATTCCTGCACCAGTAGAATCCTGCAAGGCTTCAAAGTCCAATTCTTACGCAAAATTTGCTATGTGGTGGTTTTGGATAACCCCAATTGTTGAGAAATTCGAGGATGTGACAAATTTGAATCTGCTTCAACTCTCTGTCTCACGGCTGCGATCTTTTTAGTTGAACGATCTGGTTGAACACGTATTACTGTTCGCACATTTTGTATCGATCTTGACGACTTAAATTGCGAAATTGGCAAAACTATCATGTTGTGGGTGTTGCTGCAATTGAAAAACAAACAAAATTCATAGCAAAAAAAGGCCAAAAATTTTTTTAAGGAAACTTTAGTTGATGGTTTCATTTCTTAGAAATGAAACAAAAACAAAACATTTTATTTAGAATTCCTTCCGTAGCCAGCTTGTCAGCAAATTTATTGGTAAACTCTGATCGTCTAGTGAATATTTTTATAGGAAATCAAAGACTAGTTTTAATTTTTTTCCTCTTATTTATAATAAAACTTTCAAACAGATTTTATCACTTCATTTCATCTTCTTAAAAACAAATTGAATTAAGACAACTTTTGAGGTTTTTAATAAGATCCTTGCACACCCTGCATCAGCAGATATATCTGTTGTTGTAGCTATAGTCACAAGAGAAATCAAAAACCACAAACACTTTTCACACGTAAACTGTATGACAACGTGACTTGTGTGTATAAAAAAAAAGGTTTTATTAAGAAACATTTCTTAAATTTCAATTTTAATTCATTTATATGGCTGCAAGTAATAAAGGACACCAAATATCCACAGAGGCCTTTTGTGTGCCTTTTTTTTTGTTTTATTATGATGTTGTTCAATTTAATATTAAGTTAAATTATATTAACAGTGATTAGGCTACTAAGCTTGTTTAAGTGAATTACTCTTATAGTTTTTTAAGTTTGGGGGCAGCAGGGATACATGTATTGAAATTGTATACTTTGGTTACTATGCAACTGTTTGATAATATCTTTTTAAGATAATACCTTATTGTCTTCAGTTTCCTTTATTACATTTTCTAATATTCTTTTATTTTATTAAAAATACACAATTATCAAAAATAATAAATACAAAATATTTTTAATATAAATTCGCTTACAAAACAATATAAAATGTTTAAGATCTGGCTTGTTAACAATAATTTGTAATAACGGGTCAGTGGAATAAATTACTATTAAACGGTTGCTATTTCATAAATTTTTAATACCGACGGTGCAACTCCATACATCAATTTGGAGAACGTAAGGTGGTCGTTCTAGATATTTTCAAGGTGTTTGATAGAGTGTCGCATAGTGCACTTCTGTCAAAACATGTTGTTTTTGGTGTCGGTGATAATTTTTCCAGTTTTATATTGACTTTTCGCACTGTAAGAGTTGTTGTAGATGAGATTCCATTAAACGAGTTGAAGATTAATTCTGGGATACTGCAAGACTCCGTTCTTTCTCCTACCCTATTTCTTATTTTTCTAAATGACCTTCTTTATCAAACTTTTAAACCAATATTTTCTTTCGCAGATGACTGCATCATTCGTTATTCGAATTCGTTCAGTAATACACAAAATCAGTTGGAACCCACCTATCCAAGAGGCAAAATATGAATAATGCGCTAATTCATAATCTCGCAGCAATCTCTAAATAGGTAGACTCAATGTTGCATACTTACTCATAGATATGTGTTCGGAAATGTTACTGCATCTGCTGCTATAGGCGATATAAGTATTAACTGATCGGAAGCTCTTGCTGTTCTTAGCATGAAAATTCAGTGTGAAATTCGGTGGACTAAGTATATTTTTCATGTTTCTAAAGAGGTTCGTGCCTCTCGTGGGGTTGTACGAATAGAGTAAATTTTAATGCTCATAAGATGCAATATTACATCTGTAATGTGTTCGGTAACCGTGTTCTTATGGGAGATATAAGTATTAAGGAATTAGAAGCCCTTGACATTTTTGGTATAAAAATCCCATATAATGTTGATGGCCTAAATACATTTTCAAGTTTCTAAAGAAGCTTTCAAGTAGTTCGGTTTTCTAAAACGTTGTAAAAGATACTTCACTCCATCCGATCTTCTTGCTATTTATATCACCTATATCTGTCCAAAAATGGAACACAACTCAAAGTCTAGTTTAAAGTTGTTTGACCGCATACAAGAGAGGGCCAAGAGGCTCTTTGGAAACAGTAGATTATCAGACTCTACTGATTCTCTAGAGCATCGACGCAATGTGGTTTGTATTTCACTGTTTTATCGCTACTACAATGGTAAGTGCTTTAACGAAATTAGGGAACTGCTTTCCGTTAATCTCACCTTTTGCGTTTTTTGTGTAGAATCTCTCTATTTGTGATTGATTAGACAGTGAATCGCGCTATGCATTACAGGGGAAATTTTGGTTTTCAACAGAAAAATTCGTATGTGAAGTAAGCTTCCTCCAGACAACTTTCTTCTTACTTTCAATGTAGGAAAATTCATATCGAATATCCATAAACACTACTCCTTTTTTCTTTCTCTCCATAAAATTTAGCCATAGTTACCACGTCCTAATTTTAATATCACTTTTCGAAATTAATCTAAAAAACTGTATTTTTTTTTAAATATCTTATCTCTGATTATCTCTTTATTTCCAACTCGGAATTTTTTGGTTTGGTTGGATTTTGAAAATAATATTCTGTTATGAATCGCTACGTTTGGGGTTACAATGATTCTTGTGTCTGTATTATTTCATATTTTTTTATGATTTTAATTTTCTCTCATTTATAATTATAAGTTTTGTGCAATAGTTTTTTGCAAATACGTAGTTTTATATATGGGTGTTTCAACAAGAAGTTTGTTTTCAAACAAACAAAATAAAACAAAAAATTCAGCTTAAGATGATTAAATTTTTTATTTTATTATGAAGACATAAGTTCGGCAATTATTAATTAAGACCCATAAGCCTTTATCAAACGTGTCAAAGCTATTCAAAAGGATTTTAATTTCTAAGATGAACCCAATTCTAGGCGAGATAGGATGTATCCTGAACCATAAATTTGGATTTAGAAAAAAGCACAGTACAGCTGAACAAACACGCAGGTTAGTGAATTTGGTAAAAAAGACGTTTGAAAAAAGAAAATATTGTTCGGCACTTTTCATAGACGTGTCTCAAGCATTCGATAAAGGCTTGAAATATAAGTTGAAGCTAAATTTGTCTGGAAATTACTATAAATTGCTAGAGAGTTATCTAAGTGGTCGTAAGTTTACTTTGAGAGAAGGAGACTTTTTAAGCTCTCCACAGCTGATTGAGGCCGGAGTTCCCCAAGGTAGTATTTTGGGACCTATCCTATATATACTGTATTCTGCAGACATGCCAACTGATAACCGAGTACATACATCAACATTTGCTGACGACACGGCTTTCTTAAGCATACACGAAAATCCCCAAGCAGCATCACGATACTTAAAAGACCACATAGTTAATTTGGAAAAATGGTTGAAGAGATGGAAAATAAAGGTGAATGAACAAAAATGTGCACATATAACGTTCACACTGCGAAGGGACTCATGCCCCCCCATTCGCATAAATAACCAAATAATACCACAAATTACAGAGGTCAAATACCTTGGTATGCATCTTGATCCGTGCCTCACATGGAAAGGCCACATAGAATCCAAGTTAGCACAAATGAAGTTGAAAGCCGTTTAATTAAACTGAATTATGGGCAGAAACTCTACTCTTAGCTTGGATTGCAAACTTCTACTTTACAAGTCGGTCCTGAAGCCAATCTGGTTTTATGGAACCCAGTTATGGGGCACTGCCTCAGCTAGCAATATAGAAAAAATTCAAAGAGGCCAAAATAAGATACTGCGACTGATCACAAATGCTCCCTGGTACATAAAAAACTCAAATATCCATAAGGATTTAAACATGCCATCAGTTAGGGCAGAAATAGTGAAACATGCAATAACATATTTAAAGAGACTCGAAATACATCCAAGTCCACTGGCCCGTAACATACTTAATGACAGTGGTTACATTAGACTAAAAAGGAGGGATACTGCTTCTCTCGCTCAAACATCAGAAGGATGACCCGCTGATAATAGAAGTCAGCCTGAAGCATACTGAATTTTGTCTGGCAATGGCTGGGCGTGATTTTTATTATTAGAGCTAATATATGAGTAATTATTGTTAGTTCGATTACATCGAAGTTGCAATAAATAAAATAAGAGAGAAAAAAAAAATTATTAATGAAAAATTATATCTGGCAAATGTCCATCACAGCCACGCTAACAGATGGCGATTCTTTCATCAAAGTTTTTAATTAATTTTTTGAAAAATTGGCGGTCCTATTCCGTTAAGCACATCACGAATTTTGAGTTTTAAGGCTAAAATCGATTCAATTGGCTCCATCTAAGCTCTCTGGCTTGCCACTTAACTGCTGATTGTCGTGAAATTATGCGATCGGGAAATTTGGTTTGAAATAAATTGATCGTTTCATTGGCTGTGCAACATATTGCACCGTCCTGTTGACACTACATGTCAGTGATATCCACGTCGTCAATAATAGGCCTGCTGAGTTGTCAGCATCCCGCAATAGTGTGATCAATTGAGCGTTACCACATTTCCAGCCTCATCTTCGAAGTAAGGCCAAATTACGCCTCCAGATCACATAGCGCATCATACAATGACACGTTGAGCATGTAAAGGCTTCTCAATAATCGCTCTAGGATTTTCAAAAGCCCAAATGCGACAATTTTGCTTGTTGGCAATGGTTTTCGTCTGAAAAAATTATTCTGTTAGAAAAACCAGCCGATTGTTCCTGAATGAACTGGGCGAATTTACGGCAATTCCTCCACCAGCTGCACCTTGTAAAGTTTTAAAGTCAAATTCTTACACAAAATTTGCCATATGGTAGTTTTGGATAACCCCAATTGTTGAAAATGTCGAGGAATTAACAAATTTGGAATCGCTTCAACACTGTGGCTCACGGCTGCGATGCTTTCAGTTGAACGACCCAGTCGAACATGCGTTGGCGGTCACATATTTTTTATCGATTCTGTCGGCTCAAATTTAGCTGCCAAATTCTTAATAGCGGTCTGATGAGGTTATGTTGTCCGAAAATATGGCGATATTTATAAATGTGACTTTAACGGCACCGCCATGCTGTTGATGCTTCCAGAATTGAACAACAAACTTCTTGTTGAAAAACCCGATATTATCTAAAAGTAAGTAGCTTGAGATTGCGGATTTGTATTTTAGTAAAACAAATTGAAAGTATTTGAATTACGTTTCGATATTTTTAAAAAGAAAAATTTGATAAAAATGAATAATAAATAATTTTTTGTCTTCATGTTAACTGATTCATTCATAAGTCATTTATTCACTAATTTATTACGATTTACATGGCTATACACTCATACATATGAATGAATAAATTAAGACTTTTTTGAATTGAATTTTTTTTTTAAGAATATACAAAATGCAACACGCTAGGATATGGGGCAAACCATGCGGCTATGAAAGAAGATGTTAACACCAGTTTAAGAATAGTGAAATATGTAAATATGTTTATATTCATATATGGGTGTATGTAATATATATTTATATTTAGACATGTTTATAAATATACGTATGTATACAGAATAAATCTTAGCATGTGCAAAGGCAGGTATGTATATATGAATGTATGAATGTATATGTCTTAGTTTACATTAAAGTGTAAATATTTATTTGTATTGAAGTTTTATATGAATATTTTATATAATACAGAACAACATTCACACACTCTCACTGAATATTCGTAACAAAAAGTGGGTCATTGCATAAATGTGAAAATTATTGTGTGACAGAATATTCTGGAGACTTTGAATTGTGTGCACACATGTGTAAATATTATTTTGTGTAAATTTTTCAAAACAAACCAATTTTTATTTATGATTTTTTTATAAAAATTCATCGACCATAATAGCAAAAACTATAATAAAAAAAAACTATAATAGGAAATCTTACAAACTTTATTGTTCGAATATAAAAGAGTGTTTTTTGTTATTATACTCTAGCTTTGTAGTACACTGGGTTGAATTTATGAGGAGTTTTTGTCCACTACGGTTTCCTTTGGTATCTCCAGTCATGGCTGGTTACAAATATTAAGCGACACTTTTAATGAAATCTTGTTATCAATATGAATGGTATCTTATGACAACCGTATTTCAACTTTATGCGATTTTTAACAATTATGTGCTTGAGATTAATTTTACATTATTTTAAAATATGATATATTTTTCTGGTTTTGTAACGTTATTAACGACACAAAAGTATGAAAGTCTTAAAATTGTAAATATTCCCTGCGTTTCTGTCGGAGAAATCTTTTCTATTTAAAGAAATCTACATTTTATTTGGCCACAATTCTTTTAAACATTTTCAAGGCAGTTTTTTAAAGCATTGTGGAAAATGATGCCCTATTAAGGAGTTATTTTTAAACTTTTCTAGGTTAGGGTTTGCTCTCCTTTTTTACTTAACACGTACTTTTAATAAACATACGTACCTATCTTCATATTTGTGAATTCTAGATGTCTGTTTTTTTTTTTTGGCAAACATCGGTTTTAAACAGCACAACCAATTAGAATACGCCGCAACTGTGGCGAATCACACTCACAATTTACTGTTGCACCAACCAGTTTCTTTGCAATCAACCCAGCTGCTATTGTTACTTGCTATTCTCTGCTATTACTTTTCTCTGATTGAAATTTGTTGAGCAGTTTTTTTTCGTATACCGGCCCTTTATTAACTCATTTCTCATGCTTTCCTTTTTTAATCGTCGAACGTCGAAATTACTCTTTTCCTTTTTGGGAATCATCTCAGCTGCGACTCAGCTGTTATTTTTCTTTATAATCGAGTCAGTGTCGGGATCTGAACTGAGAGCATCTTTCTAATGTTCAAGAAACCTTGACACTTTAAAAACGTCAAATTATATCAAGTTGTTCAACAAGAAGTTTGTTTTTCAATTGTGGCAACACCAACAACATGATAGTTTTGACACTTAGTTTTTTGACGTATTCGTAGTGGATGCATTAGCAATTGTTACAATGAATTCAATTTCGCAAGAAAATCGTATTAAAATAATTAAAATTTGGTATGGATTATGATAAAGTTACGTTTCGTAAAATTCGTAAGCAGATCCAAATTTCTTAATTCCACGACGTTTTTAACAAATCTCTCAAAATCTCTACATAGCGAATTTTGCTTAAGGATTCGATTTGATGCCTTACAAGGTTCAACTGATGCAAAAATTGAAACCGACCGACCATTCACATCGTCATAGATTCTTTCAATTTATTCAGGAACAATCGGCTGGTTTTTCTGCAAAACATCATTTTTTCAAACGAACCCCATTTTAACTTGTCAGAGTGTGTCAACGGAGTGTGATTTGTTTTACATCCGCACCTGACTATGTAGCCTTAATCAGATGGTAGACAAACCACTATTGTATAATTTGGAACGTCATACAGCGTCCTAGGAAGCCGAAGACATAATTCTAAGCAAGAAAACCATCTAGTTGCAACTTTAATGATTCCAGGGCAGGGCTGCAAACCATCACACCTTGCTAAAGAGTTGGAGACTTTCCTACTCTTGTCCAGAATACATGTCTAGCATGCTCACTGGACTGGATCATTCACTTTGCGTGTCATAGCGAATTTTGCTTAAGGATTCGATTTGATGCCTTACAAGGTTCAACTGATGCAAAAATTGAAACCGACCGACCATTCCATCGTCATAGATTCTTTCAATTTATTCAGGAACAATCGGCTGGTTTTTCTGCAAAACATCATTTTTTCAAACGAACCCCATTTTAACTTGTCAGAGTGTGTCAACGGAGTGTGATTTGTTTTACATCCGCACCTGACTATGTAGCCTTAATCAGATGGTAGACAAACCACTATTGTATAATTTGGAACGTCATACAGCGTCCTAGGAAGCCGAAGACATAATTCTAAGCAAGAAAACCATCTAGTTGCAACTTTAATGATTCCAGGGCAGGGCTGCAAACCATCACACCTTGCTAAAGAGTTGGAGACTTTCCTACTCTTGTCCAGAATACATGTCTAGCATGCTCACTGGACTGGATCATTCACTTTGCGTGTCATTATCAGTGAGATGATCCTGGCCACCATAATAACCATTATACTGTTATGGGGCCGCAAAACCACAACCACCACGATACTCCCATATAGGGGCCAACCTCAATGATCAGTCAGAGAACTATTAAATGTCTAAAGAGACAAAAAATAAACTCTGCGGCTCACTGGTCTCCGTGGAAATAAAGTAGAGCTTCCAGTTGACTCCCTGCCTGTCTTTAGGGGACTGGGCTCCCTTTATACCCCCAGTTGCACAGATCTAAATAGCTCTTACGTACTATAAAGACCATAAATGTGCACCCGAGAGGGAAGAGTGTGTCAACAAGAAAAATTGCCGCATTTGAGTTTCTGAAATCATAGAGCGATTATCACTGTATGGTGCACTATGTGGTCTGTAAGCGTGATTGGGCCGTTTTTTTTTTTTGGAAGTGAGGCTGGAAATGCGGTAACGGTCGGTGGAACCCGCTATACTAACAACTCAATTTGGGCCTATAATTGACGACGTAGATATCACTGACTTGTGGTTGTAATAGGACGATGCCACATGTCACACATCCAACGAAATGATCAATTTATTACAAACTAAAATTTCCGATCGCAAAATTTCACGAAAATCAGCAGTTAAATGGCCAATCAGATCGTATGTTTCAACACCATTTTATTATTTTTTGTGGGGCAATGTTTAGCACAGAGTTCGTACGGAGCCAATCGAATCGATTTCACCCTTAAAACTCATAATCCGTGCTGTAGTTAATGAAATAGGGCCGCCATTTTGCCAAAAAGTGATTTAAAACTTTAATGAAAGAATCGACACCCGTTGGCGTGGTCGTGGTGGACATATGCCAGATATCATTTTCCATACATTATTGCCAACCTTTTCTCTTCGTAATACAATAAAAATCTAAATTTTTTTGTTTTATTTTGTTTTAGAAAACAAACTTCTTGTTGAAAACCCTTTAGATGAACTTCAGTAAATAGAGAGAGTATCTTAAGTAAAACTAAGTTCAGTAAGAGTACTTGGAGATAGTCGTTTTATGCCCAGGCCCTAAATTGGATGCAAGATAGAGTTTTTGTTAAAATGTTAGCATGAAATTAAATAAGTAAATAATTCATCGGAATCATTTTCAATCTAAGCAATTTTATTATTCGTGCTTGATTCCTTTAAATAAATATTTCGTGATATTCTCACGAAATATTTCGTGATATTCGTGATATTTTGTGATATTCTCACGAAATATTTAATTAAAGGAATCAAGCACGAATAATAAAATTGCTTAGAATGAAAATTAAATATTAATTTTTATGTTCATGGGCGCATATTCACTTTAACGATAGTGTTGATGTTTGTTATACCTCAGGACAAAAGCAAGATTAATAAAATAATATTGTGATGAAATCAAGTTTCTTATTTTTTTTTAGCAAAAACTTTAAACTAAAATGTTTACACTTTTTAAAATATTATTCTCTATTATACGGTATTATCCTACTTAAAGTATTTCCTTTGTCCCTGTATTTTTAAAATGCTATTGTTTCCTAACAATGACAAAAACAAAATATTGTATTGTACTCATATACTTTATGTAAAATAAAATTTACTTTCATTTAATATTTACATTTAAATTTTCTAAAAATTTACGCCTGTCATAACAACTCATCAAATAAGTGTGTTACAACACTTCACTTTAAAATATGAGGAGATTTTTAATTTCCTTCTACAATAACATGCTAACATTTGCATTTTAAAGTAAAAATTATGCTTATTTATACTCACACTCACAAAAACTAAAGAAGAAGAAGAAAAAACACACATACACATGCATAAGGGAAATAAATTTTATATTGCAGGAATATGTTGTGCAGGAAATCTGTGTCATCTCATACATTTATTCAAATAACTTGTCCCAGGGTGACTGAATGCCATGAAGGAAGACGTGGCCATAAATTAATTAGAAAAATAAGTTGATAATTGAATTTATAGATTTAACGATAGAGTTTAGTAATTGTGAGTGCATGTTGTTAATTGCTTGACATAATTGATTTAATAATGAATATTTTTATGTTTTTATATATTGTAAGCATTTGTGTTATAATATGCTATTTTATTAATGTTGAACCTTAAGTGTAGATAATATTGGGATTGAGTGATTTTTATTTTTTTTTAGAAAATTTTTATACCTGAATTTAACACTATATAAGGAGTTTTTCAACAAGAAGTCTGTGTTCAAAAATAAAATAAAACAAAAAATTTAGAATAAGAAGATTGTACTACAAAGAGAAAAAGTCGTTAATTATGAATAAAAAAATTATATCTGGCAAAAGTCCACCACGACCACGCTGACAGATGTCGACGCTTTCACGAAAGCATTTAATCACTTTTTGGCAAAATGCTATTAACGCTGCTATTTCGTTAATCACTTCACAGATTTTGAGTTTTATAACTGAAATCGATTCGTTCGACTCCGTATACACTTTGTCTTTAACATAGTCCAAAAAAAAAAAATTAATCTAGTGGTGTTAAATTATACGATCTGGATGGCCGCTTAGTTTCTGGTTGTCGTGATATTATGCAATTGGGAAATTTGATTTGCAATAAAGTGATCGTATCATTGATTGTGTGACAACTTACACAGTTCTGTTGAAACCTTGTCAGTGATATCCACATCGTCAGTAGTAGGACAAAATGTAGTTGTTAGCATTACCGCATTTCCATCCTCATCTTCGACAAAAATGGCCTAATCACGCCTCCACACCATATAGTGCACCATACCGTGATACGTTGAGCACGCAAAAGCTTATCAATAATCGCTGTAGGATTTTCTGAAGCCCAAATGCGACAAACAGGCGGTTATTCCTGAATGAGTTAAGCGAATCTACGGCAATGTAAATGATCGCTCGGCTTCAATTCCGGCACCAGTTGAACTTTGTTAGATTTCAAAATCAAATCCTTACACAAAATTCGCCACGTGGTGATTTTGTTACCCCTCCGGGGTACATTTATATGTCTTGACGAAATCTCACGGTAATTACATGTGTCACCAGGGGTAAAAGGGAGCCCACTTCCCTAAAGGCTAGCAGGCATAGTCACTGGTCGCTGTGCTGTCTTTATATGGCAGTTAATTTCCGACTATCCTTCTACTTTCACCACCTGTTTCATCTCTTCTCTATCCTTTTCCTAAAGAATGTAGCTCGGTACGTGACTAAATAGGCTTTGTTGCCTGAAGTGCTACTTCTCTTTATAAAAAGGAAAATTGCAGAGAGCCAACTGGACAATTCCACGTTATTTCCACGGGAATCGGTAAGCCCAGAGTTCAGCTTTTTGGCTTTTAGCCTTTTAGTTGTTCTCTGACTCATTATTGAGGGGCCAAGCTTAATGTGATTACGAGGCCAGGATCATCTCACCACTACTTAGAACAAAGGTTAAATGATCCGGACCAGTGAGCGTGTTTGTCATGTGTTGTGGACCAGAGGTTGGATAGTTTCCAATCCTTCAGCAAGGAGAGGGTGTTGGCAGGCCTGCTCCGAAACTTCCGAACTTGCAGCTAGGGATGACCAAAATTATATCTTCGGCTTCCTAGGGCGTGGGTGCACGCATCATATCATCTAAGTGGTTCGATCCACCGTCGAGTTATGGCATACACCGCTAGGTACCAACGTAAATTTTATCGCGCATGTGGTGATTTTGAATATCCCCAATTTTTGAGAAAGTCGAGGAATTGACTAATTTGGACCTGTTTCAACACTGTGACCCGCGGCTGTGGTTCTCACATTTTGTATCGAGCCTATCGACTGAAAATTAACGACCAAATTCTTAATAGCGTTCTCAGAAGAACGGTTACGTTTTCCGAAAATATCACGAATATTACGAATTTTAACTTTAAATAAACCACCATTTTCACAGAGCATTTTAATTATTTTAAAGTGATTTTGATGCGTAATTGTGTCTCTGTTATGCATATCTTAGACATGAGTTTAACACCCGGGTGCATATAGAAGCTAACAAGTTTTAAGTTTTTATGTGCCCCTGTTGGCTAGTAGGTAGTGTACAAGCTTGTCAGTATGGGAGTTGTGGTTTCGATTTCCAGCGAAGACCTTGGTTTTTTTCACTACAAAAATAAAAATTTACTTTCATTGGGGCTGCTCAGCGATGAAGGCATAATCACTGGTCGTTGTGCTGTCTTATATACGGCAGTAAATTTCCGACTATCCTTCTACTTTTACCACCTGTTTCATTTCTTCTCTATCCCTTTCCTAAAGAATGTAGCACGGTACTTGACTAAATAAGCATTGTTGTCTGAAGTGCTACTTCTCTTAAAAAAAACGAAAAGGACAAGTTGAAATTTGAAACTATTTGGCATTTAATGTACTTTTCACTGGTGGTGATTGTATGAATTGATGTGATTTGATTTACATCTGCACCGACTAGGTAGTCATAATCAGATAGTGGTCAAACCACTTGAATGATTTGCAAACGTCATTCACGCCCTAGGAGGCCATCAAATACGTATATCCTCCGGTCACTCCTAGTAGCAATTTCGAAAGCCCGAAGTAGGCGGCAGCCTTCACTCCTTGCTAAAGAGTTGGAGACTTTCCAACTCCTGGTCCAGAACGCATGAAGCTTAATATAATTAAGAACACGACGGCATTCATATTCACTGGACCTGAACCATTCATTGTATTCATTACGAATGATCCGACCCACAAACTATCACGAGGGCCTCGAAACCACAACCACGATACTCTAATATAGGGGCCAACCTCAATAACCAGTCAGAGAACAGCTAATTGTCTAAAGCGACAAATAGTGAACTCTGCGAACGTACTGATTCCCGTGGAAATATGTGGATTGTTCAGGTGACTACTAGCCTTTGAGGGGCCTGGGTTCCCTTTTACCCCGCAAGATACCAGTCTAAATGGAATAGTAGGTTCCAAAAAGACTTTTAAGTGCCCCCGGGGGGAGGTGATTGTATGAATGATTTAACTAAATTTATGTTTAAAAAAAATAAGGTTTTAAACGCTTTACATTTCTGTGTCTTAGATAAACAGTTGTTATTTCCCGCCACTAAAAAGTGTGGTATGTAAATGTGTATCTATTAGACAAGAGAAGATTTAGCTAAATAAAAGATTATAAGTTTAATTCCCAACAAAGCATGATTTTATGGCATAGAAATGTCAAAGAGCATTTCGCACTGTATTGGAGTTTTGAGTTGAAAAGAAAAATAACTGCTGCGTAGCCGTGCCACATTAGATGATGAGCATCCAAGTCCCGTCATAGCCTTAGCTAGACATGAAACCGAAAATATAATAGCGTGTGGTAGTGTGGTTGCGTTCTATGAAGGAATTGGTTAGTGGTGAAAGGAAAGACGTTGGATTCTCTAATCTTGCTGTAGTCACCGAGCGTTATGGTTTGGATGATTGAGTAAGTATTGTAAATAAGAGGTCGGAAGTAAAAATCTAGCCAGCTTGATGGGCGCTGAACTTAGAACATGGTCATATATAGATGTCACAATTAAAATTCAAAAAACGTTAGTAACGAAGACTTGGATTACCATGATTTAAATTAAAAAAGCTTTCAACGCTTTAAATACTTTTTATCATCTTTTGACTAAAAACAAGGTATAAGGTAACAACGTCGAACATTACAGATTTCAGTTACATTTGCGATACGATAAACAATTTTTAATTTGTGGTCCTTAAGACCATCGCTTAACTTTGTCTAAGCGGATATCTTTTTTGAAAAAAATCTTTATTTGGTTTTTAAATTGCTATTTTCTTCTCTGTTTCCTTTTCCACTAATAGTGACCATGAGTTCATAAAATACATCAAATTAAAAGGAAAACAAGCAGCACTGAAAAATTAAAATGAATACAATAGCACACAATGGTCTGAAAACGTTTTATTTTGGAAATAATTCGGTAGCTCATGAACCACTTAAGATATTTCAATGAAATTTCACAGAAGGTAAGTAGGGAATTGCGGAAAGTAGATTTTGAATTGCAATAAAATCTAAACGGATCGAGATTTTCTAATAAAATATAAATTCCTTAAATGGGGAAAGAATGATTCAAAAATCGTATTTATTATAAAAACCAAACTAAAAGAGACAAACCAGACGTGTAAACACATTTTTTGTAGTTATTTTCAAAAACGTAAGTTCAAAAACTCTTAATATTTGAGTAAGAAATTAACTTTTTATAACATTTCCAAAAAAAAAAATAAAAAAAATATGTCCGAGATACCCAATCCAGAAGTTCGTATTTCCTCCAGCGGACCGATCGTCTGCAACTTCACTCAGAAATACTTCTGTTTAGCACTGTTATTGCTTAAGTCATTTATGAACTACCGAATGATTTTCAAAATATAACGTTTTCAAACCACTGTGCAGCAACGCCATTAAGTGAATATGCGTGTGTTTTGTGTTATAGTTAAATGTTGTAATCTGTGTAGGCAAAACACAAAAACAAAAACATCCCGGTTTATTAAAGCAAGTATATAACTATGGAACTGCTAAATAACAAAAAGAACAGCTGAAACAAGGAAAGTTCTACGTATATTTTAATTAAACTCTTCTTTGTTATTGCAAAGCATAATAAAATAGAAATATGACAGATTAATTAGTGCAGTACTAGTATACATGCAAATTGTTCTAGAACGTCAGGTGCGTTATTGATGAAAACCTATAGCATGTGCCTCAATAATCAATTTTTCTGTAAAGCTTCTGCCCCGGGAGCGGATGGATCTCTTCCCCAACTTGACATGTGCCTTTGGGATTAAAAGGGGGCACCAGTCGTCTGGGTTAGTAGGATCCCAAAACTGGAAGAGACTCTCGAACTCCGACCAGTGAACTTATAGACGTATACTGGTGCCATGGGAACCAGCTGCTCGCAGAGCTATGATCCTGTTCTGATTATTGGTGAGGCTCGTTCGGATAACAACGTGGCTGTGGTTTAATCGAGCTTTGAAGAAAGTTCCTAGAAAATCTCCTGTTCAAAAGTTCCTGTTCAAAGTCTTAGCTTGCGCCTCCAATCGCACTAGGAGTTGGAAAGTGTCCAAGCAAATCATATCACGTATTTGGCTGCAATATTTCTCCATCAGGGGTACTCAGCGAACATGTGCTTTCGAGAGTAAAAGGCGTCACCAGTCCCCTAGGCTAGCAGGAGCCTAAAACAATAAACGAAATAAATGGTCTCTCGAGGTCTGACCAGTGATTGAAACAGACTATTGCCACGGAAACCAGTTGCCTGCAAGTCTATAGTCCTGTACTGGTTATTGGTGATGTCCTTTGGGGAATAACGTGGCGGCTGTGTTTAGAAAAAGTCCAAAGTGGGAAGTTCGGTCGTCTTTTTTCAATCGAAGAACTGTTGCACATGAAACAGCCTGTCGCTTGCCAGGGGTGACAGGGAGTTTAGATAGCCTCCGGCTCTCCAGCAAGGAAAGGAAGCACGCCCCTGCTCGTTGTGCACCTAAAGTTACTACCTATGGCATGTGTGTCCTTATTGTATTGTTTTCTCCCACCGTCAAATTGGGGCCAATTGGCTAAGTACTGACGATATTCTGTATTCCATCTGCCTGTAGTGCTCCCCTTTACCTTCATAATTACTGTTAATGGTATAAGGTGTTTCAAAAGTACCGCTATGAATATAAATTGTTTGATCATTCACACTTAGATCCCAAGGATAATGCAAGCTACTAGTATATCATATTTAAACCCTATAAAATTTTTGTCTATCGGAAATAATTCGGCTTAACCGCAAACATCACCAACACTTGTGTAATATCACATACACAACTAACATTTTTAAGCTTAACAACCACGTTTTGTACCTTTTTGAAAGCATTTTTAATGTAAATGATGTAGATGAAGTGTTTCCTTTTTTATTGTTTGTCAACATTTTTTAGTTACCGGGGGAATTTCATACAATTTTTGTTCCTATTGTTCTTTGTATGTTTTAATAGAATGTTAAACAAAAACAAAACAAAAGAAAAAAACGCGTACACTAACTTGACGTTATTTGTTGAGTCGTTTATATAAATAGCCTTAACCAGGATGCTATTCATTTGGCTGAAAGATTAAAAAAGCATTTAATTTACGGAAGTAATGAATAACTTTTGTTGCATGAATAAAAGAGACGCAACGAACATAATAGGATAGATTTGGCAGCAGCGCTGTCAGTAATGTTCTTTTTTTTCAAATGAACTAATTTTCTTTTTACATAATTTTTAAAATTTTTTTCGTCATCAAAATGCTTTAATATAAAAGTTATAACAAAAGCCACTTATAAAAAATTAAGATACATTGATTTATATATATTTGCTAGCGTGCCCGTGACTGTTTTGCAAGTCATTTGTGCGCTTAAAAATTCAATCACTTAAGAAAATTAATTAGAAAGAACCATTTCTTTTTTTTCGTTTTTAGCTTTTTTTAATAGTTTTATCTTTTTCACAATTCAATATTTTTGTGTTCTTATTTAATACGTCTTATTCCATTGCAATGCTTTTACATATACGACGTTCTTCGAGTGATTTTGGTTCGCGGTATAGACAAACAAAGCAGCTGAACGTGATACATATAATTGACCGTGCGAAAAACAGGTATCATTTCAAAAGCAACACGAATAGGGAACTGAAGCCATTTAAAATCAAACGGTAAATTTCTATTATCCCAAATGGATCGTTTACATATTTTGTCATCATTCGCGATTTGGTTCTCATTCTGCCGAAAACTGTTTCCTGCAATTTTTTCATAATAATATCAGAAATAACCGGAGATACTAGAGATTCCATTGACATATCCTTTTCTTGCCCATAAGCATAGGAATTATCTGCAATCCCTAATAAAAAATTTAACTATATCCATAAATAGTAACTTCCGTATTTCTGTATGTCTTTCCAATATTTCCCATTTATCGCTAAATTAATACTGGGGAATAATGAAATCACATCCTAGGATACGAGTACTTCCTCATCTTACATTTGTGTGTTATCTATCCTAGACTTAAATTCTCTTGCGTTTTTCACATCATATGACGAGTTAATCGTTGAGTTATTTAATATATTAATTAGATATTTATTAGGTGTCGCATTTGAATTAATTGACAAATAACACAGAGAAAAGGATCATCGAATATAAAGAAAAATTTTTTGGATTAATTCGTCAGCTTAACGATGTTGAGAAGACAAGGGTACTCTCTAATTATTTTGTTTAATTTTTTATTACTTTATGCTATTGGTGACTCTTGTTAAACCAATTTTATATCGAGTGTTTTTAAAGAGGTAAAGTTATAATCAATGATAACAGCTATGGAATTTAGCATATCACTCTCCTGTCACAAATGCCATTACCAGCATAGTTTCACGCTTTGGAATGAATGAATGGCTTTTAAGATTGTGTGAGTTAATGCCGCTAGACTGTTTTCCGAAAGTCCGAAGCGATTGTCCATTTGGGCGACAATATTTGCCACATTATTGCTAATATAGGGCCACAAATTTTGGAATACCTCATCGAAAATTAAAGCTTAAGATGAGACTATGTCTGAGCCAGCAGCGTCGCAGTCATGTACCAATAGTCATATTTTAATTATAATGCCACAAGGTTATATTTCGAATTGTGTCAATTTAAAGAATTCGTGCTTGTATTATTCCATTCCATTGAGTTGCCCCTGTAGGCTAGTAGGTAGTGTACTAGCTTGTAAGTATGGGGATTGTGGGTTCGATTCCCAACGAAGACCTTGGTTTTTTCACTACAAAAATAAAAATTGACTGTCGGTGGGGCTGCTCAGCGATGAATACGGCAGTTAATCTCCGACTATCCTTTTACTTTCACCACCTGTTTCATCTCTTCTCTATCCCTTTCCTAAAGAATGTTGCACGGTACTTGACTAAATAGGCATTGTTGCCTGAAGTGCTACTTCTCTTAAAAAAAAAAAAAAAGGTGTCCCTTATGGTTGAATAATCATGTAAAAATCTTATCTTTTATATGGGCAACAATTAATTTTTAAATTTAATAATAAACTTTTCTCAAAATGGAACGAAGTTATTTCAAAAACATTTTGAAAATTAATTTAGAAATGACTGAGTTCTGCGGGCAGAAATATAGAAAAAATTCAGATGAACCGATAATCTTCACTGTTTTAATGATGTTAAAAACAATTTTAGGAGTTGCTGTTGTTTTTGTTTTCGAAATTTAATCAATTTTATTTTATTTTTAGCTACAAGTTTCATCAGTTTGGTAAAACACCCGGATAATCTACGTAAGTAAGTGATAACGAAATGATCATATGGATATCCTTTCCCTACAGTAATTCTTTCTGCCATTTTTTTTGTGGTTAGAAAATTAAAATTTTGAGGGAAGCAGCCACGGTTGGTTTATGCTAATTTTATGTGTTGTTTATAAAGGGTGTTTTTTTAAGCCGGATAGAACTTGAAATTGTAAAAAATAACACAAAAAATTAAATTGTAATCAAAATTTCTTTTTTATTCTAAGGATCAATACGTGACATTAACATTTGAAAATGATTTCGGGCATATGGGCACCGCGGCTGTTCTTGACGAAGCGCATTCTGGACGTCCAATTTTGGGCCACTTTTTCGAGCACTGCTAGGCGTATGTCACGAATAACACGAACAATGCTATCCTCCAAGGCGTCAATTGTTGCTGGTTTATCACCATAAACCAGTGACTTCACGTAGCCCCACAGGAAATAGTCGAGTGGTGTCAAATCGCACGACCTTAGAGGCCAATTGACAGGTCCATTTCTCGAAATCAACTTATCGCCAAATAGACGATGGTTGCGTTCGCTGTATGGCACGTAGCATTTTTCTGGATGTAATGGAGTCTGTAGGGTCTGTTGTGGATTGGTCTCACTCCATATGCGGCAATTTTGCTTATTAACAAACCCGTTAAGCCAAAAATGCGCCTCATCGCTGAACACAATTTTGCGATAAAACAACGGGTCAGTTGCCAACTGCTCTAGAGCCCAATCGGCGAAAGAACGACGCATATAATGGTCTCGTGGCTTCAATTCCTGCACCAGCTGGATCTTATACGGGTGTAGGCTGAGATCTTTGTGCAAAATTTTCCACGTAGTGGACGGACAGAGCCCCAATTCCTGGATCTTCTTCCACACTTTCGTTTACAGCGGCGATATTCTCTTCAGTACGCACATTCCTTCGACGTGTTGGTGTTATTGCATCCTCTAGAGAGTATGTGGTACGAAATCTATCGACAGTTCGACGAATGGCTTGTTCAGATGCACGATTATCTACGCCATAAAAATGACGAAGTCGTCTATAAGTTGCGCGAATCGACGACTAATTTTCAAAGTAAATTTGGATAATTTCGTAGCGTTGTTCAAGCGAGAGTCTATTCATGATGATTTGTCAGAGTATACTGAAACAAAAAAAAAAAAAGGTTTCATCAAAATTTCATTTTTTGTGTTACTTTTTACAATTTAAAGTTCTATCTAGCTTAAAAAAACACCTTTTATTTTCTGATAAAGCAAAATAAATAATATAAATGTGTGCTTTTCTTGTATAATTTTATTTATATTAAGAATAATTTACGTAATGTTAAAATTTTTATTCGCACGTGTAATAAATATTAAAAGCTGTATTTTATTGACTCCTGCTGTGCAACGCACAGTGGCAGTTGATATCCTTTGAATTTGTTAGAGAGTGTTTGTTGCACGTATGCAAAAAACAAAAGCTGTTGCGAAATTTGTTATAGACCAACAAAATCTCGGAAATTAATAAATATGTAAATTGTGATTAAATGAATTATTCAAGAATCAAAAGATGTGAGAGAAGTATTTTCAAAATATTCCTTTGAATTTTCGTGATCATAGCAGCTATGTTAATTGACTTTGCTGTTGATGTAATAGAACTACGTTTTTCGTATTAGGAAGAACAAAAGGTAATACCAAATAAATTCATATATTTTAAATAAATCACAAAATCTTAACAGTTTTTGTAGCAAAAAGTAAAATATAATATACGAAAAATATTTTTAAAAGGGAATATTTTCAAAGTAAAATATTCTGCTGATGATGAAATTTCAAGATTTACAAAATATTGAGTGTTACTATGAATAGTGGCTGTTTAAAAAGAAACAGTTTGTTGGGAATGAATATCGACACTTAAAATAAGCACACCAAGTTCCTTTTGCTCCATTTTTAATTTCATTTTATAAATCTATATCAGCGGATACGAGAACACACTATTTGAATAAGTAAGGCCTTACACAAATAATAATATTGCTGTTAGGACACTTTTAACTCTGCATAAATTTATATAGTCTGGGCGCATTATGGTTTTAAAAATTAGCCCATATATATGAATATTGTTTATAATCGGCATACCTTCACTTTCTTTCATTGTATTTAAATTTTTTGTTCTCATCATTTTAGCAGACATACCAGTATATGCTTTGTACAAGTTTCAGGCATCTACCTATAACCCCTTAGAAGATATGGCCATATTTGTCAAAATTAAGTCCTCTATTGAAACATGCTTAATTTGTTAGATTTATTGTTCACACTTATTTTTATAGCGAACACATTTTTTAAATTTAAATTCTCTTAACGTTTCGTTTTACGACTGAAAAACAATATAAAGCAAGTTATATCTGTATAGGAACATCCCTTGTATTTCAGTTTTATTTTTAATTGTTTGTGCTTAGCAGACACAAAAATACTACTTATTGGGATTTAAAAACAAAGCCACGAAGGTGAAAGTTCTGTCACTATTGATTGCTATAGCGCACTCTAGTTTATTGACACAATGCAAATTGACGTGTCTATTACAATTCAAAATATCGGGTTTGAGTCGACAGGCTCAATAAAAAATATGCGAACCCCTACGCGTGTTCGACCGGGTCGTTCAACTGAAAATATCGCAGCCATGAGCCAAAGTGTTTAAGGAGCTCCAAATTTGTTAATTCTCGACGCTCTCAACAATTGGCGTTATCCAAAATCACCACATGGCGAATTTGGCGTAAGGATTCGTCTTTGATGCCTTACAAGGTTTAGTGCCTGGTGAAGGAATTGAAGCCGACCGATCATTTACATCTCCGTATATTCGCTCAATTCATTTAGGGACAGCTGGCTGGCTTTTCTGAAAAAAACATTTTTTCAAGCGAAGCCCATTTTCACTTGTCTTGGATCTTTTTCAACACTGTGGCTCACGGCTGCAATATGTTCAGTTGAACGACCCGGTCGAACGTTGTATGGAACATGTCGACTTGAATTTCACGATGAAATTCTTAATAGCAGTCTCAGAATTAATGAATATGTTGTAACGAATTTTACGAAATGTAAAGTTAACAGAGTCAACATTTTCAATTTCAGTAATTTTTTAATGAATTTATTTTAACAGCTGTCAAAACTATCACGTTATTTTTGTTGCCACAATTGAAAAACAAATTTCTTGTTAAAAAAACGATATATGCGAGAACCGCTTAAAACTGCTATATAAGCACTCCTAGCTAAGCAAATATATTAATGTAAGTTGAAATATCGTTGAGAGAATAGATAATAAAATAAGAAAGTTACCAATAGTCTTTAATTTGTGTGTATCGAAAGTAAATAAATCGTTAAATTTAATTTAAAGCTCTAGAGTGCTGTGTTTATATTTAGCAATAAAAGAACTCAATATAACAAAATATTTATTCAAAGGAATACACGTAATAATATTTTTAGCTGGGTTAACAAATGGCAAGAATCAAATCAAATAGTGAATTGGCTTTGTAAATGCCACCCAAAAATGTTACAGTATACGTGTGAATTAAAATTAAAAAAGAAGTTTTTCTAATTCACATTTTAAAAAACTTGTGATACACAAGCATTTTCTTTCCCCAGCAAAAGTTTAAAATTCGATTTAAACTTGTAATTTCCACCTGTTTTCAAGTCATCACTTATGAAAGTAATTTATAACGTACATTCTCAAGTATCGTTAATAAATGTATTTTTCGTTTGACTCGTTCTTTTTGAAGAGTGAATGATTAATGGCAGCTAGACTCTTAAATTTCTATTTCAGTGAAAAAATTGTCGTAAATTGTATAGTATTTTTTTATTTACTTTCTAAATAAATGACTAAGAAAATACAATTTTAATGTGACTCATAAATTTGTACGTCATTTATAAAAATAGAAAAATAGAAATTTTTAGTAAAATCATTTAAATTATATTTAAAGAAATCTTTAGCCTAATTTGGAGAGAAGAATATGTAAACCCTGATTTTTCTTTAAACTTGCTGAAGGAAATTTCCAATTAAATTAAAAGTCAATACTATAGTTAGAGTAAAGAAAACTTAAAACTAGATTTCTTTGGTTGCAAATTTCCTGTTTCCTATCTTTCCTTATGTTCTCATTGCAGTTCGACACACTACAATTAGATAACTGTTTTAACAGTGATTAATAGTGGGAATATTATTCTTGATTTAATATTTTTCCTAATTTTTTAAAATCAAAAATTAGCAAAACACTCACTGTGAGTCAAATTAGGAGAGCGGAAGACATAATGAAACTTAAAGCCATGAGTTCTTCTTTTTGGCTGAATGGAACTGATATGACTTGATTTTACCATTTAGTCGACTTAAGCACAACTAAAAAAAAATATTATTTATTGTATGTAAGTAGCGGTGTAAAGTTAGCCACCCGTTTTTTCTCCTTCACTATTTTTACTGCCTTTTAAATAGGTTTACCTATTAAAAATAAGTAGTTCTGTTATCTTGTATTGTATGAGGTAATATATTGGCGAATACAATTATAATTTCCATGAAAAAATCTCTAAAGTATGGAATAATTCAGCTACAAGTAGTGATTATTTTTTATTCTTTATAATTTTTTTTTATTCACACTTTCGCTTCTTGTTGATGATTTCGTTCGCATGTCACGAAATTTATCATGCTTTCCGAAAAGTAACGAAAACCCCTGACGTTTTGTACAGGACAGTTTTTTTTTATAAACGCGTCGATTAAATTAGTGAAAGAATGTGAATCTAAGTGAAAGAATGTGAATCAAGGTTTTGAAGGCTTGAAGTTGATTTAATATAGCTGCAAATTTTTAAGGTATTTGTTTATCCTCAAGTGAGATTGTTTGATCTTATGTCTCATAGATGCGTCAAAATATTATTGAATATTTAAACTTAAAACTACGACATCAAATGAAAACAAAAAATATTGCGTCCTTGTTTACAGTGTGATGTTGATGGACTAAGCACATTGTTCAGGTTACCAAAGAAGCTTTCAAGTGCCTCAGTTTTCGAAAACGGTGTAGAATATACTTCACTTCATTCGACCTTCGTGCTATTTATATCACCTATATCCATTTAAAATAATGGCATACAACTCTCATGTACAGGCCGGCGCGCCAAAATGCATTTTGGAGTTGCTCGACCGTATACAAAATAGGGCCAAGTGACTCACTATTTATTCTCAGAGTGTCGACGCAATGTGAGTTATATTTTATTGTTTTATCGTTACTATAATGATAAGTGACCTAATGCTTACTCACACTATTTTGCATTTAACGCGCTTTTCGTTGTGGTTGATTTGCGGGTGAATAGCACTACGAATTACAGGGATTTTTTTTTATTAGCAGAACAGTACGTATGTTATTAAGGTCTTATCTTTCACTTTCAATGTAGGAAAGTCTAGGTCGAATGCCCTCAAACACTACTTTCTCTTTCCTTCTCCCCATAACCTAATTTTCTAACTCTACATGAGTAGGGGTCATCTTAAATATGGACGCACTATTGCGAATACATTTCCGAAATTATTTAAATAAAAACAGCATTTGCCTCTTTAGGTCAAAGGTTTTATTAGAATTAAGAACCATATTAATTAAGAACCATTTATTGGCCGTCGTTTGGTAGGTTAATGCAACTGAGGTTCTGTTCTCCATTATTGCGCAACTTATTAAAATATCTTCAAAAATAGCTATTAATTTTTTTTGTAAGTGGCAACGCCTTTAATTTTTTAAAAATATGTTTTAATTAAAAAAAATTACTAAAAGTCAAAGGCTTTTCTTATATTCAGAAATGCAGTATATCATGTATCGTGTAACTTGGTTATTAAAGTCATATTATTTTGGAATAGTTATACACATTTCTTTTTCCCAAAAATGATTTAATTTGAACTCACAATACGGCATCTTGTTGTGCCTAATAGCCATTTAACAATCAAATAATAATAAAATCTTAATTTAAATATTTATAATTTGTTCAGCAAAACTATATATTTTTAATGGAGAGGTATTTTTAATAAAACAAATGGATTTTGTGACAATACAACAACCATACTTTTTTCATCGTATGGGGTCTTATTTTTAGGTTGCCTTTTTTTGCAATAGCTAATAAATTTTATTAAAAAAACCAATAACTATTCGGGTAAGATTGCAATTAAGCATGCCAAAACTTATTCTCGTAACATTATTTATGTTACTTACTGTCATAATATAAAATATAATAAAGATGATAATCCAGTCGACAATAAATATGTAACATTATATTATATATTTTTTGTATATCGAGGTTCTCAACAAGAGGTTTGTTTTTCAATTGTTATACTTAATGGAATTTCTTTTCGAAAATCGCATTAACAGTATTAAAATCCACTACGAAAATGGTGGTTCGGTTAAAGTTACATTTTGTAAAACAAAATCATCCTTCTGAGATCGTTATTAAGAATTTGGTCGTTAAATTTGATACGACAGGCTCGATACAAAATATGCGAACATCAACGCGTGTTAGTCTGGGTGGTTCAACTAAAAATATCGCACCCGTGAGCCACAGTGTTGAAGCAAATCCAAATTTGTCAATTCCTCGACGTTCTCAAGGATTTGACTTTGAAACCTTACAAGGTTTAGCTGATGCAGGAATTGAAGCCGACCGACCATTCACAACGCCGTAGATTCCCTCAATTCATTCAAGAACTACCGGCTGGTTTTTCTGAAAAAAATTTTCAGACGAAATTTATTGCAAACCAAATTTCTCGATTGTATAATTTCATATCAATCAGCAGTTAAGTGGCCAGCCAGATGGCGTGATTTAACACTATTTGGTTATTTTTTGTGGGTCTATTCGGAGCCAATAGAATCCGTTTCAGCCTCAAAACTCAAAATCCGTGAAGTGCTTAACGAAATCGGACCGTAATTTTGCCAAAAAGTGATTAAAATTTTTGAGAAAAGATCGACATCTGTTAGCGTGGTCGTGGTGTACATTTGCCAGATAGCATTTTTCCTTCATAATTGCCGAAATGTTTACGAACTTTTTTGTTTTATTTTATTTTATTTTCGAACTTCAACTTCGTGTTGAAAAACCGTTTATTATAAATTTTCATTATTTTTGGATATTTTATGAAACATGTAGTCATTTCTGATGAGTTTAATTTTCTTTCAAGTGCTATTATGAAAAATTCATTTTATTTTTATCTGTTCTGCATCTTCTTGTTTATATCCTAAAGCGTTGTTTTCCGCTTACAGATACTTTGCTGCATTCCAAAGATTGTGTTCTCGTTTCTTTATTTTATTTTATAGACAAGTGCATGAAAAGTATTAAAAATAAAATAAATATCATTTTAAAGAAGTTTTCTAAGTTTCATATATTTTTTTTTATAATACAGCATGAACTAAATTGAGTTTCTTTAAGCAAAAAAAGAAGAAACTGTTAAAAGACATGGATTTTCTCAACTTAGTACTGAAAATAGTTTTATGTATGAGATGTCATTTTCTTTTTCTTATATTCTAGCACATGTATAATAAGACTATAATCTTTGAAAATATTTAAATTAAGTGGAGATTATTGCAAATCTTCTCTTTGAAATAAGAAAATTTAAAAGGAGCATGAAAAACCGAAACAAAGTGATTTACTAAAAATTAGTTTTATTATTAGTTTATGTCCATAAAAATTAAAAATATGAATATTTATGGAGAAGTTTAAATTTAAGAGAGAATAACATATTTAAATTTTAATTCATAGTTAAGCAGATTTGTTTAAATACTGCTTGAATAAATACTGCTGCTCTTGTCTGTCTGTTTGTGAAAGCTTAAAGCTTTTTCTTAAGTTGTTTAGCATGAAGAGCCTGCATATGCAGCATCAGTAAGTCCATACCACCATATAGAGGCCTGTGAAATTTCCAAATTTTAGTGAATAAGACAAAAAATGAAATGAAGCCCAAAACTATTAAAATGGAGTTGGATTTGATGCTGTCTAATTGCGCTTAAGGGCTAGTAGAGACCATTTCTAAATTATACGATCTAAATTCAAAATAATTGATAATGACAAGAATTTATCAGAAAACCAAAAAATTTGGAGATTACAGAAGACAAAAGCCAATATTCGATGGACGCTAAAGTGTGAACAGATAGTGTGATTCGTTTTACATCCACACCTGGCTATGTAGCCTTAATCAGATGGTGGACAAACCATAATTTTATAATTTGGAACGTCATACATGCGTCCTAGGAAGCCGAAGACATAATTCTAAGCAACAGAACCACCTAGTTGCAACTTTAATGATTCCAGGGGAGGGCTGCAAACCATCACACCTTGCTAAAGAGTTGGAGACTTTCCAACTCCTGTCCAGAACACATGTCTAGCATGCTCACTGGACTAGATCATTCACTTAGGGTGTCATTAGCACTGAAATGATCCTGGCCACCATAATAACCATTGTACTGTTATGGGGCCGCGAAACCACAACCACTACGCTACTCCCATATAGGGGCCAACGTCAATGATCAGCCAGAGAACTATTAAATGTCTAAAGAGACAAATAATGAACTCTGCGGCTCACTGATCCCCGTGGAAATAAAGTGGAGTTTCGAGTTGACTCCCTGCCTGTCTTCAGGGGACTGGGCTCCCTTTTTCCCCAGTTGCACTGTGTCTGAATATTGGAATATCTATAAAGACCATATTTATATGCCCCTGGGGGGTAGAGACTGAAGACAGAGTGTGATTCGTTTTACATCCGCGCCTGACTATATAGTCTTAATCAGATGGTGGACAAACCACTTTGTATAATTTGGAACGTCAGATAGCCGAAGCCATAATTCTATGCAACAGAACCACCTAGTTGCAACTTCAATGATTTCAGGACAGGTCTGCAAATCATCACACCTTGCTAAAGAGTTGGAGACTTTCCAACTCCTGTCCAGAACACATGTCAAGCATGCTCACTGGACTGGATCATTCACTTAGGGTGTCATTAATAGCGAGATGATCCTGGCCACCATAGAAAACCATTGAATATGGGGCCCGAAACCACAACCACCACGATGCTCCCATATAGGGGCCAACCTCAATGATCAGCCAGAGAACTATTAAATGTCTAAAGAGACAAATAATGAACTCTGCAGGCCACTGATCCCCGTGGAAATAAAGTGGAGTTTCCAGTTGACTCCCTGTCTGCCTTCAGGGGACTGGGCTCCCTTTTTCCCCAGTTGCACTGTGTCTAGATAGTGGAATAATCTATAAAGACCATATTTATATGCCCCTGGGGGGAAGAGACTGAAGACAGTACAACTTCTCCACAAGATTAATTTTTGTCTGAATTTTATAAAATAATTAAAATTCCTGAAAAGCAAAAACGCGATTTGCACCAGCCATCAAACCATTAATTGAAAATCAAACATTAAGAAAAATCTAAATACGCTGATTAAGTAGTCAATAACGTTTTTATCTCAAATATTAAGTATGCAGTTTTTTTTTTTTTTTTTTTTTTTTTTTTTTTTTTTTTTTTTTTTTTGTTTTACATAAGTATTTTATTTTATTTCATGAATTATTTATGCCTCAGCGCCAAGAGAAGGCTTTATAGAGGCGAAACTGGCAACTAAATACTATTAACAATTAATAAAATAACTAAAAAACTAATAAAAATAAAAAAATAAAATAATAATAATACAAATATATCAATTTACCATTTATATAACTCAATTTGCAAGAAGGATTTCAATATTATCTAATAAATATTCTTTTATTGCTACTTTGAAGGTCGAAAGTACTGAGATGGTTTTTATACGATTAGGTAGGTGGTTGTACTCATTTGGACCAGCAAATCGAATCCGTTGCTTTGTTACTTCAAGCCGACATCTGACAATATTCAAGTTCATCGATTGTCTAGTAGCTCTTCCCGTATTTGTACCAACAAAAGAAAATTCAGTAGAGCTAAATCCAATTCTATTTAAGACTTTGTACACATATAGCAATAGCTGTTGCTTTCGAAGACCTTTTATTGGCAGTATACCCGTAGCATATCTTTGAAATAATTCCATTGTACTATAATGCAAAGGAAGATTGAAAACTATTTTTAACGCTCTGTTTTGGGCTGATTGTAATGAACGCATAGACGAATTCGATTTGTAGGCATATACTGCCGGAAGGTAGGTTAAGTGCGAGTGAATAATAGATCGATAGATCAACATTTTCGCTTTTGTGTCCAATTTATTTCTAAATTTACATAAAATACCAATTCCAGAGGATACTTTCGATTTCAAGTAATTAATGTGATTATCCCATGAAATATTACGAGTTAATAGCATTCCAAGATATTTAATACTTTCAGATTCCGTAATTACCTCGCCATCAATATGAACACTCATTAACTGATCATTTCCTGTTAGGTGTGGCCTAAAACGTACTAGCTTAGTTTTCCCTGCATTTAAGATTAACTTATTAAGTCTCAAATATTCGGACAAGATTGAAGCATCATACTCGACTTGATTTCTAAGTACTTCTTCATAATTATAATTGTATAGCAGGCAGATGTCGTCAGCATACATAAAAAGTTTTCCATGAAATGCAATATTTTTAATGTCATTAATGAAAACCTTGAATAGTAATGGACCAAGAACACTGCCTTGAGGGACACCACAAAGCACACCAATTTCAGAACTTCTAGCTTCGCCGATTTGCACAACTTGCCTTCTATCCCGTAGGTAATCTTCGAAAATTTCTAGAGATTTACCAGAACACCCGTAATACTTCAATTTTTCAATTAGTAGTATATGATCTACCAAATCGAAAGCCTTTGATAAATCAAAATAGACTCCTGCGCCACCCTTATGACCCATATCAAGACCGCTACATATGTAATCAATGACACTAACAATAGCTTTAGAAGACCCGCAACCCTTTTTGAAACCATATTGACGATCAAATAATAATTTATTTACCTCAAGATAATTTGTAAACTGTTCAGAAATTATCTTTTCACAGATTTTATCAATTATTGGAAGAACAGATATTGGACGAAAATTTTCAATTTTTTTCGTTTCTGGTGACTTAGGTATTGGTATAATCTTATGCTTTTTTAAAACATTTGGATATTTTGCATCTGCTATTATTTCATTAAATATTCTCGTCAATATTCCGGAAATATTTGACTTTCGGATTAATAGCATTTTAGGTGTAATATTGTCGTAACCAGATGTTTTGTTAATATCCAAACTTTTCAGTACAGATTCTATTTTTGAATTATCAATGGCATGAAAATTGAAGTTATTTGAAGCATAATCTAAAGTACGAAAGAAGTTTATATTGTCATTTTGTTCCACATGAATAGTATTTCTGATAGCACAAACTGAACTGTAGAAAAAATTATTAAATGCCAGAGCTTTTTCAACATTAGAAATAAGAACATCGTTGTTGGTGTCAATAATTTCACCCAACTGGTTGCTGTTCCTTCCTAACGTTTTGTTCAGAAATTTCCATGTTTTCTTACTGTCACCATTACATTTATTCAAATGATATATATAGTAATTAGACCTTAGACCATTGCTGCAATACTTTATAATTTTGCTAATTCGCCTTATATTATACGCGTTTTTCCTGCGCGATTTTAGCAATTTATTTTTAAAATTAATCAGCAAAATTAATTCCTCTGACATCCAAGGACACATCTCTTGGCGTTTGTTAATTTTTTCCATTGTAATTTTGGAACTTTGCTCAGCAGCAGTAGAAAGAACTTCCATAAGTCGATTACATTGTTCAGAAGAGGTATCCGTGATGGATATATTTAGATTTTCATCCAAGTATTGGCCAAACTTTATATAATCTATCCTGACTCTTTTATTAATTATTTCTTGTCTACAAAATTTAGTATTTATTTCGCAAAATAATATATTGTGGTCAGATAATTTGTTCTGAATTGAGTTTATTACAACCGTTTCAGCAAAATCACAAAAAACACAATCGATACATGATCCAACCTCAGGTCTAGTCACTAAAGTATGACAAGATACAAAATTATATTCGAAAAAGACATTTTCTAGCATTCTGCTCTGTCTCCCTTTAGACAGCAAGTCAACATTAAAGTCACCAACAAAAATACAGGATGAATTCTGAATTTCCTGAAGTAATTCTTGTAGTAAAACTAAAAACATTTCCATAGTACACTTCTGGGATCTATATAGCGACGTAATTAACAATGGCTTGTTATTTATTTTAATATTTGGTAGAGAAATACAAATTATATCTACAAAGTTTTTGCTTTGAGAAAACAAGACGCTATACCTTAGCTGTTGAGAAATATAGACCGTAGTACCACCATAGTTATCACTCCTGCAGCAGTGCTCAACCTTATATCCATTGATCGAGTACAAATTAACACAATGAATATTGAACCACGTTTCCTGAATCGCTATAACCTCAGGCAATAAAGTCAACGCAGCTAATTCAGATTTAAATTTATTAAATTTTTCAATAGATGAAATACTTCTTGCGTTAATTGACAATACATTTAAAGACTTAGATTTATCCTTATCAATATAAGCATTAAATGAATCTACATTAAAAAAGTAATTGCAATTCATAAGCATTTTTTTTTTTTCAATAAAAAATTTTCATTCTTAATTATATATTACTTAAAAAATTCAAATTAGACCAACATCCTCATCATCATCAGTATTGATATTCTCATTAAATTCAGACTGTTCAACATCATTAGCCTTTGCAATATTACGTCTCGCCCCACAACCAACAGTTTTTCTTAACAGTTCGTCAACATCTTCCATATTTTTTAACAAGTTTTGCTTTGATTTTTCATCTTTCTTGGCGAAGACATTACCATGTTTAGCATAAACAAATTTGAAACCAACTTCCCTTAAAGATTTAGCATATTTCAACAGCTCTAATGATTCCTTGCAAAGAAAATCGTTTAAAAATATTTTTTTCAGTTCTGGTATTTCTCTTAACCTAATCTTCTGTTTCATAAACAATTCCTTGGATTTGTTATTGTAAAATTTAACAACAATGGACTTTTTATCATTCTGCTTACCACCGTTTAAAAAATAAACATCTTTGAGATCATTACTATCGATGTTTGCACCTATCTTCTCTGCAATATTCAACACAGCATTATCCGCACTCACGTTATCTCCAGTTCTTAAACCATTGATAATGCAGTCTGTTTGTACTCTTACATTGTTTAATAAATGCACCGATGATTTCAAGATCTTTACTTCTTCTTTAAGTTCGTGGTTTTGTTTTTTTAACACTTTGATCTGGTTCTCATTTTTCTTTACACTTTTTAAAATCATATCATATTGAGACGACATGAATTTAATCGTTTCCCTTATTTCATCTAAATGATCTAATTTTGTTTTTATTTCATTTAAGTTCTGTTCATACATGTTCTCACTTGGCAAACAAAATTGACATTTATATTCCAAGCTTGGATTTTTTATAAGTTCGTCAAATCTCTTTTTATCAACTTGGCTGCAAAGTGCATGTAATGATCTTTCACAACCATCGCACTCTAGAGCTTCATCACTTTCCATTATCTCCGTTCTACATTGTTTGCATATAGATTTAGTTAAGAAATTTTAAGCTTAAAACGATACACTCTTGAGCAACGAATTTTAATTGAGAAAATTTACTATCAGAATGATGAAAATTTCATCATCATTTTTCACATGAGTTAACTCACTATTTGATAAAAAATAATATGGGGAATAATTTACAAGCAATCGATTATTAATTTGGTCTGCTACATAGCCCACAGCTCTTTTTCGTTTTTGCCTTCCTAAAGAAGGTTGATAAGAAAGAAATTGCATAATCATTTTTTTATTATTTTGAGATAAAAGTAAGATATTCTGTTCGGAGATAACAAAATAACAATTTCTGTTTAATGTCCGAATACTTTATTTGGTGTATTTGTAATCACCATAGGCATTTTTTTCTTCTTATCACTCTGATTTTGCTGATAATTTTCGCAGTTTGCATTTTTATATCGTTCTCCCTTCCATCGGTACTAATTTCTTATCCTCCCGTTTGTTTTAGCAAATCCCTGATGTCTTCTCGTGAAAAGCTTTTAGGACATATTATCTATATATTTTTTGGTTTTCAGTACAATTATAATGTCGCTAGATAATTCTCTGGCTTGTTTCTTCTGCTGACTCTATCGTATGGTTACGGCTTTTTGCCTGTTTTTGCTTAGTCCTTGAAGTAGTGATCACTACTACAGAAGTTTTGTGAGCAGACAGTCTACTAAATATGTCGACGTTTTGATTTTTTTTAATCCGACTTATATTGTATATCAAAATTAAAGTCTGATAGCTTAAGTCGGAACCGCGCTAGGCCTGAAGTTGGGTCTTTTAGATTCCCCATTCCTTTCAGAGCTCTGTAATCTGTGAAAACTGTAAAATGTCTTCCTAAAAAATATTACTGGAAAGTCCTCGTAGCCCTGAAAATTATTAGGAATTCTCTTTCTATAGCTGAGTATCCCTGCTTGAAAACGTTTGAAGTTCTACTAGCAAAACAAATAGGGTGGTCCTTTCTCGGCTTTCCCTGTGAGAGTACTGCGTCTAGAGGCTCTCTGTTGGTATCAGTTGTTAACAGCAAATACTTTTTAAAATCGATGTATTTAAGAATTGGGGGTTGATTATTGCACATTTGAACTTCTCCACGGATCGTTGACTTTTGTGAGCCCATTCGAATTTTACGTCTTTCCTTAGCAGGCTTATAAGTGGTAGATGTTCCACTACATTCGGAATAAATTTTCTATAATAGTTCACAAAACCAAAAAATGCGTGTAGTTCCTTGATGTTTGTGGGTGCTTTGATCTTTCTTTCACTTTCCACCCTTAATGAATTTTGCTTGACTCCGTTTGCCGAGCTTTTGTATCCAAGGTAGAGAATTTCTCTTCACAGGAATTAACATTTTTTGGTGTTCAGCTTTAGATTACTAACTTTGATTGCGCTAAGAATCTCTTCTAGTTTTTCTTGGTGGTCTTCTAATTTCCTTGCATAAATAACGGTATCGTCAAGATACATGAGACATTCAATTTCCCGCAGTATAGTTAATATGTGGTTCATGATGCGTTGCAAAGGTGCCGGAGCTCCTGTTAAACCAGAAGCCATTCTTTTAAATTCAAAATGCTCGAACCCCGCTTTTTCTCAGTCACGTTTATCCGCCAGAACTTGGTGATATTCACTTGCAAGATCCGTCCAACTTCTTAGGAATTTGGAGTATTGGTGAGTTCTATTTAATCATTTGAGCTCTTAGAATTGTTAACATAATGAAATATTTTATGAAATCTGAATCTCATATCATATGATTTTATATTATTTTAAATAATTCAAATTCAAATATATTTATGATATATTGCTAAACTTATGACTAAGCAGCATATACCATTATCGTTCCATTGTCTTTTTTTAATTGTAGCAATTCGCTGTACCAAATTTTAAAATTAACGAATAAAAATTGATTAGTGCAGTCAAAGCCATTTGTTGTCTATATTATCGTTCCATTATATTTTTTATCTGTAAGTTTTCATTTGCTGCACATACATACTTTAATTTATATTTATTTTAACTTATTTAAGAATCATTATAACGGGTTTTCAACAAGAAGCTTATTTTCTAAAACAAAAAATAAAATATCAAATTTTTATTGTATTACGAAGAGAAAAGTTTAGCAATTATGAATGAAAAATGATAGATGTCGATTCCTTGATCAAATTTTTTATAGTTCGTCCCGAAATATATTTGATTGGGTCCGTGTAGATTCTGTCCTTAACATAACCTCACAAAAATTAGTCGAGCGGTATTAAATCACACCATCTGGCTGGCGACTTTACAGCTGATTGTCGTGAAATTATGCGATCAGGAAATTTGGTTTGCAATAAATTAGTTATTTAACTTGCTATGCACGTTCCTGCTAAAACCACATGTCAGTGATATCCACGACCTCAATTATAGGCCAAAATTGTTGTTGCATTTGGCGATAACGTGATACATTGATCGTTACCATATTTCTAGCCTCATCTTAGGAAAAGCAAAGGCTTTTCAATAATCGGGCTAGGATTTTCAGAAGCCCAAAGGCGGCAGTTTTGCTTGTTGACATACCCGTACAAGTAAAAATAGGCTTCGCCTGAAAAATTATGTTTTAAGAAAAACCAGCCGGTTGTTCCTGAATGAACTAAGTGAATCCGCGGCGATATATATGGTCGGTCGGATTCAATTCCTGCACCATTGAAACTTGTAAGGCTTCAAAGTCAAATTCTTATGCAGAATTTGCAATGTGGTGATTTTCGATAACCCCACTTGTTGAGAACGTCAAGGAATTGACAAATGTGGACCTGCTTCAACATTGTGGTGCACGGCTGCGATGCTTTCCGTTTAACGACCCGATCGAACATGCATTGCCGTTCACCTATTTTGCACCGATCCTGTCAACTTAAATTTAACAATAAAATTCTTAATTACGGTCTCAGAAGAACGATTATTTTGCCCGAAAATATCATGAATTTTACGAAATGTAACTTTAACAGAACCACCACTTTCATAGTGGATTTGAATTATTTTAATGCGATTTTCGTGCGAAAGTGAATTCATATTAACAGTTGCCAATGCATCTACTATGAATACTTCATAATTTTGATGTTGTTGGTGTTGAAAAACAAAATCTTGTTGAAAAATCCTATACTTGTACTCCGATACATACAAAGTATACAAAATGTTTTTATATTGCTAACATAATATATCTTCATGCTTATACTTAATTTAACTTTATTGCGTTTCAGCTGATTGAGCTTTTTGAATGTGTCTCCTGAATTGAAAAGACATTTAATTTTTGGAGTTAATTAAGTTGAATTAGAAAAGTAGTAAAGTAGACAAACATTGTTTTTAGCGAAGCCCCCTCATGTGCAAAAATCATACATCGTACATCATACATCTCATGTAGAAAAGTCCTAACTCATAAAATTCCAAGTTAACAGGAGAACGTAAAAACACAACGAAATCTTCTATGCCAAAATTTAATATTAAAAACATAAATGCTTTACACCATTGTAATAAATTATTGTAGCAGGCTTTAGTTGCCAGAGAATATAATTTTGAAGTAAAAAAAAACTGAGTTAGGGCTTTTCTACATGAGACCAGTGACATATTCAATCATTGTCAGTTTCATTACGTTTAATTTTTACGTCATCTTCATACATATCTTGCGAAAATTTTTGTTGGAACATTAGAATTGTATAATTTCAGAGGCGTTAGGAATGTTAATGGAGTTTTAGCCAACAATCTGCACAAAAAATATTTTTAGTTTTAGTTTATATTACATATGTCAGTAAAGAAAATTATATACAATTTTTTACATCAAAATGATTATTGGAAATGTTAGAGGTAGAACTAATTTAAAGGACAGATATATTTTTCTAAAGGGCTGATGATTATAAAATTACTTTTTAGGGTTACATACTCAAGTAAAATTACCTATCGGGTTTTTGAACAAGAAGATTGTTTTTTAATTGTGGCAATACAAGCCACATGATAGTTTTGACATTTAGTTTTTTGACGTATTCATTGTAGATGCATTGGCACTTGTTACAATAAATTCAATTTTGCACGATAATCGCTTTAAAATAATTAAAATCCACTATGAAATTGGTGGTTCTGTTAAAGTTACATTTCGTAAAGTTCCTGATATTTTCGGACAATATAATTGTCCCTCTAAAAATGTTATACAGACTCGATGCAATACGTGCGAACACCAACTGGTGTCCAACTGAAAACATCGCAGCCATGAGCCACAGTGTTGAAGTAGTTTCATTTTTGTAAAATTTCCGCGACGTTCTAAACAATTGGGGTGATCAAAACCACCACATGGTGAATTTTGCGTAAGGATGTGACTTTGAAGCTTTACTAGGTTTAATTGGTGCAGGAATTGAAGTCGACGGACTATTCACATCGCCGTAAATTCACTCAGTTGTACTGAAAGAATTATTTTTTCAGATGAAATGCTTCACATAACTATTTGGGCTTCTGAAAATCCTAGGGCGATTATGGATTAGACTTTGCATGCCTAACGTATCACTGTATGGTGCACTGTGTGGTCAGGAAGCGTGATTGGCCCTTTTTTTGAAGATGAAGATGGAAATGCGGTAACGGTGAATGGTTCAAGCTATGGCGAGATGCTAACAACTCAATTTTATTCTATAATTGATGACGTAGATATTACTGACATGTGGCTTCAACAGGACGGTGCCACATGTTATACAGCCAATGAAAATATAACTTTATTACAAACCGAATTTCCTGATCGCATGATTTCACGACCAGTGGCCAGCCAGATTGTGTAATTTAAAACCATGGATTATTTTTAGTGGGGCAATGTTATGGACAGTGTCTATAAAGAGCCAACCGAATCGAATCGATTTCAGTCATAAAACTCAATATCCGTGATGTGTTTAACGAAATTGGATCATCATTTTGTCAAAAAGTGATTACATCTGCTCCTAGCCGTGTGGGCCAATATCAGATCATGGAACATTACCACTCCTCTCTCTAGAAGGCCTTCGGATACGTATATCCTCCGGTCACTCCTAGTTGCGACTTCAAAAACCCGGAGCAGACTGCAGCCTTCATTCCTTGCTGAAGATTTGGAGACTATCCAACTCCTGGTCCAGAACACATGAAGCTTAATATAATTAAGAACACGACGGCATTCGTACTCACTGGACGTGGACCATTCATTGTTTTCATTGTGAATGATCCGACCCACAAAATCAAACGGGGGTCACGACGTACACAGCCACCACGACACTCCCGAAGGGCCAACCTCAATAATCAGTCAAAGAACAGCTGAATACCTAAAGAGACAAATAGCGGAACTCTGGGGCTTTACTGATTCTTGTGGAAATATAATGGATTGTCCTACTAGCCTTGAAGAGGACTCGGCTCCCTTTTATCCCCGCAAGACACGAGTCTAGATGGTTGTGTGATCCACAAAGACTTATAAATTTGCCCCGGGAGGGGGAGCAGGCGATATTTCTGGTACAATGCACTACATGAATAGGAGTCAACCCCTGAGAACTAGTCCGAGCAAAAGAAAAAGCCTAAAATGGACAAAGACTCATCTTTCTCAGGATCTTTAATAATTTTTTTTTTGACAAAAGCTGCATAGTTAAGTATACATTGATTTCTGAGAAAATTGTTAAGCTGAATGAACTCTAATAACTTAGCTGTGCCTTTGCTAGTTGCTCCCCTTCTATCATTAAATTTTTCATAGTTGTCAGTTCAGTTAAGCATTTTATACGATGCAAACAACGTATTCGGCAATTCGTTATGGTAGCAAACCTCTTAATGTGTGTAACGTTAAAACCCAGGTGCAGAGATGTTGTTTATAAGCACAAGATACCGTTATTGAATACTATCTTTCTGCTGCTTGTGGCATGACTAAAATGTCTAATAATGGAACTTGCTGGGTGAAAACTCAGCAAGTTTGTTTGCGATTATTTGTATGTGATTATTTCAAAAAGTATCGGCAATATGAAGTATCGTAGATAAGCAAACATTGTTATATTAAAATGTATTTTGTTTCCCCCCCAAATAATAAAAAAATATATTATTCTGCAATTTTCCCTTAAACAAGCATTCTATTAACAATTTGGTTATTCATATGGTTGCAGAAAAAATTAATTAATATGAATGGGCGTAGCAGATCAAATTTCTTATGTTGGATACCAATAGTTGTGAGATTGGGTAAACTTAACGCTATAATGTGAATGTATACAAATAGAGAATTATTTTTAAACAAACAATAGAACCATAATACACACCTACAGAATTTATACAATATTCTAATAATAAATAAATATAGCCTACTTAAATACATTTAACACAAAGTGGTGAACTGTTAATGCCCTTAAAAACATGAAAATAAAAAATTCTATACTAAATTTTTACTTATTAATGGTTTTCATTCTAAGGAAACAAATAGAACATACAGATAAAGGAAAAATAAATATTTTAGTTTCAAAAGAACATAAAAGTTAGAAAATACGTGTGAAAGATTGTTGAAAACTTCAATTTAATTCAAGGCATGTAACAACTCCACCCCATTTAATACACTTTCTATTCTCATGAATTATTCAATTTTGATTTTGGTTTGTTGATTGTTTGTCAATCTAAATATTTTCCTGCTCTTATTTATTATCTTTTTAAGGGAAGTGCAAATAAAAATAAAAACCTGAGACAGCGGAAGTTATTTCTCATAAATATAACAGGGAAGGAATACAAATAAGCAAATCAAAGATATAAATATATTTTAAATAAAAGCCTTTGGTTGTTTAAATGTCTAAAGGGAAATTAAAATTTGTATTTCTTTAAACTTAAATTTATATTTGTTTAAAAACCTTTAATACAAAAACTGAGCATTGTAGCTAATGAAAAAAATGAATAGAAAAATTAAAAGAAATGAAACGACTAGGAAAGTAAATAAATATTTTCAAGCACTTTGATAATATTAACATGAAAAATAAATAATAACATGAAAAATTCTATTGATTTAAATCAACTGAAATGAACAACATATAATTTGAGCCAAAAAGTGCAATCAATCCTGGTGTCAGGCATCAATCAAATTCATTTAAAATTAAAGGATACTAATATAGTTATACAAGTATACTCGTATATGATATTTGATGTTTGTTTTAAAATAAAATTTTATCTATCATTTCTAATTCTAATTCTTACCAAAATATAAAAATGGTAAGAATTTTTTGAAAGCTACATTGCACATTGGTTTGAAAACATTTTTTTTTTTTTTTTTGGAAATAATTCGATAGCTCATGAAGAACCAGTTAAGAGGTATTTTTGAGTAAAACAGAAAATAGAACGTTGCATGAAAAATGTGTTTTAGATAGAAAAAAAAAAGAAACCAACTTTATTTGCAGGTGAGGTTAGCAAAGCTCCTAGAACTTAAGTATTTGCTATTTATACAAACAGATGGTCTCAGGAAAGCTTATGACTTCTAGAATAATAAGTTATTGACATTTTTTACGCGTGGCATTTTTAGATCTCATTTACCTTTAAAACCGTAAATTTCACGTCAAAGTGGTTGTTGGAGAAATATGAATTATAGAATTAGAATTGCCACAATATCTAAATGGATCTGAATGGCAAAATAAAATTTTTATTCTTTTTATTTTAACACATAAATTCCTTAAACGGGGAAAAAATGTTTTTACAGCTTTGTTAACTACAGAGCTGACAAATTCTTTTTGGAGTATATAGCAATACATGGAGCTTGCTTTGCACCATAAAAAATTTTGATGTAATTCATAAATTTAGTTTCAAAATTGGCTATGATTTGATAGGGCTGGAAGGTGAATTGTTGTAATTTTTGACGTCATATTTCTTTTATTCATATTTGCTATAGGTTGTATTTAAACTAGTTTAAAAAAATTTACCAATACCGAAGTAAGTTCCAATTATGGAAATAAAAAACCCATATAACTTTTTTGAGGAAAATTCTAAAAAAAACGGCTATTTAAAGGCCTGTAGCTTTTAAATGAAACATGCTACGAGAATCAAAAAGCTATTACTGTTCTGTTATCCAGAATAAAGGCAATGTCTTAGAATAGTAATCCGACATCAAAAATACTAGGTTAAGGTTGGTTAAGAATTAAAAAAAAAATTGGTTTAGCCTGATTATCTCCCAAACTAAAATAGGTAACTTAGACATGTAGATGCATTTTTTGTAGACATTTTCAAGGTCTACTTCAGTTCAACAACTCTTAACTTTTTATGACATTTACAATAAATGTTATACCAGACGTACCCAACTTTGTGGGTATACATAGAGGGCATCCTTTAGCCTAGGGGGCCGATAGTACTTAACTTCACTCAGAGATACCTCTGCTTGGTCTCTATTAAATAGAATAGCTTAAGTAGTTTTTAAGCTACCAAAATGTATCCAAAAAAAAAACGTTTGCAAACCAATGTGCGTGGCAGACTGCGTTAGAATGAGAGAAAAAACATATATACACCTCGCGTCATTTGAACAGCACACTTGTAAAATTTTAATTTTAAATTAATTTGAAATCTAAAGTTTTAATTTTAATTTAAAATTTTGCAAAGAAACACAGATATTACGTGATAAGATTTACATCTGTACCTGGCTATAGAGCCTTAGTCAGATGGTGGTCAAACCACTGGGAATAAAACGCAAACGTCATTCTAGCAACAGGTCTTTCCTAGTTGCAACTTTGATGATTCCAGAGCAGGGCTGCAAACCACCACTCCTTGCTGAAGAGCTGGAGACTTTCCAACTCCTGTCCAGAACACATCTCTAGCATGCTCACTGGACTGAATCATTCACCTGTGGGTGTTATTATTGGCGAGATGATCCTGGCCACTATAATCATTCATGCTTGGGGCCGCGAAACCACAACCCCCAAGATACTCCCAAATAGGGGCCAACCTCAATAATCAGCCAGAGAACAGTTAAATGTCTAAAGAGACAAATAACGGAACTCTGCGAGCCTACTGATTCGCGTGGAAATACCGTGGAGTTTCCAGTTGTACCCCTGCTGATTTTAGGGGACTGTGCTCCCCTTTCCCTCAGTTGCACAGGTCTAGATAGTCGAGCGTTCTCTAAAGACGAAAAATGTGCCCCCGGGGGGTGGGGGCGGTGGAGACAGATATTTAACAATTTTTACAGTTTTAAAATTATATACAATTAAACTCTTTTACATAACTGTCATGACAGTTGTATCTGTTTTAGCCTTCGCCGCACTTTTTCGGTTGTATATAGACCAGGGTTTCTTAACGCTCTCTAAGTTTGAAAAGGAGCTTTATAATGTTGAACTTTATTCCGAGATATTTTTGGCAGACATATCTGTCTTCAACAATTGAAGATCAATGGGCCTTAAGATCAAACTACATTTCAAATCGCCTTCTGATTGTAATAATTGTTATGGCATATAAAATAATAGTGGAGAATTATTTTCTATGTAAGTACACTTAATAGTTTTACACTGCTGAAAATACGTAAATGATATGGCTACATCTGTAACAAGATCCAGATTAACAAGTAAATTCTGCTATAAATTTCTTTGCTAGCCATCTTCATAAAACTGTTTTAGAAACAGGGGCATATTTTGCTTTATGTTTTTTTTATTGCAAAATCATACCTAAAGAAAGAAAGAAAGAAAGAAAAAAAGAAAGATATATAAAAAAAATCAACTAGAACGAGAATGCCACATTTTTCGATAGTAAACGCAATTAGACGCTTTTTTTTGCCTAAATATCGAAATTAAAATTGTGAGTGCTATGATTTTTGCCAGAGATCAAGCGACCCTATGTGTTTACAAAACTATATAGAACTAAGTAAAAATAGTCTTATAAAAGAAGACGTGTTGCATTTTGCAAAAAATCCAGTAAGTAAATAAAATTTGGCGGTGTTTGACAATTGTATTCTTCCTAAATTTTTCTATCTAATACTATGAATCAAAAATTCATAGAATTTTGCACACAGGATGTGCTACTATTTGACCGCAAATAAAATTTAGTCATTTTCCGGTTTGACTTATAAAAAATATTTTAAAAATATCTTATTTCTTGTTGTTGTTGTTGACAAATCTGTTGCCTCTAATGAGAAATTGTAAGAAAATAAGATGTTTTGTAAACTTTCCGGTTGCTCTTAATATGTTTTGTAATGAAAAAACGACAAGAAATGTGTGTGGCACATGGCCACACTAACTACGTCAGATTTAAAATTAAATTTGAAATATTAAACTTACAAATATTTTAAGTTTTCAAATAGTAAAAGTTTTGAAAATTTTAAGTCTTCTGGAGTTTAATAATCTTTTGTTAAGGAAATAAATTTTACTTTCAACAATCTTTTCTTTAACAAAAGATTTTATTATTTTTGTGATAATAAATACGTGCTTTAATTAAATTTTATTTTTGCTTATATGCATGGGAAAAAAAACTTGTTTTCTTAAAGGAATTTTCTATCTCATGGCTGCCTGGCTGGCTGTATTCGGCATTAACACAGTGCGGCCATTGACTTAACATTTCATGTTGAGGGAATAAAAGCAGACATGTTGTTTTTTTGTTTTTTTTTTGTTTTTGTTCCTATATTTCACCAAAAGTTTGATGAGAAAACTTAATGTAATTTATAAAGTTACAAAAACTTTATGCATACGTGCTTCTTAAACGATACGAGACGAAAACAAAATGTGCATATGTTCTACTTATACAAGGTAAGTTAATGTATTTAAAATGGAATATTTTAAAATGGAAAAGGTTTGAAGAGGAAAAAAAAAAATTAGAAAAAAGTATTTTACGAGGGTAATCAAAGAATTAGTTAGACCAAAAAACAAATCTTAAAGATACTTTGGAAAAATTTCACATATATCTTTTTATGCTACTTGAAGGCTTTTCTGAAGCAATTAGAAAGTGCTGTTGTCATTTTCCTCAGTGTAAACCGTCATTGCTAAATGTTTGTTGCGATGTGACCGGTGCACAATGGACCATTTCACGAGAAGACGGTCCAAAATATATTACTTTTGAACGGATTGTAATTTTGATACGCGGTGAGTTCATAGGCTTTTGTTTAAGGTATAATTTAAAATCCACTGCTTAGAAAAAAAGTTGTGTGTATTAAAAATACATTCTAAGTTTTAGCGGATTTTTGGTACGAAAGCAAAGTATTACAACTTGTTCAAAGAGTTTGTTTTACATAAAGTCTTATATTTTGAGTCACGTTTAAAACTTATACTTATTGAAAACTTAAATTTAATCAGATATGGCCAAGCTCTGGCCCTCGTGAAATTTTTAGTACGAAGGCCAAATGTGAAACAATTTGAGTTAAAAAATTAGCTCATTAAGTAGCTAACATAAAAAATACATTCATTGGTTCAAATTTACTTTAGATAAGGAGGTATTTAAGTCCAAAATAAACTTAAATACTACTCGTATATGTAAACTTGTATTGTAAATTGATTGTATTAATCAATTTATTAATGTACAAAAAAAATTTTAAAAAGATGAAATACATACAGATAATTTCTGTGTTTGTAAAAAATACTATTAATTAAACAATTTTAGTAAATATTTCTTCTTTATCTTCTAGAAACAGTTTAGCTTCTACGTCTAGTTCAATAGATATAGTTTTTCATTTTTGCCGGATATTGCAGATATAGGGTGCATAATAATATAACAATCAAGTCTTCGTTAGTACAATATCCAGAAATTTTTCTTGTGTTATGCTCGCGAAAGAATCTATAGTCTTTGTTTCATTTTTTTGTGCTTCTTCAGATAGATTTACCCATGGTACAAAATTGTATGAACTGTGGATGGCATATATCTCCAGGAATATTTTTCGTTGTAAAGTATAGCTGTTTTTTTTTGGTGTACTCTACAAATTTTCTCGTATTTATCTTTCGGCTGCATGCTAGAACTTTTAAAATAATACTGAATATCCTTATTAGTTCCAAATAGATGCTGCAGCTTTTGGATCTGAAAAAAATCTTCTTGCAATGTGTTCCCTTCCCCTTGCTATGGCTGATCGATGATTAGGCCTTGTTCTAAATACTTTTCATAAATTATATTTTTTGTTGTTTCTTTTTTTTCATTTTCCTTACTTTTTCTCACTGTTTCTTCGCCTAATGGACCAAAATCCAAATCATAACCCAATTTAAGAATATGCCTCAGTACCACTACCAGGTTCTGCCGCCAGTGCCGTTGCCGCCTCTAATACTGCCGCCTGTACCACTGCCGCCAGTACCACTACCAGGTCCTGCCGCCAGTGCTGTTGCCGCATCTACCCCTGCCGCCTGTACCACTGCCACCAGTACCACTACCAGGTTCTGCCGTCAGTGCCGTTGCCACCTCTACAACTCCCGCTTTTACCGCTGCCTCCAGTACCACTACCAGGTCCTGCCGCTGCCGCCAGTACCACTACCAGGTCCTGCCGCTGCCTTTTCCGCTGCCGCCTCTGCCACTACTGCCACAGCCATCTTTACTGCTTCCGCCGGTGCCGCTGCCGCCTGTACAACTATTGAGTTCCTACCGCTGCCCATCGCCTCAGCGAGTTGACTCCTCGTTCTTCGGCTATGATTCCCAAATGTCCACTATCAACCATCTACCTTGTAAGAGTTGAATAAATGAACTTGGTGATAAGTTTATAAAACATTAAGTGTCATTCCTTCTACGGTAACAAATAATTAAAAATTGCAACGAACCTGGCCCCCGCTGTCGCTATCCCAGCGACCAGCGAAAACGTGTCGTTACATTTTTTCCATTCGCATAAATAACCAAAAAATACCACAAATTACAGAGGTCAAATACCTTGGTATGCATCTTGATCGGCGCCTCACATGCAAAGGTCACATCGAATCCAAGTTAGCACAAATGAAGATGAAAGCCGTCCAATTAAGCTGGATTATTAGCAGAAACTCTACTCTTAGCTTGGATTGCAAACTTCTGCTTTACAAGTCGGTCCTGAAGCCAATCTGGTTTTATGGAATCCATTTATGGGGCACTGCCTCAGCTAGCAATATAGAAAAACTTCAAAGACGCCAAAATAAGATACTACGACTGATCACAGTTGCTCTCTGGCACATAAAAAACTCAAATATCCATCAGGACCTAAATGTGCCATCAGTTAGGGTGGAAATAGTGAAACATGCAATAACATATTTAAAGAGGCTCGAAACACATCCAAATCCACTGGCCCGTAACATACTTAATGACAGTGGTTACATTAGACTAAAAAGGAGGGATACTGCTTGTCTCCCTCAAACATCAGGGAGATGACCTGCCGATAATAGCAGTAAGCCTGAAGCATACAGAATTTTGTCTGGCACTGGCTGGGCTTGATTTTTATTTGTGGAACTTAGATATGAGTAATTATTGATAGTTCGATTAGATTGAAGATACAATAAATAAAATAAGAGAAAAAAAAAAGGATGCAAATTGTTTCGGCTTCTGTGTTGTATAATCTGGAATAAGTGGAATTATCTTAAATCTGTATATCATAAATTTAAATGCTGCTAGTTCGAGGTCACCTCCTAGGTTCGATGTGATGTGAATGATAGTTTCCGTCCTAGTTGGCTTTCTATAGATGTTAAACAATCAGTTCCTCGTGTTATTGTGATATCAAGATAATGCAAATTTCTTTCTTGTTCTTTTTCCATTGTGTATGGAATGTTATTATGGATTGTGTTTAAGTTTGTTAGAATTTTTTCGGAGTTGTCTTGTTCGAGGATGTATAAAATGGCATCTACGTATCTATAGTAATAAGTTATTCTGTATTTATGTGTAGTGATACGAGAAGTTTGCATGAAAATTGCCATGAAGATTGTGGAACTTGGGTTTCCCATGACGAGTCTGTCTTTACAATAGCTATTATTTCGGTGATGTGTTGGTGATTTGTTAACTGAGGTTTCTTGTGTTGTCACAGGAAACTAGTCTCGTATTTTCGGTTATTATGATGTCAGCAATAAATTGTAGCTTATGACTTTTAAGTTGACTAGACAAAGTCAACACAATCAAAAGCTTTATTTTTGCTCTCTTCGTTAATCATCACATATATTTGTTATTGATTTCTGCTAACTATCAATTATGCAACGAATATAATTTGTTACTTACGTATTTCTAATTAACTTATTTTTATCTGTTTAAAAAAACGAAAAATATGAAATTTAAAAAAAAAGCTTTACAACGATTAGCTAAAATTACATGTTTTTGTTAATTGTGGAAAAATTTTAAATTGTTTAACAAAAAATTAAGAAAACAAAATATTTATAGCCTTATAATATATTTTATTTATTACTAGGCTATAAAACTGTACTCGCATTAACTCATTTAGCATTTTTTTGGCTAAATAATTATGTCATGATTTTGGTAATAATTCAAAAAATCTTGGTTTTCGTGTTTCTTATCAGCGGCATTATAATAGTAAAGTCATGTTTAATTTATAAGCCTTCAGTGAATTTATTTATTTTCAAAACATTCCTGCTGTGAATTTCTAAATTAGTGGACACTAAGGAGTTGTGCTCAAAAGGCACATTAACACAAACGTATATAGATATTCATAATAACAATGTTATAATTTATTTAAGTGTTTTCAATTCGCAGTTACTCTAATCATACAATGCCACATAAAATATAAATATCGCTAAATCGTATTCCAGCTTGAATTCGTATTTCATTCATGGTTACGCTTATAATACGATAAATGTTTTTATTTACAGCATTCCCCTGTGGTATGACAGCAGAGTTTTATATTTATTTATTAGCCGTCTAAAAGGAAGTAGGTCATTTGCTTTTTATTAAAAAGCTCATATTATTCTAATGAAAGGTTATTTGCTTACCTAGTTATTGCCTCTTAGTGTTAATTTAAATCATTTTTACTTAATTTTAAGGTCAAATAAAATGTTTTTATTAAATTAAGAAATATTGTTTGTTAATTGCACTGCTATTAGTGGCAAGAGAGATGAGTATGTATTTTATAAAGGCTTTATAATGTGTTATATAAAAAATTTTTCAAAAGATAATATTTTTCAACAAGGAATTAGAAATACAAAAAAAAGTGCCAAGTGCGAATATTATTCATACACGAAAAGTTAAGATTTATATATGCCGTACCTTTTAATTTTTAATTTTATCCTTTTATTAATTTATACACAAAGAGTTGCATATCCATATCTTTATTTAGTTTTTGTTAAAATATTTAAAAAGCTTACGTTTTATTTTATTATTTATCTCGAATTTATATATTTTCATTTAATTTTATTAGCACTTTAAATTATTTTTCTAATAGCAATACAGACTCCGGGTAAATTTCAAGCGTCTGTTTATAACAGCTTAAATGGTGAGGCCATATTCATTAAAATCATGATCTCTTCACAATAAATATTAATTTACGTTCACACTTACTTTTATAGCGGACATATTTCTATAAACACAGTATGAATTTTAACTGCCTCCTTGCTATGTGTGAAAAGCTAAAGTCCTATAGGCAAAAATTACGTCACTATCGCGACACTCTTTGTAATGGGTTTTTCAACAAGAAATTTATTTTTTAATTGTGAAAACTACAACAACATGATAATTTTGACATTACTTTTTGGACGTGACGTATGAATTCAAATTCGTACGAAAATCGCATTAAACTAACTAAAATCCATTATGATTTTAAAGTTATATTTCGGAAAATTCGTGATATTTTTGGATCATATAATCGTCCTACTGTGGCCACTATTAATAATTTGGTCGCTAAATTTGAGTCGACATGTTCGATACAAAATGTGCGAACACCATTGCGTGTTCGATCGGGTCGTTCAACTGAAAACATCGCAGGCGTGAGCAGCAGTGTTAAAGCAGATTCAAAGTTGTCAATTCCTTGGCGTTCTCAACAATTGAGGTTATCCAAAACCACAACATGGCGAATTTTGCTTAAGGACTTGACTTTGAAACCATAAAACGATCAACTGGTGCAGGAATTGAGGTCGACATTGCCGTAGATTCGCTGAATTCTATTAAATAAAACCGGCTGATCTTTCTGGAGAAATAATTTTTTCAGATGAAGCCCATTGTCAACAAGCAAAATTGCGGCATTTGGGCTTTTAAAAATCCTAGAAAGGTTATTGAGAAGCCTTTGCATGCTCAACGTGTTTCTATATAGTGCGCTATGTAGTCTTAAGGCGTGATTGGGGGCCCTTTGTTCGGATATGAGGTTGGAAATGCGGTAACGGTCAATGGATACACTATAGCGGGATGTTTGGTTTACCACATCACTCAAAGTTACTTAAAAGATGAAAATGTAGACATTTCAAAGCAAGAAAAAATTACGTTTTCGCAAGTTAAGTTAATTAATGCAATCAGACTTTCCAATTTTGGTGAAATTATAGCGATCTTTATATGTTTATCACATATATAATGCGCCGTAGTAGAAAAATGTTTAGTTTCTTCAAGTTTTTAAATTAATCGCACAATTTTGTTTATATCTTAACTGTTTAAATATATGGATACCCTACATTTATAACTCCATAAATTTGCATTTCATTGCTAATTACACCATAAACTGACTGTTTAACTTTTTACATCTCAAGAAAATATACTCTGACGGACCCTACCACCCACATCACCTTGAACCACCCTATTAGCCAACTAAATTTGCAGCATTTAGACATATGATATACAGACTTAAAATATTTCCATTTACTCCCGATAAGTACACCAAAGAACTCAACATAATTTACACAAGACCATAAATATATAGATTACCTAACCTTTATCAAAAAGAAGCTGTGCTCACAGCATTAAAAATTAGCAACGCTCTATGACATAATCTCAGGAAATCGACTGAAACAGCTGACAAATTTAGTTTCAGCGGAGTCTACAGACAGACTTGTGTGTACTGCAAACACATTTATATAGGACAAGCTAGACGAACACTTAAAACAAGATTTACAGAACGCATACGCTCATACAAGCGAACAAAAAAACTCGAAATTTACTTTACACTTTGACAGTTACGGTCACACACCAAGGAAAATAGACGACATTACTATATTTTTGCAAAAAAAAGGACAGAAACATGGAAATCTACAAAACAAGAACTTTTAACAGTGACATTATAAATTAACAGGCAAAGACGACCTTAAACACAATTTTTATACCTCTTAAACTACTTATACACTCGAACTATAAGCACCCTCAGACAGACACACACACGTACCTGAATAATAATGAAAGACAGAATATTAAAAATTAGCACCGCATAAAATCCCAGGTGGCGGGCATTCAACCTAAATGACCTAATGAAAGACTACCTAAAGAAAGAACTACCGAACACTGATTCACAAGTACAGCTTAGAACACGGTTTGAGAATGCTGTCTTCACATCGAAAGCTTTCGCCGTTTATATCGAACAAATAGCCAGTAAAGAGGGAAAGGAATGACAATAATAATTAACTTCGCTTAAACTATTCATTTTAAAATCTTTTAAATGAAGTTTGACCGTCATAATATTAACATTTTTGTAATCAACTCACATGAAATATTTTCTCTTCTCAGGTATAGTTTTTGGAATAGTTTTTTAGATCTATAATATTTTTCAAATACGCTATTTTAAGCATACAATTTATAGATTAATGAAACAATTTGCTGGTAAATATCCCAAAAAAATTCATATTTTCTGGAAATACATCTTCATATGGCAGGATGAAATATCTAAATTTTTAAGCTGATCTGAATTTTCTAATATAATTATCTTAATTTTATCAAAAATCACAAAACTATATGCTTGATATAATGGGTGATTAAGATTGTATCTAGTTGTCGTGTAACTTAGTTGACAAAAATAATAAAAATTTATTGTAACGAATGTTGGATTTTCTTTTTGTGACCACTGTGAAATTAATATTTTCTTTCTTTAAATTATGTTATAAATTGTTATCAGTTAGTAAAATTGTATCTACATTTAAAACAGCAATAAAAATATTTAATTTGTACAAAAACTCAATTAATGCAAATAATTTTTAAATTCAAAACTTATGACCAAATTTGAGACCATAGAAATTGTTTTTAATAAATGTTTGTGGTTAAGAAACACTATAACTAGAAAAAACAAGATTTGCGTTTTATATATTTTTTGGCTACAATATTCTACAGAAGACAGCAATGACAATGGCATATTCGAATAGAAAATAATATTCGTCTAGCTGTTGCGGCAGCAACTTGAAAACTGAATTCTTGAGCTATAATAAAACGCGGCTTGTTGTTTTCTTATCTAAAATAATTATATTACAACTATTTATTTTATTGAATTAAAAGAAGCAAACTATAAAAAAGACTTACTTAGCTCTCTTCTGCTCGGCGTTGTTTCTAGTATTGACATTAATTTAATAAAAAGGAACAAATTTCAAACAATTACTTCAAATGTAAAAACTCAATATCATAGTAACCTGATTATCAAATGAGAAATGTTTTTTCCATAAAAATAATATTACTATTGAACAATTCAATCGAGTTATTTAATAAAAAAACAAAAATTCATAATTTCAATTTAATTCTCAACACTAGCAAAAGCAAATTTATTTAAGTGTATAAGATTTGGCCTCGAACTGTGCAATTATCTATGATCATATCAAGCTAAGTCTTGGTCTGAAAAATACCATAAGCCACAAAAATTTAATACGTTTTATTGCCAAATGCTAGATGCTTTTATCTAACTTAATGGACTTCCAAAATGTTAGTTTTTATTTTCGGCGAAATTGACGATTAGATATAGCAAATGCTGCTGCCGCCATATTTCATCACACGCAAGTAAGGATATGATCATATTATAGGCTGCATCGCATTTAAGGAATGTAAATATTTCTATGTTCTTAATGATGAACAAAATTATCCAACGCTAAACATTGTAACCCTCACTGAGAACTCGACACAGTAATCTACAAGCTGACAAAGTTTGTAGAAACAGCAGCAGGAAGAAGAGACGACAAAAACCTAATTGGAAGTGGTTAAAAATCAAATTCTGCCCATGCATTAAGCCCCAAACGAAGCCAGAGTTTCAATTTTGCCATAAAAGCCATGTTTAATATAAAGGTTTTTTCAAGAAGAAGTTTGTTTTCCAAAACAAACTTAAACAAAAAATTTAGATGAATAAGATGAATAACATTTTTATTGTATTACGAAGGTCAAGATGATATCTGCCAAATCTCCACCACGACTACATTGACAGATGTCGATTCTTTCATAAAATTTTTTAATCATTTTTATTTGGGATTTCTAGTTTTAAGCCTGAAATCGATTCCATTGCCTCCGTATAAACTCTGTTCTTGATATAGCTTAATAAAAAATAATTTAGTGGTGTTACATCACACAATCTAGCTGGCCACTTCACTATTGATTGTCGAGAAATTTGATTTGCAATAAACTGACCATTTCATTGGCTGTGTGACATGCGGCACCGTCCTATCAGTGATATCCACGTCGTCAATAAAACAAAATTCAGTTGTTAGCATCTCGTTACCTTATTTCCAGCCTCATCTTTAAATAAAAACGACCCAATCACGCCTCCAAACCACATCGCGCACTTCGTTGAGCGTGCAAAGGATTTTAATAACCGGTCTAGAATGTTTAGAAGGCCAAATGCGGCAATTTTTTTTGTTGACATACCCGTACAAGTGAAAATGGGTTTCGCCTGAAAAAATGACTTTTATAGAAAAATCAGCCGGGTGTTCCTGAATAAATTATTCGAATCTATGCGATGTGAATGGTCGGTCGGCTTCAATTCCTGTACCAGTTGAACCTTGTAAGGTTTCAAAGATAAATCCTTACGCAAAATCCATCATATGGTTCTTTTAGATAACCGCAATTGCTGAAAACGTCGAGGAATTGAAAAATATGGATCTGCTTAAATACTGTGGCCCATGGCTGCGACGTTTTCAGTTGAACGACCCTGTCAAACACCCGTTGGTATACCCACGTTTCGTATCGAGCCTGTCGACTTAAATTAAACAACGAACTAATAGCTGTCTTAGAAGGACGATAATGTTGTACGAGAATATCACGAGTTTTACGAAATGTAACTTTAGCAGAACCATCATTTTCATAGTGGATTTTAATTATTTCAATGCGATTTTCGTGCAGCATTGAATTCATTGTAGGAATTGTTCTTGCATCTACTATGAATACGTGAAAGAAACTAAATGGCAAAACTATCATGTTGTTGGTGTTGCCACAATTGAAAAACAAACTACTTGCTGAAAAACCTGCTATAGGAACTCAATTTGTTTTTATAACAATAGAATATTATTTTCCTCTTGATAATATTTGACTCCCATGAATTAAAAATTTGTAACAAACTAAACTAAAAAAATTATTATTAACCTTAGCAATGATATAACAGCATGCAAACACGCTATCATCAACTTCGTTTTTCTATTGATTATAACTATAAACGTGCTAGTCTGGTAAATGTACTGTAAAATGAAAGCAAAAAACTTTGAACATCATCATAATATAGAAACAATTTAAGCCCGAGTATTTTGTTGCAACATTTGTGCGCGTGTATTCGTGCTTCACACTAGATAAAGATTTAATTGAATGAAAATGTGTTTTGTGCGTGCATAACGAAACTCAAATACCCTTTTATATTTCAAAATGTGCGGGAACATGACTGTTAGCGCGACTTCTAAAGGCCACTTGAATGAGATGGTTTCACCGATTTTATTTCGGTGTAGCATCGGCTCTGATTCATTGTTGTGTTGCCGCCTTCGCCATTTTCTTTTTTTTTATGTAATTCTTTTGGTACGAGGACAGCAAGCAGTTTAGACGAGATTATCTATAATAAAAATTTCCACAATTTCCTTGCTAACAGAAATTTTAATAAATTAATATTTCATAATAATTTGTAATAATTTGTTGTGTTTATTATTTATTGAGAATCCAGAGGAAATTGTTGGGCCTGGTCGACTGCCATTTCAACAATGACTGTGATAATTCTTAACATGTGAGTATTATTATCAGGGCTCTCAGATTTTTTCAAATTCAATTCCCTAATTGAAAAAGTTTAATCCCCAAAATCCCTGACAGTCAGTTTATTTTATCTCGAAATGTTCTCTTGAAAATAATGTTATTATTATAAATACTAATACTCTGCCTGCTCTTCAAATGATAATCTAGCAGCATTCTGGTATGTACAATCGAAGGTTTTTCCTAAATTAATCATTTATTTGTAGCAGATTATATATATGTTTTGACATCGCTTAAACCTTTGCGACATTTCCAATGAGTGTTTAAGCTGAAAATTCATATATTTCCCGTTTTTAAAAATGAAATCGAAACTACGTCTTAAATGTTTTCCCAAAATAATACCTAAATCTGTTAAATCTAAAGCAGTGGTGGCCAAACATATAAATTTGTAGCTGTATGCTTGTATTAGAAATGGCAATAGAGGAAGTAAAAATGAAAAGTGATATGCAACTCACCAGATAATTTCTGTTGAAACGTTTCTTACGAAGAATTTTGTAGCATAGATATATAGGCGCCATAGCATATATATATTTTAGAAATATTTAAAAATAAAACTCTCAAAATCTCCCAGGGAGATCCCCAGTCCCTAAACACATTCTTGAAAATAAAAAATCGTCATTTGGGATATAAATCCCATAATCCAAGCAAACCCATAACTATGCGTTGGCATGTTAGAGTACTTATAGAATATTGCAACATTTATTCCTTTTAATAACCGTTTTGTTATATTGAGTTATTTTATTGCAAAATAATAATGCCGCACTTACGAGTTTTAAATTAAATTAAAAATTTATTGACTTTCAATACACACAAAATAAATACAGTGGTAACTTTATTGTCTTTACTCAATGATAGCTCAATTTGAATCAATTCATTTTGCCAGCGTGTGGTGTTTCTATAGCTGTTTTAAGCGATTTTTTCATATACGGTTTTATAGATTTATAGTTTTGTAAGAGACCCTGTAGGTGCCCCTGTAGGCTAGAAGGTAGTGTACTAGCTTATCAGTATGGGGGTTTTGGGTTCGATTCTTAACAAAGACCTTGGTTTTTTTCCACTACAAAAATAAAAATTGACTGTCGGTGGGGCTGCTCAGCGATGAAGGCATTGTCACTGATCGCTGTGCTGTCTTATTATACGGCAGTTAATTTCCGACTATCCTTCTACTTTCACCACCTGTTTCGTCTCTTTTCTATCCCTTTCCTAAAGAATGTAGCATGGTACTTGACTAAAATAGGCATTGTTGCCTAAGTGCTACTTCTCTTTAAAAAAAAATAATACTTGGAGAAGAATATTTATTATATTGTTACATTTATTGCTTCAAATAAGCATTTTATTATTTTGAGTTCTTTTATTGCAAAATGATTAAATTAAGATAAACGATTTATTTACTTTCTGTTTACTCGCTGATGACTCAACATAAATTCAATAAACTTTCCCAACAAGTTGTTTTAAGGAGTTCTCGCTTATACAATAATATTCTACTTTAACATCACTTCATATTGTTGTTGTTATTATCATTTAGTTTGGCGCCTGGTTGACTATGTATTTTGTTTTATTCTATGTTTGTGGTTTTTGTTTTCTGTTGTTTATCGTATTTGGTACAATTTCATATAAGCATGTTGTTGTTGTTTTATGTGTGTAAGATTTCTTAGAAAAATATGCAGTTTGTAAAATGCACGGTGAGTCGTTTCGTTTATTTGTTTTAAGTGATAATTATTTTCTTTCCAAACTTAATGAATCATCTTCATATCAATATATATTATAGTTCTACTTTTGTTTCTAGATATTTGATTTTTAAAAGTTTTTTATTTCGCAGTTAATAATACAAATTTTATGCATTTAAGGCGCTTTTATATTTTTTGGCGGAAATGTTAACAATTTTTAAAATTTTAGTTTTTTTTAAATAAAAATTTTTATAGTATTACAAAGAGAGACGTCCGGCAATTATGAATGAAATATTATATCTGGCAAATGTCCAACACAACCATGCTGAAAAATGTCGATTCTTTTGTCAAAGTTTTCTAGCCATCTTATTTCGTTAATCAATCGATTCGATTAGCTCCGTAAACACTCTGTTCTTAACATAGTCCCACAAAAAGTAACCTCGGGGTGTTCAATCACACGAACTGGCTGGCCACTTAATTGCTTATTGCCGTGAAATTATACTATCGGGAAATTTGGTTTGCAATAAATTGATCATTGCATTGGTTGTGTGATAAATGGCACCGTTCTGTTGATACCACATGTCAGTGATATCCACGTTGCAATAATTGGCCAAAATGGATATGTTAGCATCTCGGGATAGCGTGTCCATTGACCGTTACCGCATTTCTAGCTTCATCTTCGAAGAAAAAAACGGCCCAATCACGTCTCTAGATAACATAACGCACCATATAGTGATACGACGTTGAGCATTCATAGACTTCTCAATAATCCCTCTAAGATTTTTAGAAACCCAAATGCTTATTGACATACCCTGACAAGTAAAAATGGGCTTAGTCTGAAAAAATGTATTTTTTTTAGAAAAATCTTGCCGGCTTTTTCTGAATGAATTGAGCGAATCTATGGCGATATAAATGGTCGGTCGGCTTCAATTCCTGCACCAGTTGAACCTTGTAAGGCTTAAAAGTCAAATCCTTAAGCAAAATTTTGGATAATCCCAATTGTTGAGAACGTTGCGGAATTGACAAGTTTGAATCTCCTACAACACCGAGTCTTTCGACTGCAATGATTTTAGTTGAATGACCCGATCAAACATTTTGTGTCGATCCTTAACGACCAAATTGTTAACAGCAATCTCAGAAAGATGATAATGTTGTCCGAAAATATCACGACTTTTACGAAATGTAACTTTAACAGAACCACCATTTTCATAGTGAATTTTAATTATTTTAATGCGATTTTCGTTCGAAATTGAATTCATTGTAATAATTGTCAATACATCTACTACGAATACGTCAAATAACTAAATTTCAAAACTATTATGTTGTTGATAAGATTTACATCTGCGCTTGGCTGTAAGCCTTAATTAGATGGTAGTCAAACTACTGTAGAATGAAAAGCAACGTCATTCTCGCTCTAGGAAGCCGAAGACTAATTCTAGCGACAGGTCATTCCTAGGTGCAATTTCAGCGGTTCCGAAGCAGGGTCGTAAACTACTACTCCTTGCTGAAGAGTTGCACACTATCCAACTCCTGGTCCAGAACTCATGACTAGAATGCTCACTGGATCCGGATCCAGGTCCCCTAATCAAAATCATGAGGGGCCGCGAAACACACAGCCACCACGATACTCCCGAAGGGCCAACATCAATAATCATTCAAAGAAACAGCAATAAGACTAAAGAGACAATTAGCGGAAACTCTGGGGCTTAGTGATTCCGGTGAAATAACGTGGAGCTTCCAGTTGACTCCCTGCTTGCCTTCAGGGGACTGGGCTCCCTTATACCTTCGAACGACACAAGTCTAGGTGGTTAAGTAATCCCTAAAAACTGATAAATGTGCCCACGAGGGGGGGAGGTGTTCTGGTTAAAAAACACATTATAACACCATGTAGGTGTGGCTGCAGCAAATACATTTTTAGTGATCGCTGCGAGTGTGAATTATTGCCTTGTAAACAATGTAATTAATGATTGCCTATGCAATCAGAATAATCAACTCACAGTACACTACACCAGTTTAAATGACTACATACGCACTTTACAATATTTTTTCAAATTCTTCAACAAATTTTTAAAACACCTAGTTTTCAAATTTAGAGATGAAAATAAACAAAACATTATAACATGACTAAGTAAGTATAGGGCATGTGTAAATAAAAAAAAATTTAAGTAAAACTAAATTTTTAAAAACATCGCATGGAAATAAAATAATTTCTTGCATCCTTGTCAACTTGTGTTCATAAACTTTTACACATAATAAAACTTTGCTCCTTTATGTCCTTTTAGATTAAACTAAAAGTTTATACAAAAATCAACTGGCTTAACCGCAATCACAATAATTTTATGTTGGACTTTTTGTGAAGTACTATCCTCTCTTGTTATTTTTGTCTTATGTAAATCATGTATAAAATGTTTAAGTCAGAATTCTAATAGCATGAACATCCCTTTTAAACAAATTCCATTACAAAAAAAGACGTAAATTTATTTTTTTTGTCTGTTATTTACATAATATGCAAATTAACACATCGCACAAAGTTGTAGGTGAAATATTACGTTTTTAAAAAATATAATTTATCTGTTAAAGTATAAAAAAATAAAATGCTTTCGGAAGAGTACACAAAACACATCTCCTCTTTGTGTATTTTTTTTTTGTAACAAGTTCTAGTGGTTTCAACTTGAGTATCCTTAGCAAAATTTGTTCTCTTGTTTATAGTTTTCCTGAAGTTTTCGTTGTTTTTATAACTAAAAAAAAAAAAAAAAAAACAAAATAAATATTTTACATTGGGATACTCAACATAATGAAATTTATGTAATTCTTCTTAATATAGTTTTGAACGAAATAACAAACATAATTTAAATTTTCTTTTCGTTTTCTTATAAGGAAATTATACTTTAATATGTTTGATAATAATTATGTCATACAGGATTTTACTTAAATTCACCAGTTCAACAATTCTAACTTAATTTTGATTATTTTGTTTAACACGCACAAAAATATTTGTAAATAAGTTTTATTTCTTCTTAAATTTCGAAATTTAAAATGTTTTAAAGAAAGCATTATAAATCAGGGATGGAAAGGTGGCTTTTTTATGATATAAAAAATTGTTTTAATATTAAAGTTTTATGAATCCCTGAATTTTAAATAAGAATTTATTTATTTACTCTTATTTTAAAAGGTGAAAGCAAAACAAATTATTTTTTTTTTAATATCGGTTCAACTTATTTAATTAATTTAATTAAATTTAATACTTTTTCAATTTAAATCAGAAGGAAAATATTAGACATATAAGTATACAGCGCTGGTGAAAATTATGCTCACAAGTAAAAGGAAAAAAAGCGTGTTACTATTGACACCTTTTTCACTAAAATACTGCCAAAAGTAATAGGTAAAGTTCGTCAAAAAAATGGCCATTGTGTGAATAATTTCGGCCAGGGCTGGATATAACCACATACATATTTATAATTAATTCGTTCTAATTTATTTAATTTAATTTATTTCTGACAAATAATATTTACATTCATTAGATCAATAATATACATACATATATACAAAGAGTTCAAGACTATGTCTTTTCCTACTTAATCATTACTTGTAATATAACATATATAATTTCAACAACACATAAAACTACAAATAAAAGGAAAAATTGTCAACAAAACCCATTTGAAAATTCTTAAATAACTTACTCTACCTTAATTACTACCTAAACTAGCGCTAAACTATTGATATACTCATACTCTGAATTTAGACAACGGAGATAAAAGCTACGCGAAAGTCCATCTATCTTGGCCTCCACTAATTCTATATTTGCAATCTCATGAAGCCTGCGAGTAGAAAAATGCCAAGGAAGATTGAAAATCATCTTTAACAATTTATTTTGTGCAACTTGGAGCTTTGCTATGTGACAATTTGCGCACTTCCCCCAAACAGGAGATGCGTAAAACATTACCGCATGAAAAATAATAACTTGTATAACCAACTTGTTTCTGACGCTTAGTCTCGAGTTTCTATTCATAAACGCATACAATAGACGAATAATTAAATTTATTTTATTTCTGACATATGGAATGTGATCTTTAAACTTGAGTTTAGAATCAAGTATAACTCCTAAATATTTAACTTTATTCTCCCATTGAACCAAGGAAGTGTTCAATTCAATGCTTGTTTGGGGAACAAAGCAAGGTTTCCTTTTCCTAGTGAAAAATATTGGCTGCGTTTTGTCACCATTTAACAATATTTTCCATTTATTAAAGTATGCTAAAATTTGAGATGTCGCTCTTTGCAAGTTATTAATAATGTCTACCGCAAGCACTCCAGAGCAGAGAACTGCCGTATCATCTGCAAAAACTGATAACGTGCAATAATCCATTTCAGGGAGATCATATGTGAATATATTGTATAGTATCGGCGAAAGACATGAGCCCTGAGGGCAGCCAGCAGCGACATTATAACTTACAGAACTATGAGAGCCCACATGCACTCTAAAAGTACGAGAAGAAAGAAAAGCTTGAATGATTTTAATCAAATTAACAGGAAAATTTAGTCGAATCATTTTATAAACAAGTCCATCATGCCACACTGAATCAAAGGCAGCCTTGACATCTAGCAGTACCATTCCAGTTGATTTCTGATCATTAAAATTAGATTTAACTAAATTTTTTATTCTTAGAAGAGCTTGCACTGTACTATGTCCACTACGAAACCCAAACTGAAAGGAAGGAATTATATTGTGGGAGTCAATAAAATTTATTAATTTCCCTTTAATAACTTTCTCAAGGATTTTGCTAATGGAAGACAAAAGACTTATTGGCCGGTATGAAGAAGGACTATCTGGTGGCGTATGAGGCTTTTTAATAGCAATGACTTTGGACTCTTTAAACTTATTTGGAAAATAACAAAATTTTAAGCATGCGTTAATAATAATAGTTAAATACTTGACTCCCCTCTGAGGAAGGGCTTTCAAACATCTGTTATTAACACCATCAAGTCCTGGCGACTTTCTTCGTTTTAATTTCCCTAAAATACAGGAAATATCTGAACTATTTGTGAAAGCATCAAGCGAAAAGTTTGGAACTAGCGAACGGAACGATCGAATTGTATCATTAACTAACGAAACTGTACCACTGTCACTAAGATTAGCTGATACAGAATGATTCACAGCAAAGTTATCAGCTAATACCTGGCATTTTTCGGTATTAGTGGTGTAACGAATGTTATTTTGCTTCAGAGTAGGTATGTTTTGGCACCTCTTTCTTAAAATTTTTGTAAGATTCCAAAACGGAGGAGAACATGTATCTAACGTAGGTAGAAGGTAATTCCATGATCTGTTTCTTAACTCGTTAACTTCTTCCCTTATTATTCCATTAAATAACTTCATTTCGAGCAGATCTTGTGGGTCTTTAAATCTTTGCCAATTTCGTCGCACTCTGTTCCTTTGCTGAATTAATCTTCTCAGATACAGGAGAAAAGGTTTCCTTCTGCAAGAAATCGCCTTTTTTGGCACACTAGCATTTAATTCGTTCTAAATATTTTATTTTTGATTGTTATCGACATGTTTTTTTCTTCTTAATTTTCCATTAAGACCTATTTGCTCTTGCATTAAATCCCTGTCCTACAGACTGTGCAAGTATGTAGCAACTATTCCTGTTGCCTTAATAACAGGACAATCAATATGTAATATTAGAAATTCAATGGAATTTAAAGATAAAGCTAAGAGAATTGATGTAAAGATAATGATAGATTGTTTTCATTTGCTTTAAGAGAGAAAATGGCAGATAATAGAACAAAATACGAATATTGAGAATGAATTATTTTTACGTATTCTTAAGTTTTGGTATTTTTAATTTGATAATAGGATATATATACAGAAGGAGGACCTCTCTGTAAGAGCTCTCTATGAGCTCTCCAGCATCATTAATTATAGCTTTTATTGTAATAGAGGAATTACTAGATTCATGTATTAGTAAAATGCATATTAAACCGAAGATTATCACAAAATATGTGGATGATTTATTTTGTATAGCTTCGAATGATGCAGTGGATGATATTTAGTTAGAATTGAATAGTTTTCATCCGGATATTAAACTTACGATTGAAAGAGAGTTAGAATCTAAACTTCTATATTTAGATATATTGATAATAACAAAGAGAAATAAGTTAGTATTTGGTTGGTATAAGAAACGAACATCTTTTTTTTTTTTAAGAGAAGTAGCACTTCAGGCAACAATGATTATTTAGTCAAGTACCGTACTACATTCTTTAGGAAAGGGATAGGGAAGAGATGAAACAGGTGGTGAAAGTAGAAGGATAGTCAAAAATTAACAGCCGTAGTGCTGGAAGAACTATTAATTTTTATTCCAAACATCCGAGAAAATTGATAATAAACACGGCGAAAAATATGACAGACAGTATATTGACTATAAGTGATAGAGAATTTCATTTAAAGAATAAGGACACCATACGAGATATACTTAATGACAATAATTTTTTCGTAGAATTAACTAACCGATTAATAAGACAATATGGTAACCATAAACATAATTTATAAATTTAATTTAAATACTACGGCAGAATCAAGAATTTATAAATCATTAACTTATGTTCCTGGAATAACAGAAAGATTAAGAAAGTGTTAAATATATGACACTGATAGATAAATAATTGCAAACAAAACATATAATACATTAAATAAATTATTTAGGCAGTATGAAGGATAAAATAGGAAAAATGGAAATATCTGATGCAGTATACAGGATATCATGTGGATGAAATGACCAGGTGAACTGTGACAAAGTTTATATTGGGACAACAAAATATAAACTTAAAACAAGATTAGCTGGTCACAGATGTGACCAAACATATAAGAATATTTCAACAATATAATATTTCATCCTTATCTTTACATTGTAAGAAATATAATCATTGTTCAAAGCTGGAGGAAGCATCAATATTAGATATAGAAAAAAACTGTAAGAGACGTTATATGTTAGAAATGTTAGAAATTGTACCAAATATAGCGCAGAATTATAGGTACTTAATTCAAAAGACACATAGTTTGATATAATTATTTCATAAGAAAGAATTTGTTATTTTCATTGTTTTTTGTATATTTAAATTTATGAAATTTTAATTTTGTATGTATGAAGAAAATTATTTTACATGTTTTTAATTTCTTTGAAATTGTTAATAATATTTGTTAAAAAAAAATAATTTCCTGAAGAAGCTTTCCAAGGGAAAGCGAAATATTGAAAATATACGTGTTAAATTTAATTAAAAAGGCCCTTATAAAAATTATTACTTATTTATTTAATAAATATTTTATTTTAAAGTAAACTTAGGAAATATTTAAACTGAACTAGAAAGAATTTCTGAAGAAAATTTATGCAAATTTTGTATGTTCTTTCAAATTTAGAAAGTTTTGCCATTTTGTTGTCATTTCTTTCGATGAAAGCCGTCATCACTGCCTCTTTATTTGGTACGACAGGCGAGGGCTTTGAATGCGATGAGATAATTATCAAGTCGCCTTTTAAATAGTTGTGCAGAGTAAGTATTAGGTCTGTTAGTATAAATAGTGCTGGGTCTATTTATGCTGATTAATAGTCCCGCCACCTGGCATTTTATGCAGAGCAAATTTAATATTTCCGTCTTTTATTATTTGCTTGGGAAGTGCGTCCGTCTGAGAGTGTTTTTCTTTTGTTGAAGTGTGTGAGTAGTGTGTGATCAGATTTACATCCGCGTCTGGCCATTAAGCCTTAATCAGATGGTGGATCTAACCACTGCATAATTTGGAACGTCATGCTCGTCCTAGGAAGCCGAAGCTATAATTCTATGCAACAGAACTTTCTAGTTGCAACTTCGATGATTCCAGAGCAGGGCTGCCAATCATCACTCCTTGCTTAAGAGTTGGAGACTTTTCAACTCATGTCCAGAACACATGTCTAGCATGCTCACTGGACTGGATCATTCACCTAGAGTGTCATTAACGGCGAAATGATCCTGGCCACCATAATAACCATTATACTGTTATGGGGTCGCGAAACCACAACCACCACGATACTCCCAACCTCAATAATCAGCCAGAGAACAGTTAAGTGTCTAAAGAGACAAATAACGGAACTCTGCGGGTTACTGATTACCGTAGAAATAAAGTGGAGTTTCCAGTTGTACCTCTGCTGATTTCAGGGGACTGGGCTCCCTTTTTCCCCAGTTGCACTGTGTCTAGATAGTCGAAGTTCTATAAAGACCATATTTATGTGCCCCAGGGAGGAAGTGTGTGATTAGTGTCAGTGGTGTGAAAATTATGTCTGAGGCCGTGTTTACCTGTTCTTGTTTTGTAGATGTTCATGTTTTCAAGAATATCTAGCTTCGCAATTTTTTGTTAAAATGTCTAATGTGATAGATTCATCTATTTTCCTTGGTGTGTGTCCGTAAGTGTCAATGTATAATGCAAAGTAGAGTCTTCTCTCTTTCGTTTTTACGAGCGTATGTATTGCATAAATATATAAATATGTTTACAGTTACAAATAAGCCTGTATAGTCCACTGGAATTATACGTCTCAGAGTCTTGCTAAATTTTAATACTTCTTTGTGACAAAGTTATATTAACTAAACTATATATTTCTGGTCCTGTATTAGTAAACGTGTATGGTCGTGTTGTATTGTCACTTTGTCTTCTTTTTCATGTTTTTATTCTTGTAATGCCTAAGAAGTGGATTTGCGAACGTTGTTTTTAGCTATGGCGCAAATTATGTCGAGTTCTTTTTTCTACTTATCTCGTTAAAGTGGGATTTTCTTGTCTGTGCATCATATGCCTAAATGTCGGGTGGTTATAGTTCGAGGTAATGTGGATGATAGTGTCCGTCGTAGTTGGTTCTCCATAAACAACAAAGTTTAGACAGTCACTTCTTCGTCTTCTTATTGCAATTTCAAGATAATGCAAGTTTTGCCATTTTCATAAATTCGTTCAAAACTATTTGCTGGTTATCAACAGGACTATATCTGTGGAGTAGAAAAGCTTTCTGTTGAAAAGAATTTTTTCATTAAATTATGTTACAGCACGCTATTCTCTAACAATTTTTTAGATTTTGCTTCTTAAAATATTTACATTTATTAACTTGGGAAGTCACAATTCTTCTCATAATAATTAAGCACTCATTTCTAGCGAAAGCTGTATTTGCACACTTTATAATGCATAGCACTCATACGCCTGTCCACACAAAGAAGATTTGAAAGGAAAGAAATAAATTTAAAGGAAAAAATAAATATAGACACAAAAGTAACGTTATTTTATATAATATTTAAATATCCTACAGAGTATTGAATGAGTAATGAGTGTATTACGGTATCGGGTTTTTCAACAAGACGATTTTTTTTTCAATTCTGACAACACCAAAAACATGATAGTTTTGACATTTAGTTTTTTTGACGTGTTCGTTATAGGTGTATTGGCAATTGTTACAATGAATTTAATTTCGCTCGAAATATAAAATAAAAATAAATAAAATAATTAAAATCCACTATGAAAATTACGGTTCTGCTAATGTTATATTTCGTAAAATTCGTGATATTTACGGATAACATAATCGTTCTTCTGAGACCGCTATTAAGAATTTTTTCGCTAAATTTGAATCGACAAGGTCGTTCATCTGACAAGATCGCAGCCGTGAGCCACTGAGTTCAAGCAGTTCTAAATTTGTCAATTTCTTGACGTTCTCAACAATTAGGGTTATCCAAAACCATCACAGGGCGAATTTTGCGTAAGGAATGTCTTTGTAGCCTTACAACGTTCAACTTATGCAGGAATTGAAGCCGACCGATCATTCAAGAACAACCGGCTGGTTTTTCTGGAAAAGTTATTTTTTTCAGACGAAGCCCATTTTCACTTTACAGGGTATGTTAACAAGCAATATTGTCGTATTCATTTGGTTTTCAGAAAACCCTAGAGCGGTAATTGAGAAGCCTTTGTATTCTCGACGTGTATGGTGCGCTATGTGGTTTGGAGGCGAGATTGAACCGTTTTTTCTTTTTCGAATATGAGACTGCAAATGTGGTAACGCTTAATGGTTTACGGTATCAGACAGACGGCGCTGACAGAACGGCGCCACATGTTACACAGCCAATGAAAACATCAATTTATTGCAAACATAATTTCCCGATCGCATAAATTCACGACAATCACCAGTTAAGTGGCCAGTCAGATCGTATGATATAACACCACTGGATTGTTATTTGTTAGGCTGTTAAGGGCAGAGTTTCTGCGGAGCCAATCGCATCGATTTCAGTTCCGTGATGTGATTAACGAAATGGAACCGCCAGTTTGCCATAAAGTGATTAAAAGCTTTGATGATAGAAGCAATATCTATCAGCGTGGTCCTGGTGGACATTTGCCAGATATCATTTTTCATTCGTAATTGCCGAACTTAATCTAAATTTTTTGTTTTATTTTGTTTTAGAAAACAAACTTGTGGATGAAAAACAGCATCAAAAAGGACGTTTGAATAAGTTTTTAGCTGTGTTTTCGATTTATCTTGATTTGATTGGCAATTACTGATTATATCTGTTATTAATACGATACGTAAAGTAATAGCGAAGGATGTTAAAGTTATCCAAAGTGTAATTTCTCTTACAATCAATAGAATTTTATTTAAACTTTAAAAGAGTTAATGAAAAATTTAAATAACTTTTATTACCAATTTTATAATTTATTTAGTTTAGTTTAGCCTTGAGTTTCCTCTTTAGCAATTTCTTAAATTATGAAGTTTTTTGTTTAGAAGCATAAATTAATATAAACTAAGACGAACTTTCTATGAATTTTCACAGTAATTAAAGAAAAAGACTATAACAAATTTTTTTTTCTATTAGCTCAGATAAGTGTTTGGTTACTTAAGTTGCAAGCTGTGCATGGAGTTAAACAGTGGGAAGAAAACAAAAATTCTCATTGTAATTTTATTTTTTTTTAACGCGTTATCATAGTTTGCCTTTGAAGTTCTAATTGGCAAAAGCTAAAATAATAAATAAAAAAAATTTTATAATAACAAAAATGCAAAAAATCCTTAAAACTTTAGTCACTTGGACACTGCATTAATTGAGTTGGTTGCATATCATTTTTGATTTTATACAACTTTTAGTTTTCTTTGAAAAGATTCCACCAATTTTTTGCACAAATCAGGCATTCTTTGGCTTCATTCCTTCTGTGTTGTGATGCGGCCTTAATCTGTTTTTTTCTTACTGCGCAAATTTGTTTTTTATATGATGGCCAAGTTCGTCTTATAAGTTGCTCGTTTACGTTTATTGATGGACTTTGTTCAGGGGTTTTGATGAATTTAGGGCAGTTGCAAAGCAGCCAATTCTTTACTTTTAGTGACGTATATTTAAGGACGTTGTCTTGGAAAAACTTTAAATTATCTGCAATACCCAACATTCTTTCTATAAAGGAAATGACAGCTGAAACTGTTATATAGCTCCACATCATTACTGGCAAGCCTTCACACGTCACTGTTTTTTAGTGTTTTTGTATTAAAATTCTTAATTATGTTTACGCCAGAAATAACGCCCACCGACCATGGAAACCAAACGAATTAAATTTACTTTTATTCGTAAAAAGAACCTATAACATATTTAAATCTTGATAGGAAAAGTCAACATAACATGGCATATAAATATAATCCTGCTTCAAAACGACAACTCTTTTGATATGTGTTCGTGCAAAATGCAAGCAATCCTTTCTATTTTTGACACTGACACATGTTTTTTTTTTAAGGGACAGTCGATTTAAAACTCTTCTTATTGCTTCCGCATATACTGCCTTTCCGAAATTGCTTTTAACAATTGTGGCAAGCTATGAAAAGGAGATGAATGGCTGTACTTCTGTACTTCGCGAGCTATAAACTTCTCAGCTTTCGGTCTTTTTGCAAATGCGCGTTTTTCATTTGTAATTCCATTGTCTTCTTTATATAATAATGTAATGATATCGTTTTTTAACGATACGAAAGCGATTTATCTATGAGCTTTATCTTCTATATAATTTTCATAACTATTTCTGGCGCTTTCAAGTTAGACGAAAATTTACTATGACAGCAAATATTCATATTTAAAGTGAAATCATCTCTATAAAAGAATAAATCCTGATAAAAAGCCGTTGAACCTTCCGACTTCTACAAACTGGCCTAAAAATAAATGCTTTACTAGACTCCGTTTAACAAATACAAAAATAACACATCAATATTTGATATCGAGGGACGCTCAACCTGTATGCCTATTCTGTAGAAATTCTTTATTAACAGTTAATCATCTTTTGGATGACTGTCCTTCCCTGCAACACATTCGTATAAATATAAATAATTCAAATAGTATTATTAATTTATTGAAATATCCTTCCATAGATAATATAAATAATATATATAATTTCTTAAAACTCATCTCTTTTCAAAATAGACTGTAAAATTAGAAGTTGTTTATTTTTAACAAAAAAGTTCATTCTATTTAAAATCATTTAACATTTAAATTGTAGCCAATAGTCTTTTCGTTCTTAAGATTTATTATAATTTTAATTATGTTAGATGAAATAAATAAATAGATAGATAAATAAATAAATATTTAAAGTGAGGATTAAGGCGCGCTGTTATTCGTTATTACAAGTACAACATCCTTGTACTGTCTTTGCAGATATGCTACTGCCAGAGTGAAAATCGACTATTTGTGACAAATTAAATTTGTTCTTAAAAATATATAATCTCAATATCACACTGCTTATTTACTCGTAGAAAAATTTAATATTCCCAAATATACAATTTTTAAAGTTAAACAAAGTTTCTTTTTATTTTTTGTCTTTTTATATCGGAACAAAGAAAAATATTATTAATAGAAAATAATAGAAATTCTTAAACAGCTGTAAGGAAAGAAATGTTTTCTTTATTTTATAGGGATCCTTTGTTGCCACTGTTAAAAGTGAAGTGATTTTTTATTCTGAATCGCGATTAACATTTTTTTTAATACATTTAACCAATTAAAAGTACTTTATTTTTTAAGAATAAGTATATCATGATAACTTAAACTATTACAAATGGTATGGTTGCTGCTGTTATCAGATATCGCTTAAAGCCATATAGGTGACCAAACAAGAGTTAGGCTGTAGGAGCTATCCATCTCAAGAAATGTGTCTATTAAGTACTTTCTACTGAATATTAATATTTGTAATATTGTATTCAATAATTGTTTGTATTTTGCCAGTATTTCGGCTTAAAAACCTTAATGTTTAGTCTAGAAGCTAGTAGTCCAGCTCGCTTCTATGCTTGTATAATTATCATATTTTTTAAGGAAAATATTTCTTCTTATATACTAATTCTTACGATTATTTGTTTACAAAAAGGCTTAAAATTATTCTTATCAAATATTCTTATGCTAAATGTGGGAAAACAATTTTAAAATCTTGTTACAAACAAATGTGTCTTGCTTAGATTTTAAAAGGAAATAATTAAGCAATACAGCGAATTACTGGTTACAAACTGCGTAGAAATTTTATACACACACAACAAGAATTTGATATGCTGTTTACTAACTGCCTGGCATGCAAGACAAAAAAAAAATACATGTATGCTGTTTATCATCTGCGTAGTTTTCTAAGAAACCGTTTTCTACAAAAAGACAACAACAAAATGTGATACAAAGGGAGTAGAAGATCCTTAAATCTTCTAGACTTTAAATGGACAAATATAAATAGGGCAGCGTCTGAGTGGATAATCAGTCAGCGTAAAATTAAACCTCATCAAATAAAGACGTGCATTTGAAGTAAATTGTTCTGAAGTGTCAACTTTGTGTAGTTAAAGTCAATAAAATTGTTATAAATTTAAAAATTCTATAAACTGGTGTTATTTATTTTGCAATAAAGAACTCACAGCAAAACGTTTTTAAAAGGTATAAACGTAACAATATTTTAATAAAATATTTTTCCAGAAAAAATATGAAGCGTCGCAAACATAGCGAGTATTAGCATGATTATGTTTACTCTCATTTGAAATATAATACACTCACAATTAAATCGTTGTGTATTGTAGAGGTTTGAACTCTCACGAGCATTCCTAATTCTATTTATATATTTATGTTTTTCTATGCCCATCCGCACTTGAAATATAACACCCTGTATGTTTGGTTGATTTACAGCAAATAGATTGTTAGTGATCGCTGCTACTGTGACATATGACGCCTCGTAAACAAAATAATTAATGATTGCATAGAAAATCACAACAATCAACTCACACTATATTGTATCGGTATGTGTTTACGTATGCAGGCTGTAATATTGTCTTGGTTTTTTGCGTTTTGTGTCTGAAAGAGCGTAGCGCTGAATCTATATTAGTTTTCGTTACGCCTGTTTGTCTAAATTTCGTACTATTAGATATAAATATTTTAGCATATGCATTTTAGCTTCTTGTTTCTGATTTTTAGTTTTACAAAGCAACGTTTGCTTCTTCAGTTCTTTAAGATGAAAATATGATTCATTTTCGTATTTTGTGGAACATTTTAAATTCAATAGAAATCCTCTATTTATTCAGGAACGACTTGATAGTTTTGCTGAAAGAAAAATTTTTTTAAACGAAGCTGCATTTGGGCTTCTGAAAATCCTAGAGCGATTATTGAGAAGCCTTTAATCGCTCATCATGTCACTTTATGGTGTGCTATGTGGTAAGGAGGCGTGATTGCACCGATTTTATTTTCGAAGATGAGGCTGGAAATGCGGTAACGGGCAATGGCCTGTTATTAACGACGCGGATATCACTGGCATGTGATTACAGCAGAATGGCGCCCCATATTACACAGCCAATGAAACGATCAATTCATTTCATACAAATATTAGGTGCCCCTGTAGGCTAGTAGGTAGTGTACTAGCTTGTCAGTATGGGGGTTGTGGGTTCGATTCCCAACGAAGACCTTGGTTTTTTTTTAACTACAAATTAAAAATTAACTATCAGTGGGGCTGCTAAACGATGAAGGCATAGTCACTGGTCGCTGTTCTATCTTCTTATACGGCAGGTAATTTCTGTTTATCGTTCTATCGTTCTACTTTCACCACCTGTTTTATCTGTTCTCTTTTCGTTTCCTAAAGAATGTAGTACGGTACTTGACTAAATAGGCATTGTTGCTTGAAGTGCTATTTCTCTTTAAAAAAAAAAACAAAAAACAAATTTCCCGATTGCATAATTTCACGACAATCAGCAGTTGACCAGCCAGATCGTGTGATTTAACACCAATGTTTTGTTTTTTTGTTTGGCCATGTTGGGTACAGAGTCTATACGGAGCCAATCGAATCGATTTCAGGCTTAAGAATTAAAATCCATAATGGCATAGTACCGCCATTTTACCAAAAAGTTCTTAAAAAGTTTGATGAAAGAATCGACACCTGTCAGCGTGGTCATGGTGGATATTTGACAGATGTCATTTTTCATTCATAATTGCTGAACATTTCTCCTCGCAATGCAATCAAAATTTGAATTATCTTAATCTAAATTTTTTGTTTTCTTTTATTTTAGAGAACAAACTTCCGGTTAAAAAACCCTTTACGTTTACAATAAAGCAGTCATATTGTCATAGACTTGTAACTAAATATTTATTTTTCAAAGAAATATCTATAATTTAACTTACTGCTTAGTACCGCAAAGCAGTTATTTTGGAACAATTTTAATTCCCCTTTTTATTAATGGTTTCCCAAACTTTATCCAATTCTCCAACATTCTGATGTAAACAAATGATGTCAAAATTTTCTTCAGTTATGTGAATCTCTCGGTTCAGTTATTGTTGTAATCTGACTTGATAAACTTTCAAAGTTGATGCGATATAAACTTATTGAAATTGAACCCACTGAAATGCAAGTGCATTTGTTTTTCGAGGAAAAACTGTTGGATATTGACTACATTTTAGGGAAACTTCAGTTGCAATTAGTGGAATATATTTTAGATTTGGGTATTTTGATGGACACCAAATTTAGTTTTTTATTTCATCTTCACGTGACCGTTAACAAGGCCAGAAGTGTAGTTGCTTTCATTTAAAGGGGTTAATAACGCGTACATAATAAAACAGTTATACACATCACTTGTTATATCAATTGTAGAATATGGTTCGGTAATATGGGAGTTTAAAAACAATTTCTAATTTTCTGCCCACGAGGTTTAACATGGCAGTTCATCTTATCATTGCAGACTAAAATTAACCATGTTGCCCAGGCTGAAAAGCCGCAGAACAATGATTAATGTATCTTATGCAATCAGTTTTATTAATGGAAAAATTGCTGCAGAATTGCTGATTTTTAAAATCTGTTTTATTGTTCCGCTTCGTTCAACTCGATGTTATCAGTCACTGTTCTTACAGCTTTGCGGATCCCATTTGAAGAATTTGTAAAGATTAAATGTTGTAAAGCGTAATATATTTGTTTATTTGAACGACTAATTGTAGTTCTGTAAGGATCACCTCTTTAGACTAAATAAATATATAAATCTGCCCGATAACATCATATTTTTAAAAATTCGCGGCATGTATGTAGTAATGGATCTTAAAGAATTATTTTCTTCAGATTCCCATTTTAAAATGCATTTGTTTTTATTTTTTTTGTATAGTTTTTTTTTATAGTTTAAAACTACTTTATTTTTATCTAGATTGATTCACTGTTTCCCACTTCTAATGTTGCAACTTTTGTGAGTTAACACTGCAGATTGGACATTTTCTATAATTTTGTGTGTTTAGTTTGAGTTTCTTTGTTTTAATTATTAAGTTTTAATGGAATAGCATTAGTATTTTGTTGCTAAAATTTTAGTTATAGAAAGTTTATGTTTCCGGCCATTTTTGAAAGTAAAGCAATTAATATAAATTCAATTTTTTTTTATTAAAGAGAAAAACGATGAAAGGACGCAGATGTAAAATCTTCGGATAATAAATCCTTTTTTGAAGAATCAAAATCAAGTATTACAAATCTATATAAAGCACTAAACACATTATAAATACTCGGTAAAAATATAACAAATAACATTAAACTTGATTCAGATAGAAAGAGAGCAATTAGATCAGTAAGAGCTAGCAATTAGATTAGCAATTACATCTGCACCTAGCCGTGTGTGGATGAAATGTGGTATCATCCTTGCCCTAGAAGGCTTTCGGATACGTATATCCTCCAGTCACTCTTAGTTGCAACCTTAAAAGCCCGGTGCAGGGCGCAGCCTTCACTCCTTGGTGAAGAGTTGGAGACTATCCAACTCCTGGTCCTGAACGCATAAAGCTTAATGTAATTAAGAACACGACGGCATTCATAATCACTGAACCTGGACCATTCATTGTGTTCATTGTGAATGATTCGACCCACAAACTCAAACGAGGGCCTCGAAACACACAGCCACCACGATGCTCCCGAAGGGCCTTCGTCAATAATCAGTCAGAGAACAGCTTAATGCCTAAAGAGACAAATATCGGAATTCTGGGGCTTTACTGATTTCCGTGGAAATATAGTGGATTGTGCAGTTGGCTCCTGTTAGCCTGTTAGGGTACTGGGATCCCTTTTATCTCCGCAAGACACAAGTCTAGATGGTTGTGTGATCCATAAAGACTTATAATGTGCCCCCGGGTGAAATACGACCATAATGAAAGAACTATTTCAACTCGAACACTGACTCACAGTTCAGTCTAGAACACGGCTTGTTAATGATGTCATCACAACGAAAGCGATCGCCAATCATACCGAACAAACAGTCACCCATGACGTTTTACAGCGAAGGAAATGACAATAGTATTTCATTCACTGGCGGAACAGATTCAAACAACTGAACATTAAAAATCCACCCGTTTCGTTATATCATAAAGAAATCTGAAGAAAAACGAATGTCAATAATATTTAAAGAATCTTTTACATAGCCCAAGAAAAATTTTAGTGACTTAGACTAATAAAGGGTTTGTCGACAAGAAGTTTGTTTTCTAAATCAAAATAGATAATGATAGCTGATTCAAATTATTATTGTATTACGAACAGAAAAGTTCGGCAAACGTCCAACACGACCACGCTGATAGCTGTCGATTCTTTCATTTAAGTTTTGAATCACTTTTTGGCAAAATGGTGGCACTATTTCGTTAATCACATCAGGGATTTTGAGTTTTAAGGCTGAAATTGATTCGACTGGTTCCGTTTAGACTTTGTCCTTAACATAGCCCCACAGAGAACAATCCAGTGGTGTTAAATCACGCGATCGGTGCATTTCAAGTGACACATTTATTTTGTTGAAAAACTTCCCAAAATAAATGATTTAAACCTTTTATTGTGACAATATGTTGTGTCCATGACTGCGTGTGTGAATATTTGATATTTATATTAAGGTGGTTCCACTACAAGCTCAATTGTTTCTATTTCATTTTCCAGGTGTTTGCTTTAGTTCTTCTACAGGCAATTCTACAGTTTCGTGTGACTTTACTAAAAGTAATTGGTATTTCGTTGAAGTCTATTAATAGGTCTAGGGTCTAGAGTTTCTGTATACAAATCTATTACCATGTTTAACCTTTCTTCCAGATTGACGTTTGTTAGTACAAATGCAAAAGTATGACGTTTAACTTTATTGAGAAGACGTTCTGTAGATTTCTTTCAGGAAATTATATTGTTAAGTTTTTTAGACAAAACTTTTTCTTAGGGAAAGTGTTATATAAAGATGCATCTGGCTATTGATATATAACATATTTTGTCGATGTATTGTTTTATATGAGTGCAAAAGCCATTAAATGATACAATGAACTTTAGATAATCTAAGGATCTCCCACAAGGAGTAGGAGCCAAGTCCTAGCAAGATGAAAATAAAACCACTAAGTGCGTTAGGGAGTTACATGGTGATTGCATTGAGTTTAACTTTTATTAATGAAACCTAATGCTAACTTGCGACTTCATTTAAAAACTCCAGCTTTTTTATAGAACAAACTCTTGGGACGACACTAGTTTTTATGCCACCTCTAACTTACCTATAGAAATTAAATCTATCCTTAATTCTTGCCTTTCATTAAGGAAATTATACACAAAAAATTGTGAATAATTTTAATTTAAACAAACATTTGTTTGAATTGAACTTAAAGTTTAATTAATATTTCAATTGATTTTGTAAATGGTTTACGTCAAGTTTTTCATTTAATTTCGTGTTTATTTTGAAAACAATTTTTTGTTTTATTTTTTTAAAAATATTTACAAATTACAAATTCTTAATTACTTAATATTCAGTTAATACTTAAATGAATTTTTGTGTTATTGTAAAACTAATATTTTTGTTTTATCAACGAATCCCCATATATCGAGCTTAAATAGTTTTTGGTTTACAAACGTTTCTCTTTATTTAAAAAAAAAAACTTATTTATTCCAAGGATTGTCAATAATCGCTCTAGAATTTTCAGAAACCCAAATGTGGCTGCGCTGTTTTCAGTTGAACGACCCGTTCGAACACGCATTGATGTCGGGCCTGTGGACTCAAATTTAACGATCAAATTCTTAATAGCGGTCTCGGAAGGATGATTATGTTGTCCGCAAATATCAAAGTTTTACGAAATGTAGATTTAACAGAACTACAATTTTCATAATGGATTTTAATTATACGTCAAAAAATTAAATGTCAAAACTATCATGTTGTTGGTGTTGCCACAATTGAAAAACAAACTTCTTGTTGAAAACCCCGATACATATACAATTTTTTAAATATTTGCAATAACATTTTATATTGACTGACATTATAGTTGTAGCAATTTTGGTTTTTACTGGAGTCAAAACATTTTGGTAGTTTATATATCCCAGGCATTTGGTGAAGCTTAAAATGGTGGGATTAAATGTTTTTTGTTAAAATCTGCTCCAGTGAGCAAGCATAATTTTTATACACGCTAGGTTTATGAACATTTTTTGCCAGTTAAAGTGCTATTGCTAAACTGGTCACACGTATACAAAATTTTCTATATCTTTTTCTACAATTAATAAATATCTTTTTTCTTTTTTAAGATCTTTCTTATTTATTTTTTCTTCTCGATATTTCGCTTTCCTTTGGAAAGCTTCTTCAGGAAAAAATTTTATATTTTTGAAAACAAAAAATTATTAACAAATTGAAAAAAATGTTTCAAAACATTTGACAAAAACACATAAAATATTTTTTCATACATACTGTTACGAATATGTCTTGCTTAAGTTTAAAATAAAACAATTAAGCAATATGGAAAACTACTGGTTACAAACTGCGTAGAAGTTTATAGACACACACACACACAACTACAATTTGATATGCCGCTTACTAACTGCCTGGCATGCTGCTTATCATTTAAACGCGCAAGACAAAAACTAATTTTATAACAACAAATATACAGTTGTTTATCATCTGCGTAGTTTTCTTAGAAACCCTTTTTCTTACAAAAGCAACAACAAATGTGTTGAAATAAATCCCAAGCAGAAACCTTATCAGCATAAAAACAAAAACAACTATACACACAGGCAAGCAGGCACCTATAAAACGAACAACCTACAACAACAAAATACACACAAAGAGAGTAGAAGATTCTTACATTTTCTAGATTCTTATTGGACAGGTATAAATAGGGGAAGCGTCTGAGTGGATAAGCAATCAGTAAATTAAACCTCTACAGTGAAGACGTGTATTTCAAAAAGAATTGTTCTGTGTCAACTTTGTGTAGTTAAAAGTAAATAATAAAATTGTTATTATTTAAAAACTGGTGTTAATTATTTTGCAATAAAGAACTCACAACAAAAACGTTTATAAAAGGTATAAACGTAACAATACATACAAAAATTTTAAATATTCAAACATACAAAAACAAGGAAACGGAAATAATATATAACAAATTCTCTCTTATGAAATGATTATAACAAATTATGTGTCTTTTTAATTAAGTACCTATAATTCTGAGCTAAATTGTCTGTGTCTGTCTTGAAATTTATTCTCCTTAGATTTGGTACATTAACAATTTCTAACATGAAAAAATATTTTATATGTTTTTGTCAAATGTTTTGAAACATTTTTTCAATTTGTTAATAATTTTTTGTTTTCAAAAATACAAAATTTTTTCCTGAAGAAGCTTTCCAAAGGAAAGCGAAATATCGAGAAGAAAAAAATATATAAAAAAGATCTTAAAAAAGAAAAAACATATTTATTAAAGATAAAAAATGTCGCTTAAAAAAAACTATAAAAATTTTTCTACAATTTTTAAATTTCAGACATCGAAGTAGATTTAAATCGTTCGCTGGGAATGAGAAATTTAAACATTTGCTGTTGCGTGTACAGCATAATTTTTCATAATTGCAACTGTGGTGGGTCCGTCTAAGAAAGAATTGGATCGTTTGATGTCGATATTGGCACATATGCGATTAGATCTCACTTCTCATGCGATTACTTGTGCAGAAGTTGTTTGAATGAGCAAGAGAGAGAGAGAAATGTGGGGTAATCTTTTTTAGAAGCAGCCCCAAGCTAATAGACCATATACGCACATATCAGTATGTAGTATCAAACGAAAAGTTTCACATTTCTTTAAGTATTACAAAGTTAGAAGTGAGGTGTGATTAGCTGTATGCAAACTGACCAACTGGACAACTTAATCTACAATCGACTTTAATCAATAATTACAGGATATTATCTATGGCGTTGTAAATTTCCCATTTCCGTTTTAAATAACAATAACCTTATCAAATATAATAGCAATATAAAACTGGTACCAAATCACTCACATCATATTTAACAACATGAAATATTTCCTTCTTTGAAAAAGTTTTAAACAAGTTAAGTTCAAGTCGTCTATAATTTATTTCACTTATCGCTCAAACCATCTGCTGCGCAGTTAAATAACGTTTATAGGGTAATACACATACATGCATACATATGTTACTTATTTTCACACATTTTATCCCCTTATTTTTTCCTAACTGTATCTTTATTTAATAAACCACAAAATTCACAATAAGTTTTATCATTCAACTGTAATATTACATCTGCATTTGAATATACGACATAAGATCTAAAGGAAATTCTTGGATGAACAAATTTCCTGGAAATTCGTTTTTTTATTCGTTTTATTTTACGTCGCTGACATCAATATTACACTGTGATTTCTGTGGAATTTTATCGTTGCATTAAAATTTAAGTTTGACGATAATGAAAGCAGTAAGTCCACAGCAGCCTAATAAATTTTCTGTCAAAATTTTAAGCTATTTTTGATACAAATATTGTAGATTAAAATATATATTTTTTCATTCATAATTTCTCCCTTCTACAACAATCGAAGTGAGCATTGAGCCTTTATATCGGATTTTTCAACAAGAAGTTTATTTATTAAAGTAATTAAAATCCACTATGAAAATGGTGGTTCCGTTAAAGTTCTTCTGAGACCGCTGCTAAAAATTTGGTCGTTTAAATTTGAGTCGACAGGTGTGATACAAAATATACAAATACCAACGCGTTTTCGACCGGGTCGTTAAACTGAAAATATCGCAGCCGTGGGCCACAGTGTTGATCCAAATTTGTAAATTCCAAAAACACCACATGGCGAATTTTGCCTAAGGATTTGTCTTTTAAGCCTTACAAGGTTCAACTAGTGCATGAATTGGAATCATTCAGGAACAACCGGATAGTTTTTCTAAAAAAAAATCATTTTTTCAAACGAAGCCCATTTTCACTCGTCAGGGTACGTCAACAAGCAAAATTGCCGCATTTGGGCTTCTGAAAATCCTAGAGCGATTATTGAGAAGACATAGCATGCTCAACGTGTCACTCTGTGGTGCGCTATGTGGTCTGGAGGCGTGATTGGGCTGTTTTTTTTTTTTCTAAGATGAGCCTGGAAATGCGATAGCGGTCAATGGATCATGTTATTGCAAGATGCTAATAACTCAACTTTGGCCTATTATTGACAATGTGGATATCACTGACATGTGGTTTCAACAGGATGACGGCACATGTCACACATCCAATGAAATGATCAAATAATTAAAAACCAAATTTCCCGATCGCATAATTTCACGGCAATCAGCAGTTAAGTGACCAGCCAGATTGTGTGATTTAACACCACTGGATTATTTTCGTGAGGCTATGTTAAGGACAGTGTCTAAACAGAACCAGTTGAATTAATTTCAGCCTTAAAACTAAAAATCCCTGATGTGATTAACGAAATTTTGCCAAAAAGTGATTAAAAACTTTAATGAAAGAATCGATATCTGTCAAAGTGATCATGGTAGACGTTTGCCCGATATCATTTTTCATTCATAATTGCCAAACTTTTCGTAATACAATAAAAATTTTAATCATTTTAATCTAAATTTTTTGTTGTAAATTGGTTTAGAAAACCAACTTCTTGTTGAAAACCCCATTTTCCTCTACGTTTAGTGGAATTACAAACTTCTTCAGTATTAACTTAAATTGCTAGTATAACGTTTTTATTATTTATGAAACAAATAGATTATTTTGTTAATTTCTGCACAGTGGGAAAAAACCGGTATATTACTATTGAAGTTGATACCATTCCCCAAAATGGAGCCAAGAACGTTTGTGCTCAATTCGACAATGGTGGTTTGCAAATTTCAAGAACAATAGGTTCTTATATTGACAACGCATCGTTCTTATTTTGACAACAATTGCTCTCAGTTCGCCAACAAACTGTTTTCATTTTGACAACGCATCGTTCTTATTTTGACAACGAATAACCCATTGTGAACCCACTTAAAAAAACTTAGATATATATTTTTATAACAAATTTAGTTTTTATTATTAAAATAAAAAGTTATACATATTTTAATCTTAAGTAAGTTTCACAGTTATTTATGGACGAATATGAAATTCAAAATTGGTTTAATAAATATAAATGTTTTTATTTACTGAAACACCTTCATATGACGGAAAATGATGATCAAAGTTTCTTATAAATGGTCCTCCCTCTAACGTTTTTTTTTAACTAGTGCTTATTTCGTGAATGGTAACACTTAGCTCATGTTTGATTTGACTGATAATTAGTTTTATCCTTCCGCTGAACGAATATGGTTGTGTATATGCTTGAACAACGCTGGGAAATATTGTGACATTACTTTGAAAATCATGGTAATCTTGCAGAATGTGTGCGAAAATTGCGTACGGATTTTGGAAGAAGAGAAGCACCGTCAGCTCCGTATATTTATTATTTTGTGAAAAAAGTGAAAGAAACTGGTAGCCTCATCGATAAACCAAAGCGTTAAAAGTTAAAAATAGTGGATACACTCGAGAATATTGCTGGTGTGGCAGAAAGTGTGCGTGAAGCGCTATCAACATCAATTCACCGTCGTTCTCTACAACTGAACATTTCAGAGACATCATTGAGACGAATTTTGCATAAAGACCTTGGTATGACGTCATACAAAGTCCAATTGGTTCAGAAGTTGAAGCCAAGTGACCATCCAATGCGTTTTCGCTTCGCTAAGTGGAACTGTGATCGACTTACAGAAGATGCCGATTTTGGAAGAAAAAAATCATCTTCTCAGATGAAGCTCATTTTGATCTTGGCGGGTATGTAAACAAGCAAAATTGTCGCATTTGGGATACAGAAAACCCGCACGCACACATTGAAAAGCCGACGCACGCAAAACGAGTCACTGTTTGGTGCGGATTTTGGTCAAGAAGCATAATTGGGCCATTTTTCTTCGAAAATCAGCAAGGAGAGACCGTTACAGTCAATGGCGGTCATTAGCGGACCATATTGAACGAATTTTTGTTCAGAAAAATTGAAGAGGAGGATATTGGCAACATTTGGTTTCAACAGCACGGCGCTACGTGCCACACAGCCGAAGCTACACTTGATGTTCTGCGCCCTATTTTTGAAGATCGCATTATCAGCCGCAGAGCTGATATCGTTTGGCAACCTCGGAGCTGCAATTTGATACCGTTGGACTATTATGCGTGGGGTGCCGTCAAAGATAAATGTTCCGCCGACAAGCCAGAGACAATTGACGCTTTAAATATTCATGAATCCATTGGTGAAATACAGCTGCACACAATCGATAATGTGCTTAAAAATGGAACCGATCGTATAGGCTACTATATGGCCAGCCGAGCCAGTTATTGGAATTAAATTATTTTCCATTATTAACCGGAAGGATTGTACTTTCAAACAAAAAAAAGAAATTTAAAATTATATTCAGTAGTTTTGTTTATAGCATTTAAAACAAAAGAAAAAGTTATTTGGCGGACCCTTTATTAATGAAATAACATAGTACATCAAGTAAATCATTTTTAATCTTGTATAATTCAACACATTTAAAATTTAAAGATAAATAATAATTTTCTTTATAACGAGTTCCCTTAAAAATAATCTCATTACTTATTTCGTAACTCGTAAAATATACCCTAAGTATGGTATAGCTTCTTTTATGTCTTCCTTTTCTTACATACTGTGGGTTTCTGTGGGTTACGTTGGCAGCTTTAATAAAATAAGTGATAAAGCATATAAATATAATCATAAACATTACAAATTACCATTTTAAGATATTAAAAATATATTCGATTTTAATGGACTTTTGGAAATGGAAATTTTGAAGTCCTTCTTCGTTTTAACGTTTGAGCATTCTTTAAACACAAAATCTTTTTCAATATTTAAAATATTTAATGAAATGTTTTATTCACTGTTGACCACATAATTTTGTTCGTTTTCCATATTTTTAAATTTTTTATTCCGCACTTACTGACAATTTAAAACTTGATGACAAATTTAAAAGCAAAGCAACGTAAAATTTAATTTGATAACAGGCCGTTCTTAATTTGATACCGTTTAGTAGTTTCAAATTTTTCGTTCTCAATTTAATCAAAAGCCGTTCTTAAATTCATAACGACTAGTATACTTACGTTTTCTGTTCTTGATTTGATAACGTTTTATTATAAATTTTGTGGTCAAATTGATAACATCCGTTGTCAATTTTAGAACCACATTTTTCACTCTGTGTTGTATCTCCTGTAAAAAGCTTTCAATTAAATAATTTACTGAATTTATTATATGAGATGTTGAAATAAACCACAGTGCATTTCCCTAAGAAATCTGAAGACAATGTAACAAAATTGTAAATTGAACATAAAAAAAAACAAAAACAAAAAATAAATGTCTGCACATACACAGAAACAAATAATTTTATACAAAAACCAAAGGCATGGCATTCATTTTCATATCCGATAAACTTTTATTTACTTCCTTCTTGTATTCAAGGCGCATTCTCTATGTGAAAAAGGGGGAAGAAGTAAAAATACTTTTCGGTTTATGTCTAAAAAAAAAAGGTTTAAAAAAGGAGGAGAATACACTTCGTAGCAGGTTAAGCGTAAATTATGATTATTGTGAAATCTATTTATTTAAGTGAAATTTGGAAGATTTTTGATAGTTATGTTTCTCACCTTTTATTGGTTGAGATATAATTTCTCCCCCAAACATTTTTTTTGTCGTTATTGTTGTTTCAAACGTTTAAATGGCTTCTGCAGTAAAAAATGATTGAAAAAAAGGGATCACTGATAGCAAGTTATTCAGCTTGCCATAACTTTCCTTTAAGAATCATATCTAATGTGGCTTGAGTTTTCTTTTCCACACAGCATTTTTACAATACAAGAGCTTTTTAAATATGCACCATAAGAAATTTAAATAAGTCAAATGATATGATAAGAGAAATATGAAATTTAATAACAATAAGAATGTGTAGCCATTGATATTAAGCGTTATGAAAAGCTTAACAGCTTTTATGGCCTCACATAAAGTGTGAAATTTAACTGAAATAGAAGCTTGTTTATTTTCCACCACCGAAATGTAAAAGAAATTTAATTACTAGTTGAAGGTTTCTTTGTGAATAATTTAGAAATCAATAAAGAACTTAAAATAAAACAAACGGAAAGCAGGATAGCGTAAACTTTAATAATTAATAATTTTAGACTTGCCCAAGAACTTTAATAAATATACATATTTTTTGTAATTTTTAATTAAAATTTCTGTCGCAAAGGAAGTACATCTTTTACAGTAGATGTGGAAATAATCGCATAACGGCAATAGCATAGGGACAATAAGAAGACTAATATCAATGAAATCTAATCACTTGCTTCGGCACAGTGTTAATAATAAGTATTTGCTTTGTTAGGCAGAGGCCATGCCTTTTCTTAGTCGCTGCTATTTTTGGCGTATTTAGTTACATAAATATTCACACAAGAAAATTTAATTTAAAAACTAATTACAAAATTTTGATTCTTCTCCTATTCGTGGCTTATGCTGCTTGACACAAACCCAATTTGCGCGTTAGTAAATAAATCAAATATTCAGAGAACTTCAGGCCTATTCGTATTATCGAGCAACATTTCCTTTTACTGTTGTCATTTACTTCCGTGTAAGCCGTCATTGATGGCTGTTTGTTCGGTGTGACCGGCGAGCGCTTTCGATGTGATGACATCATTATCAAGCTGTATTCTGGACTGTAGTGAATAGTTAGTGTTCGTTCGGGTTCAGGTAGTTTCCTCATTAGGGTTGTACCTAATACTTATGTGGGTAGATTGCCCTCAACCTGGCTTTTTATGCGGGACTAATCTAATGTTTCAATTTTTTCTTTTATCATTTCCATAAAATATATTTTTTTCAAACAACATATGCCAAAAATTTCGGATTAAATATTGTTTCACATCTATGCCGATATCTTCTAATCGTAGAAGCTATTGTATTTTGAAATGTAGTCGCGAGTATTTTGAGGCATTATAGATTCTCTTCTGGCTATGAAAAATCTTATGAAATTTACAGTCTTAAACCGACCGACAAATGCAATTATGTATTAAAAGCCATTGCTAGAATTCATCAACCATTTTTCTAAATTTTTAACTTAGGTCATGAAATTTGTTTTCTCTAATAAATTTGAGGCTAGCAAGAAAATCGGCTTAGAACATTCACTTATTGTTGTTATGGAAGTAAAAAATATGGAAATATTATGGAATTCAATAATGGAATATAATATCGGGAAAATGTCCGCTGTTTTCATAAAATGTTAAAGCACATTTTGCAACAAAGCCTGGCTTATCTCATCAAAGTAGCACCGAATTTCATCTTTCAGATCTTTAGTTTTGTTTAGGTTGTTAACGTAAGCTCAATCTTGCAAATTTCCATTAGAAAAAATTATACAGCGGCGTTCAAACACAAAATCGAGGCGGCTACTTAACATCGCCAGATCGATAAATTGCGTGATAGGTAAATTTCTCACGCCATAACTAAAATTTTTCGGTGGCTGAGTGGCTTGTGGCATCATCTTGCAGATGACAACGTTAGTCAATTGTAGCCACAAGAAATTAGTTATCATGTTTTTTTAGCCCAGAGAAACTACGGTGATGTTGTTTTTTTTGCTCATTTTGGAAAAAAAATGCAGGCCCATGATGCTGCCTGACCACTTTCTTGGGATGTAATGGTTTTTAAGAACTGCTTAAGGATTTTGTTACCCCCATATGAGGCAATTTTGTTTGTTTACATAATCGTAATCGTTGTGTTCCTTTAGTTTTGTAAAAAGCTAATTCACAAACGTTCGACGCAAAAAAACGTATTCGATCGATTATGATGTCATATGTGGTTGAATATTCTGGTCGTTTTTCGTTATTTTTTCTCTTCGAATGAATCAATTGCCTTTGGCACAGGTCCCCTTTGATGGTCTGACCCGATTTAAAAAGCTTATAATACAAAACACACACCTTCTGATCCCTACAAAAACCGACAGTCGGCTTCGGCGTTGATTTGGCCCGTTGTCCGCGGCTTACATAGGAATTTTTGCGCTTGGGGTTATTGGTAGAAAAAAAAAGTATTCGATCGGCTTTAATTCTAGACTAGCTAAACTTTATAAGGGTGGAGGTGAAGATCTTTATGCAAAATGTTGCCCTGCGCCCTTAGTGATGTCTAATTGTAGCGAAAGTCGACGAGTTAATGTTTCAGGCTGCTTCTCAACTTTTGCTGTATAGCGTATTGTTTTGGCGTATTATCAGCAATAACACCATGAGCCTTAAATTTAGAGATAAAATTACGCACGACGGTCTTAGAGGTAGCCCGATTACTGGGATTATTACAAAGTGATGCAGTGAAATATTCATCATTTTCACAGTTAAAATTTTTTGCTCAAGAGGACAACGTTCCATGCTTACTTTCCTGTGTATTTACCAAATAAATGTCTAAGGACAATAGCTCAATTGTTGACATTAAAACCTTTGACAAATGATTTGCTTCCAACCACAAATTTACCCGTTATTTTATATTATATTTTAAAATAATTATCAGTAACAAAATAAACGAAATGAACTATTGTGTCTTTAACAAACTGCGTAGATTTCTAAGAAATCATATATGCACACAAGACAATAATAACATGTTTATTATAAATTCCGAGAAAGAAACTAAACAACAAAAACAACTAATATAAAACAAAAACAAAACAAACAGGCAACCAGGCGCGTACACTGAATGATGACAACAAGAACAATTTGAACTGAAATTAAGGCAGAATATTTTTGTATATGTGAAAACCGCGTAAAGCAGATATATAAGCACCTCTTGCTGGCAATAGAGTGAGATTGGAACATTGTTGAGTAAAGGCATAAAAATAAGAAACCATCTTTTAGGCGTTACAGTGGTAAAGTTACCATCGTATTTATGTTGTATGGATTGAAAGTGAATAAATCGTTTATATTAATTTAAAATTCCAAAGTGTTTTTTTTATTATTTTGCAATACAAGAACTCAATATAGCAAAACGTTTATTAAAACGAAATAAATGCAGCAATATTACACTTAGACAGATGTTGTTATTGCCTTCTGTCAAATATAAAAAAAAAATGGTTCATCTGTTCATAAATAGTAGTCAGCATAAAAATATTTGCCATTAATACTATTAGATATTTGTGTTAGAAAAAGTAACTTTATGTATTTATTTTTGTTTTTTTTTTTTCAAAAATGGATGCTGTGATTCAAACAGGACATCATTCATCCTTTTGGCATATTTATGACTGTAATTTATTTTCAAACTAGCAACAAAATAGCCACATATGTACGTTTGATATCTGTTATTTTTAAGAAAAAAAAAATAATTTAAGTTCTTAATTTTATAAAACTAAAAAGAAAGTGGAAATAAGAGTTTATCTTTAAACTGACAAATAAATATTGTGCGACAGCAAGTAAACTGTGTTAATATTTATCTATATTTATTATGTTTGTTGATGTTAAAACAACACAATGTTATTAAAAAACAAGCAACAAATGGGATATTACAAATGTCAACAGAAACAAGTTTTCCCAAATGCACAATCACTCCTCAGGGATTTTTTGAGTGAAAAAAACAGAACATAAAAATAAATTATATTTACGTTAAACTTAAAACTGAATCTTTATATTTATAAATAATATATTTTCATATTTAATTTTAATATCTGCAAGATTCCCTAAAATTGCAAAGAAATTGTAATACGTTTTGGTGTTTTTTTTTTTGTTAAAACTTCATTTTGTTTTACCATTGACGCAATCAACACCTTCAATCAGCCTAATCAAAGTCACAGCTTTAAGTGAACTGAAACTTATTCTGTGATTAGCGTATTTTTTACAAGAATAAAGTCTTGGAATGAGTTCTAGTTTGTTTCTAGTAATCTGGCATCAGTACGTGATTGTAGAAACTAGAACTTAGTTAAACACGTTTAAGGCCCACTACAACATGCTCTTAGTATCTTTGATAGCTTTACTTAAGTTATAGCTTTTAGTTAGACTATCACCTAAAAGATACCCAAAATCTGAACTCTATGTGAATATGTAACTGTGACATTTTAGTTACTAAGCTGGATATCTTATCTTATCTTAAGCTGGATACGCCGTCTTAAACTCATTATATTTATAACTTTATGAAATCACTCCCCGAATACATATTTTTCTCACAAAGCCGATATGCATTTCTTTTTATCATTTTGTTGAAGGAATAATATTGTTAATTACTATTCTTCCTCTTTTTCTTTAATTTGAACACTACAAATTCCCAACCCTGGCTGATGTGCATTATTTTTAATAATATTGCCACTTTCCGTCCTAACTGGCTGGTTCGTAATTCGATGGCGTGGGCTTTCGATGCATCGTATTATATTTGTTAGCTTGCAATAAAGCTACAGCACACACATACTTTGGATATATTTGATTGTGCACAGCCCACGTTCCCCTCGGGGGCACATAAGTATGGTCTTTATAGAACTTCGACTATCTAGACACAGTGCAAATGGGGAAAAAGGGAGCCCAGTCCCCTGAAGTCAGCAGGGGTACAACTGGAAATTCCACTTTATTTTCACGGGAATCAATGACCGCAGAGTTCCGTTATTTGTCTCTTTAGACACTTAACTATTCCCTGGCTGATTATTGAGGTTGGCCCTTTGTGGGAGTATCGTGGTGGTTGTGGTTTCGCGGCCTCATATCAGGCTATGGTTCTATGGTGGCCGGGTTCATTTCACCTTTAATAACACCTACCTGGTGAAATATTCCCAGATCCAGTGAGCATGCTAGACATGTGTTCTGGACAGGAGTTGGAAAGTCTCCAACTCTTAAGCAGGAGTGATGATTTGCAGCCCTGCTCTGGAATTATCGAAGTTGCAACTAGAAAGTTCTGTTGCATAGAATTATAGCTTCGGCTTCCTAGGACGAGCATGACGTTCCAAATTATGCAGTGAATTGATCCACCATCTGATTAAGCCTTCATGGCCAGGCGCAGATGTAAATCTAATCACACAGTTGTTCACAGCCCTATAAGCACAAAGTGATAAGAAATAATCGATGTATTTTATAGTAAATAGAAGACCGTTAAATTAATTATATTTATGGAAGATATGGGTGTACAAGTTATAATAATGTAGATTTTTTGCGTGAAAAATGCATTTATTATAATAGCAAGATAAGTTGATATATTATTCAAAATATTGCCCATCGTAAGTAACTAATTTTTCCAATCTTTCTGGTAGCATATCGATACCGCGCTAAAACGACTGCTTCGGTTTAAAGGTAAATAATGAATCAAGTCAATTTATGATACTCTGTTTTCAAGTGAAGCATGTTCTGCATCGACTGAAACAAATGGTAGTCAGAAAGGGCAAGGCGAGTGATCAAAATCATTCCATCCACTGTTTACCACATAGTCTTTGGCCGGTCTTGCAATATGTGGTCGAAGGCTGTCATGACAGAAGATTATGGTCTCATATGTGGTTGAATATTCTGGTCGTTTTTCGTTCATATTTCTCTTTACATGAATCAATTGTCTTTGATGGGCTGACCCGATTTCAAAAGTTTATAATACAAAGAACCTTCTGATCGCATCAAATACCGGCCGTTTGCTTCGGCGTTGATTCGGCTCGTTGTCCGCGGCTTACATACTACTTTTTGCGCTTGGGGTTATAGTAATGCATTCATTTTTCACCAGTAATAAAACGATTAAAAAATTATATCTCTTTGTAGCGCCTTTCAACGTATCTCAAATTCAATTCGTATAATGATCAATTTCCTTGCCTTTGAATGAATTGCAATGCTTTTAAACGTAGGGCAATAGCTTTTATTGTGACTGTTAATAATAATGCAAGCTTTTCTTATATTTGACAACAATCTTCATCGGAAATATTTAGAAAATACCATGTTTGTTATTATTGGCGCAACCCATATATGATATTTATGTCACATGTGGTACAAATCGACGTTATTAACTTGTATACCCTATAGAACAATTTTTAAAATTGTAAATTAAACAGAAATTAAACAACAGAATTATCTTAAATTAAAAAGAAAATAATTTAATAATTTTTTAAAAATATTAATAAAAAACTTTAAAGCAACTTTATTTTGAGATGACAAGAAATGTTTTGTACCTATCCTCCCCTCACCTGTTTTTTAATGTATTCATTTTGCAACTGTTTTTAAATTTTCTTTCCCAACAAAGCAATTTCTGTTCAAAGTTATAATTAAAAATTTGTTCATGTTGTGTTGATTTAATTAGATACTTTCTCATTAATAATTCATATATTAATAATTAAGTACAGACTTAATGTTCAACTTACCTATTGGATAGGAAAAATAAATACATAATTGGCCACACCGAACATAATGCACCAATCTCTAGTAAAGATTATGAATCGTGAATCGATAAAAAGGACACGTATTCACGAATAAAGGCAGAATTTAGATTCTAAACGATAAAGTAGATTAGTAAGTTGAAAGCCTTGGAAATTCCATAAGGCAATAAATATTGATAGAGCTTTTGAGTAGCTGTAGTAGAAAAAGACTTGACAGACTTGACAGTCTTTGGTAATGCGAAAAGTTCTATCACGCTCAATATTGTGCACTTTTGAAGTACGAAAACTTTAAGCAGCAGATATTGGTGATCTCCGTATTTAACTAGCCAGCAAGGATGCTTCCATGCACGCTAATAATTAAGTAAACTCGCAGTTTCCACGTTTTAAGGGAAAAAGGGCAGACGCAAAATAATCAGTATTAATCGTATCCCTTGATCTTTAGAATTTCTTGCACTGCCCAATTTGAAAAAAACCAGGATTACATCTCTTAACATTAAGCTTTTGTTAACCATAAAGTAAACCAATATTGACAGCAAAGCTTTGATCTATAAAATCAAGGGAATATAAATTTCAAAATCATCTATGTGCGGCATAAGTGGGTGAAATTTTATTAATTTTTGAAATATTAATTAATCTAACTTTGGAGTCCTTGTGACTAAAAATTAACTATTACATTAATTAGGCAATTAACGGAATAACCACAGAATTTTAGAAATTTTAGAGATTTTATTTTAAAATAACATCTGGGTCTTTCGTTTTATATTAAAGCAGCCAGTTTCTACAAGCATTTCAACTAAGCTAAAGGTGCCTTGTGCTTAAAATTTTATTTAAAAAACAGTTGTTGTGAGCTCATTGAAACTTAAGAATCTATAAAATAATTTTTGCCAAAAGAATTTTTTAAATTTTGGTTTCATTTGTATCAGACTTTTTAACAATCATTTTATTTCACTGCTCGCATCAGCAACAGAATGATAGTTTTGACTTTTAATTTTTTGACGTATTTGTAGTAGATGCATTACAATTGAATTCCATTTCGCAAGAAAATTGAATTTAAATAATTTAAATCCACTACGAAAATGGTGATTCTATTACAGTTAGATTTCGTAAAATTCGTTATATTTTTGGACAACATTATCGTCTTTCTGAGACAGCCATTAAAAGCTTTGGTCGTTAAATTTGCGTGGAAAGCAGCTCAAACTATGGCATGTTCGACCGGGTCCTTCAACTGAAAACATCGCAGCTGCGAGCCGCAGTGTTGAAGCAGATCAAAAAAAGACTAGGTAGTCATAATCAGATGGTGGTCAAACCACTTCGTTGATTTGCAAACGTCATTCACGCCCTAAGAGGCCATCGAATACGTATATCCTCCGGTCACTCCTAGTAGCAATTTCGAAAGCCCGAAGTAGGCTGCAGCCTTTACTCCTTGCTAAAGAGTTTGAGACTTTCCAACCCCTGGTACAGAACGCATGAAGCTTAATATAATTAAGAACACGACGGCATTCATACTCACTGGACCTGAACCATTCATTGTGTTCATTATGAATGATCCGACCCACAAATTATCACGAGGGTCTCGAAACCACAACCACCACGATACTCCCATATAGGGGCCAACCTCAATAACCAGTCAGAGAACAGCTAATTGTCTAAAGCGACAAATAGTGAACTCTGCGAACGTACTGATTCCCGTGGAAATATGTGGATTGTCCAGGTGACTCCTACTAGCCTTTGAGGGGCCTGGGCTCCCTTTTACCCCGCAAGACACCAGTCTTAATGGAATAGTAGGTTGCAAAAAGACTATCATGTGCCCCGGGGGGATCAACAATTGGGGTTGGCGAATTTTACATAAAGATCTGACTTTGATGGCTTACAAGGTTTAACTGCTGCAGGAATTAAAGCTGACCGACCATTCACATCGCCATAGATTCGCTCAATTCATTCGGGAACAATTGGCTGATTTTTCTGAAAAATTCTTTTTTTCAAACGAAGCCCATAATCACTTGTCGAAGTATGTCAACAAGGAAAATTGCCGCATTTAACCTTCTGAAAATCCTTGAGCGATTATTGAGAAGTCTTTGCATGCTCAAAATGTCACTGCATGGCGTGCTGTGTAGTCTGGAGGCGTGCTTGGGCCGTTTTTCAAGCTATCGCGAAATGCTAACAAAGTAACTTTGGCCTACTTTTGATGACGTGGATATCACTGATATGTTGTTTTCAGCAGAACATGTCACACCGGCAATGAAACGATCAATTTATTGCAAATTAAATTTCCCAATCGCATAATTTCACAACAATCAGCTGTTAAGTAGCCAGCCAGATCGTGTAATTTAACACCACTGGATTAAGGACATTGTCTATACGGAGTCAATCGAAACGATTTCAGCCTTAAAACTCCCTGAAATTGAACCGCCATTTTGGCAAAAAGTGATTAAAAACTTTGATGAAAGAATCGACATCTGTGTGTGCTGTCGTGGTGGAACTTGCCAGATATCCTTTTTCATTTATAATTGCCGAACTTTTCTCTTCGTAATACAATAAAAATTTGAATCATCTTAATCTAAATTTTTTGTTTTATTTTGTTTTAGAAAACAAGTTTGGTTGTTTGTTGTAAAACCTTTTATTTTTAGTTTAGCCGTTCCTGTGATAAACTCTAAAATGCAATACATTTTATAGATTGCTAGATTACTATTTTAAGTTTCTTCTATTTATCAAATGTAAGTGTATAGCGAGAAAAGTTGAAAAATTTTAGTGAGAAAAAGGAGAAATTAGAAAACTGATTTCTCGTATTCTAAGAGATAACAGCTATAGTAAGAAGAAGTTACAGTAGATTAGTGAAATTCGAAGAAAGTTGAAGATACAGAAAATGCATTTAGACTGTTTTGCTCACAATTCTTTATATGTAAACCATATTTTTTGTATATGTCTAAGACCCTCTTGATGGATGCGAAATAAATTTTAATAGATTGTGACTGTAGAAGTTCTTATTTCTTGAAAGAAACAAACCTTTTAGTTTTTAAATTTAATATCTTAAGCATTTTTGACTTTAACTTAATCTATAAAACGAAAACACTGCACAGATCTTACTTATATTAAATGCAAAATAACAAGAGGCTGTTAGTAATTTTACTATTGTATGCCAAATTTTAAAGGTTACTGGCTAAAGAGATATTGTACAGCTGACACCATTCTTTTTAGTGAAGCAATATAGCTACCCTATGCACTGGCCACTGGTCGACGCACCTTACTAAGCCTGCTAAAATTAAATATTCAAATTAACATAGAATTATTATACTCCCCATATTTTTGAAATAAAAAATATAACAAACAATAAATGAAGACAAGGCAATTTCATTTGTGGGAAAGAAAGAAATATTGTAACGAACAAACAACTTGTAATCGCACACACTGCAGAAGTTTATCTAAAATGAAATCAATTTAAAATGACGTTTGAAGGCAAAAGATAATTACTCAATTTGCATTTAAACCTCATTTTGCAGGGAAACTTCAATAATCAATATTCTTTTTTTTAAATAAAACTTTTTGCTGTGTATAAAGACAAAATTTTGAAATTAATGAAATGTACTCGTAGTATAATTTTGAGTAAATAAATATTACAGAATAGTAAAAGAAAATATAAAGGGTCCGCCAAATAACTCTTTTTTTTTTGTTTTAAATGCTATAAACAACACTACAGAACTAGGGCTGTGTGGCACGTAGCGCCGTCCTGTTAAAACCAAATGTTGCCACTATTCTCCTCTTCAATTTTTGTGAACAAAAATTCTTTCAACATGGCCCGATAACGACGACAATTGACTGTAACGACTACTCTTGCAAAATGGCCCAATTATGCCTCTGGACCAAAATCCGCACCAAACAGTGACCCGTTTTGGGTGCGTCGGCTTTACAATGTCTGTTTACATACCCGCCAAGATCAATGAGCTTTATCTGAAAAGAGGATTTTTTTTTGCAAAATCGGCATCTTCTGAATGTCGATCGCAGACCCACTTAGCAAAGCGTTGTTTAAGTGTATACACAACCATATTCGTTCAGCGGAAGGATAAAACTAAATATCTGTCAAATCAAACATGAACTAAGTGTTACCATTCATGATCCCCCCGGGGGCACATAAATATGGTCGTTATAGAATTCCACTATCTAGATACAGTGCAACTGGGAAAAAAGGGAGCCCAGTCCCCTGAAGACAGGCACGGATTCAACTGGCAACTCCACTTTATTTCCACAGGAATCAGTAAGCTCGCAGAGTTCATTAATTGTCTCTTTAGACATTTAATAGTTCTCTGGCTGATTATTGAGGTTGGCCCCTATATGGGAGTATCGTGGTGGTTGTGGTTTCGCGGCCCCATAACAGTTATAATGGTTCTTATGGTAGCCAGGATCATCTCTCTGATAATGACACCCAAAGTGAATGCTCCAGTCCAGTGAGCATGCTAGACATATGTTCTGAACAGGAGTTGGAAAGTCTCTAACTCTTTAGCAAGGTGTGATAATTTGCAGCCCTGCTCTGTAGTCATTAAAGTTGCAACTAGAAGGTTTCTGTTGCATAGAATTATAGCTTCGGCTTTCTAGGACGAGCATGACGTTCCAAATTATGCAGTGGTTAGATCCACCATCTGATTAAGGCTTCATGGCCAGGCGCGGATGTAATTCTAATCACACGTTGTTACCATTCACGAAATAAGCACTAGTTGAAAAAAAACCTTAGATTGCGGACCCGTTAATATAGTGAAATAAAATTCATAAATTAAACTATAAAACAATGCCTTGTACATATTTAATATGTTCCTTAAAGCTTCGAGTTTAAACCTACTGGTCCACCATGGAGCTTTAAGTGTCTTTTTAGAGCTTGTAGTGTGATTAACCAATTAGCATAATTGATGCATAAGTAGAGAAACAAAGAGACCTTAATTGCCAATACATTTGTATTAATAAATCTTATCGAATCACTTATTGTAACCAATTTATTGATCATCAGCATAATTTAATTGCACTGTATTGTTGTTGTTACTATATTATGCATGGGCATTAATGGGGACACTGCATGCGGAAGTATTTTTGATGACGTTGAGTTTCTCTATATTTATAGGTCAGTTTTGTTGATAATTACACTAAATACATTCATGTCATTGTAGAGTATTTTATGATAACCTAGTAATATTTATATTAATGTATGTAGTTAAGTATAAGAATATGAAGTAAGAATGGAGTGACGTCACTCAAAGCTAGAATCTAGATTATTTTCATTGTTAGTATATAAGCTGTAGAAATTAAGAATAAAGCAATCATAATCATAATTATTATTAATTGTTAAACATACCTTCGAGCTCTAATTGAGGAGCTCAGGAATAAATATTAAAATTAAAAACAACTAAACAATTCTTCTCCTTTTGATTTATCCTCGCTACAAGCTAAAGATAAGAAGAACAAGTTATACAAAAGGTATAGAAAGTCTGGTTCGTTTATCGATTACGCCAAATAATTTCTTAGTCGTGCTTAAGATAATTCGAATAATCTTACTTAAATAAAATTCGAAACAATTTTAAATCGAACCACAGAGCTTTATACAACTTTGTCAACTCCAAAAAACGATCATTGGCTTTTCCCTCTGTTATGTTAAGTATCGAAATTTTGAATCTGATGATGAATTGACAATAGGTAATTTTTTTGTTTGCAGGTTTCTTTTCTACCACCTAATCTAATAAAAATGTTGATAAATTTAGCTCTTATCAACTATCAGAGGTAGCATATCGGGCTATATCAATTCCATTTCTTGATGAATTAACACTTTTGAGCTGTTTAAAAAAGCTTAAATTTTCATATAAATATGGTTCAAATGGTATTCCGGATTTCATTATTAACAAATATGCTGTGGCACTTACACAATCTTCAAAATATCGTTAAAATTTGGTTATTTTCCAAAAATATGGAAGGATTCTTTTATTATTCCGTCATATAAATCTGATTGTAGGAATAATGTTGCTAAATTTAGTGCTATACCTAAATCTTTTGAGAAAACTGTTACTGATCTCCTTTTCCATTTAATATAGTCTATATTGGTTCCTGTTCAGCTCTTCTTTTGGTATTAACAATGCTGGTCAATCGGGAATTTGTTCAACGTAAACAAACTGATGTTATTTTCACCGAATTAAATAAGGCTTTTAATAAGGTTAACCACAAACTTCTGATAAGGAAACTTGACCTCATGGGATCCATAAAAAAATTTCTTATGTGGATTAATTTGTATCTTTCAAATAGAACTCAAAAAGTTGATTTTAATACCCTTCCTTGTTTCATATGGTGTGTTGCAGGGTAGCCATCTGGATCCTTTATTATTTTCCTTTTTTATTAATCATCTATCCAATGCCATTAAATACTCTAACGTTCTATTATATGCAGAGGAAGCAAAGACATTTAGAACATATAATCGTCACGCTGCTCATATTCTCCTTGAAAAGGACTTACATACATTTAATTCCTTGTATCACATTAATCTTACGGAGTTGAACCTTAAAAAGTCTAAATACATGTTTCTTCCAAGGATGTCATACAAACGTGCAATATATTTTAAACAGCTACGAACTTGAGAAACTGAATATAGTTTCAGATCTTGTTATTTGCCTGGATGCTTATTTAAATTCTTAAATTATATAGCATATTTCGTTTGCCACTAACAAAGCACGTACAGTTCTTGAATTTATACAACATTGGGCAAAGGAGTCGCAAAACATCTATTTTTATAGTTACATTTCGTAATATTCATGATATTTTCGGACAACGTAATCGTCCTTCTGAGACCTCGATTAAGAATTTGGTCAATACAAAACTTGCGAATACCAACGCGAATCGTTCAACAGAAAACATCGCAGCCGTAAGCCACAGTGTTGAAACAAATCCAAAATTTTCAACTCTTCGACGTTCCTAAAAATTGGGGTTATCCAAAACCACGATATGGCGAATTTTGCGTAGAGATTTCGGCGAAGATTCGCTCACGAAACCCATTTTCACTTGCCAGGGTGTAACAACAAGCAAAATTGTCGCATTTGGGCTTCTAAATATTCTAGAGCGATTATTGAGAAGTCTTTGCATGCTCAACTGTGTGCCACTGTACGGTGCGCTATGTAAGCTGGAGGCATGATTGGGGCGCTTTTTGATTCTTTTTTGTGGAAGATGAGGCTGGTAATGAGGCAACGGTCAATGGCATCAACATGTGACACAGCCAATGAAACGAACAATTTATTGCAAACCAAATTTCGCGATCGTATAACTTCACGCCAATCAGCAGTTTACTCCACTGGATTATATTTTGTGGAGCTATATTAAGGATAGAGTCTATATGTGTGGTGGACATTTGCTAGATATAATTTTTATTTCATAATTGCTGCTTTTCTCTTCGAAATGCAAAAAAAATGTTAATCATCTTTATCTAAATTTTTTGTTTTATTTTGCTTAGAAAACAAACTTTTTGTTGAAAAACCCTTATAACTCTAAATGTAGTTAGAGAAGAATTTAACCCAAAATTAATCTTATTTATCGTCAAATGAAATTTTCTAAAGTGAAATTATTGGCAGATCTTCTTGTTATTAAAAAGACCAGTTAAACTCTATTGTCAAATGGCAACGTTTTAAAATAGAAGGTGTTTTTGGGGACCCCCTTTATGATTGTAAATATTCCTTTCACTTCAATAGATTTCCATTTTGTGCCTGCAGTGGCTGCATATAAAACAAAATAAATGATGAAAGAAAACATTAAATTTAAAAAAAGTACAATGAAGAAAAATAATTTAAACTTATTTATATTATTTCTTGTTGTAGCGGCTATTATTTTATAATTTGTGTTCAAATTTCAAGTGTTTATTTGTTGTGGTCTGTGACAAACTGAAATACCTTGTGGCGATATTTAAGGTAAAAGAAAGCAACTGCCAGTTGGAAAGTCATAAAAATAAGCTTATTTTATTACTAAATTAAAATTTGAGTTATATTTTCTACTTAAAAACTTTTTATATTAGAATTTTTAATTTTAAATAAATAATTTTAAATTTAATAGAAATATACTTTTGTCTTTCATTTCTAAATTTGAATATAAATTATAGCTAAACAAAAAAAGTAAAACTATTAAAATATAAAATATAGTAGCAGCAGGACTTTCGGTAAAATTAATTTAATATTAAATTTGTTTTATGTATGTTTGCTCAACTAAAAAACATTTTCATTTAATCGAAGAAAAAATATCCTTAAATATTAAATTTGATTCTTTTGTAATAGATTTTTAATGAAAAGCAAAATCAATATCATTTACATATAAAAATGATTGATGATTGCAAACAATTTAATGGACACTAATGAACTGAGATTTAGTCCATACAAGTTTTTTTTAGAAATTACATTTTGTGACCCACACAATTGCAATCACACACATACCATTTTAATTTTAAACCGCCATCAGACATTGAGGTTAATTTATCGATATATGAAAAATATTTGAGGCCTCTGTTTTCGGATATTTGATACGTTTTTTTGAGGGGTTTAAGATAGCGAGGACCATCACTCCATTGTATGCCGGACTTCGTTGCGACCATTAGCTAAAAACCCATCTTAAATCAGGGATAAATTGACCCTCCTCTGCAACTGTCTCGCATGACTATTGGAAAGATCCCTAATTGGCCAATGTGGGCCCGAACAGAGTGTGATTTGTTTTACATCCGCGCCTGACCATTAGTCTTAATCAGATGGTGGACAAACCACTATTGTATAATCTGGAACGTCATATACATATGCGTCCTAGATAGCCGAAGCCATAATTCTATGCAACAGAACCACCTAGTTGCAACTTTAATGATTTCAGTACAGGTCTGCAAATCATCACACCTTGCTAAAGAGTTGGAGACTTTCCAACTCCTGTCCAGAACACATGTCAAGCATGCTCACTGGACTGGATTATTCACTTTGCGTGTCATTATCAGTGAGATGATCCTGGCCACCATAGAAAACCATTGGATATGGGGCCGCAAAACCACAACCACCACGATGCTCCCATATAGGGGCCAACCTCAATGATCAGCCAGAGAACTATTAAATGTCTAAAGAGACAAATAATGAACTCTGGGGCTCACTGATCCCCGTGGAAATAAAGTGGAGTTTCCAGTTGTCTCCCTGTCTGACTTTAGGGGACTGGGCTCCCTTTTTTCCCCAGTTGCACAGGTCCAGATAGTCGAGTATTCTATAAGAACCGATAAATGTGCCCCCGGGGGGTATGTGGGCCCGAACACTTCGAACACTGAATCAGAGTTGGTTCATCATCACTATGTCCCGGTCACCTTTCTTTTTGTAAACTGCACGCTCCACATACTCCGCTACAGCATTTTATCGACTATATTCCCAGCTGGTGTTCGGCCAATTGGCGTTTCCATCTCCGTGCAGTATTCAGACTAGCGGTGGCACCTAAAAAAGCCATGCTCAGCGCCGTGCAGTACATTCTGCATCTCATATTGTATATGCAAAAGGGATTCCCCGGGGGCACATTATAAGGCTTTATGGATCACACAACCATCTAGACTTGTGTCTTGCTGGGTAAAAGGGAGCCCAGTCCTCTTCAAGGCTAGTAAGAGTCAACTGGACAATCCACTATATTTCCACGGGAATTAGTAAAGCCCCAAAGTTCCGCTATTTGTCTCTTTAGGTATTTAGATGTTTTCTGACTGATTATTGAGGTAGGCCCTTCAGGAGTATCGTGGTGAGTTTCTGGGTCGGATCATTCACAATGAACACAATGAATGATCCTGGTCCAGTGAGTATGACTGCCGTCGTGTTCTTAATTATATTAAGCTTAATGCGTTCTGGACCAGGAGTTGGACAGTCTCCAACTCTTCAGCAAGGATTGAAGGCTGCGGCCTACGCCGGGCTTTTGAAGTTGCAACTAGGAGTGACCGGAGGATATTCGTATCTGAAGGCCTTCTAGGGCGAGGATGACGCTACATTACATCCGCCATGGTAGTGATCCATCATCTGATTAAGGCCCACGGCCACTTGCAGATGTAAATTTTATCACGTCATATGCAAAAGAGGGTGCTGCACTTCCTCATATTGAATAGGTATTTCCGAAAGTAGGTGTGTCTAGATATCATAAGCATTAAGTAGAAATTTACTTCTCCGCTCTTCGTGTCTATCCGATTCTCCAAAACAGTGATCATTTGATACGTTAATCTCCCGTGGTCCTCGCACCTCCATCGCGTCTGCCACTTCTCCACAGTTTTCCGTTTTATGGCTGTTATTTCAGATGCTAATAAGGGGTGGTTCCATCTAGCGTAGTAGCTTCTCCTGCGCTCTTGTGCCTATAATTCCATCGGCTGCATTCTGGCTATTAAGAAAACAGCAGGTGCCGTAACATAGTGATAAGTAGAAGTGACACATAATGCTGCTGTTCACTGCTCTGACAGAAGAGTTTTTAACCTTTACTGCCAGCATTCAGATTTCGATTCCATATAGGAGAATGTTTTTGCACTTGGTGATGTTGAAATATTGAAGCAAGTTTTCAATGACAATATTTGGATAAAAATTTTTTTTTTTGATCTTTTTATGTTTTTGACTAAATGGATTTTAAGGCACATTGGCATTTTATGTCACCGAATTTTATTTATGAACATGGACCATAAATCATTCATAAAAAGATATTCAAACATGATAAAGAAAATACTCAAGAACATATTCACAATACCAAAACGAGAGGGAAACTGTCTCATGCAATTATGAAATTGTTTTAGACCACTAACTGCGTGTGTCAAAAACTGGAAATAAAATTTGAATACCTTTTAACCCAAATGCCTCGCTTTTATTTAGATTTTAATTAGCGGGATGTAGGCGTAAAAAATTTAATTAAAAATAATGTAAGAGATGCCTCCATTTAAGTATCTAGTAACTAAATTCTGAATTAATACTTCACTTTACATGCTAACAAAATTCAGATTTATTTGATTAATTGTGATGTGATGATGCATACAATTAAATATCTTGGTGGGGAGCTTGAAAAGAAATTATGTTAATAACTTTAACTTTCTGAAATAGCGATTTGAACTAAATAATTTATTAATCACTGTACTCATGTTCTTTTTACTTTGGCTTAAGTAAAAGTCAATAAAAATGATATTCTTTTTTATATTAAAACCTCCTTCACATGAAAGCTTAGTTAGAAAGATATTTAGAATTATATTAAGGTATTAAAAATGAATTCTATATTGAGTTAAGAAAGATATTTTCTTATTAAATATATTACAGTATTGTATGTAGGCTTTTTGTTTTCATAATTTCTCATGTGGTTTTTGTTTATAATGTAATAACACATAGAAACAACAACAAAATTAAATAAAAATATAGTTTTTTTTGTCTTTTTGTAAGAGTCTTAATTACTAATGTTAAAGCTTTTTTAAGCGTCAGTCAGTTTAAGCTCTTTAACAGAGCATCGTACTTGTGCAACTTTGAAACATTGTGGTCGAAAATATTGTAACGAATAATTGAACTTAAATAAATAAAGATACAAAAACATATACATAAATAACATAAATGAAGGGTATTTTTATAGAGGTGCGTGATTTGATTTACATCTGCACCGACCATATAGTCATAAACAGATGGTGGTCAAACCATTTGAATGATTGGACATCACCCACGCCCTAGAAGGCCATCGAATACGTATATCCTCCGGTCACTTCTAGTAGCAATTTCAAAAGCTCGAAGTAGGTAGCAGCCTTCACTCCTTGCTAAAGAATTGGAGACTTTCCAACTCCTGGTCCAGAACGCATGAAGCATACTCACTGAACCTGAACCATTCATTGTGTTAATTTGAATGATCCGACCCACAAACTCTCACGAGGGTCTCGAAACCACAACCACCACGATACTCTCATATAGGGGCCAACCTCAATAACCAGTCAGAAAACAGCTAATTGTCTCCAGAGACAAATAGTGAACAATGGGGCAACTGATTCCCGTGGAAATATGTGGATTGTCCAGGTGACTTCTACTAGCCTTTAAGGGGCCTGGGCTCCCTTTTACCCCGCAAGACACCAGTCTAAATGGAATAATAGGTTCCAAAAAGACTATCATGTGCCCCCGGGGGGAATTCTTATAGAGGTATAGAACTTTAAATTGGCTATTTTTCCAGCTCTCAAGTGATTTCTGTTTAGTTTGGTTTCTCATTTTACCAGGAGTAAATTGACGCCAAATTTATTGTGAAAATCAATTGCCATTCTTTGTTTTTTATCAAAAGCTTTTGAGAAAATTTTATACCAACTAATGTTGTCTTACATTAACGGCTATAATTAACATTCCAGTATGCAATCTTGTTTTCGTCAGAACCATAGCTGTATTACTGCTCCTGCAGAAGTAATAGAGAACACACGACAGGAACTGGAATGGGGGAACATTTGTTTTTTACTGCTTCTAGACCACTCTACAGCATTTGGCATCGTGGATCATGACATATTATTAAGGAATTTAAAATTTTTTTCAGATTCTCAGACACATCGGCCAAGCTGAATTAATTAATAATTATTATTAATTAATTATATATCGAATCGCACACAGTCGGTTTTTGTAAATAAAAATTGTCACTTTTCAGGGGCATGCCACAGGGATCTATTCTTGGACCACTATTATTTTCAATTTGCCAAAGGTGCTTTCAGAATGCAACATCCACCTATAAGCAGACGATGTGCAACTTACGCTAGGTACCCCAGTTGAAATAATGAGTTAACGAAAATTTATCACTGGGCTTGTGCAAGTGGACTTTGCTTGAACCCTTGTAAATCTAAGTGTATTGTAATAGGCAGAAAAAGTTTAGCCCCTGGTGCCCCTGTAGGCTAGTAGGTAGTGTACTAGCTTGTAAGTATGGGGGTTGTGGGTTCGATTCCCAACGAAGACCTTGGCTTTTTTTTTCACTACAAAAATAAAACTTGACTGTCCGTGGGGCTGCTCAGCGATGAAGGCATAGTCACTGGTCGCTGTGCTGTCTTATACGGCAGTTAATTTCCGACTATCCTTCTACTTTCACCACCTGTTTCATCTATTCTCTATCCCTTTCCTAAAGAATGTAGCACGGTACTTGAGTAAATAGGCATTGTTGCCTACTTCTACTTATACTTCTCTTTATAACGAAAAAAAAAAAAACAAAAAAAAAAGCATCAACTTTTTCAGGAGACATTGTTTTAAATGACGGAATATCGAAATTGTTAATAAGGCAAAAAATCTAGGCATAATTTTTAACAACCGGTTGACATGTTCGGACCACGTAAACGTTTAAGTCGGACAAGTGTATGTGAAGTTACGGACTCTCTGGACCACGCAGTTTTTCACTCAATTACGGATAAGAATTTTGCTCGCTAAGGTATACTTGATTCCAACTTTGATGTATGTATGTGAACTATTTGGTAATTGCGATGTCGTTAGTAAAAGAAAACTGAATGTTCCATATAATAATAGTATTAGATATGTCTATGGTTTGCGTAGATTTGACCCATGGTTCATCTGTTTCAAATAATATTTACGGGGCTAGTTTTAAAAAACTAGATATTTGTTTGAAAAATTACGTTTTTCCAAATCGCCTAGAAACCGCAACATTATAATACCTGGACATCAAGATCTAGTGTCTGGGTGGCAATTTTATTTGTATGCTGCTCGCATTTGGAATAGTCTTCCACCATATATCAACAACACAACATCAACGCTAATAGCTTTAATAAATATTTATTTACTTTTTTTAAATAATTTCTAGTTATATATTTATTTATTTATTTATATTAAACTTATTTAAAAATATTGTATTTGTTTATGTTAATTTTGAGTATAGCGCAATGCGTTGCTGTACTATAATTATAAGATTTAGTCTTGTTGTTCCTGTAATAAACAAATAAACAAACAAAAAAAAAACCTGGTTCTGTCCGAAATATCCGATCCCAATTTCATAAACGAATTTTGCTTAACGGTGGAACTCACTTTTGGTTGAATGGATGAACTGTCGCACTTGTGTGAAATTTTCAGAGAAGGTGTATTACACTGCAAAAAAAAAGATAATAAAATTAAGCATTCAACTTAAATAATCCTGTATATTTCATATACTGCCGTGATGTACGTAGTCAACATACTGCTTTAGTTTTTCAACAGTTGTGAGTTTTTTAAACGGGTGAATAGTAAATTTAAACAATTTAGTACGTGTTTAATAAAGACTATGATTTTAATATGTCAACCGTTTTGGCGGACATTCAGAATGTTCATTGCTTAAGCAACGAGTACAAAAATGTTAAATAAAATTAAATGAAGGGTATACCGATTTTTGGGACAAGATTCCAATTCGATTCGTGATAACTACAATAAAACGATATTTTTCAGTTAACCCTGTTATTAATTCTAATATTTAATACTAATAATTTGTGAGTTATATTCTCCAAGAAAGTTTCAAAACGGTACAAAGCAATAAATAACCTGAAATTCTTCCAGCAAAAGGGTTTAATTAAAACCTTAACGAAAATATTAAAAAAAGGAAATTAATTTGTAAACCATAAAGGGTAAGGCTACAGTTTAGTACAGTATTGCTAGCTACTAAAGGATCCGCCATTTAACGTTTTTTCTTCAACTATATATTATACGTAGTTTTATCCTTCCGCCGAACGAATATGGTTGTTTATACTCATGAACAACGCTGGAAAATATTGCGACATTATTTTGAAAATCATGGCAATGTTGCAGAATGTGTGCAAAAATTGCGTACGGATTTTGGAAGAAGAGAAGCACCGTCAGCTCCGTATGTTCGTTATCTTGTGAAAAAAGTGAAAGAAACTGGCACCGTCATCGATAAACCAAAGCGTGAAAAGCCAAAAACAGTAAGAATATTGCTGCTGTGGCAGAAAGTGTGCGTGAAGCGCCATCAACATCAATTTACCGTCGTTCTCAACAATTGAACATTTCGAAGACATCATTGAGACGAATTTTGCATAAAGACCTTGGTATGGCGTCCAATTGGTTCAGGAGTCGAAGCCAAGTGATCATCTAATGCGTTTTCGCTTCGCTAAGTGGGACTGCAATCGACTTACAGAAGATGCTGATTTTGCAAAAAAAAATCACCTTTTCAGATGAAGCTCATTTTGATCTTGGCGGGTATGTAAACAAGCAAAATTGTCACATTTGGGACACAGAAAACCCGCACGCGTACATTGAAAAGCCGACGCACCCAAAACGAGTAACTTTTTGGTGCGGATTTTTGTTCAGAGGCATAATTGGGCCATTTTTCTTGGAAAATGAGCAAGGAGTGGCCGTTACAGTCAATGGCGTTCGTTATCGGATCATGTTGAACGAATTTTTGTTCACAAAAATTTAAGAGGAGGATATTGGCAACATTTGGTTTCAACAGGACTACGCTACGTGCCACACGGCCGAAGCTGCACTCGATGGTTTGCGCCTTGTTTTTGAAGATCGCATTATCAGCCAGAGAGCTAATGTCGTTTGGCCACCTCGGAGCTGCGATTTGACACCTTTGGACTATTATTTGTGGGGTGCCGTCAAAGATAAGTGTTGTCCAAAGGACAATATTCGTGAAGCCATTAGTGAAATACAACTGCACAGAATCAAGAATGTGCTTAAAAATTGAACCGACTACTGCATGAGCAGCTGAGGCAGCCTGTTGAATTGGATTGTACTTTCAAATAAAAAAAGAAATTTGAGAAAATATTCAGTAGTTTTGTTTATAGTATTTAAAACATAAAAAAAATTATTTGGCGGACACTTTATAAAGGCAATTTAAAAAAATTAACCTTAAGAGTTTTGGGAACAAGTTCGTTAGAGCACTTGCCATTGTAGCAACGATAAAACAGTGAAATATAACCTACATTGCGTCGATGATATAGGGAATCAATAGAGTTAGATACCCCAATGAGCCTCTTGTTCCTCTCCTATATGCGCTCGAGCAACTTTTGACAGAAGTGTATCATGCCACACTTTATCAATTTAACCAAAGGAAGAAAATTTTCCCAAAGAATTTACTGATGCATAATAATAATAAAAATAATACATAATACGGAGACCTTTGTGTGTGAGTCCAACCTCTCACTTTGCGGATTTTCTTTAATGTTCACAATTAAGTCAGACACCTCAGTGCACTCAGTCGAGGCCGCCAATCAACACTTGTTGGCTTTCTGCTTCTTTTATTTTATTTAGCACTTACAAACGCTTTTAACGAACAAAATAAACTTTAATATTTTTGTTGTAACATTAATGAAAAGGTTTTACATCTCAATCTGTTTGTGCAGAACATTTTTAGTAGAATTAATTTTTATTTGGCATTTGGCTTTGAAAGTTGCTTTAGGAAATGAAATTGTTGTTGCGGTTTTTTTGTACCCAAAATAAACAAAATAATATAGCAATAGTACATACAGTATACAGTAAATGCATGCGATTTTGTTGTATCAAAAATATCGCATAAGGCTTAATTCACCGCATCGTTTACGATTTATATAAGTTTTTGTGGTTTTCGGTAATTTGCACGTTACTGGCTCCTCTATTGTTGAAAAAATTTATTTGTTCAAAATTTTTGAATAAATGTGGTTAATACTTTGTGGTTTATAACAAACATATTTCTCCATTCCCCCCATTTTAATATATTTCCTAGGGGTATATATCATCATCAAAAATAAAGGAAATTGTGGTTTATTACAAATTATTTATTATTAATAATTTTGTTGTTGTTTTCTTTACAAATTTGTATTAATAAAGTTATACATACGTCCATTTGCCTCAAATACTATTAATATTTTGATTATATTATTTTCTTAGTAAATGCCAGGGGTTCGGTTATTTTGATTGATTAAGTTTGTTTTATTGTTTTTATTTTAATATTTTTTGGCTTTATGTTTTTATTATTGTTCTATTTAAGTAATTGATTGACTTGTTGTTAATCGGTAGAAAAATAAATATTTAAAGAAAATTTAAAAAAATAAAAATTTGCAAATATAACAATAGTTATATTAATAACAGAAAATTGTTGATGTTAAAGAGTTATAAAAACATTAAGTAATCCGTTTTAAGACAAGGCGATAGATGACCTTCTAGCATGATGAATTTTTCTGTATCAGTAATACAAGTTTTGGAAAAGATCTATGGATACTTTTGCATCAACAGTCTTACAGACCAGACGTTATTTCATCCGGCTAGCTACCATTTGTCTCAATCTATGGAGCAAATCCTGGAATATGCTTAACGCAAATTGAAAGTTTATGACAAAGTGGTTTGATTTAATTTTAATAAAAGTTATTTCGATTATTTAACGCAAAGTGTTGACAGCAAAACAATCTTGGTAAAAGCAAAACTACTTATGCTAACTTGTGACCTGCGATCAAGGTCAATCAAAACATGCACACAAAAAAGAATTAATATTTGAATTAAAAAAAAAAATATAATATTGCTAAGTTTTGGATAAGCTAATGCTATTAGCATTGTTAGCACTTTTTTTATGAAATCTTTAGTAAATAACTTAGTTAAAAACTAAACTATTACACGAGGATTTATAAAAAGCATACACAGACGTACTCGAAAATGTACTCGTTTGTGGGATTGTAAAGGCGGATTTTTTCCTTAAGTAAAAGAAAGACCTCACAACAGTAAAATATAATAAAAAAAAAATAATAATGTAAGCCAATGTAAAGTTCAGAAATTATTCAGTATGTTGGTGTACTAATGAATTTAAAAGAAAACAAACAAGTATTTATAATGAAAAAAATATATATATATATGTATAGACTCATTTAGAGCTTGAAACCCAAAAAGTGACAAACAATTGCGTCGTAAACTTGTCTCAAGTTTAGCAAATGAATAAATCTTAATGAAGGGCGGTTATTCAAGGCAGCAACCAAAAATACAAAAAAAAAAACAGTGAAGCTGTATAACTAAAAAAAATTGTGCAGCAATTTTTTATGAAAACGTAAAAATATCACAAATGAAATGAAAGAAATTGAACTTTGTTCTCAACACGAAAAATGTTGCTCTACAACTCTGTAATTCTTGCTGGTTTATCAAAATAATCCAGTGACTTCATGTAGGACCAAATATAATAAACAAGTGCCATTAAATAGCCACCAGGATTATTTTTTTAAAATCAACTTTTTATTTATCTCTTTTTAGTCTATGGATGCAAGATCTCTGCAGATATTTAAATAGTAAATAATAATTAAACTTAAATTTAGTTCTTGAAATATAAAAGAAGATAACATTTAACAGTATTAATTAACATTTAAAGAAAAATCAATATGCTTATAAAATTTATTAGACTCAGTACAAGTTCTTTGAATACTTTAATTACCAGTGGATTACAATAGTGCATAGTACGAAATGGCACGTTAAGTATAATAATGAAATCAAAAAATCTGAACAAACATTTTCTTTTATTAAATTTAATCCAAAGGTGACATTTAACACTACTCTTTGGCTTTTTAGAGTTGGCAACTTTATTAGAGCAAGTCTACTAGTGTAGGATGGTAAATTATGGGATTCCAATGTAAACCCCGAAGACAAAATAACAAGTACTGCTTTTGCACCGATTCCATGCTATTAATATGGACATTATAAATTGGAACTTAAATTATAGAGTCATATTTCAGAATAGATCTGACAAAATAAATATAAAAATATTTTGTGACATATGGTTCACTAAACTCTTTCGCCTAGCGTTTTAAAAATCTAAGAACTGCACATGCTTTGTTAGTGGCTAACGAAATATTCTGTATAAAGTTAAATTTAGGATCCAGTCAAATACCAAAATCTAAAACTACATTAATTTTCTTAGGTTCGTAGCTGTTAAAAATATATTGCACGTTTGGAAGAAGCACATGTATTTGCACTTTTTAAGGTTCAACTCCATAAGATTAGTATTGCACCAAGAATTAAATGCCTTTAAGACCTTTTGCAGGAGAATACGATCAGCGTGACAATTATATTTTCGAAATATCTTCACGTCGTTTCTATATAATAGACCTTTAATTAATTAATAACATTGCGTAGATCATTAATAAGCTACACAAGTAATAAGTCAGAAAAGGCTACCCTGCGGCACACCAGATGAAACTAAAATTTCTTTGGAAGTATGCGTGTTAAAACAAATGCGCTAGGTTCTGTTCTGTCAAATTTCCCTATCAGAAATTTGTGCTTAACCTTATCAAAAGCCTTACTAAAGTCACTGTTAGTTTCAAAAGAAGAGCTGAGCAGTTGCAATTTCAGCGGTTCCATAGCAGGGTTGTAAACCATTAGTACTTGCTGAAGAGCTGGAGACTATCCAACTCCTGGTCCAGAATACATGACTAGCCTGCTCACTGGATCCGGATCACTCACCCGTTGGTGTTATTAAAGGCGAGATGATCCTGGCCCCCATAATAAAATTCATGCGGAGGCCGCAAAACCACAACCACCACGATACTGCCGAAGGGCCAACCTCAATTATCAGTCAGAGAAACAGCTAAAAGGCTAAAGAGATAATTTGCGAAACTCTGGGGCTTACTGATTCCCGTGAAAATAACGTGGAGCTTTCAGTTAACACCCTGCTTGCCTTCAAGGGACTGGCCTCCTTTTTACCCCCAGCAGCACAGGTCTAGATGGTTAAGTAATCCATAAAGACCGATAAAATTGCCCCCCTAATCAATAAAAATTTTCTCAAAAAGTTTAGGTCGTAGGTCATTAATCACATCACGGGTTTTGATTCGATTTGCTCCGTATTGACTATGTCCTTAGCATAGCCCCACATACCCTGACAAGTGAAAATGGGCTTTGGCTAAAAAAAAAAATTTTGAGAAAATCCAGACAATTGTTCTTAAATGAATTGAGCAAATCTAAGGCGATGTGAATGTCCCATCGACTTTTAATTTTCCACCAGTTGATCCTGGTAAGGTTTTAAAGTCAAAATTCGCAATGTCATATTTTTAATAACCCCAATTGTTGAGAACAATTAGGTTTTGAGAAATTTGGATCCGCTTTAAAATTATGGCTCACGGCTACGATGTTTTCAATTGAACTACTCAGTCTTCGCACATTTTGTCGACTTCGCACATTTTGTATCGATCCTGTCGACTTAAATTTAACTATCAAAATTCAAGTTGCAGAAGAACGAGTATTTAGTCCGAAGATGTGTGTGATTACATTTACATCCGCGCCTTGCCATGCAGCCTTAATCAGATGGTATATCAAACCACTGCATAATTTGGAACGTCATGCTCGTCCTAGGAAGCCGAAGCTATAATTCTCTGCAACAGAACTTTCTAGTTGCAACTTCGATGATTCCAGAGCACCATAGAACCATAGACTGATATGGGGCCGCGAAACCACAACCACCACGATACTCTCATAAAGGGCCAACCTCAATAATCAGCCAGAGAACAGTTAAGTGTCTAAAGAGACAAATAACGGAACTCTGCGGGTCACTGATTCCCGTGGAAATAAAGTGGAGTTTCCAGTTGTACCCCTGCTGACTTCAGGGAACTGGGCTCCCTTTTTCCTCCAGTTGCACAGGTCTACATAGTAGCTCTCCATTAAGACCATATATGTGCCCCCGGGGGTAGTCCGAAGATGTCATGAATATTACGAAATGTAACTTTAACAAAACCACCATTTTGATAGTGGATTCTAATGCGAAATTATTGAATTCATTGTAACATCCGCCAATGCATCTGCTACGAATACGTCAAAAAACTAAATGTCAAAAATATCATGTTGTTGATGTTTCCACAATTAAAAACAAGCTTCTAATTGAAAAATCCGATATTACAGAGCTTCTTGAATTTAATATTGAGGAAACGTAAATATTTTTCATTGTGTTATTTATTAAAGAACTCTGTAGTTGGTTACTAATCAATTTTTGTGCAAGAAAATACTTTATATACGTTCTCTAACGGAGTAAAAATTGGGTAGCGATTGTCGCATCAATGCAACTTTTTTAAGAAATTTGTGTAGAAGTAACATTTTACTTGAGTCGTTTATTTAGGCTTGATTGTAATATGTATCTAAACATTTACCCATATATCTTAATCTATAGAATGTACACACCCCAAGACAGTAATATTGCTACTTAGGAGTATTTTATGACAAAATATATTTGTACTGAAATACTGGGTAACAGTTAATCTGGCTTATAGTGAATAAACTTACGATTTATAAAATATAAATAGTCAGTCCCCTCGCAATAATCGGAAACTTCCTTAAGATTCGAACTTATTTGTGATGTGTACAGCAACAGGATCTTTTTTGCAAGCAGCCACCCTTTAAACCCAACTAGTTAATTATATTATTATTATTATGCCCAACCATTTAAGCAGTTAAAAGATGCAAAAAGAATCTGGAAAATATGGAGACAAGGATTTGTTGTAAATAAAGAAAACAAGATAAATATCAATAACCCACTTATACTTATTTTCGCAGTTTAATATTTATGTCGCATGCTGTACAAGTTTTTTCTATCTCTCTAAATTAAAGTAGTGGATATTGAAAATTAAATTCAAATTTTAGAAGAGCATTATGATCTTTTCGATAATCTCAAGGCTTCTCGACAACCTGAATATGTTATTGCAGCTAACTTATTTAACAAATCTAAAGTCAACTGTTACTGAAATTTCACCTAATTCGACACTCAGGCTCTGTATTCACTTAATTTTCGAGAATCTGGAAAACTTAAATTGTTATATTCTACTTACTTGCCTGTAAGACAACTCATTCAACGCGAGTAAATAACAATTTCTTTCTAGTCCAGTTACTGTTGGGATATGAACTCATGCCCTTTTTTTTAAAGAAAAACAGAAATAACTCTACCAATTCAATCAATCCGGTTGCTACACTTTTGTTACCTAGCTTTCCATTTACTCTGTGTTATCTTTCCACATCACCCTTGTGGTGATACTAAAAAGTTACTCAGTTTTATATATTACACAATCAACAAAATTAATATTCTAGCTTTTTTATGTATTATTATTTATATTCTTTTAATTGCACTTCCTTTAATTAAGTAAATAAAATGTAAGTAAACGAAAATTTAACAATTTCCTTTATTTTATTTTGTTAATAAATATATTGGCGACTGAAACAGTAATCACAACATGTAAACCCGCTAAGTTATAAAACAAAATTAATTGCTTGCTAGAAGCCTAAATAAAGAACATTTATTAGCCCTGAAAAATGTGTTTATATTCTCTAATATAAAAAGTATTTTTAATACAGAAAATGACAACTACATAAATTTTCATACAAATGCGAGTGCTATATTTAACAATGACATGTCCTTATGATATAATTCAATGACATAATCCTTACCTGCATATTTTAGATATATAAATTAAAAAAAATAAATAAATAAGTTTATCCGTAATAAAGATGATGGTGACCTATTCGTTGATGGCTTTACTAAACTCCGATGGAAACATTAAACCACATTTTAGATAAACTAAAGACCAGCTGAGTTTAGTTTAGTTTAGTTTCCTTTTCAAAACTTTAATTTATATTTGAAAAAGTGTTTTTAAGAATAATTATGTTTTATTAGTTTAAATTTGTTGTGGTAAAACAATTTCTACGTTAAATAATAAATTTTTATTGTTATGTACCTTTCTTGCATATACTTCTCCACCTCTGATAATAACACTACAATTAAGCATTCCCTATTGTAAGTAATTATTGTTTACTTATTCCTTTTTTCTTGAATATAATAAAAGTCAGTCAGTGATCGAACTTCAAGCGTTTCAATACATCACAATTATTTAATAAAGAAAAGGGAAAATAGTATTTAATGGATTTAAATGTATGCAGTTGGGAAGGTTATGGTTAACAAAACTAAGAAAGAGGACAGGATGTTAATACACTCACTGTTCCTCTAGAAAGGCTTATTCATCATGTCATCCACGATTTTTATAACACTCACTAGTCAATGCTTAGCTAAAATATAAACGAAACTATCCAGACCTTAATACACTGGTGCTCTTTCGATTTCCACTTTCACCAAAAAAGGTTTTTCATCATATCATCTTCGACTTTAAGCTCTTCTCCAGCCAATGCTCAATTAAGATTTAGATTACGATTATTTTGCTCTTACTCTACAGCCAGTATAACATTCTTCATTCAAATTTTAAGGGACGTTAACTATCTCATTTCTATTTTCGCATTTAACCAAGTTATCCATGGCGGCTATTCTACATTTTTATCTATATATATATACTTATAAGCAATTTTATTTCGTGCTTGATTTCTTTTAAATAAATATTTCATGATATTCTCATAAAATATTTATTACAAAAATTTTTATTAAGAAATAAACATCTTATGATATTCTCATAAAACATTTATTCAAATAAAAATGAAAATATTTGAAATGTATTGTAATGGGGGAGAGCACATCCATATTGCAATTTCACTATTGCTCAAGTAGCTCATCAGTGAATTTTACCCCAATATTGTATAGACAAACCTAAGAGTCTTATATCCAAAGCCAAACTGATTTTATGAGAATTTTTCATAAAATCAACATAGCATAGAAAGCAAGACTCAAAGACACTTCCATACAAACACTACAAAACATTTCAAAACATATGAATGGTTTCCAACGGAAACCCTTATGTAGAAATGATTGAAAATAAACAATGTTTTTTGTTGTTTTGAAATGTTTTGTAGTGTTTGTATGGAAGTGTCTTTGAGTCTTGCTGTCTATGCTATGTTGATTTTATAAAAAATTCTCATAAAATCAGTTTGGCGAAATATCGAAAATATAATAAAAAATAAAGTTTTTTAAAAAAATTTTTATAAATAAGACCTAGTGCGTAAATTAATTACTAAAAAATTCTTTTGTTTTATTAACATTTAGATTTGTGTAAATTTTTAATTTATTGCTTTGTTGTAAACTTTGTGATTTTATCTTGAGAATTTTTTAACACATTTGTTAATGTAAAATATAATGATTTAATTCAAATATTAAGTTCTTAGATGAGACCGAAAGCGTCATCATTGCAAAAAATGGGACCATGATGAAAAATTATAAATTAATGTAATTCTGAAAGGCCTTATCGAGTCCATTTAGCCCAGATTCAAAATCCTTACAGACTACAACAATATTTAACACATTTTTATAATAAAGGGTCCGCCAAATAATTTTTCTTTTTGTTCTTAATGCAATAAACAAAACTACTGTATATTTTCTCAAATTTCTTTTTTTTAATTGGAAGTACAATCCTTCCGGTTAATAATTGAAAATAATTTCATTCAAATGACTGCCTCGGCTGGCCATGCAGTAGCCTACACGATCGGTCCAATTTTTAAGCACATTATCGATTGTGTGCAGCTGTATTTCACCAATGGCTGTACGAATATTGCCCTTAAAAGCGTCAATTGTCACTGGCTTATCGGAATAACACTTATCTTTGACGGCACCCCACAAATAATAGTCCAAAGGTGTCAAATCGCAGCTCCGAGGAGGCCAAACGACATCAGCTCTGCGGCCGATAATGCGATCTTCAAAAATAGGACGCAAAATATCGAGGGCAGCTTCGGCGTGTGGCGTCCTGTTGAAACCAATTGTTTTTTTTTTATAGTAAAGAGAAGTAGCACTTCAGGCAACAATGCCTATTTAGTCAAGTACCGTGCTACATTCTTTAGGATATGGATAGAGAACAGATGAGACAGGTGGTGAAAGTAGAGAGATAGTCGGAAATTAACTGCCGTGTTAAGACAGCACAGCGACCAGTGACTATGCCTTCATTGCTGAGCAGTCCCACCGACAGTCAAGTTCTATGTTTGTAGTGAAAAAAAACCAAGGTCTTCGTTGGGAATCGAACCCACAACCCCCATACTGACAATGTAGTACACTACCTACTAGCCTACAGGGGCACCTAATGTTGTTGCCAAATAATGATGTTGCCGATATCCTCCTCTTAAAAATTTGTGAACAAAAATTTCCCAAGAAAAATGCCCCAATTATGCCTCTGGACCAAAATTCGCACCATACAGTGAGTCGTTTTCAGGATGTCGGCTTTTCAATGTATGCGTGAGGGTTTTCTTTGCCCCAAATGCTTGTTTACATACCCGCCAAGATCAATGAGCTTTATCTGAAACGAGGTTTTTTTTTCAAAATCGGCATCTTCTGTATGTCGATCGCAGGCCCACTTAGTGAAGCGTTATTTAAGCGTTCAGCGGAAGGATAAAATTAATTATCTGTCAAATCAAACATGAGCTAAGTATTACCATTCACGAAATAAGCACTTGTTGAAAAAAAAACGATAGATGACGGACCCTTTATTAATTTTTAAAAGAGAAAACAATGTTTTCCTTAACAGTATTTGTGTTCTGATAATAATCAATAAATCTTTAATATATGGATAAACTCGTATGGATAGCGGAATAAAATTAACTTATTACACATTTCACATTGAGATCGAAAGTAACATGCAACATTGTTTTACGACTTTTAAGTTTAATTAAGACAGTAAATTTTGTATATGTCAATGTAAGGCAATTAACTGCCGTATATAAGACAGTTGTAAAATGTAAAAAAGTTGTAATTGTTGAGCAAGGTTTTCGAAAGCCATGTTGAGTAGGGGATATACATGATGACACTTGATGACAGAGGCAGAGCTTAACAATACCCCTATAATTTGCGGTATTACTTTGACAATGGAATTATAAAACTGATATTGTTACTAAGATGATTTATTAAGTTTTAAAAGAAAAGTAAACGTTCTGCCGTGTATTTCACAAACTGCGTAGTTTGCTTGGAAAACAACATAAACATGCTTATGAGAAATTCTACCAAAAAAGTAAACAACAGAAAACAAAAACAACTTACACAGAACAAAACAAAACACACAGCCAAGCAGGCGCTAAAACCGAATGATAACAACAACAATTTAAGGTGATCTTAAAGTAAAATATTCTTGTATATGCGAGAATCGATTCATCAGTGAGTAAAGACAACAAAGTTACCATTGCATTTATTTTGCGTGTATGGAAACTAAATAAATCGTTTAACTTAATTTAAAACTCTAAACTGCTGTGTTATTATTTTGGAATAAAAGAACTTAAAATAACAAAACGTTTCTTATTAAGAATAAACATAACAATATATTAAGAATGTATGTTACAGGAGAAATTAAAGCAGCAGAACAATTGATAAGAAGAGAACTCGGGATACCATCTGGATCAGATTTTAGTTTAGTTAGATAATTAAATACAGATACACATCTACAGGTGCAATAGATACATCCAAAATTGATGACTCAAGAAAAGGATAGACAATAGTTTCATCGTATTTTTCATCACTATATGTCGTTACCAAAAAAGTTAGCGAAAAGATTGTTTACTGTTAAATCATGATCAACTTCAAATGAAAAAAGTCTTATTACTGGATGAAATAATATTAAACGATGATTAGTGTTAACAAAATTTTAAAATGATTTTGGATCACATTGAAAATTATTTCGAATTTTATTTTAGTACTTGTTGTAGATGGACTAATTTAATAGACATATGCGGAAGAACATATGCAGAAATAGAGGCAATGCATTATGAATAAATGAAAATAATTTTGAATCGCCAAACATATTTAGATATTACAATCATGAAAAAAAGTTTCACATCTCTGCCTATTTTGACACTTACGAGTATTACGATTTGCTTGTATTTTAACATGTTTATCGCATGATTTACCTCAAATGTTTAAAAATTCTTTTGTGTCATTCTATATTAAATTTCAATCGTCAGTTTTATCTTAAATACTTAATATTTTATTAAATGCTTGAAAAGTCTGAAAAGTTTTAATAAAAAGAAGTAAAGATTTCATCATAAAAATATTTTACTTGTTTTCTAATTTTTGTTTTTGTTTTTTTTTTTTGTTTTGTTTTATTACAACATTAGAGTTTCGTTAACATGTAAAGTAAACTTTCACATGTTCATGTATTTTTTTTTTTTTTTCTTTTTTACACAAAACAAGATATTCGTTTTAATTATTTAGCATTGTGGAAAGAACTGAGTGTTCCCTAAACTTTTGGTAAATTTTATTATTATTTTATTATAATTCGATATGAGTTGATAATTGTTTTCGAGAATGTGGTATATTTTTGAATGTCAGTTATGTCTAAATAATGAAAACTTTTGTAATTAATATCACTGTTAAGTATTTCCTAATAATTATAAATCATATTTAAGATAGTTGATGCTGATCGACTTTAAAAACACTCTCCACATTAAATTTTTGCCAACGGGTGATACGCAATTCGATTGTGAGTAAACGTGATCCAAATCAACGCTACAGAAAAAATATATTAATGAATGTATGTATGTTTATATATAGGGTCCGCCATCTAAGGTTTTTTTTCAACTACTGCTTATTTCGTAAATGGTAAAACTAAGCTCATGTTGGATTTGACAGATAATTAGTAATAAATATCTTTTTTCTTTTAAAAGATCTTTTTTTATATATTTTTTCTTTTCAATATTTCGCTTTCCTTTGGAAAGCTTCTTCAGGAAATTTTTTTTTTATATTTTTGAAAACAAAAAAATTATTAACAAATTGAAAAAATGTTTCAAAACATTTGACGAAAACATATAAAATATTTTTTCATACATACATACAAAAATTTTAAATTTTCAAACATTCAAACATACAAAAACAAGGAAACGGAAATAACAAATAAATAACAAATGTTTTGAAACATTTATATATATATATATATATATATATATATATATAGATATATATATATATATGTATCCTATGTATGTGCAATTATGCATGTATGTGTTGTGACTGAACTCCTCCTAAACGGCTGGACCAATTTGCAATAATTTTTATGTATTCATTTGGGTGACGCCCCGGATGGGTTAGATTGACAATTCGGTCCAATTCGATAAAGGGGTGTGGTACCTCCCACATAAACCACAAATTAAAAATCTATTATTTCTGCTTCTGATAACGGCATTTGCACTAAATTTGGTACGTCGGTTTGGTGTGCATTTTTTAAGTGCTTCTGCAAATATGGATATTTCGGTTGAGTGAACATGTTTTAAGTTCTGCTGCAAATATAGGCGGGATTTGGTAAAGACGCGCGATACCTCCCATATAAATGTTCGTTATGTATATAATTCTACTGTACGTGTGTATGTTACTGAATAAATTTTTTTTGCATGCGCTTGGGTGCCGCCTTGGATAGTTTACATTCGCAAACCAGCCCGAAAGATAGCGATGCAGTCGGTATCTAAGTTATTCAACTACACTGCAACGACACGACTGGATCGACTTGAATGAATTTTTGTGTATTCATTCATTCATTCAATGCATTTAATTTTTTTGTGCGCTGTGTTTTGATATTATATGGTATCGCATTTACGTAAATATTGAGCGTTATTTACTTACTGCCTCTAATGTGCATTGGCGAATGACGGTGAAAGGCATAAAGTACCATGGACTCGATTACTGTCGCCGTGAAAACAGTCGCGGTGGGCATCGAGCTTATTTGTTTGCGTTTCTTTTTTGTGATTCCCCCCAGGGGCATATAAATATGATCTTTATAGAATATTCCACTATCTACAGTGCAACTGGGGAAAAAGGGAGCCTAGTACCCTGAAGTCAGACAGGGAGACAACTGGAAGCTCTACTTTATTTCCACGGGGATCAGTGAGCCGCAGAGTTCATTATTTGTCTCTTTAGACATTTAATACTTCTCTGACTGATCATTGAGGTTGGCTCCTATATGGGAGTATCGTGGTGGTTGTGGTTTTGCGGCCCCATAAGGGATATATGAAAAATATGGTGGCCAGGATTATTTCACTGATAATGACACGCAAAGTGAATGATCCAGTCCAGTGAGCATGCTTGACATGTGTTCTGGACAGTAGTTAGAAAGTCTCCAACCCTTTAGCAAGGTGTAATGGTTTGCAGCCCTGTCCTGGAATCATTAAAGTTGCAACTAGGTGGTTCTGTTGCTTAGAATTATGCCTTCGGCTATCTAGGACGCATGTATGACGTTCCAAATTATACAATAGTTGTTTGTCCACCATCTGATTAAGGGTACATAGTCAGGTGCGGATGTAAAATAAATCACACTCTCTTCTTTGCGATCTCACAAATTCGTTCTCAATGGGTCAGCTAGTACTTTATAATATTCTCATAAAATATTTATTATTCAAAAAATATTTTAAATGCATCACTGTGGGAGAAAGCATATCCATATGGCTATATCACTGCTGCTGGATTTTACGCCAAACTTTACAGATAAAACTCAAGAGTCTTATATATCAAGTGACGTTAATTAAATGAGAGTTTTCATTGAAACATTTTTTATTTTTAATCTTTTTGCATAATAAAAACTCTCATTTCATCAAGTTTGCTTTAGATATGACTTGAATTTTCTATACAAAATTTGGGGTAAAATCCACTAATGAGCTGCATGAGCAGTAGTGAAATGTCCATATGAATATGGAGAGCATATTAAATTAAATAAAAACAAGTGATTTATAATTATTCGGAATCATTTTTAATATAAGCAATTTTATTTCGTGCTTGATTCCTTTAAATAAATATTTTATGATATTCTCACAAAATATTTATCACAAAAAAGTTTTATTAAAAAATAAAAATCTTATGATATTCTCATAAAACATTTATTCAAATAAAAATTAAAATAAAAATATTTGAAATGTATTGTAATATTTTTTATTTATTTATGAAATTTTCGCATTAAAAATGAATGGTTTCCAATGGAAACCCTTATGTAGAAATGATTGAAAATAAACAATGTTTTTTGTTGTTTTGAAATGTTTTGTAGTGTTTGTATGGAAGTTTCTTTGAGTCTTGCTTTCTATGCTATGTTGATTTTATGAAAAACTAGCGTACCCGTGACTGCTTTGCAAGTCATTTCTTCGACATTTTTTGATCGATTTTGGTTCGCGGTATTGAAAAACAAAGCACGTGAACGTGATACATATAACTGAAAGTGCAAAAAATAGGGATCATTGAAAAGCAACAGGTATGGGGAACTGAAGCCATTTAAAATCAAACGGCAAATCTGGAGGAATCATAGGAATGCGTGGTTTCAACACATCGCCCTTATATTTTTCTTTTAAAATTTTTGCTTCAATCACATTTTTCATGACTTTTTTGACTACTAACATATGTCATTGCATCTGCCAAGTGTACATACAACGCCATCTACTGGCAATATAGCATTTACAATCATGTTTTTTTATGGGTTCTTGAGTTAAGATAGCGTTGTAAAAAAATGTATGTGAAAATGAATTTTCTTCATAATTTTTTTTTTGGGAAATTTTCCAAAATTTTTTTCAAAATATTGTATTAAATCAAATTTAATTTAAATAAATAAGGAAAGCTGATAAAAGCTGAAGAAAATTCCAATATTTATGTTACTAACACTCCATTCACATATGTCATTGCATCTGCCAAGTGTGCATACAACGCCATCTACTGGCAATATAGCATTTACAATCATGTTTTTTTATGGGTTCTTGAGTTAAGATGAAAATGAATTTTCTTCATAATTTTTTTTTGGGAAATTTTCCAAAATTTTCTTGTGTATTCTTCTTATTTGGCCGGAGACCTGTCCGAATTGGTGCTAATCACCGAAATCGGTCCAGGCATTCTCGAGTTATAAGCGTAGTAACTAACATCACTTTCTTTTATATATATAGATTCTCATAGAATCAGTTTGGCTTTGGATATAAGACTCTTAGGTTTTTCTATACAATATTGGGGTAAAATTCACTGATGAGCTACTTGAGCAATAGTGAAATTGCAATATGGATGTGCTCTCCCCCATTACAATACATTTCAAATATTTTTATTTTTATTTTTATTTGAATAAATGTTCTATGAGAATATCATAAGATTTTTATTTTTTAATAAACATTTTTTGTAATAAATATTTTGTGAGAATATCATGAAATATTTATTTAAAGGAATCAAGCACGAAATAAAATTGCTTATATTAAATAAAAACTTATAAAAACAATTTTTTTTCGATAAGAAAGTTAAGATTAACAATTTAATTTCCTTCGAATGAGCATGATTATGCTGAAGAGCCAAAAACAAAAAAAAAACATTTCCATTGAAAGATTTCACTAGAAAAAGTCTTTATTACATATCGTTAGTCTTTAGCAATAACAAATGAAATTTAGTAATAAAAATAGTAATAATAACAGCCAACTTTACTATCCAATAAGCCGTCAAAATAAGATTTTCTAGTAAAAAGTGTTGACGCTGTACTATTTCATTGTACTCCATATATATCATCTGTATACATTTAAGACTTGGCCGACACGAAATTAACAAAACTCAATTTTAATCCAATTAAAAGCAAATTGTTGCAATTAAATTGTACAATATTTTTATTATCTAATTATAAAATAAAACTCATTTACAATTACTTTTGTAGCAATCGACCTTAATTAGTCATTATATCACAAAAGTTTATGCAACCAATTTTTTTTGTTTTCAGATTGGCTTTTCCGAATGGCTTCATATATCCTATTTATAATTTTTGGCACGTAGATAATAGCACGTGTCAATCGTTTGTCCTACATTTACTATTAATGCCTTAATTCTAATATTTCTGTACAATATAAATTAAACCATTTTTACTCTGGCGAAAGATACAAACAAATATTAGTCACAGCAGAAAAAAAAGCAACAGAAATAAAGCGACTATTTAACATAAAAACTCTGTATAAATGTAAACAGTTTAGTTTGGATTTGACATCAAATGCAGTCAGTATTTACTAAATACAAATGATGAAATTGTGTGTAATTTTATGTGTTAAACGTGTAATTTTTTTTTTAATTTTTATATAGTTTAAATTCGACTTGGCTTTAAATAGATTTTCATATTTAAATTTACCACGAATATTTTTATATTAATTTTTAAAATTAAACTCCAAAAAAATGTAATTTAAAATGATTTAAAATTTTATTGCATAACGAAGAGAAAAGTTCGTCAATTATGAGTGAAAAATGGCATCAGGCAAAAGTCCCCCCACGACCACGCTGACAACAAGTTTCAACAACTTTTAACTTTTATTATTTTATTTATTATTATTAAAAAAATTTATCTTCCAATTTCTAAACAGGCGAAGCTTTTCAGCTTGTCTGCAGGATATTAAAACTTAAAAAATAAATAAGTTCATTTATAACCAGTTTTTATTTTTTAAATTATACTTAACAGTCTTTGTAATAACAAGTTTTGAATTATTGTGAGTCTAACAGGTATTCCTTTATTAGCTTATTTCGTTTGTTCTCGTACACTGTGCTGATTATTTCAGTCACTATTTTGTTTAAATATGCTGGCAACGTTATGGGAAGCGAACTTCTTCTATATTCGTTTGTGGGCCGTTCCACGTTGTCGATTTTTTATCAAAGTTTTTATTACTTTTTGGCCAAATGGCGGTCCTATTTCGTTAATCACAATGCTGATCTTGAATTTTAAGGCTGAAATTGATTCGATTGGTCCCTATAGGCTCTGTTCTTAGCATTGACCCACGAAAAATAATTTAATGGTGTTAAATCACACGATCTAGCCGGCCACTTAACTGTTGATTGTGATGAGCAATTTGGTATGCAATAAATTGATCGTTTCATTGGCTGTGTGACATGTGGCACCATCCTGTTGGACCACATATCAGTGATATTCACATCGTCAGCAATAGGACAAAATTGAGTTGATAGCATTCGCAATAGCGTGATCCATTGAGCGTTACTGCATTTTCCGCCTCATCTTAAAAAAAAACACAGCCTAATCACGCCTCCAGGCCACCATAGAGTAACTCCTTGAGCATGCAAAGGTTTCTCAATAATCGTTCTAGGATTTTCAGCAGCCGAAATGCGGCAATTTTGCTTGTTGACATACCCTGACAAGTGAGAATGTATTTTGCCTGAAAAAAATTATTTGTTCAGAAAAACCAGCTGGTTGTTCCTGAATAAATTGAATGAGTATACAGCGTAGTGAACGGTCGGTCGGCTTCAATTCCTGCACTAGTTGAACCTTGTAAGGCCTCAAATTCGCCATGTAGTGGTTTTGGATAATCCCAAGTATTGAGAACGTCGAGGAATTGACAAATTTGGATCTGCTTCAACTCTGTGGCTCACGGCTGCGATGTTTTAAGTTGAACGACTCTGTCGAATACGCTTTTGCGTTCACACATTTTGTATCAAGCCTGTCGGCTCAAATTGAACGAACAAATTCTTAATATGTTGTTCGAAAATATCAGGAATTTTATTGAATGTGACTTTAACAGAACCCAGCATTTTCATAGTGGATTTTTATTATTAAAAGCGATTTTCGTGCGAATTTAAATTCATTGTAACAATTGCCAATGCATCTACTACGAATACATGGGGTTGCCACAATTGAAAAACAAATTTCTTGTTGAAAAAATCGATATAAGCAAGGCTTACATATCCTAAAAGTAAAACACTTAACAAACGTAATGCACTGATCTTCAAACAAATCAATGCAGTTATTGTGGAGATATCTGTCATTGTGCTGAAGAATTGCCATGAAACTGATTTGTAGACTAATGAATCGGTGCATTATAGTCGGAGCTTTCTGCGATTATGGTTTTAGTTATTACGGATTCTTATGGGCAGTTACATGTTATAGATAAGACTTGCATTTTCGTTACTTACAGCCTTCTAGTAATTTAATATCATGTAAAACATGTTAATTAGTTAAATATTTTAAATTGATTGTAACATAACACAAAATTTAAGACTTTAATTGTTAAATTCTAACGGATTTTTATTAAAACACTTTTAATATGTTGTTAAGAAGATTATTTGTTTAATTTCTTCAAGAAACTAATTCAATTGTGTGCCTTAGAAACTGTGTAGTTTTCTAAGAAATTGTATACGCACAAGACCAGTGATGGGCGAACTACGGCCTGTGGGCCACATCGGGTCCGCCGAACGTTTTTCAAAAAAAAATTATTCACATATTAAAAAATTATGCCCAAAAACTAAATTTACATTATGTTTTAAAAAAGATATAAACTGACAATTTTAGCAAGATAATGCCTAGTTTTCATATCATATTGTGTACAAACTGCGTAGTTTTCTGGGAAATAGTGTACACACAAGAGAACAACAACTTTCTGATGCAATATTACAAGAAGAAACATAAACATTATAAAACACTAACAACGAATATAGAAAACTGAACGTATAACATAACAACAACTATTATATGTGAGATCTAGAAGATTCTTGAATATTCGAGACAACATGCGCAACAAATATAAAAGGGCCAGTAATGGATTAATCAGCAATCAGTAAAAGTGTAAATCTGGTGACGTAAATAATAAATTGTGAAGTAAAATTATAAAGTTGCCAACGTAGGGTTTTATTTGTGTAATTAAATAAAAAGTGTATTGTAAATACCCTCATAAATGCCAATCGAAAATAGAAAGAGAAAAATTGATTCGGAATGTCGAGTATTTCAAGAAGAGTGGAGATGGAAGTACTTCTTTATGGAATATAACCAAAAACCTATTTGTCTTATCTGCCAAGAACCGGTAGCTGTACTAAAAGATTATAATCTCGCTAGGCACTTTAATTCAAAACATCTTGGGTCGAAGTACTATAAAATGACAGATGAAGACAAGAAAGTTCATTCAGAGGAATTGAAAAGAAAAATATCTAGTCAGCAAATGTTTTTTAAAAATCGAAGAAGTGTCCAGCGATCCTCCACGTTAGCTGGTCACATTGTTGCCTATAAAATAGCAAAAAGTAACAGACCGATTTATGAAGGAGAATTTATTAACGATAAGTTAATTAGCATTGGAAAAGTGTTATGCCCAGAAAATGTAAAAGATTTGGAATCTATAAAGCTGTCTCGTAAAACGGTCACAAAAAGAATTGAAACGATTTCTTCTAATTTAACCAATCAACTCGATGGACGTCTTAAAAAGTTGAAGTATTTTTCAGTCACTATGGACGAGAGTGTTGACAGGAGTGATACAGCCCAACTTCTAATTTTTATCAGAGGAGTCGATGAAAACTTTATAATAACCGAAGAACTTGCTTGTTTGAGATCTTTGAAAGGAAAGACGACAGGAAAAATAATTTATGATGAATTTAAAGAGGGGATGAAATCTCTTAATGCCCCAATTTCCAAATTAATTAATTTAACAACTGATGGAGCACCTAACATGGTGTGGAAAAAAATACGGGGTTTGCAGGAGTTTATAAAAGTCAGAATCCTGAAAGCGAAACAATTTTTTTACATTGTATAATCCACCGAAATGGATGCAAGGCTGCCTAGGATATTAACCACGTACTTAATATTATTTTAAAATTATTTAATACCAGTCGAGACCGTGGTTTGTTACATCGACAATTGCAAGAGTTTTTATCGAAAGTTGATGCTGAATTTTCAGATGTACTTTATTACACAAAGATCAGGTGGCTGAGTTGTGGGCATGCCTTCTCGAGAGTTTGGAGTCTTCTCGAAGAAACTAAAGTTTTTCTAAAAACCAAAGCTGAAATTTGGGATGAGTGGGAAATATTGGAGGATAAAAATTGGTGTTTGCTTTCTAGCACTATAATAAACTGAACAAGAAGTTACAACGAAGAAATCAACTTATATTTATTTTCACAATCTTTATTAAAACTGTATTCAGAATTTGAGGCCAGATTTTTTGACTTTAAAAAATCCAACAATTTTTAGATATTTTTTCAATGCCTTTTAATGTTCCATCTGATCCACAATTGGAAATTATAGAATTGCAATGTAATAATAATTTAAAACAGCTATTTTTAAATACAGTTAAGCTTTATTTCTATTAATCCTTACCAAAAGATGAATTTCCAAAGCTTATTAATCATGCGCAGAAAATTATGGCAATGTTTGCTTCCTCATATTTATGTGAACAGGCCTTTTCCGTAATGAAATGCAGACAGAAAAACTGCAATAAGAAACCGATAGTCAGACGAGAGTCTATTTAATTTATTAAAAGTCGCATCCTTCCAGCTGGAACCAAATTTTGAGGAAATTATGTCAAGTCAGAAACAGATCCATGCTCCCATATATCTGGAAAATCTTAAAATCATAATAAACCGCATCTTATAAAATGTTTATGTTGTTTTAAAATATTACGTAATATAACTAATAAATATATAGCTTAAACTGAACTTTTAGTTGAACAGCAACCCCATAATTTTGTAATTTAATGACCCCCCGCAAGATTTTTTTAAATTATTGGCCCGCCACCCAAAAAGTTCACTGCACAAGACAATAACAACATGCTTTTAAGAAATTCCAAGAAGTAAGCTAAACAGTAGAGAACTAAAACAAAATACACAGGCAAGCAGGCGCTTTCACTGATTGATAATAATACCAACAATAACAATATGGAGTAATGTTAAAAGAGAATATTCTTGTATATGCAAGAACCGCAGTGGTGTATAAGAACCACTTGCAGGGTAAGTGAATTATTTCAGGTTGGATCATCCTTGAGTAAATGCAACAAAATAATAAAACATGTTTTAAGGCGTTACACTGGGAAAGTTACCATCGTGTTTATTTTGTGTGTATTATAAAATAAATAAAACGCTTAACTTAAAACTCTAAATTGCTGTGTTATTATTTTACAATAAACGAACTCAAAATAACAATATTTTTATTAAAACCAATATAACTTATATACATACATACGTATGTATGTATGTGCTTACACAGGCACAAATATATTTATATATTTCATTGTTAACACGGAAATATAAAACACGCATTTATAAGTTTCATTTAAACTTTTCGTACAATGATGAACATAAGAACTTATTAAAAAAAATGTTTAAATATTCCGAACTACCATTAACTTGTTTTCATACAACTACACAACAAAATGTGATACAAAGGATGTGGAAAAAAATATGAATTTTACAACACTGCTACTAGAAACATTTTTACAACATGTTGTTATGAATTTCAAAATTGTTGCTCTAGTTAATACTTTTTAGCCGGAAACAACATGCAATTGCATTTTAATAAAAATGTTTTGTTTTTTAGCAATACAAAGACAATACATACATACATATTTACAAATGTATACAATCCACATATGCAACAGTTACGTATTGATCTTGATCTGTGAATGTTCGTATCATCAGTGAAAAATGTTTTGTGTTCTTTGCTGTTTTTGTGCTGATTTGTGTATGCACTTTTGCTTACTAACATAAGAACAATTTTGTTGCATGGCCATTTTCGTTAGCAATAAAACGCCATAAATTTTACTATTTTCAATTCTAATTTTAAAGAATTTATTATCTAGATCAGTGATGCGCGAAAATTTTGGCGGGCCATTAAATTTAAAAAAACATAGAGGGTCATTCATTAAAAAATTATGGGGTTGCTGTTTAATTAAAAGTTCGGTTTAAGCCAAATATTTATTAGTTATATTACGTAATATTTTAAAACAATATAAACATTCTATAAAATACGGTTTATTATGATTTTAAGAATTTCCGGATGTATGGGAAGCATGGATCTGTTTCTGACTTGACATAATTGCCTCAAAATCTTTTTCCAGCTGGGAGGATCCGACTTTTAATAAATTAAATAGACTCTCGTCTGACAATCGGTTTCTTATTGAATTTTTTCTGTCTGCATTTCATTACTGAAAAGGCCTGTTCACATAAATATGAGGAAGCAAACATTGCCATAATTTTCTGCGCATGATTAATTAGCTTTGGAAATTGATTTTTTGGTACAAATAACTGTTTTAAATTATTATTACATTGCAATTGTATAATTTCCAATTGTAGATCAGATGGAACATTAAGAGGCATTGAAAAAATATCTAAACATGGTTGGATTTTTTTAAAGTCAGCAAATCTGACCTCAAATTCTGAATACAGTTTTAATAAAGATTGTGGACAGACTTTTAACTTCTCTTCACTCACAGGCCTCAAAGAATTAAGTCTTGGAAAATAAGTCAAATCATTTTTTCCCAAACATTTAGAAAATATAAACAATTGAGTTTTAAAAGACCTCAAACTGCCCCAAGTTTCATCTGTAAAATGATTTCTTCCTGTAACTTCTTGTTCAGTTTATTATAGTGCTCGAGTAAATCCGTGAAAAAAGCAAACTCGATGCACCAATTCTTATCCTCCAATATTTCCCACTCATCCCAAATTTCAGTTTTGGTTTTTAGAAAAACTTTATTTTCTTCGAGAAGACTCCAAACTCTCGAGAAGGCCTGCCCGCAACTCAGCCACCTGATCTTTGTGTAATAACGTACATCTGCAAATTCTGCATCAACTTCCGATAAAAACTCTTGAAATTGTCCATGAAACAAACCACGGGCTCGAATGGTATTAATTAATTTTAAAATAATATTAAGTACCTGGTTAATAGCCAAGGCAGCCTTGCAAAGAACATCTTGGTGGATTATACAATGTAAACAAATTTTTTTCGGTTTGAGGATTCTGACTTTTATAAACTCCTGCAAACCCCGTATTTTTTCCCACCATGTTAGGTGCTCCATCAGTTGTTAAATTAATTAATTTGGAAATTGGGGCATTAAGAGATTCCATCCCCTCTCTAAGTTCATCATAAATTATTTTTCCTGTCGTCTTTCCTTTCAAAGATCTCAAACAAGCAAGTTCTTCGGTTATTACAAAGTTTTCATCGACTCCTTAGATAAATAGTATCACTCCTGTCAACACTCTCGTCCATAGTAACTGAAGAATACTTAAACATTTTAAGACGTCCATCGAGTTGATTGGTTATATTAGAAGAAATCGCTTCAATTCTTTTTGTGACCGTTCTACGTCACAGCTTTATAGATTCGAAATCTTTTACATATTCTGGGCATAATACTTTTCCAATGCTAATTAACACATCCTTAATAAATTCTCCTTCAGAAAACGGTTTGTTACTTTTTGCTATTTTATAGGCAACAATGTGACCAGCTAACGTGGAGGATCGCTGGACACTTCTTCGATTTTTAAAAAACATTTGTTGACTAGATATTTTTCTTTTCAATTCCTCTGAATGAACTTTCTTGTCTTCATCTGTCATTTTATAGTACTTCGACCCAAGATGTTTTGAATTAAAGTGCCTAGCGAGATTATAATCTTTTAGAACAGCTACCGGTTCTTGGCAGATAAGACAAATAGGTTTTTGGTTATATTCCATAAGGAAGTACTTCTATGTCCAGTCTTCTTGAAATACTCGACATTCCGAATCAATTTTTTTCTTTCTATTTTCGATTGACATTTATGGGGGTATTCACAATACACTTTATTATTTTAATTACACAAATAAAACTGTACGTTGGCAACTTTATAACTTTACTTCACAATTTATTCTTTACGTCACGTGATTTACACTTTTACTGATTGCTGAATAATCCATCGCTGGCCCTTTTATATATGTTGCGCATGTTGTCTCAAATATTCAAGAATCTTCTAGATCTCACATATAATAGTTGTTGTTATGTTATACGTTCAGTTTTCTATATTAGTTGTTAGTGTTTTATTATGTTGTTTTATGAAAGTTGTTGTTCTCTTGTGTGTACAATATTTCCCAGAAAACTATGCAGTTTGTACACAATATAATATGAAAACATCGAATTTTTTTGCTAAAATTGTCAATTTATATCTTTTTTAAAACATAATGTATATTTTGGGCATAATTTTTTAATAGGTGATTAATTTTTTTTGAAAACGCTCGGCGGGCCGGATTGAAACCTATCGCGGGCCGAATATGGACCTAGATATTTTGCCACAAACAAACACAAACAAGTTTAAGCATTAATGTTTCCAAGAAAAACAATTCTAATACTAACTCCAGAGTTGTATAATCCTAATGAATATTATTGGCATAGGAACATGTATGAATACCTCTTACCATCAAACTCATTTTACATATGAATTGCAATGAGATTTTTACTGAGTTGAATCTAAAATTTCAGCAAAATATTATACTTATGTAGCAGGCTAAATATCTACTTTATGCGAGCAAGACAAATATAGTTTAGTCTGCATCCGCCCTTCGTTTACTAAAGCTCCGTGTACAAAAATTATAGCAAAACCTTGCATAGTTGTAGCTGGTGCTTCCTAGTTATCCAATGATCTGTGTGCATTCTAAAGCGAAAGCTATGCTCCACTTTCATTTTTATTTTTGAAACACAATCATATTCTTGCCATCCGCAGTATAAAGAACATAAATACTTGACGCTTTCACTTAATATAACATCTATTTTCTTAGTTCAATAGTTATTTTGATTTTTTTTTGCAGTATCATCTTATAAGTCTAGTTTTTGCAGCTAGCTTTGACCCAATATAAAAAATTCCCTCCGTTAACAATGTTAAAGCAGCTTTGAAACATGCAAAGTCGATATTTGCCGTCTATCGGCTAAAATTTATTTAATGCAAAATTTTCTGTGTAAAATTGTATAAAAAAGTTGATTACGTTATCGTAAACAATATGCCAGATATAGAATGTTTTGGTTTTATTTAGCCAATATAGAAATAATGTTAGTCCGCTAAAAAAACAATCAGCCTTATTGTGTAAGGTGGTGGCGCATAAATACGTCTGGTATAGTCGTGGGCGTTTTTATTTGTTTTTGGTACCGTCTAAAAAAACGCCGATTAATCACAAGCTGATTCAAAATTTTATATGTTTATGAAATACCCTGTTTGATTTTGTATGAAAAAGCTGTTTTTGATCGCTCAAAATAAATTTATAGATTTTGGGAGAAATAAAGTTATTTATAATATGTTAAGTGTTTCTCCATTTTCGTCATCATCTGAAAACGAAGAAAATAACACTATCAAGGAACTAGTGTTTAAAAGGAATAAAAATGACAAAATTGTAAGTAAACTTGCTTGTAGGTGTGTGATTATAAGCTAAGGATAAGATATATTTCTACCTTTAACCCTGGGTCGGCACATGATTCATTTGTTTGGAAAACGAGTGATTTGAGGCAAATGCTATAACGAAATTATGAAAATGGAGAAAAAAATACTTGGTTACTAGGTGAAAATATCTTGTTTTAACTGTTTCATTTATTTTGTTTAAACTTTTTATTGTAGGAGATGCTGGTTATCCACTTGAGCCCTATTTAATTACCCCTTTTCGAATAGCAGCGGACGCTTCTCCAGGGGGTCATTTTAATAAAGTGCATTAAAAAACCAGAAATGTAGTGGAACGTACAGATAGTGTGATTCGTTTTAGATCCGCACCTGGCTATGTAGCCTTAATCAGATGGTGGACAAACCACAATTGTATAATTTGGAACGTCATACATGCGTCCTAGGAAGCCGAAGACATAATTCTAAGCAACAGAACCACCTAGTTGCAAATTTAATGATTCCAGGGCACGGCTGCAAACCATCACACCTTGCTAAAGAGTGGGAGACTTTCCTATTCCTGTCCAGAACACATGTCTAGCATACTCACTAGACTGGATCATTCACTTTGCGTGTCATTATCAGTGAGATGATCCTGGCCACCATAATAACCATTTTACTGTTATGGGGCCGCGAAACCACAACCACTACGTTACTCCCATATAGGGGCCAACCTCAATGACCAGTCAGAGAACTATTAAATGTCTAAAGAGACAAATAATGAACTCTGCGGCTCACTGATCCCCGTGGAAATAAGTGGAGCTTCCAGTTGACTCCCTGCATGTCTGCAGGGGACTGGGCTCTCCTTCTTCCCCAGTTGAACTGTGTCTAGATAGTGGAATTCTATAAAGACCATATTTATGTGCCCCCGGGTGGAGTGGAACGTACAATAGGTATTTTGAAAAACAGGTTAGATACATACTAGGCGCTCGACAATTGCATTATAGCCCGAAGTTTGCAAGAAAAATAACAGCAGTCTGTGCTGCATTGAGTACAAAATAGCAATACCTGAACCTAATTTACAATATGAATGTACTGAAACTCATATTATAGAATCCGCTGATGACATGGTGGTTTCAAATATACGAAGAAAAATAATGGAATCATTTACAAATTAAGATTTTCTTTAGCTAAAATATTTATTCATTTTTAAAATAAAAACATTCAACTAAATTAATTAACTTAAAAAAAACTGCTTTTCGTATTCAAAATTCATACATATATGAACATACATACTACATAGAAAATATTTAGAAACAGTTTTGCATTTCTTCCAATTAAGTTTTTCTTTTCTTAATTTCTATTTCCTCTTTTCTTAAAAGATATAAAAGTCTTGTAAAACTAAATTCCAGGCAAAAACTTTAACAGCATAAAAACAAAAATACACACAAACCAGCAGACGCCTATACATTGAGTGAATAAAATAAGAGCAACAAAATGTGATACAAAGGAAGTAGAAAATTCTAGACCTCTAGCGGACAAATATATAGAGTCAGCCAAATAACTTTTTTTTGTGTGGCGTCATACCAAGTTCGTTATGCAAAATTCGTCTCAATGATGTCTCTAAAATGTTCAACTGTTGAGAACGACGGTGAATTGATGTTGATGGCGCTTCACGCACACTTTCTGCCACAGCTGCAATATTCTCGGGTGTACGCACTGTTTTTGGCTTTTCACGCATTGGTCTACCCATGAGGATGCCAGTTTTTTTGCACTTTTTTCACAAGATAACGAACATACGGAGCTGACGGTGCTTCTCTTCTTCCAAAATCCGTACGCAATTTTCGCACACATTCTGCAACATTACCATGATTTTCAAAGTAATGTCGCAATATTTCCCAGCGTTGTTCAAGCGTATACACAACTATATTCGTTCAGCGGAAGCATAAAACTAATTATCTGTCAAATCCAACATGAGCTAAGTGTCACGAAATAATCAATAGTTAAAAAAAGGGGGTGGACCCTTTATGAAGTTTTTAGTAAATTGTTCTGTAATGCCAAGTTTGTGTGTAGTTAAAGTAAATCAACTTGTAATTAATTTGAAAACTTTAAAATCTAGTGTTATATATTTTGCAATAAAGAACTCAGCAACAAAACGTTAATAAAAGGTATAAACGTAACAATATCAATTAATTGTTTCAAACAATTTTCCAATTTAGAATTATTTAAAGTTAATTTACATTAATTTGTGCTAGATTCCTTAAAACACAAATATTTTTTTGATATTCTCATAAAATATTTATTGATGAAAAATTTTAATGTACAAAAGTTTTTTGAGTTTTGTTGTCTTTTTGCAGTGTTGGTTCAATATAATTCTCCTTTAATCCATTTGAATTTGCCTTAAAATACTTCAAGACTCCCGGCGTTCAAGAATCCGGCTCGAAGGACCAAAATTTTTGCCTTGAAGTATTACTCGAAAATATTTAAATAAAAAGAAAATAATGGGTTAGTTTATATTCCAAATAAAAAATGAGTTTTTATTAAAAATGATGTTTTTTATTTCTATATTTAATTGGGGATTATGTATACGTACCGTACGCTTCGGGTTTACAAAAGTAATTGAAAGAGAATAAACAATATGCCAACTAATACAGGCATTTCATAAGGAACTTAAGCCACTGTACAGTATTAAGCTGTTCACACTATGCGTGTAAACAAACTGAGATATAAAACGCTTGAGTTTTCTATACATAATGGCTATTTGGATATGCTTTCCCCCATAGTAATACATATAAAATTTTGAATAATAAATATTTTATGAGAATATAACAAAATATTTATGTTTAAAGAAATCTAGCAAAAATTAACTTAGATTAAATTAACTTTTATCTCAAACATGTTTAAAATCAAAATTTTGATTAAAATTATCCAAAATTACTTCAGTCAATTTAAAGGAATATCGATTATCGTATGAACTTCTTATTCACTAAAAACTAATTCACAAAACACATGAGACTTATTTCCGCCTGTCTTTTTAAGGCTTTTAACACTCAACCCAACGCAACTAAAAACTAAATTAATGGTGATAATAAGAAGGCAAAAGAACAAATCTGTTTTATGTTAAAGAAATTCCTTGTCTTAAAAAGTATTGTTTAACTGATGTTGGTGAAAAGTTTTTATTAATGAAGGTAATCACAAGAGCATTCAAGAAACTTTATTTTCCTTAAACGCATATCGGAAACTTTTAAGGAACATATTCTAAGGAAACTTGGAGTCATATACTCAAAAGGATTAAAATATTTCCTTTCATATATACACATAAATTTTCATTACACTTTTACTGCCAAGGAACTGACAGTTAATACCTTTCTTAAAATTCCTTCACACCCACATGTATGTAGATGTATACCATACACTCAACTCAATTGTTTTAGAACTTTTTATCCTTATTAAAAAGTTCTTAAATTCAAAATAAAAAAAAAGTAGCAGTTAAATAGGAAATAAAATGAATAACGATGCAATAAGGATCACAAACAAAAATAAAATTTGTCTTCTAAATGCTTGCTTCTTAAGAATTTTAACAATGTAGGTCAAAATAAATAGGCATACGGCCGGTATATAATGCGAAAAGTCGCCAAAAAAATTGTATGTTGTTCTAGAGCATATTAGTTAAAACGGAGAGTTCAATATTAGCTCGCTTACTATCTACTTCTGGGTAAGCAGTATTTTTTTTGTGCCATATATATTCAAAAGTACCTTCATTAGTAATGTTGAAGATTTCTTTAAATTATTATTTTTTCATTTAATTTTTATGCTGCCATTTAAGAGCTTTTAAGCCATTTCGATAACTTAAAAAAATACCAACATGAGGACTGTGATCACGAATAAATTTTAAGTGTGTACTAAATACAAAAATTGGAAGCATTCGAAATGAAAGAGGGCAGGTAAATATTTGTAAATTATTCATTATCATAGACAAAAATATTTAAAAAAATTAAAAAATTAAAATTATGAATTTAGCGTATATGAAAAATTGATCAATGCATTATAGGAACAACAAAGGAACCAACAAATTCCATAACTTTAAATTAATTTTTTGTAATTGTTTTGAAGTTTCAAAGTATAAACCAATGCTGCGCCTGTAAAGCTAAATTCGCCAATATTTCTTTACACGGCGCACTCATGTAATTTCTGCACATTTAAAAATTGCCTAAAATATTGTTACAGTTACTCCTTTTTAATAAACGTTTAGTTATTTTGAGTTCTTGTATGCAAAATAATAACACAGCACTTTAGAGTTTTAAATTAAACTAAACGATTTATTTACTTTCAATTCACACACAAAATAAACACGATGCTAACTTTATTGTCTTTACTTGCTGGTGACACAACATTAATAAATTAATTTGCCTTGCACGAGGTGCTCTATAATTGTTTAAGGCGCTTCTTGCACATGCAAGAATATTCTACTTTAACATCATCCCATATTGTTGTTTTTATTATCATTCAGTGTAGGCACTTGTTAGGCTGTGTGTTTTATTTTGTGTTTGTTTTCTGTTGTTTATCTTATTTCATAGAAATTCTTATAAGCAGATTGTTGTTGTTTTGCGTGTATATATAAGACAAGGATACGTTAGGACCAGAAACAAATGTGGAAGGAAATTAAAAAAATAGTAAATAATAAAAAACATAATGTTATAAAATTTGTGATATTTGGACAAGAGGAAATTACCGGAGATCGACGAATTGCAGATCAATTTAACTATTACTTTGTTAACAGTATTAAGGCAATTCGGAATTCAATAGAAAATGTGCAATATTGTAACAATATAAATGTAATAAATAAAAGATTTAAGTTTCGGCCAATAAACCTAGAAGGACTCAAAACGATATGTAAGGAAATAAAGAATAAACCAGACTATAATAATGTGTCGATGAGAATATTGATGGAAAATTGGGAATTAGTAGGCAGAACAATAATGAATATAATAAATAAATCACTGGAAATAGGAGTATTCCCGGAAAACTGGAAAACATCATCAATATCACCAATACAGAAAATTGCAGATACCTCGATATGCGAAGAATACAGACCAATAAATACATTGAAAACAATTGAAAAAATTATGGAAAAAATCGTCAAACAGCAGTTGGAGAAGTATTTCGAAGATAACGAACTATTCTCTCGATGTCAATCCGGATTTAGAAAAAAATTTTCTTGTGAAACGACAGTAAATTATGTTATAAATAAATGGAAATATGTAAAAAAAGGTAGGAAAGTAATGGCATTGTTTTTAGACCTCAAAAGAGCTTTTGAAACGATAGATAGGGATATTTTAATTGAAAAATTGAATATGTATGGAATAAAGGGAAGAGAATTAGAATGGTTTAAATCATATTTATCCGGAAGAAAACAGATGGTAAAGGTTAATAATATAAGATCCAAAAGCATAGATAATGAATATGGAATACCACAGGGATCAATTTTGGAAGCGTTACTATTTATTATATATATAAATGATATCCCAAATATTGTGCAAAATTGTGAAATTATCTTATATGCTGACGACACACTTATGTTTACGGAAGGAGATACGGAAACGGAATGTCTGGGAAGTATGAAAGATGATATGAACAGAGTGAATAGATGGTTAAAAATGAATAAAATGAAATTGAATGAGAATAAAACCAAAATAATGCAAATAAATATGGACAGTGGACCTGAATTTGAAATTAATAACCAGGTAATATAAACAGTAGATCGGTTTAAATATCTCGGTTTCATAATAGACAGGAGGCTAAAATTTAAGGAACACGTAGAATATATATGCAAGAAAATTGGAAAGAAACTCGGATTTTTTAAAAGGATACGTAGCAAAATATCCACATTAACCGCAATAAGCATATATAACACCATCATAAAGCCGCATTTTGAATATGGATCAACAATTCTATATACATGCTGCACGATAGCACAAATAGAGAGACTTCAGAAAATGCAAAACAAGGCTATGAGGTCATTATTGAGATGTAATATATATACGCCGATAAATTTTATGCTATCTGCGTTGAAATGGTTGATTTTAGGACAAAGGCTTAAAATGAACACACTCTGCTTTATTCAGAAAATGAAATTAGGAAATGCACCACAATACCTTATTGATCAGCTGAACTATGTTGGAGATGTACAACCATATTCATTACGAAATTCTAACAACTTCAGGCTTCCAAGGACCACAACAACGTTAATGCAACAATCCATTTTCCATAAAGGACTGAATCAGTACAACATGCTTCCAAATGAAATTAAACTCGAAACTAATATGAATGTATTTAAGAGAAGGATCATATAATACATAAGAAATAACAGTGATTAAATTTATTTACTTTTATAACTTTGTTGATTTTGCTTCTTTTGTTTTGGCTTTTATGGTTGTAATATCTTATACTATATTTTAAAATATTAAAATTGTTGAATATGAGAGTATAATTTATACTACTTAATAATAATAAAAAAAAAATTTCTTAGAGAATAGTGCAGTTTGTAAAATATACATTAGGTTGTTTCGTTTACTTTTATGCTAATAATTATTTTCTTTTAAAATTTAACAAATCATATTCATAACAATCTGATTAAAAATTGCATAAATTAAAAATTGTTAGTAGTGAGTTGTAGGATTTCCTCTACAAAAAAATTTGCCTTCATTTTACTGAACCTATTTTTATCTGCACACTTTCGTGTTGTTTAAAATGGAATGAGTAAAAATGAATATGTCCTCTTTATGCATTTGCAATTGAAGGCTTTTGTTAATTTTGTAAGGAGTTTTATTTTGTTTTTTATTAAGTGCATATTTAAATCTGCTGGTATTTTGATTTATTCTTATTTTTAAAGATTGCTGCTGCTGTGGTGTTATCAAAACATTAAGACACTAATGTGGTGATTTTATGTTTATTTTTTTATTTACATTATTTTTTTTTTTCATATCAAATCAGGCGCAACTTAAAATAAAATGAAAAAAAAAATTGAAAAATATATCAAATAACCGATGATAATAATGGCAATAAAAACAAGATAAGTAAATTGGCTTATTGTATTGACCCTTAATCGAAATGACATCAATCAAGTTAAGAAGAAAAATATATTTATTTCATTTTAACAAAAATCAAAATCTATATGTTGTGGCTCATAAAATTTTATAAAATTGTTTTATATTTCTTTCACAACCATTTATCTTTCGTTTATACAGGGTGATTTTTTACAAATACTTTTACGAATTTAAATTTTAATTAATATTATATTTGAATATATAATATTAAAATTATGAATAAAAGACAAATTATTATTTATAATTAAAAATCCTCGCCAAAGATTATATTTATGTATTTGAAATAATTATTTTAGATGCTTGTGTTAACCACTCGAAACAAATAAAATAGTACCCTTTATTTATAAAAACGTTCTCTTACCCACGCTAAACATTAAGTGTGATATGTAGTAAACTTTTATTTGTCTAATTTTTTTTTACAAATAAACTTTTGCATTAGTTGGTTTCCCTTGAATTCTTAGGAATTTTGGTATTTGCTCTTTAACAATAAGAAAAAATCCCATCACCTGATAATGCACTTTTATAGTGACACATAGACGAATCACCTTAAATCAATCAATTTCAAATAAAATTAATAAAATGAACTCAAAATGAAGACGAATTTGATATGTTAATGCTGCACTAACGTATTCAATGACATTCTAGATTTAATTGATTTATAATAAGAGAAAAATAATAATAAAATGTTTTAAAATTGAGTAGATTTAAATTTTTATATCTTGAGTTAATCGGGAGTTAATAGATTCTTCCATGGTGTAGCCACTTTTAGAGTTGCCGTTTTTGTTTTATTTTAGGAATAAACGTTCTATAAACGTTTTGTTGTTACTGAGTTGTTTATTGCAAAATAAAGTTTTCAAATTGATTACAAGTTTATTTACTTTAACTACACACAAATAGATTGTTGTACGTTGGCACTGCAAAACAATTTACTAAGGATACAAATCTTACTTCACGAGGTTTATGTTTTAACTAACTAACTAACCACTCAGATGCTATCTTTTTTGTCCGCTAGAGGTCTAGAAAAATGACGAATTTTCTTCTTCCTGTGTATCACATTTTGTTGCTTTTATTTTATACATTCAATGTATTGGCGCCGTCTGGTCTGTGTGTATTTTTGTTTTTGTTTTGATGCTGTTAAAGTTTCCTCCTGGAATTTATTTTAAGATAGTTGTTGTTGTCTGGCATTTACAGGTTTTCTTAGAAAACTACGCAATTGCGTGTGTAAGATTTCTACGCCGTTTGTAACTAGAAACTTGTTGTTGTCTTGTGTATATAAGATTTAAACACAGTTTGTAACTAGACACTTGTTGCTGTCTTCGTGTATAATTTTTCTTAGAAAACTACGCCATTAGTAAACAGCATACCCAGTCAATAACAATATTTTTATATTTTTTAGTAATTATTATTTTTAAATAAATAATTATTAATCTTAGTAGCGGTCTGTTTTAAATAAATTTAACACTATTTTTTTTCAATATTTCGCTTTCCTGTGGAAAGCTTCTTCAGGAAATTGTTATAATTTTTTTCTACAGGAAAGCGTAATATTGAAAAATTACGTTTAGCCAGTTCTGTTGTTAGGTTGGTATCTATTCAGGTAAGCAGAATACCAGTCACCTATCATGCAAAGTGAATTTACCCATACCTCCGTCTTTTATTATTATCTAGGTACGTGTGTTCGTCCGAGGGTGTTTTTCATTTGCCCATTCGCATGAGTAGTTTTAATGGTGTGAAAATTGAGTCTGAGGCCGTATTTACCTGTTCGTTTATAATGTCACTGTTGAACGTTTTTGTTTTGTAGATTTCCATGTTTTCAAGAATGTCTAGTCTTCGTCATTTTAGGATAGGTTGTAGTAATGTCAAACATTCATCTATTTCTCTTGGTGTGTGTCCTTGAGTGTCAAAGAACTCGACACAATCTACGCCATAGATATAAATAACGGCTACAAGGCCACTATCATCGATAAACTTCTTAGACGATACAACAACAGTAAGAACAGAAATAAAGAAGACAAAGAGACAGCCGATACAGCATGATGGCACACTTTTACTTACACAGGACCAGAAATATACAGACTAACTAACCTTTTTCACAAAGAAGGAATAGTCACAGCATTAAGAACTGGCAACACTCTGAGACATAATCTCCGAACAACGACAGAAACAACTGACAAATTTAGTTCCAGCGTAGTATAGAGACTTACCTGTACCTGCAAACAAACTTATAAAAGGCAAACTGGACGAACACCAAAAACAAGGTTTACAGAACACATACACGCGGAAAAGAGAAGATTCCAACTGTGCATTACACCTTGACACTCACGGGCACACACCAATGATTCCTGCAGCAGTTCCGAATTTAGTGTAAAGATCTGTCTTTGAAGCCTTACAACGTTCAACTGGTATAGGAATTGAAGCGGTAGATTCTCTCCACTCATTTGGGAACAACCGACTGATTTTTCTGAGAAAACCACTTTTTTGAGATGAAGCCTATTTTCACTTGTCAGGGTGTGTTAACAAGCCGCATTTGGGCTTGTAAATAGCCTTTGCATGCTATCACTATATAGTGCGCTATGTGGTCTGAAGGCATGATTGTGTCGTTTTTTATTTTTTTCAAAAATGAGGCTGGAAATGCGATCAATGGATCACGCTATCACGAGATGTTAACAACTCAATTTTGGCTAATTATTGACGACGTGGATATCACTGACACGTGGCTTTAAGAGGACGGTGCCACATGTCACACAGCGAATGAAACGTCCAATTTATTGCAAACCAAAATAATTTTCCAATCGCATAATTTCACGACAATCAGCAGTTAAGCGGCCAGCCAGATTGTTTGATTTAGCACCATTGGACAGAGTCTATACGGAGGCAATCTTACGAATTGAACCTTAAAGCTAAAAGTCCATGATGTGATTAACGAAAGAGGATTGCCAATATAAAAGAATCGACATCTGTGAGCCTTGGTCATAGTGGATATTTGCCAGATATCATTTTTCATTCACAATTGCCGACCTTTTCTCTTCGTAGAACAATATAAATTTGAATAATTTTAATCAACATTTTTTATTCTATTTTCTTTTAGAAAACAAATTTCTTGTTGGAAAACACTTTATTTCTGAAAATATTTCATAGTAATTGTTTTACAGTTGTGTTCATTAACGCGATAGCAAGAAATATATTTTTTTGAATAATAAATATAAAATCAAAATTTCACTTTATTCAAGCGATTGTGAGGTGTTTAAGGAATCTAAAAAATCAACTCCAGTAGTTTTTCACTTTCACAGTTATATTGTTTTATAAGTCTTATTAAAAAATCTTATTCAAAGTATTTTATTTTTTTTATTAATTAATATAAATATTTTAGCGCTTTAAGGTTCTTCACAATTTAAAAGTTTGTTAACTGCATTTGCAAGCATTTTGAATGTGTTAACTAGTGACGTTAAGAGTGAATTTACGAAATTGACAACAGTGTCTTCAATAACAAGTTCACTTAAAAGTTTTAAAAATTTTCTTCGTCTTTGAGAAAAGTAAAAATTAATTAAAAAGAAGGCTTAAAGTTTAAAAATTGAGTGATAAATTTTAATAGCAAAACAGAAAGGGAAATGAAAAATGCATTCGCAAATGCAAACAAGCGAAAAATATGAAAAGGAAAATATGAAAAATAAACTCTTGTTTCAACATGGTGACACTTTGATTTTGGATAATAAAAGCATAAAGAGCGTTTTATTAAAATTTATGTATTGGTATTTTTAAGTTTTAAATATATATTTCACATTTTAGCACATGATAAAAATACACGCAGGAGATAAACTAATTTTTACACACATCGTTGTTCATTTATGAAAATATGCAGAGAAAAGAATCATCGTTAATCTTTGAGTAGTGTAACCATGTAACCAAAAAACACACTGATGTGAGAAAAATATTTTCTTATTTTTTCATATTTAATACATCGTATTAGATAAGCAGAGTTATTGCCATCATCAATCTCCGAATCGTTACCATTAGATGAGTGACAAACTTATCCAATTTTTGATACACATATTTAACAGACCATAAAATTAAAAATAAATGTTAGAATGTTCTGCTCAAAGTGGTTTAGGATAGACGGAAGCTCTTACAGTGATAATATTACTTTTTTTTTACTTTTTTATTTATTATAACAGCGAGAAAATTCTTAACAATATGTTTCTGAATTTAAGCTTTATGTTATGCAAACTATATCATAATAAAAGCATTAGCAATTTCTAAACAGATACGCTCTTCGTTTACTATGGAATCAGCACAAGAGAGAATGGAATGCGAGCTAAACAATTTGTAGAATTTAAAATAATTAGTTATACTTTAATTTTCATATTTATACTTATTTGTTTTTATAAATTATTATATGCTAGTAAGTCGTAAGTTCGTTATTAGTTATGAATTAAATGAATTATTCACCTAACTGTTTACTAAAATTTTCGTCAGCATTTTTCTTATCTACTAATTGTAAATTTTTTCTATTTTTATACTTATTTACAGGTAAGAGAGTATGGGAAAGAGTAATGAATTCTGCTAGTATCTAACTTTAACTGATTTTTTAATTAATCGTCAATAAATAACGAACTTAAAGTTATAGTTCATATAGTTTTTTTAAGTAGTTCCATAAAATTATATGTAAGAAAACTTTTAAATGATATATATACTTAAATCACACAAAAATATTTTTCACAGCGAATTATTTATATTCACTTCCTAGACATCAACTTAATTGGAATATAGAATATATACGAGGTATAATATAGAATATATACAAGGTAAATACTACATTATAGTTTTATTTACGTTATTTCGTGGAATTTTTTATATGCATGTTATCGTTGTCTTTTGTGTTTAAGATTTCTGAGAAAAATATGCAGTTTATAAAATACACAATAGGTCATTTCATTTACTTTCTTACTAATAATTATTTTCTTTTAAATATTGGTTGCCTGCCTAAAATCAATACAGTTTTTTTTTTATTTATGTTTCCTCATAAAAATATTGTTAGACTAACTATTGCCCAACACAGAAACTCCTTATATACTATTTTCAGCGGTTCTAGCATTCACTAAAAAACTCTAACTCATTGCATTAAATAGAGTTGACGTTGTTATCATTTTCTAATATAGGTGTTTGTTTGGTTGTGTGTCTTTTGGCTCTGTTTTTATTATTTTTATTTTCTAATTGTAATCGTAGAATGTTTTTATTGACATTGTTGAAAAGTGTTAGTAGACACAATAGGTTATTTCACTTTACTTTTTTTAATGATAATTATTTTTTATAACATAAGCTAAGCATCTCTGTAACAATAAATACTTAACCTGCATTAATCTCTTTGCGTTCCAATTATTGTTTATACTTAAATTTGATTATTTATACTCAAAATATGCCAAAAGTAGAAGTAAAAAATTTGTTTAAAATTTTTAGATTCCGCTAACACTTTTTATTTATAATATTAAATTTATACTTTTTAAGTAATTTACAATTATTCGAAATCATTTTTAATATAAGCAATTTCACTTCGTGCTTGATTCCCTTTAAATAAATATTTCATGATATTCTCATAAAATATTTATTACAAAAATTTTTATTAAAAAATAAACATCTTATGATATTCTCATAAAACATTTATTCAAATAAAAATAAAAATATTTGAAATGTATTGGGGGAGAGCACATCCATATTGCAATTTAACTATTGCTCAAGTAGCTCATCAGTGAATTTTACCCCAATATTTTATAGACAAACCTAAGAGTCTTATATCCAAAGCCAAACTAATTTTATGAAAAATTCTCTTGGAAACCATTCATATGTAATGTGAAAATACCAGAAAATAAAAAATATTTGTAAATAATTTTACAAAATTCTATAAATATGAATGGTTTCCAATGGAAACCCTTATGTAGAAATGATTGAAAATAAACAATGTTTTTTGTTGTTTTGAAATGTTTTGTAGTGTTTGTATGGAAGTGTCTTTGAGTGTTGCTGTCTATGGTATGTTGATTTTGTGAAAAATTCTCACAAAATCAGTTAAGATAACGATCTATAATGTGACAAAAATTCACAAAAAGTGAAAGTTCTAAATATACCAACAAAATTAATTTATAAATTCACTTAGGAAAGAAATTTCCTAAATTTGCTTTCCACATTTAATCACTGAATTTTTAATATATTTGAACGTGTATTCGTATGAATCCTATATTTCATAAAATTTCTTGTTAACTCAAACCATTTTGAAAATGTTTGACCAGCTGCCCTTGTTAGTTAGAGGTAACAATTCTCGTTGAAAATGTGGTGGATATATTTTAATCTTTATGAAATAAGCTTTTTCATATATCACGATGTCTACCGTAACCAAGGTCACCTCAAAATCTTTATGAATATTTGTATTGTTTTTATATAGTCTTGTGGCTTCAAGACAACCAGTGTTAAGTTCAAAAAAACTATGCCATTAAACTGTTAAGCTATTTGGCATCGCATCGGTAGGCAGGAAGTATAAAACTAGTAATTTCTTCAAAGATGTTAGCTTCCCTTACTTGGCATGATTTTGATTACAAGCTTACAATCAGGTAATGGCATTTTTAGCAGTTTGCAAATTTTTCTTTAATCTAAAACTCATCCATAATCAATTCTCAAAAAATTTCTACCACATAACAGAATATTGAAAATATAACTAAATAAAAAGAAACTGTATCATTAAAATTTAAGCATAAAATGTGTTATTTAAAAAAAATTAAATAAGGCTGGAATATATAGAAAAGATCCTAAAGTTGTTAACATTTTCTTTTAAACTGATGGTCATTTTGTCAACTGTGAAATGATTTATATTTAGTATTATGTTGTTTGGTTGTCCTCCGACAGTAAATGAAATAATATTGCCATTTTCCAAACTAAATATAAATCATATTACCATTTTCCGTCCTAACTAGCTGTTTTGTATTCGATGATCAGCCAGTTGGGACGGAAAATGGTAATATGATTTATATTTAGTTTGGTTTGACATTTCATCATAAATAGACTGACGCATAAACAGCGCATCAAACTGTGCAAATTGGATCGAAAGCAAGAATTCCCTTGATCTCGATTATCATAAACATATTTTCTTTAGCGATTAAGTGCACTGACTATATGTTACAACTAGTAGCAGATAGCCATACATACGATATAGATTACCTTAGTTTTTAACCGCAATGACAAGTCAGTTTTATAGACTGAGGTAAGTAAAAATTTATTTATGGAGAGTTATGCACAAGAAGTTTTTCGGGTAGTTATAATGAGATTACTATTACCCACTTGCCGCACTTGCAGTAGTATTTGTAAAAAATACAACACAAATAAAGCAATAGAATTTGTTAGATCATCGTATTCGAGTAGGAAGTATGGGGGTGCCAGATAATACCATTTCCAGTAAGTCCAAAATCTCCAAGAAATAATATGTCAATAAACAAAACTGCCATATCTGTAATAATGATAATTCTCGGATAGTGATATCGTTACATCCAGAAACCCCATTAGGTGTACTTAAAGTGTTTAGTGTGCGTTATGGTCTGGTAGAATCACTGACCGTAGTCTTTTAAAACGATACTGGTTAGCATGTTACAGTCAATGGTGACTGCTATAGAGCCATTATTAACGACTTTTCATTCATCAATTTAATAGCCATTATATACAGAAGCTGCGGTTTCAGGAAGAAGGCGCAACATGTCACTTAGCCCGTGCCACAATTGATTTATTGAAGTAAATGTTTGGTAATTACATATTGTCACATTTCGGCACCATGAATTGACCTCCCAGATTGTGCGATATAACACCGTTAATTTATTTTGTTTAGTGAATGTGAACTCGATACTCCACGCCAATAAGCCCGAAATGATTAACGACTTAAAGGACAACATTCGCAGCGTTTTTGCTAATATACGTTATCGACCGTGGCGGTTATATGCCATAAATTATAAAAGTAATCTTTTGGATAAAATAAATTTTATATCAATTCAAAAAATTTATCCTTGTTTCATTCCATTTCAAGGTTTAATACCTCTATAAAAAAACAATTTGCATTATCTTAAAATTATTATTTATGGTTAGCTCTAATGTCAGGCGTTACAACGTAGTATTTTATTAATTAACTTAATTTTGTTTTACGCACTTTTTTATTATAAAAGATGTTATCTTAACAGAGTTATGCGTGGCAAAAAAAAATTGTTGCAATGAGCATATGAGATATTAAATGTATTAGTATAGTGAGCAAGAAAATTCTGTTTAGTATTAAGCAAATAATTTATTATTTTACATCTCTTTCTAATTATTTTCAACATAATTCATATTTTTTTAATCTGCTTAGCAAACGAAAATCAAATACAATAAAAAAAAGGTTACCAGAAGGAATGCTATATTCGGTTGTATCGAATTTTATATATAGCTTTCACGAAAGAAGTTGTGTTTAATTTTTTAAAATAATTGTGACCGAAATATGCCTGCAATATAACGAAGATATTTGTGATGTTATATTGGCGTGCTCTCTGCTCTGCTGAAAAACAAACAAACAATTTGAACACTCATTTCTGATTAGGTAGTCATTCAGTGTCAGGAAACAAGGAAAACTGATCAAAACGAACATATTTGGGATCCAAAAGGCCCCTTATACTTCAATGCTAGTTTCTGGTTATGCGATCTACTTAACACCAAACGGTACTCAATAAATCATCTATAAGCTTTTTATTGAAATAGAATTGGGCATATTCTCATTAACTTGGATGGATATTGAAGCCATTGCTCCATTTTATATTATTTCATACATTATAAACTAAAAAAACATAAAAATCCGAAAATATGAAATTAGTAGTAACTCTTCATAGGCCAATATATCACTTTGTATATATTAGATCTCCCTGCGATCCATTGATAACATCCGCTGATCTTCTTATATTTAAGAGCAAAAAAGAAAATTAACTTTTATCCACCATAGCCGGCTTTACCTTAGATAGTTTCCAGTTTTTGTTGTATGAAGAAGCTTTCAAGTGCCTCGGTTTTCTGAAACGGTGTAAGAGATACTTTACTCCGTCCGATCTTCGTATTAGATATACCACCTAAATCGATCCCATCTATGGGCCGGCGCCCAAAAGTCTATTTCGGAGTTGCCCGACTGCGTACAGAGGCCAATAGGCACATTGGATATCCAACCAATATAGGTTGTATTTCACTGTTTTATCGTTACTACGATGGTAAATGGTATGACAAAATTAGAGACCTTCTTCCCGAAACTCGCACATTTTTGCGTTTGACTCGATTTTTGCTGAGAGCGCATCCATTTGTGGTCGATTGGCCAGTAAATCATACTACGCATTACCGGGAAAATTCGTTTTTTAACAAAACAGTTCGCATGTGGAATAAACTCCCTCCAGTGGTCTATTCTGTCACTTTCAATGTAGGAAAATTTAAATTGAATCTCCACAAATACTACTTCCTTTTTCCTTCTCTCCATAACCTAATTTCCTAGTTCTACTGCAATACATGCATGATTAGGAGTCATCCCCTGAGTACTGGTCCGAACGAAACAAACAAACAAAAAAAAAAAGAAATGAATATTGTAAAACTTGCCAACGATATAACAAACTTTGTATAAATGGTGTAGTGTATAGAAAACAGAAAATTATTCACGTAAATTTTCTTTACTTTAAAAAACTTATCAAAATTGTATAAAATTATAAAAAACAATTAATGAAGAGTAGATTTTGTTTATGTTTTTATTACTGTTGGGTTGGTCATAAAAACAATGCGACACTAGTTAAATTGTAATGAAACAAGAGAATATTGAAAGCAATAAATAATATATTATACTCAAAAACAATTGCCCACAAATTTAGTATGAGTGTATGTGATAAGATAATTATAGTATATCAAGAATCAAAACTAACTTTCTGTTCAAATTGGCTGTCATGAAAATATTACTTTACTGTACTCAAATAATAGTTTGTCACGACTTGATATCAAAACTTATTTTTCAGAAAATATATTTTTGTTTGAAGAGGTTTTTGTATTTTAAATAACATAAAGTCGGATATTTTATGTTGCGTCCGCAACTTTTTCAATTTCCGCTTTTGAATTGAAATGGCAATAATTTTGCAATTGTCAATTGAAATCTGGCTAAATTTAAACAAGGTGCGTCATTTAGTTTGTTTTTAGCAGCCATTGATAGCAGATTATCTCACGTTTTGAATAAAAAATGGAAAAAACTGAATTTCATGTTGTTTGGTACAACTGTTTGGTCTCCAGTATGTTGGTGGTTAATCCACGTTAAGTTCAAGTTTACAAAATGGTGCAAAAGCTCGTCTATATTACGCACCATTTAGATTAAGAGGCGGTAAACTTAAAAAATCACAAACTTACAATACTTTTTAGTGCATAAAACTTATTATTGTAGGAAATATGTCAGAGTTGCAAATGCCAAGTTTTGTACAATCCTCGTCATAACAAAAATTCATGCGAGGTATGATTAAACAATAACTTTTATTTTCAAATTTTGTGAGTTACGTATGTTCCATTTTCGCATTTATTTTTCTGTTATGTTGGTACATATGTCTGTTATATATATTGACAATATAAACCATTTGGGATTGTCAGTTTGTTCTTGACAGATAAAATAGTTAGTCGTGTTTTGATGTGCTCTTCGATTTTTTTACTGTCCGAAAAAATGGATCAACGAAACTGTATTAAGTTTTGTGTAAAAAATGAAATTAAATCTGCAAGGACATTTGAAATGCTGACTGTGGCGTTAAGCGAGTCTACTATGAGCAGAACACAAGTTCAATTATGGTATAACCGGTTTAAGGAATGCCGAAAAGATGTCAATGACGGGCACGTCAACAACCTATGAAAACATTGAAGCAGTGAATAAAATGGTTTTGGATAATCGTCTAATCACTATTAGAGAGGTTGCTGATGATGTTGGCATATCGTTTGACTCATGCCGAGCAATTTTTACGGATGTTTTTGGCATGAAACGTGCGGCAGTGAAGATTGTCCCAAAACTGTAAAATTTTGAGCAACACCAACATCGCTTGGATATACCTCAGAAGATGTTGAACGTTATCAACGACGATCCAGATTTGCTTAAAAAGGTCATAACAGGTGACGAATCATGGCTATACGGCTATGACATTGAAGCCAAAGCAAAATCATCCTAATGGAAGCGTCCAGAAGAGCCAAGACCAAAAAAAGCAAGTTTGGTCAAATGTGAAGGTTTTGCTCACTCTGTTCCACGTTTGCAATGGCATGGTGCATCGTGAATCTTTGCCATATGGTCGTACGGTCAATAAGGAATACTACCTTGAAGTAATGTGCCGTTTGCGCAGAGCAATTGGTCAGAAACGCACAGAATTGTGGAAAAATCAATCATGGATTTTGCACCATGATAACATACCAGTTCACACATCGATGGTTGTGCGTGAGTTTCTGGGCAAAAACAAAACCATAATCCTGCCTCAACTGCCGTATTCAAGGACTTGGCCCCCGCTAAATTTTTCCTCTTCCCAAAACTGTAGACACCAATGAAAGAAAAGCGTTTTGCTATGATTAAGCAGATAAAAGAAAAATTTAAAGAGGAGCTGTTGGCAATACCAAAAAGCTTGTTTCAGAAGTGTTTCGATGATTGGAAAAACCGCTAGCATAAGTGTGTTGTTTCTGAGGGGAATTACTTTAAAGGGGGCCAGATTTGTTATTGATGAATAAATAAATACTTTTTGAAAAAATTGAAAATTACGATTATTTTATGATCATACCTCGTATAAACGTTTTTTTATGTTCTTATAAAATTAATAATTTCAATAATAATTTATAATAAATTTAAGTTTGCGTACATTCTAATTATTTCTTAATTTATTACAAAAGTAACCAAAATTTACAAATAATTTTTAAAGAAAAGAGAAAACACTAGCAGATTGTAATGCAACATATTCTGCACTTGTACATCCTTCATGAGCCTTCTTTTTATTCATTTTAACTTAAGATATGATCATTGCTCACGTCATTCCTTTAACTTTAAATAATTTTAAAAATTTGTATACGACGAATGAATGCTCATCAAATTTAATTTGCTTTTGCCAAAAATTTTGTTATTCTCTTTGTTAATCGTTACAGATATCTGTTATTATTTCATGCTAACCATCGATTTAGCAACAAATAAATTTTATCATTAATTTTTTCTTTTTGCTACATTTAATATTGTTCCGTATCGTTATGAATGTTATAAAAGAGGAATGAATGTGTGGTGCCTTGTGAGTTATTTTAATAATTATCTTTATTTTTTTGCAATTAATTTCTAAAATAAATTTATAATTAGATTTTAGTTTCTAAATTATTTACAATTATTTGTGTTAACTTGTTATCGAAAATACAACAAATTAAATTTACTAACAGTATGAAACACATTTTATCTGAGCTACTACATCTATCACTAGCATTTTTCTCACCTATTTGTGCAAGACAGTAGCCATATAAAAGGTGTTTTTTTAAGCTAGATAGAACTTTAAATTGTAAAAAGTAACACAAAAAATGAAATTTTGAGGAAACATTTTTTTTATTTGTTTCAGTATACTCTGACAAATCATCATGAATAGACTCTCGCTTGAACAACGCTACGAAATTATCCAAATTTACTTTGAAAATCAGTCGTCGATTCGCGCAACTTATAGACGACTTCGTCATTTTTATGGCGTACATAATCGTGCATCTGAACAAGCCATTCGTCGAACTGTCGATAGATTTCGTACCACATACTCTCTAGAGGATGCAATAACACCAACACGTCGAAGGAATGTGCGTACTGAAGAGAATATCGCCGCTTTAAACGAAAGTGTGGAAGAAGATCCAAATTTATCAATTCGTCGTCGGTCGCAGGAATTGGGGCTCTGTCCGTCCACTACGTGGAAAATTTTGCGCAAAGATCTCGGCCTACACCCGTATAAGATCCAGCTGGTGCAGGAATTGAAGCCACGAGACCATTATATGCGTCGTTCTTTCGCCGATTGGGCTCTAGAGCAGTTGGCAAAATTGTGTTCAGCGATGAGGCGCATTTTTGGCTTAACGGGTTTGTTAATAAGCAAAATTTCCGCATGTGGAGTGAGACCAATCAACAGCAGACCCTACAGACTCCATTACATCCAGAAAAATGCACCGTTTGGTGCGGTTTTCACGCTGGTGGCATCATCGAACCTTATTTCTTCAAAAATGTGGCCGGAGCTCGCGTTACGGTCAATGGAGATCGTTACCGCACCATGATCAATGATTTTTTGTTTGAAAATATGGATGACATTGATCCGGACGAGATGTGGTTTCAACAGGATGGCGCTACGTGCCATACAGCGAACGCAACCATCGACTTATTGAAATCAAAATTTGGCGATAAGTTGATTTCGAGAAATGGACCAGTCAATTGGCCTCCAAGGTCGTGCGATGTGACACCACTCGACTATTTTCTGTGGGGCTACGTGAAGTCACTGGTCTATGCTGATAAACCAGCAACAATTGACGCCTTGGAGGACAGCATTGTTCGTGTTATTCGTGACATACGTCCAGCAGTGCTCGAAAAAGTGGCCCAAAATTGGACGTCCAGAATGCGCTTCGTCAAGAACAGCCGCGGTGCCCATATGCCCGAAATTATTTTCAAATATTAATGTCACGAATTGATCCTTCGAATAAAAAAGAAATTTTGATTACAATTTAATTTTTTGTGTTATTTTCTACAATTTCAAGTTCTATCGGGCTTGAAAAAACACCCTTTATAACCTTATTTAGTTTAATAAAAATCTGCTTTAACTTTACGTCTTTATTAAAGACAATTTAAAATTTTATTTATAGTGTTCTTGTATAAATTGCTTTAACATTGAACAAACAAACAAACAATCAAGATACATCGTAATTTGTATTGATGTCACGTATATAAAACAGAAGCAAATTGTAACTACTCGACAGAATACAAATTCTCTTATTGAGAAACAAGTTTAACAATCGAATGCAAATAAAAATAATACAAATTTTAATTTATTTGCTTATCGCAATTTTGAGAATTAAAAAAATTTTTAAATTTATATAAAATTTATTTAAGTCTTATAAAACTGTTGAATGGAATACGATAAATGTTTGGATATAGAATGCTAAGATTTGAATCAAATTAAAAACATATAATTAAGGTCGCGTTAACACGTTCGCAGACGTATTCATTTTAATAGTGATGCAAAATGACATGAATATTTTGGCCTTCAAGTTTTCAAGCCAATTTTGATTCATTTAATCTTATCGAGATAAAATATGCAGATATAATACATGAAGTTCTCTTGATATATTACCAGCCTTCTTCTTGAAAGGCTATTGCTGGAGAGATCGACCTAACCACTTACCAAGAGAAATGTAAAAAAAAATTCAGAGAAATCTTTTATTACCTGTTTGAGACTTTCTCTGAATTCTAAAAAAATATTTGCAGTTTTTCATGTTTGTTATTATCAGGTTTCCTGTCCAATATATCACATGTGATGCAAAAAAAAAATTGTACCATGTTTACATCGTGACATTACAAATTCATAGGTATTTTCAAAAACATTTTTTTTTTAAAACGCAGACGAAATATTTTTAGTTTTATTATGTGAACGTACTGAGTACAGTTCCAGTCTCGTTTATAAGAATAAAAAACCCCACATTGATTTATTATTTTTCTATTTTAATTTTTATTTAGAAATTCATGTGCATTTTTTATATAAAAAATAAAAATAAAAGTTTCAACTACTGAAGATTAAAGTGAGTCGCACTGAAGTACGGCAAACAATAACCTTTACCATATTTCACACACCGTGTGCGAACCTGCTTAGCTTTTGTTGGTTTTCCTTCGTCTTTGCTTGTGGCATAGCAGCTGGCACAGCGACATCGAATAAGCTTTCCATATCTGCGTTGTATATCAGAGAGAATATGTGTAGTTATTGGGAGATTTAATGATTATTTTTGTTGATTTTTGTCTACAACGTTGCCACGCTACAATATTTCCGGGCTTACCAGGACCCTCTATAACTGCTCCAGACACCGCATGTATACCATAAGACCATGTGTACGAATTTTTAGAACACATTTTATAAATTTTTATCCATATTTGTGGCTTTTTGATGGATTATAAGTTTTTATACCCAATCGACCTTGATGGTTGATTTGTGATTCGTCAACGACAGTGGTCACCAATCACCAGGCACAAAAAGTTCACGAAACTTTGTAATCATATGATTTACCAAAGGTTGAAGTCTGTATAAAATATCATCGTTGTGCGGTTGAATGTCTGCAAAATGCCAGCAACGTAGTATGCTGCTGAATTGTTTGTATGAAATCCCTACTTTGTGAATAAAGTTAGTATAATGTAGTGGGTCCTGTTTCCAATAATGCTGCTCTATAGTGGGTTTTTTATCTACCCCCATTTAGAGTATGATGGCAAAAAATTTTTTCAACTTTCTCTGTCGATATCGGTGCAATTCTCGTCCAACGTGCAATTCTCGTAAATCGTTTTTTACGTACCATCTTCGAAAAATTCAGCGTAAGCATTTCTTTTTTGCACCATTGTGTCAATAATGTCATCATCAATGAAGTAGGCAATTATCTTTGTAATACTGACAGTACCTTCTTCATTTGAAATAACCTGTACGTTTTGTACTCCAGAAATTCACTGAATGTTTCTCTTCCAATTGAAAGAATATCTGCTACCCGTTTTTCATTTTCTGCGTTTCGAGCGCAGTCATGACATGCTTCAATGTCTAGTGAATCATCTGCACTTTCTGGAAATTCTATTTCGACATCATTTATAGTTTCATCTTGGTTCTCTTCGTCAGTTTCATCCTCGTTGTGCTCATCAGGTTGTTACATATCATCACTTCCATCACTAAAATCACTCTCGTCTTTACTTCCTTCTAAGAATCGCTGTATCTCTTCATCAGAATATTTACCATGAGAAGCCATCTTACTTTACGCGCTACTTTTTCACTACAAATATGAATACACGTGTTACTCCTTCAACACTTCAATTTCAACTGTTAATCATATATGATAGATGTGACGTATGTAATCTAATTTAGTAAAGAATCGTTTATGACACGCTCAATGTATGATTAGTGATACATATCATATATGATACATGTAATGTATGGAATCTAATTTCGTAACGACCCGTTCATGTATCATAACTGATACATTAATTTTTAGCGCTATAATATAGTCAGGACGTATGCAGCTAATTCAAAAATTTATTGATAACCTCGACAAATGGCTACAGTAATCAAATTTCAAAAATATTTGTTGCACGTCTACCGCTAAAAGCATATTTTTGTATGGGGACAGGGAACCTGTTATTTAATCTTCAGTATACTTAAACTAGCGTTAGTGTACGAAAGTAAGGTCAAGCACTCATAGTTTTAGGGTCTAATGGATTAATTTTCATAGTTGCTGCAATCATTTAGCGTTCAATTTCCTAAAACAAGAGCTTCTATCTTCTTCATTGAAGTTTAGCCAAGAACAATGTTGCAAGCTAGCGGTTTTGTATATATTTCAAGCAAATCTCACACGTTCTACTTCAACAAATGGCAGTTTCAAATCTCTATTATTTGGCAACAATGACCATTCGTATTTATAGTGTTTTTACGACTCAAAAGATTTCTTCCAAAGACTTGTCGTCGTACTCTACTCTAAGTGAAATAATTCTGTAAATTAAACTTTACATTTGCACAGTTTATATCAACTTAACTTGATGTACGTACATGAACGAACGCTCATATATATATGTAACGGGTCCGCAATTTAACGTTTTTTTTTTTTCAACTAGTGCTTATTTCGTGAATGGTGACACTTAGCTCATGTTTGATTTGACAGATAATTAGTTTTATCCTTCCGCTGAACGAGTATGATTGTGTATACGCTTGAACAAGGCTTCTCTAAGTGGGCCTGCGATCGACTTGCAGAAGATGCCGATTTTGCAAAAAAAATCATCTTTTCAAATGAAGCCCATTAGGATCTTGGCGGGTATGTAAACAAGCAAAATTGTCGCATTTGGGGCACAGAAAACCCGCACGCATACATTGAAAAAACGACGCACCCAAAACGAATCACTTTTTGGTGCGGATTTTGGTCCAGAGGCATAATTGGGCCATTTTTCAGTAGCCATGTTGAATGAATTTTTGTTCACAAAAATTGAAGAGGAGGATATTGGCAACATTTAGTTTCAACAGGACGGCGCTACATGCCACACAGCCGAAGCTGTGTAGTTTTGCTTATAGCATTCAAAACAAAAAAAAAGTTATTTGACGGATCCTATATTTTAATTACAATAAAATATATGAACTAATGTAGCTGATAATAAATTAATGCCGTATAATATTCTCTACACAAACAGATTTCAGTTTCTAAAAAATTTTCAGACATTTTGACTTAATCCTCTGCAACATCTATTTGCCAAAAATGTTTTCGCATAAATCATTTGTTAATTTTCTTATCATTTTTATGTACGCGAATTTAATGTAGTGAAAATAAAATACTTCAACAATACAGCAGATTAAATGTTAACCGTCTGCATGGTGATATAAACCGAATTAGACAAACAAATAGTCATGTTAAGAGGAAAACAAAATATAATATTTGATTTTAGGAAATTAGGGTTATGCTACGTAGTAGAATTAATAGCAAACGTTGTATATTTATCAGAGAGTTGGCCTATAGAAGATTAAAAAATAAAATTAAATCAGGTAATTAACTTTAAAGAAGATACAAAAATTAATATTTCCAAAAAATATTTTTTGATATATTGTCGCTTCTTTTGCTTTAATAAGTATTAATAAATTTAACAATTCTCTTATTTCAAAATAATTACACACAATTTTAAAAATTTTAGTTAAATTGCACGTTTTATTCAGATGATGATGACAAAAATATAACATTTTAACGGATGAAAACTTCACTTGATCATATACATCATTTGATTGATTTACCCATAACTGTTTTAAGCGGTTCTAAAATTTACTAAAAACTCTTATTCACCACATTTGGAAAGCTCTACAGTTACACTTCTCAAATATACTATCATAATCGTTATTTAGTGCAGGCGTGCATTATATTTTTTTCAAATTTTTAATCTTAGCTCGTGAAATTTAAATGTAGCATGATTTTGTTGTTTTGTGTTCATAAGATTTCAACCCTCTATTTATGGTTTTAGCTCAAATCAATTATAAAACAGTTTAATCCTAAAGATATCGAATGGCTTCTAATTGAAAGGATGGGATTTAAAAAAAAAAATATGACAAGTATTTTCTCACCTAGTAAACAAGAAGAAATAACTATACTAATTTGTTCGTAAGTGTTTAAAAGTATTTTTAAATTTAATATCGTTATCTTATATCATGACCTATAAACTTTAGCTGTATGCTGCGCATATAATTTAGAATAGCTCAGCTTTGTCCTAATTCTGATTTAGCTAGTATTTTCTGTAACCGCATAGTTCTCGAAATTCGAATGGATTCGAACATTCGAAAAAAAAAATATGATAAAAATGGACTCGACTCAATTTTTCAATCGAATAATTTATTGTAAAATGATAATAATCATATTAAGACCCCTTTTAACCATTTACAATTGTTTCTTTGTAATAACAGAAGCGATGTCTAGTCAAACATGTACACCAAATCAAATATATAATTCAATTCTTAGGTTCCAACTACATCTATCAATATACTCACCATAATCCGTTCGACTTACACAAAGGTAAATGGTATAGAATAAGCATTTTCTCAGTAAATTTTATATTTTCAAAAAAAATTAAACATTATCTTCCCTATATGCCACTGCACAATTTTATTGAGATTTAAATTAAAGTGAATTTGTAACTGTAGCTCAATTACATGCAATTCAAAAGAAATTCAATTTAAACAAAAATTATATAAATTTATGGAATAAATAAGATGTTCGTCATAAATTAAAGATATCAATGTTGCTAGTCTAAATGCCTGGAAGCTACACAAAATGAGTGAGTAAAAGCATATTTCAGTGTATGCTACTTATGACCTAAATATTTTTTCTTTATTTATCTTTGCAACATAATTCTGATAAAGTTTTTATAATCTCAAAATATAATGTCATCAACACAAAAATGCTGCTGACGCATGGAGCGATACAAAATATGCCAGATTATATTTTTTTGGTGTCTGATTTGTCTTGTTTTCTTTCAAAAATGCTTGCAGAAATCTGTTAAAAAAATGTTCTTAATAAAAATTAAGAAAATTAATTTGTGCTAGATTTCTTTAACAATAAACAATGTATTATATCCTCAAAAAATACATTTCTATTCACAAAATATTTTAAATGTTTTACTGTGCGGGAAAGCATATCTATATGGCAATTCTTATATCTGAAATTAAATCAATTAAATAAGAGTTTTTATTGAGCCGACACAGCAAAAAGACTATAAAACTTAAATCTATTTCTATACCAAAACACAGCATACATTTTGATAACAAAAATACTTTTAAATAATAAAAACTCTCATTTAATCAATTTGGGTTGAGATATAAGATTCATGAATTTTTTATACAATATATAGGGTAAAATACACTAATGAGCTATATGAGTAGTATTGAAATGGTCATATGGATATGCTTTCCCTCACAGTAATACATATTTTGAATGATGAATGCTTTATGAGAATATCAAAAAATATTTATTTTTAAAGGATTCTAGGAAATTCTATATTATTTTCTTTATTTTTTAAATTACATATTAATAGCATCCAAGCGACACCTTTATATCAGAAGAGTATAAGTAAAAAGTATTTTTGTTTTCTAAATGTTTGCGGTGTTTGGTATAGAAGTATTAGTTCAATAAAAACTCTCATTTAATCAGTTTGGCTTGAGATGTAAGACTCTTGAAATTTCTATATAAAATTTGGGGTAAAATCCACTGATAAGCTATATGATCAGTAGTGAAGTAGCCATTTGGATTTACTTTTCCCCACAGTAATACATTTAAAAAAACTATTTGAATAATTAATATTTTATGAGGATAAGATTCCCAAAAATAAAATTATTGAAAATAAATAAACCTGAATTAATTACTTAAACTTTTATAATATCAAGCAATTAAACTAATAATTTATAAAATTAAAAATATTTTAAATAAATTTCTTATAATTTTCTTATAAATTGCTTATACATTAAGTGATTTGCAGAGCACCAAGTATTATGCAGTGATTTGCAATTAATTATTGAAGTTATTTTTCCACGAGCTAAAATATCAAATTAAATATTTTTAAATGCCAAATAAAATATCAAATATGCTACAACTTTCACGATTTTAGTATACCAAAAAATATTTTTGTATCCTGATGGGAAATCTACAACTAAAGTGACGTATGCGTTTTATTAAATTAATTTACTTAAATATCACTCATACGCCCATACCATTTATATTTATTATAATATTAAATGCTTAATTGAAAGTCGATAATACGTTGAAAACATTTTTAATAATTGATTTTGTAAAATAAATTGGAGGCATAAATGAAAGTGTGTACTTTTAGTTTGCTTCTGCAAATTAACAACAACATTATTTATTAACATTTAATATTAATTTTTATTTAAAAAACATTGGGATTTCTTGTTGCATACAATATACAATAATATAATGTTGTTCAATAATATAAAAATATTTATTTTAACAATTTTATTTCAATGTTTAAAAATACTTATTTTAACAGAATAACATAAAGCAATTAATTTTATATACATAACTAAATTTTTATTTTAAATCCAAAAATATATATTTAACATTTAATTTAATTACAATTGTTTAATTATTTTCTCTTCATCATATATATTTCCTTGATTAAAAGCACATTAAATTATACAACCATAACCTTAAATACATACACGTGCCCTCACTAATACATTTGATTGAAAAATGACTTTTTGTTTCAATTTCAATATGTGTTTTAAGGAAATTTCAATTGATATTATTTTAAATATTTAATAAATAATATTAATTTGTTATTGACTATTTAAGAATAAACAAAATTTCTTTAATACTTTTTATATCTGAAACTTTAATTTGTAAATAAATCATCACATTATGTGTACATAATTTAATTTATTTTTTGTTTGCTTTGCTTGCAAATGCATCCACATAATTTTATTTAAATATTTTAAATTATTAAATACGTATTAATTTTTTAAATGGTTTCTTTTTAAATTAAATTTTAACGATTTATTTTGTCGATATTTCGCTTTCCTGTGAAAAGCTTCTTCAGGAAATTATTTTTTATATTTTACAAAAACAAAAAATTTAATTTAATTTTAATTTTTAAAATTTTTTGTTTTTGTAAGGTATAAAAAATAATTTACTGAAGAAGCTTTCCACAGGAAAGCGAAATATCGAAAAAATAAACCGTTAAAATTTAATTTAAAAAAAGACCATTTAAAAGATTAATATATATTTAATAAAAATAAGAAAGGTCGAATAAAACTGAAAATAATATTTTAAATTAAAATTTTTTAGTAATTAATTTAAAGCACTAGGTCAATTTTAATAAAAAATGTTAAAAAACTTTTATTTTTCATTATTTTTTCGATATATCATTATTTTTTAGTAATTAATTTAAATCACTAGGTCAATTTTAATAAAAGTTTTTTAACATTTTTTATTAAAATTGATCTAGTGTTTTAAATTAATTACTAAAAAATATTAAAAAAGGTCAAAAAAATTATAACTATTATATACAATATAAGTGAGCTCGATACAAATTTATATTAAAATTCTTTCAAGTTTTTTTTAAATACATAAGAAACACAATAGTTAGTTATAATGAATTTTGTTTCCAAAAAAAGATAACAAAACGAAAATTTATTTAAGTAAACTATACTTTCTTGCTTATAAATTATTTCTAAAAATAATAATAATAATAATAGTATATAGCGTAACAATACAAAATTTATTTATAAAAATATCTAAAGAAATATCAGCCACAAGGTCAATGAATATAAGGATATGAATAAGTGTCAGATACAACACATTTTTCTTCAACTGTGCAGGAAAAATTATTAGAGTTAATTGGAATATGGTTTTATATTTTTATTTATATGTTTGTTTTGGTATCATACATTATTATAAACTATTTCAGAAATATATAGATTAACCAACCGTTTTCATAAAGAAAATTTACTTAGAGCAATAAAAACCAGCAAACACTTTGAGACATAACTGTAAGACATCGACAAAAACAACTGCCAAATTTAATTCCAGCGGAGTGTGCAGACCTAATTGCATTTGTTATTATATTTATATAGGACAAACTGGACGAACACCAAAAAAAGTTTTACAGAACACATACCATAAAGAAACGAAGTTATACGTTTAATTATCTATGTATTATTACTGATAAAGCCACTTGGCCATGGCCACCACCATGGCCATTTTATTGATAGCAAACTGTAACTAATAAAGAAATCTTCTACTTTTACGTTTTAGGCAAGCTAAATTTGCCTTTATATTTAGAAAATCCAATGAACGAATAAAAAATAAGACAGACTCTTATTTACTAAAATTTTTAAAATATATAAAAAACCAAACCGAAGCCTATTTAGCAATCGTATAAAAAAACGAATATTAAAACGCTTAAAGAGATATTTTACAAATAAATGCTACGATAACCGTATGCATTAAAAATTGTTAACAAATATTATTCTGCACAGTGAAAAGAAACAATAATAATTTTTTTGCATCCTTGTGCTCCGTCACAAACTGATGAATCCTGTTGTAACATTTTGCATTCTTTTGAAGTAATTTTTAAAATTGCAAACTGACATTTAAAGTCTGATAGCTTTGTTGACTTTTGGAATTGAAATGATTTAAGTTTTAAGCAATTTAAATGTTATTGCAGAAAACGAAAAGAATTTATTTGTCACTTCTTGGGGCGAAAAGAGGCCTGGTCATTGTAGCAACTGTTACCGGCTTTATATTATAATAAATTGTAGGATACTATAGAAGAGATGGACGGTATGTGTTTGCAGGTAGACGATATCAAATTGCTTTGGGAGTGAAAATTTCGAGTGCAGAGTAATGTATTGGGTTTTCAACAACAACTTTGGTTTTAATAGGAAATGTGTAAACACCAAGGAGTGTTCAAGCGAGTCCTTCAACCTCAAACATCGCAGCCACAGTGTTAAAAAATTTCCAAATTTGTCAATTCCTCGTCTTTCTCAACAATTGGGGTTATCCAAAACAACAACATGGCGAGTTTTGCATAAGGACTTGGCTTTGAAGCCTTACAAGGTTCAACTGGTGCAGAAATTGAAGGCGAACGACCGTGCACATCACCGTAGATTCAATCAATTTATTCAGGAACAGCCGGCTGGTTTTTCTGAAAAAATCATTTTTCACACTTTCAGAAACCCTTGGGCTTTTAAAAATTCTAAAGCGATTATTGAGAAGTCTTTGCTGAACATGTTACTGTATTGTGTGCTTGATTGCGCCCTTTTTTTCGAAAATGAGGCTGGAAATACGGTACCAGTCAATAGATCACGCTATCTCGATATGCTAACAACTCAATTTTAGTCTTTTATTCATGACGTGGATATCGTTGACATGTGGTTTCAACAGGACGGTGCTACATATTACACGATCAGTTCATTGCAAACCAAATTTTCCGATCGCATAAATTCACGACAATCAGCCAGAATGTGTGATTTAACACCACTGCAATTTTTTTATGAAACTATGTTAAGGACAGAGTCTATACGGAGCCAATCGAATCAATTTTAGCAATAGAACTTAAAATCCGTGATGTGATTAACGAAAAACGAGCTCTATTTTGCCAAAAAATGATTAAAAACTTTGATGAAGGAGTCGATATATAGTAATTTTCCAGACATCAATTTTCATTCATATTTGCCGAAATTTTCTCTGCGTTATACAATAAACATTTAAATTATCTCAATCAGAATTTTTTGTTTTAGAACACAAACTTCTTGCTGAAAACCATATGCTAATTAGCTTGGCAACATTTCAATAAACTATATCCTTTTTATAACTTTTGACTAAATTTGCGATCAGAGAAATCCTAACCGCTGTTGAAAAAATATATATTTAATAAAAAATTATGCAGCAAATATTTACTTTTAATCACATTTTTTTTTATTATATTCAAAATCTAATTAATTTTTTTTATCAAAATTGTTTGAACTGAAATTTATTTAACTTAAGAAATAATTTGTTAGTTTTAAGTTTAAAGAATAGACAAAATATTTTACCTATACTTATAATTACTAATTAATTAAACTTTAAATTCTATAAAAATTTTTTCGAATTATTATTATTTACAAACAAGAACATTCATAACAATATTGTAATTTTAGAAAAAAATTGTCGATATAATGCATGTAAATATAAATGATATACATATATTTATATATAAACAGATATAAGAATAACAAAACAAAAAGGAAGATAGATTATAAATATTTACACTGCTTCAAAATATAAAAGAAAATGAGAATAAGAAAAGATGATAAAAAACGACTGACATATTTGTAGGGCTCATTACAAATATGTGTCCCTTTTTTTAGATAAAAAGTTGTTTCTTGTCATTGTTGTTTTTAAGAGATTCAATTTACGTTTTTCTTGTTTTTTTTTATTAAATTCAACATTAATATGATAAAGTAATTTAATAAGCTAGAAACGTACATGTAACATTAGATATGAGTAGAAAGAAAACAAAAAAACAAAATTAATTGAAATACAATATGTCGTGCTAAAGCTACACGCAGATGCCTTAAGTATATGCATGTGTTGCGGTTTGCTTTACAATGATAGCATACGTTTTAGGGGTTTTCGTTATTTTTTTTTTTTTTGTGTGTGTATGTGTTTTACTCTTTGTAAAGATTCGTTGCTGTATAATTTGGTTTATATTATTTTACAACATTATTTTGTTTGTTCGTTATACTTTTTTTATGTATTATTTTATATTTTAAATTATTAAACGTTTTCTAAGTCAGCTTTTTAAATTTATATTTAAGTGTACTTTAAAAATTTTTGTTTTATAATAAAATAAAATGTCTAATGTTCTCATATTTTACATACTTCTCTTCCTTGAGATTTTTCATCACTTTTTTACTCTGATTGCAATGGTATAACAATTTATAAACTAAAAAAAATCAAATTCTTATTGTATTGGCAGCAAAAATATATAGTTGTGCTAACCATAACTTGACTGCAGCATACTTTAAAAATAAAAAAGTGTCCTTGAACGCAAATAAAATTATTTGCCCTACAAAAATTCTACTCTCTGTGCTTGTTGTAACCCCAAAACTTAAGAACCACCTAACCCGACTGACTCACCAGTACAGTTCCTTTTATTCTTTTTCGCTCAGGCCACTCATACAGTGCATTGCACCAGAACTGGAAAAATAGGTTATGGGGAGGAGGGAAGAGGGAGTACTGTTTGTGAACATTCGGTTTAAATTTTTTCGCATTAAAAGTGACAGGAAAGACCTCTAGAAGAAGATTATTCCACATACGAACTGTTCTGCTAAAAACGCAATACCTAGTGCGATTTACTGGCCACTCGATCACAAATGGATACGCTCTCAACGAACAGGTTTCGGAAATAATTTTCCTAATTTCGTTAGAGCACTTAACATTGCAGTAACGATAAAACTGTGAAATGCAACCTATATTGCGTTGATGCTCTAGGAAATCAATAGAGTTGGATATCCTACCGTACCCAACAAGCATCTTGGCTCTCTCCTGTACGTGGTCGAGCAACTCCAAAATAGACTTTGGGGTGCCGGCCCATATATGAGAGTTATATTCCATCTTTGAACGGATATATGTGGTACAAATAGTTTGAGAAAACCGAGGCACTTGAAAGCTTCTTTAGAAACCTGAAATATATGTTTAGTCCATCGAACATTACACTAAATTTTCATGCCAAGAACATCAAGAGCTTTCGATTCCATAATAACTATATCACCTATAGTAACAGGCAGGTAACAAGCATACAACATTGCCTATCATTCATCCACTATACAACTCGTATATTGCGCCTTGGAAATATATAGAGCCACCACATTACTCTCTCCGAAATGACGTATGGAATTGCACCATTGTTCCGATAGAAAAACCAGCACGTTACCCGTAGAGGGCCTATTGCGGAAACCGTACTATCGGTCGCTAGGTAGCTCACAAGATGAAAATTAATCATACTTTCCATCACCTTAGAAGATGCAGAACTAGTACAGTTTAGAACACGGCTTGAGAATGATCGAAAACGCTCGCCGTTCATGCTGAACATACAGCCAGCAAAGATGGAAAGCAATAACAATAGTATTTGATTTATTTGAGGAACAATTCCAAACAACTTAATACCGATATATTCGTTAAATATGAGTTTGACTCAAACTCGAAATTATGCGTTAGCTATTTCTTTCGACCTTTCTAAACTTTTTTCATTTATCTTTTTCTTGTTTATTAGAGAAAATTTAAGTTGTCTTTCTATAATAGCTTCAAAAGTTAATATCATATTTGTTAAAATCACAACATCTGAGAAGATACCATCTAACTTTTAGATTTAATGTTCACACTTATTTTCCAGCGACCATATTATTGTAAACAATTCCTTTTAAATGTCTACCTTCCAAAGCTAAAAATCGTGTCACTACAGGAAAGCTCTTTATATGTCAATTTAAAAATTTTTTTACTTCTTTTTATATTGCGCATTAAAACACTTAAACTTAAAGTGTTTGCCTGTTTGCAGGTTAAGGATAAGATTTTTTAGTTGATGCTGCTGTAGTGGAGGTGTCTAGCTACTACAATTTACAGAATAATATTTTTATAACTATAATTAAGTTTTTGAAGCACGCTATGAATTATATTATATATTACAGCGGCAATCGTAATACTCTTTTTTAAAATAAGGCCTGCCTATTATGATTTCAAAAATAGATGGTTGCGATAGATTGAGCCGAACAGATATGGTAACGAAAATAGTAGTGTTGTTTATTCTTTGGGAATGGAACCCTAAAGATAATACAGCAGCATTCTTTTGATTAGTTTATACCAACACGTACATGAAAACATGTGTTAAGGAAACAAATAAATAAAATAAATTGTTTTTCTATATAGTAAAATCCAGATGTTTGAACCCGCCTATAAAGAAATATTGTAATTGCAAGCAGAATGACAGCATTTAACAAGAAGTCAAACTGAAATTTGTATTTGCAGTAGTAATTTGTATATTTTTTAATAAAGTTTCTAAAGTGTTTTGCTTTGCAGTTAACAGAACGCAAAAACAAAATAAATGCCTTAATGAATCATATATTCTAACGATAAGAACATGTTTCAGTAAATCATATTCTTACGAAGATGATTTGTTAAGTTTTAAAAGAAAATAATTATCACTAAAAAAGTAAAAGAACCGACATGTTGTGCATTTTACATGAAATCTTATACACATAAGCAACAGAAACATACTGATAAGAAATTCCACGAAATAAGTAGTAATTTAGTAAAGTCTTGATTTTGCTCACAAATAACTTTTAGTATACATGATGATAATAAAAATATTTGTTTAGAGGCTTTCATCCAAAAAAAGATATTCAGATGGGTAGTTTTCAAAAAGAGGAACATAAATTATTATTATTTATTTGTAGAAATTTTAAAAGATTTTGTAAAGAAGTTTTTTGAAAGTATAATTTAAAATATTCAACCCAAGTATGAGGACAAAATGCACGTTCACAGAATTGTCTATACAGTATTACTAATGTAATTATTGGTTCCTTCTCAGGACAATTTTAGAAGAAGTTGTTCAAGTATTACTTATCTTTGGAAATTAACAACGGTAGTGAATCGGAGATTTTTTTATTTACACCGAGTTTATGAAGGCATTTGATAAGGTTAACCATAAACTTTTGATTAGGGAACTTGACCTTAATGGATTCACAAGCAATTTACATATGTGGATTAATTCATATCTTTCAAACGGAAGGCAAAAAGTTAATTTGAATGCGCTTACTTTCAAAGATTACGGTTTTATTTAACGTGCCGCAGGATAGCAATCGGAGTCCATTGTTTGTTAATGATCTACCTAATGCCATTAAATACTCTAACGTTCTATTATATGCAGACGGCATGAAAATATTTCAAATATATAATCGTCATGCTGATCACTTTCTCCTTAAAAAGTGCAAATACATGTGTTTCTTCCGAAGATGTCATGCAAACGTTCAATATATTTTAAATGACTACGAACGCAATAAACTAAATGTAGTTTCAGATCTTGGTATTTTACTGAACACTTCTTATTTAAATTTTGTATAGCCTACTTCGTTAGCCACTAACAAAGCATAAGCAGTTCTTGAATTTAAAGATTGCTGGGCGAAGGAGTTTAGTGACCCATATGTAACAAAACATTTTTTATACTTCTCTTGTCAGATCTATTCTGGAATATAGCTCAATATTTTGGAATCCACTTTGTAAAGTTTACAGTAATAGCATGTTCTTGCTATTTTTTCTTCGCGGCGTATAATGGAATCCCTTAATTCTACCATCCTGCACTAGTAGACTTGTTGTAATAAAGTTGCCAAGTCTAAAAATCCGAATAAGAATAATGATAAATGTCACTTTTGTTTTAAATTTAATAAAAGGAAATGTCTATTTGAAATATTTCATTTAACGTTCGTGCTACTCGCTATTTTAATCCACTGGTTATTAAAGTATTGAAATCAAATTATGCTGACTCTGGCCCGTTTTTAAGAATTTGTACTGAGTTGAATAAATTTTTTAAGCATATTGATTTTTCTTTAAATGTTAATGCTGTTAAATGTTATCTAATTTTATAGTTGAATAACTAAATTTAAGTTTCATGTACAATTATTATTTACTGTTTTAATGTTTGTAAGGATCTTGAATCCTTAGACTAGATATAAAATAAATAAATAATAAATAAATATCTGAAGGATATTTAACAGAACAACAATTTCATTATTTTTACATATGTATCGTCCTTTTTTTACTTCACTTTGAGTCAACGTTAAGCAAATTAACACTTTCTGTTTAAATATTAAAACACATGTAACTTAGAAAATATGATTAAGTGTTGCCCTGCATTTTATGGAATAGTTAACTGAGAGTGTACTAAAATCCTTTCCATTTGCTTATCACAACAATTTTTTTTTGCCAAATAGGGATGCGTATTTTAAGGAGAAAATCAAAAACAAAGTTAGTTTTGCTTTTTATAGCACGTATGCTTTTATTTCAATTAAAGTGCTGCTGAAGTACTAAAGAAGAAAAATTATTCAAACATTAAATCAATTAATTGGTTATTGGTATGCACAATCACGTCAAAAACAGCTTAAATGGAAATAGAAGTAATTTTCGTATATAGAAAGCAAATGATATTTTATATCAGTAGAATTAAAAGACATAAGACACACTAGAAGACACACTAGAATACATGTTTCATTTGGCATTTACCAAGAATATAGTAAATTTCTAGGTAAGGAATTTGTGGCACTATAACAATAAATCAATCGGGATAGCTACAATAACAATATTTAATTTTGATTATGCACTCATTGTTTAATAAGCTCTACTTTTTATTGAAAATATACGAACGGCGAGTACTAAGTCCTCAGCAATAGTAAAGCAAGTTGAGTTAGATTTTACTTACTTACCCTGGCTATCGCTATGATGCTTGATTAAATTGATACGCAGCTATAGCTTTTAGAGTATTAAACACAAAAAAGCCAAAAGAAAGCAATAAATCCTTTATGTCTTAGCTCAATTCAAATAATAATTATAATATAAATAATAACAATAACATAGAAGTATAATTATAAAAATAAAGAAAATCATTTTCAGTCTTATTCGAATTTTTTTTTATTTTTATTAAATATGTACTAATATTTTAACCGGTCTTTTAAATTAAATTATAACGATTTATTTTTTCCACAAAAATAAAAAAAATAAAATCGTTATAATTTAATTTAAAAAAGCGTTTAAAAGATTAGTACATATTTCATATAGAAAATCTTAACCTAATTATTTGTGGAGTTACTAATTTACTTTATCATAAATTTTTTTATAGTTTTTTAAACGATCTTTTTTTATCTTTAATAAATCTTTTTTCTTTTTTTAGATCTTTTTTATATATTTTTTCTTTTCAATATTTCGCTTTCCTTTGGAAAGCTTCTTCAGGAAAAAATTTTTTAAATTTTTGAAAACAAAAAAATTATTAACAAATTGAAAAAACATTGAAATGTTTGAAACATTTTTTTAATTTGTTAATAATTTTTTTGTTTTCAAAAATTTAAAAAATCTTTATCATAAATTTTATTTAAAATTAATACTCTTGAGTCAACACAAATAAAGGGTCTCTCTCTTCCATTTCGAAACTATATTATAATTTATTTTATGACAAACATCAAGGATCCGCCATCTAACGTTTTTTTTTTCAACTAGTGCTTATTTCGTGAATGGTAACACTTAGGCTCATGTTTGATTTGACAGATAGTTAGTTTTATACTTCCGCTAAACGAATATGCTTGTGTATATGCTTGAACAACGCTGGGAAATATTGCGACATTACTTTGCAAATCATGGTAATCTTGCAGAATGTGTGCGAAAATTGCGTACGGATTTTGCAAGAAGAAAAGCACCGTATGTCAGTTCCGTATGTTTATTATCTTGTGAAAAAAGTAGAAGAAACTGGTAGCCTCATCGATAAACCAAAAGCCAAAAACAATGCGTACACTCGAGAATATTGCTAGTGCGGCAACAATTAAACATTTCAGAGACATCATTGAGACAAATTACAAAGTTCAATTGGTTTAGGAGTTGAAGCTAAGTGACCATCCAATTCGTTTTCGCTTCGCAGCTCATTTTGATCTTGGCGGGTATGTAAACAAGCAAAATTGTTGTATTTGGGACACAGAAAACCCGCATGTATACATTGAAAAGTTGACGCACCCAAAACGAGTCACTGTTTGGTAAGGATTTTGGTCCAGAGGCATAATTGGGCCATTTTTCTTCGAAAATGAGCAAGGAGTTGCCGTTACAGTAAATGGCGATTGTTATCGGGCCATGTTGAACGAATTTTTGTTCACAAAAATTGAAGAGGAGAATATTGGCAACATTTGTTTTCAACAGGACGGCGCTACGTGCCTTAAAGCCGAAGCTACACTCGATGTTTTGCGCCCTATTTTTGAAGATGTTACGCTGACAAACCAGAGACAACTGACGCTCTAAAGGACAATATTCCTAAAGCCATTGGTGAAATACAGCCGCACACAATCGATAATGTGCTTAAAAATTGGACCGATCGTGTAGGCTACTGCATGGCCAGCCGAGGCAGCCATTTGAATTGAAATTATTTTCCATTATTAACCGGAAGGATTGTACTTTCAACTAAAAAAAGAAATTTGAGAAAATGTTAAGTAGTTGTGTTTATAGCATTTAAAACAAAAAAAAAGTTTTTTGGCGGACCCTTCATTGTTTTCTTTACAACTTTATAAAAAACTACTATTGAAGTATTCAAAGTATATTTAATTAAGCAGCAACCAGTATAACTATTTAAGTAAATAATTAAAATGCAAAATGGTAAACAAAACTCGAATGTTTTCTAAAATCGATTGTTTGTTACACTATACTTACAAAGCACGTTTATTACCCTTTTGTTTAGTTTTATATCATTTGTATACTTTAAGGCTGTTACCGAAAAAGCTATTAACACTAATAATATTTATTATCCTAATGAAATGTTTTCTTTTTATGAATTAAATTAAAATGTTTTACTTCGAAATGTTTGTCCTTAAACTTTTATGCTTAGGAAACTTTTTATGGTGTTTTCATGTTCTATAAAAATTAACGAAATCCTTTATAGTTTTGTTAGAGACGAAGAACTGTCATAAACATTAAAACGTTTCACATTTCTATTTAAATGATTTGCAATTTTGGATAACAGTCTTTTGGAATTTTTCCGATTTTAAATTAAGCATTTCCTGTCATTGTCATTTGTTCCACTAACTTATTTATATTTATCTTCTTTCTCTCGTCTGTTAGCAAATTTTTTATAACAGCTTCACCCCTTGAATAAATAGAAATAAAGACAAAAGTTGTTTTGTATTTTCTTCGTAGTGATACACACTACACAAACATTTATAATGATTTTTCTATAATAAAAAACAATAAATTACAAGGTGTTTCGTTACTCTGGCTGTTGTACTGAATTGATAATGCACTCATTTGTTATTTGAATGAAGACATTAAGACAGACGTCTTCTGGTGATAGAACTTAATGCAGAAAAACAAATGATGCCAGCAGATATTAATATTATTTATATCAATTGGCTTAAACTGCTTTTAAAGAAAATAACCGATATTAAAGTTAAACAATGAACTAAAGAAAAAATGATGCTCGTACTTTTCAAAAATTTATTTATAATTTGCCAACAAAAGATTTTGTATAATTAAAGAATGTCGGAGAGATAATCTGGCGAAAAGCTGCAGTTCTAGGGGAAACTAAATGAGACGGAAATTCGAATAATGTAACAAAACTTTTAACAAATGCTTTTTATAATTCTAACTGCATGTTGAAATATGTTTGCTATTTTTTAAGACAACTGAAGGCAATTAGTTTTTTTTATAATATTAGAATAGCACTTCCAGCTATGATATTTAGCCAGAGTTATAACGTTAAAATTAAGTGAATTTGGATCTATCAGAATTTTGCTTGTCTCTCGGATGAGCAAATTATTTTATATCGAAAATGGAAAGACTTTTCTTAATCCTAAAAAATTTGATAGCACATCTGCATGCACGAAGGGTAAAATAATCTTTAGACTTGCTGTATATTGATAAATATTTGTAAATAATATGTTTATACAATTTCCAACAAAGATTCAACATAATTTTGCGTTTATTTATATATTTCTTTGTACATTTGTTTTTTTTTTATTTCAAAAACAGGACGGATAGTTTTTGACAGATTCACCCCTATTCTGGCTTTTGATTGAAATCGAAATTTTCTCCGTTTGGTAACTTTGGTATTGAGAGGTTCGATTCCGCTCCATTTCTTTTGATTGTACGTATTCTATATTACGTTCGTAGTTACTTTTTTCTACGCTTATGTTTTAGCAGCGGTTTTTTTTCGATTCCTCCTTTTATAAACTTAAAAAGTGTTTAATTTATAAAATGTAAGTATAAAATCTTTAAAAAGTAATTGTTATAAATTTTTGTTAAAGATTTATTTTTTCAGGAGGTCAAAAACAACGATATCATAGCAATACGAAAAGCTGGCAAGTTTAATGTCAACAAAACAGAATATTGCTTGCGGCTACCATAAACAATCCAAGGACGAACTAGCATAAACCCTTAATGCATTAGGACCACCAACAAAAAGTGACACCGCATGGACGAAGGTACTTATGACTTATTATAAATATGTGGCATGTACTTATTTCTCTGTAGGCATGGATTGCCGGGAAGTGATACATAAAGCAGAAACTTGCGACAAATAAAAAATAATTAGTGATCATTAGATGAGGAAACGTTCGCTTGCAGCACATTAGCCCATTAAAAGTAAAAGTAATCCACTTGACGGGGCTTGACACAAACAAAAGTGGTATCAGGGGTGCAATAGATTTTGGATCTTGTCTTTCTGAGACAGCGAGTTGGTGCCCACAAAGAGTTTTATGTAGAATCTAAAAACTTCCATGAAAACTGCTTGAAAAAATTTGTCGAGGTGTCTACACATTTGAGGCGAATGATCGGAAGTTGAAGTAGAGCAGCGGCATAATAAAATAAAGGAGGACTTATTGAAAAAGAAAATAGAAATTAAACTTTAAAATTAAATTAATTTTAATTAAATATGAAATAATCATTTAACGGTCTTTTAAATAATTTAACGATTTTATTTTTCTCGATATTTCGCTTTCCTGTGGAAAGCTTCTTCAGGAAATAATTTTTTTATATTTAACAAAAACAAAAAATTATAACAATTTGAAAAGAAAAAATTTTTGAAAACATTTGACAAAAAAAATTTTTTCTTTTTAAATTGTTATAAATATTTGCTTTTGTTAAATATAAAAAAAATATTTCCTGAAGAAGCTTTCCACAGGAAAGCGAAATATCGAGAAAAATAAAATCGTTAAATTATTTAAAAGACCGTTAAAAGATTATTTCATATTTAATTAAATTTAAAAAAAAGGTCGAATAAAAATAAAAGTAATTAAATTAATTAAAATTGAAAAAAAAAACTTTTACTCGGCGGCTTTGGCCAAGTTGATTAAGTATGTAATTTAAAAAATTCGACCACCGTTCAAAGTAGAACATCCGGCAAAACTTTAACAAGTTCCCGGACGCCAAAAATTTCAGGGAACTACAAAAATAAAAAGACAATTATTTTTTGAGCTAGGTTTAATATCCGTCATCTGATTAGGCATATATGTGAAGAGTAGTTGAATTTTATACCATCCACATTGATGTGGATGATATTTTCCTAGGCCGGCTAAAAGTTATTTGTATAGGCACGGCTAAAAGATAAAATAATATGAGTAATGAAGCAATCGGTGGTTATTTTGAAATGCGTATTAATTATAAAAATAAAAAGTATTGTATAAAATTAAATGAGACTGAACTAGGTTTTAAAATGTGAAGTCTATATCATTCATGCCATTTCGTGTCATTACTAAATGAATGCTATAGCTTTTACGTTCGCGTATGTGTTAACAACTGTGTTTTATTTAGTAAGCATGCACCTTAACCTATTGACGCTACCTAGAGCATAGTACCCTGCAGCTCCAATGCGACTCGAACTGGTTTACCCAGCAGGCCTTTTTTAATTTGCCACTAATCGCGACTGCCACACTGTTATTTGGAATTATAACGATACTAATCTTGTTAAAATTTTATATAAGTCTAGAATTTTAAAATTAAAAAGCTTTAGGACTAAAATGTATCAGGGTTTTATCACCTTTGAGTTATTAAAAAATAGTCCAACTTCGGTTGTGATTGTAGGACTACAATTAAGCGCTTTAAACTCGAAATTATTATAGTTATCATAATTTTTTAATTATTTTACTAATAGATTTTGTTTTATGTAAACTATTTATAAGGTGCCCCTGTAGGCTAGTAGGTAGTGTACTAGCTTGTCAGTATTGGGGTTGTGGGTTTGATTCCCAACGAAGACCTTAGTTTTTTTTTCACTACAAAAATAAAAATTTACTGTGGTTGCTGTGCTGTCTTATACGGCAGTTAATTTCCGACTATCTTTCTACTTTCACCACCTGTTTCATCTCTTCTCTATCCCTTTCCTAAAGAATGTAGCACGGTACGTGAATAAATAGGCATTGTTGCCTGAAGTGCTGCTTCTCTTAAAAAAATGATCCGAATTATCACTTGAATACTTACGACAGTAAAAGTTTATTATATCGGCAGCAACACCAACTTCCTGCAGTTGGTAGGATATTATTCTATTCACAAAATATGTAAGTTGTATTCCCTCATTCTAATGCAGTAGTAAATTGAAATTCATCAAGGAACGGGGTTATTCGCCAGATCCTGCTTCCAAGGAAAACCTGAACTCAAAACAAATTAGCAGACAACCTGGTATTTTAACCATTTCCATTTTATTAGATAATCATCGCTATCATAAAGAATTGTTTCCATTAAATGTGTTCCTATTATGATATACATATAAATATATAATTTAGTGCCGAATGATATGCACGAAAAACTTTCCGATCAAAAATTCATCTTATCGTGAATGGCTGTTTTCAAAGCCATTTTCGCCCTTATTTTCTCTGGGAAACTGAGTAAAATATGTATACAAACGGACAAAGGTCATCGTCACATAATACCTTCTTCTTTTGAAGAGTGTTCATGCTCACAAAAATATCACAACAAAAATTTTAAAATTTGCTACAGTTATCGTATTAAGTTTTTGTCAAAATTTAAAGTTATTCAGGCTTACTTGCTAATAATAAATAAATAATAAAAATGAAAAATTATTTAAAATTTATGTGGATAAAAGTCTTTGTCATTTTTGAAATAAATGCTTTTAATATTTAGTTTTTTTTTCCTTTTGATTTAATTACTTTCTGCAAACGGATCTTCGTTGAATGCACCAACTTTTATGTTATCGCCGGTCCAATTTTTAGCCATTTCTCCACTAATACTTCTTTAAAAAAAATTTTTTACGTGACATGATAATCCCATATTTTTTTAGATCCGAAGATTGAGGAGGAGTTTTTAACGTGTGAGGTGCATTATATAATATCCATAAACGAGCAATTTCTGCTGTATGTTTGGGATCATTGTCCTGCTAAAAGTAGTAATTTGATTCAATGCCCAGCTTACGTGCACTTTTTAACAAGCTTTCTTTTTAAATATTTAGGTACACATGTTTATCCATTATGTTTTCTATAAAGACTAGCAGCCAACATGTATACCCACAGTATAACCTCAGCATCTACCATGCTTAATGATTGGTTGAATATGCTTATCATGAAGTATAGTATCCTCTTGTCACTAAACCAAAACACGCCCATCCGAGCGGTAAACATAAAATTTTCTCTAACCAGAAAATATTACCTTCTCCCTAAACTCACTCGTCTTATTTAAATATCCTTTAGCAAAAGATAACCGCTTCATCTGGTTGCTTGTCAATGGTTTTTTTTCTGCATACTCGAACTTTATAATCCTCGGAATTTCGCACTCTAAGTATAGTAGAGAATGAACGGTGGTTCCAGGGGTCACCTTCAGTAGTGCAGCAATTTCCGTAGATGGAGTTTTCGACTCTTTTTTTATTAATTTTAACTATTTCTCGTTTTCCCGTACAGATAACACTGAAGAACGATCGTTTCGAGGACGATACTCACAATTCGGATCAGTTATGTAACGATTAATAATGCTAGCAATGGATAATTTTTAAGCAAATATATCGGCCTTGTGTATGAATACGTTTCAAACTAAATCAAAAACAGTACTGTCCAACACTTTTGTCCATATCAATTATGAACTCTGTCTAATTTTAATTATTTATCTATATGCCAATAATTCCAAATAACTTCAGTTTCTTACTAAAACTTAATAAATATTAGTTGTTTACCTCAAACACTGGCCTGTATACGTAGGACCAAGACAACGGAAACCGCCGCACTCACACTCACAGCAAGCTGCCGTCAAGCAAAAAATTAGTGGCAAATAAGGGCTAAGTTATAACCGAAGCCTTTTTATTTGTCCCAACGACACTACACGACCCTGGACGCCGCTGAGTATAACCCAGCAGCCAGGAAAAGCGTGTCGTTACATTTGGTGCCCGAACAGTATACCCCAGCAGCAAGGCAAATACAATATCTGTGACAATTTTTGAACTATTTGTTGTAGTATTTTTGTCGGTATTGCAGGTTTACAAAGTGCGAAAAGACGATGATTTTTGTCCGTCCCTGTAAGTTGTTGTTACATTTCATTGAATATAGAAATTACCTCAAAACAAATTTTTTAATCCAATTAATAAATAAGGTGAAAGTAAGTTTACTTTCTTTTTCGGAGAGATATTTACTCCATTTTGAGCATAGACCACTCCAGCCAAGACTTTAGAGAGCACTTCACAGAAAGTGGATTGTGCTATGTCGACTTCGTACTCTCTTCCAACAACTTTTAGGTATACTCCTTTTCCAAAAAAAAGAAAACATGCACGAAGGCAGGAATGCCAAAAAATTGTTGTAATCGATTGCAGAGAATTGGTAACTTTACCCAAGAGCTATGAAAGCCATGATTTGTTTACGCGTTAATGCAAGATAAACCTGAAACGGAAGCTAACTGCTATTCTGTCTTAAACTAAACTATACTTACAATGTATTGGATAGCTTTAAAGCTGAAAGTCCATACCACGCGTTCTACGCGTACACGCTTTATACGCGTCTGTCAAAAAAGTAGAATCAGTGCAAATGTATGTGACAAGTTACACAGCACATCGCATAGAGTGCTTATGACGCATAGAACGCATGAAGTAGGTTTACTTGCTACTGTTGTACGCGTCGCAAGCGCCATGAAAAAATTTCAGCTGTTTTTGACGTCGTATTATTTATGTTATTTTGATTTTTTAAACGTTGGAGCAAAAAACCACTCAGTTCCCTTTCCAAAAACAAGGGACGCACCCAAAAGCGTCTTCTTTTCTCTTGAAGTTTTCCATAGGTCCTCATTACACAAAATATCATATGCACAAATTTAATAAATGCTGTTAATTCTTGAAAAATTTCAATTTTAGTTTTCATATTTGCAAAAATTTTTTTATGAGACAAAATTATTTACACCACAGCTGATCATAACAAAAAACTTGAGGCATAAAAAGCGTTGGATGTAACTTGAAGTTTGAAAAGCGTAGAAAGCGTAAAAAGCATCAAACGCATAAAAAGCGTATGCGCGTAGAACGCGTGGTATGGACTTTCAGCTTAAGGAATTCATAGCACTGCCCAGCGAATCGGAATTTAATCTTCTTGTAATGCAATAATGCCACCAATTCTATAAAGTTTTTACACCTTTGGAGTATAATTAAATCAGAAATTGTAAAACTTAAATTTTATTACTTTTTTAATTATTTACTTATAAGCTTTCCCGCTTCTTATTAATAATTTCTTCTTTCCTATTTTACATTCACTAGATATTGATAGCACAACAAACATTAATCTCAAATTCATGATAACAAATTTTCCTTCTTAAAGATTGAAAATACGGGAATAAAAATGTTCCATATTCTTCGTGATTGGAGTGAATGTAATAATTACGATTATTTTAGAGAAGAAAGTGAAAAAGGGATAATAGGCGATTGCAAAGCTCTTCTTGATAACGCCGTTTATAATAAACATAATGGGTTGAAAGTATTATATGGTTCTTATTATAAAAAGCATAATCATAAAAGAGACCATGTTTATAACGAAGGAAATTTGGTTGCAAATAAATTTGCATTTTCCTTAAACAGAATCGTAGTTAATATGACATCTAATAAAATTCATATGCAGCTATTTAATTAGCAGCATAATTTACGCTAGTGTCATTAATGGAGTTGTATTATTTAAATGGCTTTTATTAGTTATTTAATTCTTTTTTTTTTTTGTTTATGTATTTTTAAAGTATATATAAGTTAACACGCTTCACTATACAACTTGCTGACCCAACATAATACAGTTCATAATACTAAACATAATACAAGTTCATTTACCTGTTAAACCAATATGCTGATAATGCACCTTTATACTTTAGTTTAAATATTTTATTTAATTATTTGCTGACTAACCAATAATTAAGTATAAAAGAATAGAAAGTTATTGATTCATTCTGTCACTGGGAATAAAAAAGGTAATACAATATTAAAACTAACTTGTCTTTCATTTTTAATAGCGAATAAGAGCCAAGGGTTGGCTCCAACTTTAATTTTTTAGTGTTCCCTTCAAAGGACACTTTAACTTATATTTTAATTATTTTTGTTAACTAATTATGAATATTAAGCTCTGCTGTTATAATTAATAAAAAAATTTATTTACAATTAGAAATATTTAACAATTTAAATATTTTATATTTTTTTCGTTAAATTTATTATTTATTTTTAAGAAATGTAAAAGTGATTTCATAAACCAGATGAATAGACATATTTTTCATTCACCAAAAATTTTAATTGGATAATTAAAATAATTAATGATAAACTTTTATTTGCAAAATCATTTAAAAAGCAACAACAACAATATTGTAAGATAAAAAACAAATAATAAACTAACTATTGTTTGAACTTTTAGTGTATATTTTTCCTACTTCGTTGCTTAAGGAAAAGGATTTTGCCAGATTGTTTGAATAATTTTTAAGAGTAAAATTATTTTAAGATAAAACATTTCAGTTATTTAAAATGTTTAATTAATTCAAAATTTTATTTAAAATGAAACCTCCAAAAAATACGTTTAAGCTGAAATTCCACACCACGCGTTCTACGCGCACACGCTTTGTATGCGTTTGATGCTTTTGACGCGTTCTACGCTTTTCAAGCTTCAAGTTACATGCAACGCTTTTTATGCGCCAAATTTTTTGTTATGATCAGCTGTGTTTTAAATAATTTTATCTAATAAAAAAATTTTTTGCAAAAATGAAAACTGAAATTGATATTTTTCAAGAATTTACAGAATATATTAAATATTTTGTGTAATGAGGACCTATGGAAAACTTCAAAAGAAAAGAAGACGCTTTTGGGTTCGTCCCTTGTTTTTGGAAAGGGAAGTAAGTGGTTTTTTTGCACCAACGTTTAAAAAATCAAAATAACAGAAATTATACGACGTCAAAAACAGCTGAATTTTTTTCATGGCGCTTGCGACGCGTAGAAAAGTAGATAGTAAACCTACTTCATGTGTTCTATGCGTCATAAGCATTCTATGCGATGTGCTGAGTAACTTGTCACATACAATTACACTGATTCTACTTTTTTGACAAACGCGTATAATGCGTGTACGCGTAGAGCAGTCGAGCCCCCTCAAAAATGTGTCAGGGGGTGTGGCTCTGCACCACTTATGGCGACCACAAATAACCCATCTGGGGTTGAAGACTTGGACATGCCTAGTGCTAGCTCCGCCACACTCCAGCAAAAAGAAGCCCAACTCATGAAGTGATCCAGAGATACTAACATCTCCATCATTTATGCGTATCAATTGGCTGCAAAGGCCGAGTTTTTAGGTAATGTTGGCAAAGCGTTCACCTTGGCTAAATACAGCCCGGAGGTGGCATTATGGCACCTTCTTCGCGAGAGATGGGAAAAAAACAATAATAATAATAATCTTTGTATATATAATTCTCCTAAACGGCTGGAGCGATTTGCATAAATTTTTTTGTATGCATTTGGGTGGCCCCCCGGGTGGTTTAGATTTAAAACTCGGTCCAATTGAACAAAGGGGCGTGGTACCTCCCATACAAACCAAAAATTAAAATTCTATCATTTCTGCTCCTGATAACGGTCTTTGCACAAAATTTGGTACGTCGGTTTGGTGTGCATTTTTTAAGTGCCGCTGTAAATATGGGCGGGATTGTAGAAAGGGGCGTGGTACCTCCCAAGAAAACCTCAAATTATGAATACAATATTTCTGCTCCTGCTAACGGTATTTAAACAGAATTTGGTATTTCGGTTGAGTGAACATACCTTAAGTTCTGCTGCAAAAATAGGCGGGATTTGATAAAGATACAAATCTTCTTTATGTATATAATTCTACCGTACGTGTGTATGTCACTGAATACATTTTTTTTGCATGCGATGGGAACATTCTCTAATTGTTTTAATATTCTCAACGTATAAAATTTTATTCTAATTTCAAAATCACTATTCTGGGGAAAGATTTGGTAATTTTTAAATTAACTTGTTGTTATTTTTTTTAATGGCTTCAATCTCTATGCAATGAAAAGGCTAAAGAAAAAATTGTCAAGCAGAATAATTACACTCTCCCAAAGTCGGTTAAAAATAAAATTTATTTTCATCAGCAGTTTTTTTTGCCATTGCTAATGGGAAATATTTAGTTTAAAAACCTCATTTTCAATTTCGAATTGCTAATTTTATTATAGTTTATTATACTAATTTTAATCCTTCGTAGTTTCGCAGTTTATCTGCGATCATGGCTTAAAAATTTTTGTCTGTATTTGCCAGGCCTACGTGTCTCTTTGCTTATTTCAGGTTAATGAGTTTAAGGACACATGAATATACTTCAGGTTCATTTACTATATAATATATTGGCTACCATATCCATTCAAAATTTTTATTTCTTATGCTTTGCTCTGCAGTAGATTGCCTGGCATCAGGTAAGTGGCTAATTACTGAAAGCTATTAAAACGAAAATTTAAATTAAATTGAGGAAATACTCTCTCTCTCTCTCTCTCTGCCCTGCTCTTTTCATGATAAATTAAACATCAAGAAAAGTGATCAATAATCTAGCAAACCTGACCGTTGGAAGGCACCCGTAACTATCGCAGTAACAGATACCCAGGAGCCTTATTGTTACTCATGATATTCATATGACATATCCCCGAAAATATTATCTTTTATTTTTAAGTTGTTTTACCGAAAAAGATATATAAAATAGCAGGCAAAATAGTATTTTCTTTTGCTTTAACTTAATAACAGAGCATTTGAAAAATATATAAAAAAAACATTTATTTGCTTATCGTATGACTTTTTCCATTTCAAAAGGTCCTCGAAAACAAATTCTCATAAATTAAAAAAAAAAAAATTAAATTTGCCAGAAAACTAAAAGACATTTCACAATCATATAAGCAAATCCTTTTCCTTGTCAATATTAATTAAACAAGAGTATGTATGCATGCCATTATGTGAATAATAACAATAGTTAAACATTTTAGGTTTCGGTGTCGCTGCCAACAACTAAACGTATTAAATATGATGTTTTTAACGTTTGCTAACATTTTAATACAAGCAAATGATAACAGTGGCAATGACATAAATTTAAAATTTCTTATAATTTACATATATTTTAATTTTCATTGAAACTTGTATTGATTTAAAGTAAGAAAGGTGATTAAGGAAATAATTATTAAAAAAAAAATTTAGGATTTCCACCTGCAGTAGAAATATTTTACTAAGAATAAGATAAGCAGTATGCAAACATCCACATGAAGTGTTAATTTATTTCAATTATTTGTGTTTCCATTCATTGCTCCACAGTGCAATTTGAACATCATATTTCAAACGTATATACACATATATTGGAAAATACTACTGACATACTAACTTATGTATATACATATATGAATATAAAGTATACATATATACAAAGTCGATATATATATAATATATATATCAAGTATACAAAAGCTTTAGAAACTTAACTTTTAAGACACTCAACTAAACAAATGACAAACGATGCTGTCATTATTGTTAACGACAATTGTAAAGTTCTTGTTCTGTTTGTTGTTAATATTTGTATGTAAACTTTGATATACAATATTGTTACATCATTCTCATAATTGTTGCCATTAACGTTGACATCGTAATCACCAGATGAAGATGCAAAAATGCCATCATCATCATCATAATCATATCATTTTCATTCATATTATGCTGCATTGTAAATTTGATGTTTTATTGTTAAATCTTGGCTTATAACAGCTACAGCTGAAGATGCTTGCAACCCGGACATGCTAGAAAAAAAATCTTGATTTATCGCAGGGATTAAATAGATTTTTCTGCAGTGGTTTCATTTACTGCTGTGGATGCTGTACGTTTTGATTTTGTTTTCTATTTAAATTTCTATAATGTCTAAGAGTACACGAAATAGAATTTAATAATAACGTACAAGTTTTTGTTATTGCCATTGCTATTGATGCTGTTGTTGATGATGACGATGATGATTTTTTTTATTATTTTAAATTCTACCCCGCTTTTGTGGTGATTTTCAATTTTCATCCCATTAACATAAGCAGTTACATCTAATACTGCTGTTGGTCCATTGCTATTTACAGAATCAAAAGACTGAGAAATTTCATGTTAATCATTGTAGCAATTATTATCGTTAGTTATATAATTTCCTTTATATTGTGTTTGACACTCATTGTTAAAGTCGATGTTCATGTATTTTAACTTAATATCTAATAGACAAATATCTTCTATACAATTATTTGCTGCCTTAATATTTTCAGTAAAAATACTATTGACAACTACTAACGCCTCTGCATCTTGCGTTACGTTACGACTGTCACAGCTATGACTGCTATTAAATGCTACTTCTTTTGCTACACGTTCGTTACTTGTGTTGTAGTATTTAAATTCTGACCGCCAATAACACTTTTACTTATCATATCACGTTGTATGCCATTCGTTCGTATCCCACAACCACTGCCGCCACCCAATCGTTGGCTACTACCAGCATTTCGACCAGCCGCACCAGTGCCACCAACTGCGCCCACCATTGTCTCATCATCTTGGGCGACGGGCAGCCATTTATCCAAGAATTTAGGTCGAAAAAGTAGTGTAAATGTTGAACGAAATTGTCTGCTCATTGAACAATAGAGTATAAAATTAATGCTAGAATTAATCAGTGCCAGTATGTCCATCAGATCACCTGTGAAGTAAAAGTGGTTGTAAATACACGAAATTATTAAGTTGCTTAAATTGAAATCAAACATTAGTTAAGTGTTATGTAATTGGTATTAATGGAAATAAATAAGACCAAAGCACTCCTGACATTGAAGAAAAGATTAAAAAAGGATAAAATTAAAAGTTCACTTCATGATACCAAGATGGTAAGCACTTAATTAAAGCTAATCGCACTAGAAATTATTATTCTTTTAAATAATCGATAACTTAAGTTATAAAAATAATTATTAATTAATGATTTTTTAGCAACATCGTGACAACACAAAATTTTACGCATCATTTTTCATTAAGAAAATTAGGAATTTGTATTAAAAATATAAGAGTACATTCGTCTACAGCCAACACTAGCAGAAAATAGTAGATAACAGAACTTAAGCTCACTTTATTTTTAAATTCTAAATTTATTAGGAAAGAAAAATTAATTATGGTCAGTGGGGTTGATTAGAATTTGCCTGTACATTTTTTCAATGTCGGTTGTAAAAACGAACTTAGGCAATCGAAAACGAATTAAAATGGAGAATAGTTCGCTCTGCACCACTGGACCAGTATACATCAAGTCATTTAAGGAATATCCATTTGATGCTTTTGCTGATGCATCAAAGACTACCCGAAGCCTTGTTGTGGTGCTATCAGGTTTTAATACGCAGTGGTGTGGTATAAAATATCTTGGATGTAGTACGTCATCTATGTTTACCCTTTGCATGTGACCTAATTGCTCATACTCTCTCATGAATTGTGTGTACTGGATTCGGATATCGTCGTTCTTTTGGAGTCGTCGCTCCAAACCAATAAATCTGTTGTATGCCATGGCATGCGAATCACCCAATGATGTTGGGTTTTCTCGAAATGGAAGGCTGACAATAAAACGACCCTCCGTATTAGTCTGAGTATGATGAATAAAGTGAGATTCACACTGAGCCTCTGATGGGGATAGAGTCCTTTCATTTGATTCTATTTCATCCAGTTTCCATAGATTTTCGACTGCTCGTTCCAGTGAGGATTCATCACCAAATATTGCACATGTACGTGGTGGTGACGAGCTGGGAGCACTAGTTTGTTGTATAGATCCGCCCACAATCCAGCCAAGTAGTGTGTTTTGTAGTGTGGGACCACTGTTTGTCAGTTGTATTGTCCCTGGTTGCATAAGATTGAAGTAGAATTCGGCACCAAGCAGAACATCGATTTTGCCTTGTTGATAAAATCTGGAATCTGCTAAGTGGATATTACTTGGAATGTTCCACGTTACAACCTCAATGTTTTGATTTGGCTGTGGCGCAATGATGGTTGATAAGACAATGGCTTCCAAGTTTGCAGAGTAATTTTTATTCGTAGATGACATCTCAACATTGACACGATATTGTGCTCGTTTCTGAGTCCTTCCCACTCCATCGATGCACAAAGATGCTTCCATTGGGGAAAGAGACAACTTTTTGATGAGTCGATCCGTCACAATATTTACTTGTGAGCCTGAGTCTAGTAATGCTCGAAACTCATGTGAGATACCATTTGTTGCTTTCACAATTATGTTTGCTGTGGCTAACATGACATAGGTCTGCTGCCCCGCTGTACTGTTGTCATTTCTTTTAGTGACAACCGTCGTTACTAGCTGTTTGACTGAATACGATCGGCAGGCGCTCTCGATGCGTTAAACAAACAGCCAGTAACAACTGACCGAAAGGCATTACAACAGTATTTCATTTGCTGGCGAAACAAATCCAAACGAATTAATTTTGTGTTAAGTTTTTCAAAAAAAAATTATAGGAAAAATTCAACATAAGGAATTTTTAAAGCAGAAAATTTTGCAAAAAGATTCAGATTAACAAAAATTGCACTCTATCACAAATATATTTTTACTTAAGCAAAAAAAATCTATTTAAAATACTCAAGGGAATGCATTTAGGAAGATCTTACCTTTCAAATTTGAGGTTAGGAAGAAAACTATCTGTCAAATGATTAAATGTCAACAATTAAGTTATCCTTTGGCATTTATTTATTAAAAGATTGTGAAATTTTAAGCATTTAACGTTGTACTCTTGAGCAAAAAATTTTAATTGTAAAACTTTATTATTAAAATGTTGAAAATTTTACTAAATCATTTCGTCAAATTGGAGCAACTTTTCCTCGTAATCACGATCCTTTGCAGATCGGTGTGTGTAAAAAAATGAGCTCACGATATTATTGCTGACAATAGACCATAGCGGCTATAGAACACACTATATAGCAATAATTAGGCAACACAAATTTTACAACATGATAGTTTGGATATTGAGTTATTCGTTGAATATATCAATTGTTTTAATGAATTCAATTTCGCACGAAAATCGCATTAAAATAATTAAAATTCACTATGAAAATGGTTTTTCTGTTAATAACTTTAACAGAATTAACATTTCGTAAAATTTATTTCGTTAAATTTCAATCGACAGACTCGATACAAAATGTACGAACACTAACGTCTGTTTAACCGTGTCGTTTAACTGAAAACATCGCAGACGTGAACCATAGAATTGAAGTGGATCTAAATTTGTCAATTCCGCGACATTCTCAAAAATTCGGGCTGTCCAAAACTACCACATGGCAAATTTTGCGCAACGATTTGACTTTGAAGCCCTAAAAACTTCAACTGGTGCAGGATTTGAAGGAACAACCGGCTGGTTTTTCTGAAAAAATCATTTTTTTAGACGAAGCCCATTTTAATAAGCAAAATAGCCGCATTTTGGCTTCTGAAAATCCGAGAGCGATTACTGAGAAGCATACAGCTCGCTATGTGGTTTGCCTGCGTGATGATTGGGCCGTATTTCTGGCTACCGCGAGATGCTTACAACTCAATTTTGTCCTACTATTGACGACGTGGATATCACTGACATGTGATTGCAACAGTGCCACATTTCACACAGCCAATGAAACGATAAATTTTTTCCAAAACAATTCTACGAAGCGCATAATTTCACGACAATCAGCAGTTAAGTGGCCAACCAGATCGTGTGATTTAGCTACCCTGGTTTATTTAAGAACAAAGTCTATGCGGAGCCAATCGAATCGATTGAAAACTTTTATGAAAGAATCGAGTGGTCGTTGTGGACATTTGCCAGATATCATTTTTTAATTCATAATTGCCAATTGCAATCAAAATTTGAATCATTTTAATCTAAATTTTTTGTTTTTATTTTTTTGGAGAAAACAAACTTCTTGTTGAAAAACTGAAATGTTTTTGATTGATTTTTGATTTTTAGAAATTAATTTTTTTATAGGTCCAATTTTTTTTTAAATCCTCTTACTAAATAGAGCATACCTTCTAAAGTTCGTTAGGGAATGTAAAAGCATTAGCACTGTGTCATAGCCCTAAATGTCTCATATACGCCTATACCCCATTGTATACCCGGCACGATCAGAACAATTTTTCTGACACAACGTCGAAAAGTTTTTGCAAAATGGAATTAAAAATTTTTTTATACCTTAAACGAAAGCCTATGATCTCAACTAGTACTAAAAAAAACGGCGTATCAAAATTACGATCCGTTCAAAAGCTATATATTTTTGACCGCCTTCTCGTAAAATGTTCCCACAGTGCGACGTTGGTTTATTATTTTTTTTTTTTTTTTGTCTATAAAATTATGTATTTGCGATTTAAATTGTGCAATAACTATTTGATTTTAATAATTATGCTAGAAGAATTTTAAATCCTCAGACATTTTGCTTGATGAAGTCAAATGGAAAATCTTGTAACTTAATAAATATATAAATAAAAAAGACACCTGAACCTAAACCGGATTAAAACTATTCTTTTTGTAATAATAGTTCTAAAGATAATTTTTAAAACTAAAAAACTATTGAAAACGACTCTTAAAAAGGCTCTTCAAAAATTCTTGTGGGAAAGAGGGACCTTTCAATTCTTATTTTCAACAAAAATCGAATATATACTCTATTCCCTGATACTTAAATCTCTGGCTGAATTAAAGTATAAGAAAAGAAATAAATACAAACATCCTGCTTAATATATTTTTTACTTAAAAGACTAATCCATTATTATTTTATAATAATAAATTACTGAAATTATTTAAATAACATATAGATTATGGGTAAATTTTCTTCAGTGCATAAAAATTATCTGTAAATATTTCGTGCAACTCCATGCATTTAGTTAATATTCCTTTCATTATTATTGTGTCATTGAAATATTTTAACATATTTTAAATTCATAAAACATGTTTGTATTTTTGATTTTATTATTATATGTTTCAATTTTCGAAAAAATCATCATACATCCCGTTGACATTTTCAAACGTGACTGTCTCTGATTTATTTTAACAGCTTGATTAATTTTGGTGGCATGTTGTCGGTTCCTTATCATACTCATATATAAGTAATAAGACAAAATAAAACATTTTATTTTATTAAAAGATATTTTTATAAGGCGTAAACAAGGCGGGCTGAAATCAAGTAAATGTCAAAAATGCCATGAAAACATGAATTGTATTTGTTAAATGAAAACGAAAACTCTGACTTCCTTCTATTAGTCACACAACAATTGTTTTCACTAAAACTGAATTCTAAATATGTTCTTCTTTATAAACAAAAACGAAAAACTAAGTTTGACCTGATTTTGTACGGTCTACTGGCCATGACAAAACCATCAGTTTTTCAGTTCACAGCAGTTTAGTTTGATTCTTTATTAAAATGTTAAAGCTGCTTTACATTATCCCACATGTAATTAGATCTGTCAAAAACATTTGTCCAAAAAGGGAAAATAGAAGAGGAAAAAATAAAATATTAATTTTACTGAGCAGCAGAAAATAGTTGTTAAAACAACTATAGATAGAAATTTGACAAGAGTTTATTACCTAAAATGTTTGAAAATTATAATGGTGTTCTTTAACATACCCAGTGTTACCAAATATTAAGATTTATATTCAAAGTTAATGCAACAGTTTTGCTTTTAAAAACACAAATTGTAACTGTATTCAATAAATATCTTTTTTCTTTTTTAAGATCTTTTTTTATATATTTTTTTCTTTTCAATATTTCGCTTTCCTTTGGAAAGCTTCTTCAGGAAAAAATTTTTTATATTTTTGAAAACAAAAAAATTATTAACAAATTGAAAAAATGTTTCAAAACATTTGACAAAAACATATAAAATATTTTTTCATACATACATACAAAAATTTTAAATTTTCAAATATTCAAACATATAAAAACAAGGAAACGGAAATAACAAATAAATAACAAATAACAAATTCTCTCTTAATAATAATAATAATAATTCTGAGCTAAATTGTCTGTGTCTGTATTGGTACATTAACAATTTCTAACATTTCCAACATATAACGTCTCTTGTAGTTTTTTTCTATATCTAATACTGATGTTTCATCAAACTTTGGATAATGATTATATTTCTTACAATGTGAAGATAAGGATGTCTTCTGTGTTGAAATATTCATATATTTTTGGTCACACCTGTGACCAGCTAATCTCGTTTTAAGTTTATTTTTTGTTGTCCCAATATAAACTTTGTCACAGTTCACCTGGTCATTTCCTCCACATGGTATCCTGTATACTACATCAGATATTTCCATTTTTCCTATTTTATCCTTCATACTGCTAAATATTTTATTTAATGTGTTATGTGTTTTGTGTGCAATTATATATTTATCTATGTCATATATTTTACACTTTCTTAATCTTTCTAAAAAACACATAACACATTAAATAACGGATTTTGAGTTCTAAGGCTGAAATCGATTTGATTGGCTCCAAATAGACGCATAGGCTTAATACGCGCCCAATAAATTAATACAGTGGTATAAAATCACACCGTTTGGCTGGCCACTTATCTGCAGATTATCGTGAAATTATGCGATCGGGAAATTTGGTTTGCAATAAATTGATCGTTTCATTGGCTGTGTGACAAATTGGTACCGTCCTCTTGAAACCACATGTCAGTGATATCGAAGTTGTCAATAATATGCCAAAATTAAATAGTTTGCTTTTCGCGATAGCGTGATCAATTGACCGTTACCGAATTTGCAGCCACATCTTCAAAAAAAAAACGGTCCAATCACGCCTCCAGACCTAATAGCGCACCATATTGTAATACGTTAAGCATGCAAGGTTTTCTCAATAATTGCTCTACGATTTTCAGAAGCCCAAAAACGGCAATTTTGCTTGATGATATACCCTGACAAGTGAAGATCTGAAAACTAATTTTTTCACAAATACCACCCGGTTCTTCCTGAATGAAAGGCGATGTGAACGATCGGCCGGCTTCAATTCCTGCATCAGTTGAAGGTCGTAAGGCTTCAAAGTCAAATTCTTATGCAAAATTCGCCAGGTGGTGGCTTTAAATAACCCCAATTGCTGAGGAATTGACCAATTTGGATCTGCTTCAACATTTTAGAAATGGCCTATTTCGACTTATTGAAAAATGGTTAAAAAAATGATGTTCAGTAATGAATTTAAGCATTGATCTCAGTTCAAGTATTTAAGATTTTGAAATTGCAATATGGATATGCTCTCCCCCGCAGTAATACATTTCAAATATTTTTTATTTTTATTGAAATAAATGTTTTATGAGAATATCATAAAATGTTTATTTTTTAATAAAAATTTTTGTAATAAATATTTCGTGAGAATATCATGAAATATTTATTTAAAGAAATCAAGCACAAATAATAAAATTACTTATTTTGATAAAACTAATTTTTTTCCAAAGAATTATTGAAGTGAACGAATAATGATGTAAGTCACTGTATGTGCAAACATGTGGTTATGCAAGGCGACAAGAGTGTTGAATATGGTGCCCTTTTGCCAACAATTATCGCTTTGAGTAATAAATTGATAAAAATCCAGCAGAAAATCGAGCATCCATTCCCTACAATTGCATTAGTGCTGGAAAACCAATTAAGAAAACGATTTCGAGATTTCTTTGAATTAAATGAGGAGGCAGATTTGGCAGATTTGGATTCCAAACCTAAAGTTGAGCTGGCTGAAAATCTTACAAAAAACGTCACCGCAATTTACATATACGCGAATAACGGAAAGGCTTATTCGTATCATCACTGAATACGCAATCAAGCAGAACCTTCCTGTAACAAACGAAAATCATAAATGTGAGGGTTCGTATACTGAATCGACCGTTTATGATTTCAGTGATGGTGGTAAGTTCTGCATAAGTGACACATATACATATATGGTATTTTTAGTAAATCAGATTACATTTTTGCAGAAGAAAGTACTGCTTCATTGTCAAAATTGACAGAGGAGGCTGAAAGCCTGCATTTCATTTCGAATATGGTGCATCAATATTTGAATGATGCTGATAAAACTTCCAATATATGGTCCAAATATCCTGAGAAGGTCGTATTGCTGAATTCGAATATACCCGGTCATTGTAGTTATTCAATAGTTAGTACGTACGTTAAATAGGTGTGCATGTATGTAATATATGTAGTACATATTATGTACATAAATAATATATATATATATATATATATATATATATATATATATATATATATATATATGTGCGTAAAATTCATATTATATATATTAAAGTTTTTTTTTGTTTATGTTTTTGAAAATATCAAAATAATTAATTCTAATTCGAGCTAATTCAATATCTAATTGCATTAACAGAATTCAATTAGATTTCTAATTGTAAAGGTAAACCAATTTTTTTTTTTTGCTAATGGCAACTAATTGCAATTATTTTTACTATTGGAATAAAAATTTCAATTATCTAATGTGAATTAGTTGAACTAATGCAAATTGTTTGATAAATTAGAGAATTCCACAAAAGAAGCTTAATTAGCAATCATTAGCATTATCTAATCATTATTTACCATCTTTGCTTAATATTCATCGGCAAAACACTTGGTCTGTATTTAATCATTTTATTCAGCTATCACAATACCAAAAATAACGAAGTTAATCGGTTTGTGCAATAGATGGCACAATTATTACATTTTCATAACAACTAACTTTTGTATTCTAAATATAATAAATTCAATGTGATTTACATTTCATATTTATTTTGTTTATTATCGATTTAATTATAGATTAAATAGCAAAGTGATGAGGGAGAATAAAACCCACAACCAATTTAATAGTAACTCTTCATGTCATTCGATATTTATATTTTATTTAAACGTAATTTTTTTTTGTTTCAAAAATTAATAATTTATTTGATTAAAAGTTATTTATACCTTCTTGTACTCCTTTAAACTATCTAAATTAATTATTCTAAATAATATTTTTCCTATACGAATAACAAAGTTTACATGACAAAAAGTAACAGTCTAACTTTGGCAACAGTTTTGTGGGCAAACTGAAAGTATAACATAACAACAACTATTATATGTGAGATCTAGAAGATTCTTGAATATTCGAGACAACATGCGCAACAAATATAAAAGGGCCAGCGATGGATTAATCAGCAATCAGTAAAAGTGTAAATCTCGTAACGTAAAGAATAAATTGGGAAGTTAAATTATAAAGTTGCCAACGTTCAGTTTTATTTGTGTAATTAAAATAATAAAGTGTATTGTAAATACCCCCATAAATGTCAATCGAGAATAGAAAGAGAAAAATTGATTCGGAATGTCGAGTATTTCAAGAAGAGTGGACATGGAAGTGCTTTTTTATGGAATATAACCAAAAACCCATTTGTCTTATCTGCCAAGAACCGGTAGCTGTACTAAAAGATTATAATCTCGCTAGGTACTTTAATTCAAAACATCTTGGATGGAAGTACTATAAAATGACATATGATAAATGACAATTGAGGAATTGAAAAGAACAATATCTAGTGAGCAAATGTTTTTTAAAAATCAAAGAAGTGTCCAGCAATCCCCCACGTTAGCTGGTCACATTGTTGCCTATAAAATAGCAAAAAGTAACAAACCGTTTTCTGAAGGAGAATTTATTAAGGATGCGTTAATTAGCATTGGAAAAGTATTATGCCCAGAATATGTAAAAGATTTTGAATCTATAGGGCTGTCACGTAGAACGGTCACAAAAAGAATTGAAGCGATTTCTTCTAATTTAACCAATCAACTCGATGGACGTCTTAAAAAGTTTAAGTCTTTTTCAGTCACTATGGACGAGAGTGTTGACAGGAATGATACAGCCCAACTTCTAATTTTTATCAGAGGAGTCGATGAAAACTTTGTAATAACCGAAGAACTTGCTTGTTTGAGATCTTTGAAAGGAAAGACGGCAGGAAAAATAATTTATGATGAATTAAGAGAGGGGATGGAATCTCTTAATGTCCCAATTATCAAATTAATTAATTTAACAACTGATAGAGCACCTAACATGGTGGGAAAAAATACGGGGTTTGCAGGAGTTTATAAAATTCAGAATCCTGAAAGCGGAACAATTTTTTTACAATGTATAATCCACCAAGATGTTCTTTGCAAGGCTGCCTTGGATATTAACCAGGTACTAAATATTATTTTAAAATTAATTAATACCATTCGAGCCCGTGGTTTGTTACATCGACAATTTAAAGAGTTTTTATCGGAAGTTGATGCAGAATTTTCAGATGCACTTTATAACACAAAGATCAGGTGGCTGAGTTGTGGGCATGCCTTCTCGAGAGTTTGGAGTCTTCTCGAAGAAATTAAAGTTTTTCTAAAAACCAAAACTGAAATTTGGGATGAGTGGGAAATATTGGAGGATAAGAATTGGTGCATCGAAGTTGCTTTTTTCACGGATTTACTCGAGCACTATAATAAACTGAACAAGAAGTTACAGGGAAGAAATTAATTTATAGATGAAACTTGGGGCAGTTTGAGGTCTTTTGAAACTCAATTGCTTATATTTTCTAAATGTTTGGGAAAAAATGATTTGACTCATTTTCCAAGACTTAATTCTTTTTTATTAAAACTGTATTCAGAATTTGAGACGATATTTTTTCAATGCCTTGTAATGTTAATCCTGAAAATGTTCCATCTGATCTACAATTGGAAATTATAGAATTGCAATGTAATAATAATTTAAAAAAAACTATTTTTAAATACAGATAAGCTTAATTTCTATAAATCCTTACCAAATGATGAATTTCCAAAGCTAATTAATCATGCGCAGAAAATTATGGCAATGTTTACTTCCTCATATTTATGTGATAAGGCCTTTTCAGCAATTAAATGCAGACAGAAAAAATTCAATAAGAAACCGATTGTCAGACGAGAGCCTATTTAATTTATTAAAAGTCCCATCCTCCCATCTGGAACCAGATTTTGAGGAAATTATGTTAAGTCAGAAATAGATCCATGCTTCCCATACATCTGGAAAATCTTAAAATTATAATAAACCGTATCTTATAAAATGTTTATGTTGTTTTAAAATATTACGTAATATAACTAATAAATATATAGCTCAAACTGAACTTTTAATTGAACAGCAACCCCATAATTTTTTAATAAATGACCCTATATGTTTTTTTTTCATTTAATGGCCCGCCGCAAGATTTTTTTTAATTTATTGGCCCGCCACCCAAAAAGTTCGCCCATCACTGTACTAGATGAATAGCATACCTTCATTTATTTGATAATTATATGTATATAAATGGTTTGCCTTTAGATAGCAATTGAATGTTTGAAGTAACGTAAAATATCCAACGAAATATACAGCATGACAAGTGTGTGGTTTTGAAATGCGTTGACATTAAACGACAGTAAAGTTACAATATTTTGGTTTAGTTTTTAAATGACGCTATTTCAAAGTATTCAAGCAATTAAAGGAACAATGTCCTTAAACAAATTTCTTATAAAATGTTCATATAACAATACACTAGATTTTTTCTTGATATTTAAACAAAAATATATATATTTTTTTTGATTTGAACTTACTTAGTCTTAAATAGCACTGCATAAGAAATGCATCACCCAGCATCGTATTCAACAGACCCATTATGCCTTGTGGAAATTCCGTAATAAGAAACAAAAGCAGCACGGCCAGCAACATTCTTGTTGTGCGATCTGTTTGCTTCTCTTTTTCCAATAGTTTGCTGTTCTTACGTGGTCGCGACTGTTCAACAACTTTACCGTTTACAATGGGTTTCATACCATTAGCCGCATTACTGGTAAGCATTTTGCGACGACGTTTTGCCTCCAGCAGGGCCATTATCAATCGCACAGATAAAATTGTTAAAGCAATGCAGGGTATTAATTTAATTAATACACTGTAGATAAGAAATGTAGCATTGTGTAAGGTTTTGTTGCGCAAAGCTAAATCACTATGATAAAGACGATAAACCGTTATGTTGCGCCCTAGTTGTGGTACTGCAGTCGTATAACCCACAAGCGAATCAAATGGTAAGATACTTGTAGTAGCTGGTGTACTAGTGATGGATGTTATTGTAGATGAATTCATCATACCTAAAAGCATTTCGGCTGTTGTCTGTGTAAAATTATGCCATTCTGTACTTACAGCACCATTAGAAGCCACTCCTGCTGCTGCTGCTGTTGGTACTGTCGCTACTGTTGCTGCTAGTGCTGTTCTATTCATTAAATTCTGCTGATAATCTATCACGTACTGTGACAATGCTATTGATTTAATAGTTTTACCATTTGCGTCCAACATTTCTAAAAATTCTGCTATTGAAGTGACTAAATAGAGGGAGGGCGATACCACCAGCACACACACCACATATGCACTCGTTATTGTTATAATAGTTGTCCTCATGCCACACCATTGGCGATTCTTTTGAGGATAACCGACAGCTATATAACGCCAAACGGCCAGCGTTACTGTCAACCAAATGGAGATGGTATGCAGTACTTGAGCAAAAATTGAATGGAATTTAATGAAACAGGCCCAGGAATAACTTAGTTGCTGTTCACGTGGCAACCTCTCCCACATGATATAATCATGTATTGTATACGGAATATATTCAAGCATCACAGCCAAATCTGCTACTGCCAAACCAGTCAATATGGCATTTGTAGGAGAACGCATTTCACGTCTCGTCAGCACAATAATGTTTAGAGTATTTGCCACGGTCCCCAATAGACAAACAATTAAGGAAATATAACCATGTAGATTTTTATAGCTGCAAAAAAGGAAAAAAAAAACAAATGCTTTTAAGATTGTTAAGCACCAAACAAAATTACTTAGAAAGCATTCTATTAAGTTAAAGCAACAGATGCATACAAAATAGTTAATCAGTTCTAAAGCAAAACAAGAAAAAATAAATAATATTCCCATTAGCTATAATTAAAACATCATTAACTTAACTTTAATTGAATTCTTAAATAGAAAATTCTTTTTAATATACAATTATTCATTGAGTCATAATAAAAATCTAATAACATTCTGGGCAATAAAATCTAACTGAAAAATTTTATTTTAAAAGAAAAGAAGTTAAACTTTATATTTATAGTTATATTATAATACAATGCTAAATATTTTACCTGTGAATTAAATGTTTTGTTAAAATGGATTTGATTGCAAGAGATTAATTAAAGTTGTTCTAACCTCAATTTGCATACTTTTAAAATCTTAATGAACTGTACTTAACCGAACTGTACTGTATTGTATTGTATTATATTATGTTATGTATATTGTATTATTTTATTTGTTTTGCTTTATATTGTATTGCATTCTATTATATTGTATTATATTGCGTTGTATTGTGTTGTATTTACTAGCTCAATATCTAGTAATCAGCATAAATAGCTAACATTATGTTAAACCTGTATAATTATGATATGGAATATACTCAAAATCTAGACACTTTAAGAGAAAATTTTATGTTACTCGTGGAAATGGTTAACGATATAAGCACATGGTATATAAAGGATTTTAAATGCCATAAACAAAACTACTGAATATTTTCTCAAATTTCTTTTTTTATTTGAAATTACAATCCTTCCGTTTAATAATGAAAAATAATTTCATTAAAAGGCTGCCTCGGCTGGCCATGCAGTAGCCTACACGATCGTTCCAATTTTTAAGCACATTATCGATTGTGTGCAGCTGTATTTCACCAATGATTTCACGAACATTGTCCTTTAAAGCGTCAATTGTCTCTGGCTTGTCGGCGTAACACTTATATTTGACGGCACGCCACAAATAATAGTCCAACGGTGTCAAATCGCAGCTCCGAGGTGGCCAAACGACATCAACTCTTCAGATGATAATGCGATCTTCAAAAATAGGACGCAAAACATCGAGTGTAGTTTCGGCTGTGTGGCACGTAGCAGCGTCCTGTTGAAACCCAATGTTGCCATTATTCTGCTCTTCAATTTTTGTGAGCAAAAAATTCGTTCAACATGGCCCGATAACGATTGCCATTGACTGTAACGGCCACTGCTTGCTCATTTTCGAAGAAAAATGGCCTAATTATGCCTCTGGACCAAAAAATCCGCACCAAACAGTGACTCGTTTTGGGTGCGTCGGCTTTGCAATGTATGCGTGAGAGTTTTACGGAGCTGACGGTGCTTCTCTTCTTCCAAAATCCGTACGCAATTTTCGTACACATTCTGCAACATTAACATGATTTTCAAAGTAATGTCGCAATATTTCCCAGCGTTGTTCAAGCGTATACACAACCATATTCGTTCAGCACAAGGATAAAACTAATTATCTGTCAAGTCAAACATGAGCTAAGTATTACCATTCACGAAATAAGCACTAGTTGAAAAAAAACGTTAGATGGCGTTTATATACATATTTCAATAGCAGATGCGCCATACACACAGAGATAGTGAAATGAAATATAGAAGATTATACATTATGTTTGTGCATATACTATTTCTGACTATCGTTCTAATGGACAATAACATAAATTAATTTTTATTAATGAATCATGCCGCTGGTGTAACCACTATAAATTCACTAAATTTTTTGACAATAAATTATTCTAAAGTTGCAAACGTTCAAATAAGAATAGGACCATAATGTGTTTTAAAAAAACCAAACAATTTTATATGACAAATCAAGCAGTCAAGAACACTATTGACTAGGTTTAGTTCAAGAGTCATTCTAGGCATAATCAAATGGCTAACTCTTTCAAGCCATTGCTTACGCTGTTACTCGTCTCAAAATACAATAAAAACAATTTTTGAAAATGAACGAGTAACTTCGACGGTATCAATACTTATTGCATCTTATCTATTATATATTTAATAAGAATTACACTTAATGCATCTTATCTATCATAACAAGAATTACACAGAGAAAGAATTAAATGAAATTGTTTGTTCAGTTTGAAAGTTTATTATGGGCGAATAATAAAATTTTATTAATAAATTTTTCTTCTATTCCACCCTTCCATTTATAAGTTTTAAAAACAATCTTTCCATTGTATAAATTCTCATCTTGTTAATTCATAAGTATATAGATATTCTCGTTGTTTTTCCTTTTACAAATCATTACATTTATTCCAGAATTATTTGGATCGCTTTATCATAGTATCTACCCGCTAATTTCATGCAACCTAATTAAAGAGTTAGCTGATATTGAAATAATTATTCCATTTTCAATTGGTTAACAATCTGCCACAACTAGTTGAAAGCTTTCCTTTTTTGCCATGATGTCAGTAGAATAAAGTATTTGGAGTGCAAGTAAAAAAAATTATCATTCTGAATTTTATATTACCGACTTATTTCATAAAAACCAAGCTTATTAAAATGTCTTCAAAAGTACTGGCCAGCATTATTAGTAACTAAATTCTCCAACCTTTCTAGCGACATGCGAAATTTGTGTCTAGAATAAAAAACATATTACAAAGCCAAGGCAATCTTTATTGTTTGAGCCAAAGGTAACTAAAAACGGTTAATACGTTTTGCATGGTATAAATTGGCAATTCAGGGCTTTCAGTTACTTATCGAGTTGTTCTGCATTATTTTAGTAGTTGTCGTGTTTCGATAGAATTCTTAGTTCAAACGCGGTAATTGAATCCTATACCGATTGTCATTGATGATGGCTTCTCTAAATAAGCCATAAATAGTTTATTTTTAAAGCCCTGATCGTATTTCGGATCGGATTATTTTACAGTTTAAAGCACCCATTTCAAAACGAAAAAACGTGTTACGAAAATTAGTGTTATTGTATTGTATTGTATTGTGCCTATTTCTGGCACAATACATTACATAAATAAGGGTCATCCCTTGAGTACTGGTGTTATTAAAAAACAAAACAGAATACAGACTTTTCAAAGTGAAACAATTGTCACTGGAAAAAAGTACAACGTAAAATTAAATTGTGGTCACATACATCTAGATATTTAGCTCAACAATTCAATTATATTAAAAAAGCAATTATAAAATTTAATAATTATTTATGCTCATAGCTACAGAAGTATACAAACTTTTAATTTTCCATTTGACTTGTCGAATAATAAATCATTTTTAGAAAATAATTAAATTTTTGGGTAAATAAATAATCATTAAACCAAAATGCATCTTATATTCTTAAGGCAGATTACTGGCATCCTAATTTGATTTTTGCTTACATAATAATTAAATTGACTTAAGTAAAAACATAATTTGAATTTTACTATATTTATTAATCTATATTAAGTCAACTACATTAATTGACATTGAATAAATATATTTTTGTTTAAAATGATATATAGATAATTACACTTGATAAACATTCATATTAAAAGTAATAAATGTTTTTTCAACAAGAAGTTTGTTTTCTAATAATAATAAATAAAACAAAAAAATAGATTAAGATGATTCAAATTTTTATTGTATTACGAAGAAGAATGTCCACCGCGACCACGCTGATAGATGTCGTTTCTTTCATCAAAGTTTTTAATCTCGTTTTGTCAAAATGGCGGTCCTATTCCTTCAATCACATCACAAATTTTGAATTTTAAAGCTGCAATCGGTTGGATTGATTTCGTGTAAAACCTGTCCTTAACATAGTTCCATAAAAAATAATCCGGTGGTGTTAAATCACACAATCTGGCTGGCCACTTAACTGCTGATTGTCGTGAAATTATATGCGATAGGGAAATTTAGTTTGCAATAAATTGATCGTTTCATTAGCTGTGTAACACGTTGCATTATCCTGTTGAAACCACATGTCAGTGATATTCCAATCACGCCGCGAGAATACAAAGCTCTTCATACAGTAACACGTTATAGGGCCCATACACGACACAATCATAATGTCGCAATCAGCTGATTGTACAAGCCGATTGACCGTGTGTGGGGTTGATGTATGATTGATCAAGCTGATTGTGTAAAATCAAAATGAGTTTGATATTTTCATGATTGTGACAGCGTGCTTGTGTCGTGTTTCGTGAAATTTGTTCAATCATTCATTTATTTATAATGACCTTATCCACACAATACTTGAAATCAAATGAATATTGAGCAATCGTGCTGGTGTGGTGTTTGGTTAAAGCGTGATTGATCAATCATGTGATTGCGACATTATGATTGTGTCGTGTATGGGCCCCTTTAAGCATGCAAAGGCTTCTCAATATTCTCTCTAAAATTTTCAGAACCTCAAATGCGGTAAGTTTTGTTTATTGACATACCCTGACAAGTGAAAAAAAGCTTCATCTAAATAAATGAAAAATATAAAAAGCAGCCGGTTGTTCTTCAATGAATTGAGCAAACCTTCGAGGATGTCGGTTTTAATTCTTGCACTAGTAAAACCTTGTAAGGCTTCAAAACCAAATCTTTACGCCAATTTTGTCATGTGGTAGTTTTATATAACACCAATTGCTAACAACATTAAGGAATTGACAAATTTGGATCTGCTTCAACACAACGGCTCACGGCTACGATATTTTCAATTGAACGACCGGGTCGAATACGCACATTTGGTATGACGCCTCTTGACTCAAATTTAACAGCAATTATGTTGTTCGAAAATATCACGAATTTTACAAAATGTAACTTTAACAGAACCACCACTTTCATGGTGGGTTTAAATTATTTTAACGCGATTTTCGTGCGAAATTGAATTCATTCTAACAATCGCCAATGTATCTTCTACGAATACGTCAAGAAACTAAATGTCAAAACTATCATGCTGTTGGTGTTGCCACAATTGGAACGCAAACTTCTTGTTGATAAATAATATTTTGTTTCATTTAAAATTGTATTTGAATTTGCCTGACAATTGCTAATGCTTAATTGTATTGCATGTAAATGTGAAATTAATTGGCTTAATGTATTGCAATAATATTAATGCCGTAATGCACTATTGCGCAATACGGTGGAATAAACAATAATTTTAATTTAATTTTAATACAAGTGGAAGTATCCTGCAAGAGGGTCTTCACATAGGAGGGATCGGAATGCATTTTTAAGGTTTTTTAAATTTATTTTTTTACAGTTTTTTTAAAGTTTTCAAAACAAAAAATAAAATTTAATGTTAAAGTCGACAATTAAAAACTCATTTAGCATTTAAAAGTTCCATATTTTTTTAACATATTGAACACATTTTTTTCAGGTCCCGGGACATATTTTACTATTTACGCAAATAAATAATAGAACAACATGATTCATCAAAAGGCTCTTAATAGTTTGAATAGGCTCTTATTTGTTTACGGTTTTCCGTAGCCAAATTTGGTTGGTGAACAATCCGTTTACGGCCGTTTGCTATCTTCTGTGTTCTTTTCGCACTAGTTGCGTTCTATTGTCAGCTGTGTTTATATAATTCGTCTTGTTCGTATTTCCCTTCGTGTTATTGCATTCGTCACTTTCTCTCCTTTTTGCCTGTATCTCTCTCTCTCTCTTTTCGTTTGTCTCTTTTTACCTAATTTGTCGCTCCCTTTTTCATTCGCCTTTCTTCCTAACTAAATCCTTTTACGATCATGCTTGTTGTCCGTTTGTGTTTATGTGTGAACTCATTGGGTTTTTTTTATGTGACATAATAATCTGTAATTGTACGTTAATGATATTCTTTATGGCTTTGGTTTGTGCACCTGCGTAACGTGTTTGTGTTGGTGTAATGTTTGTTTTCTTGTAAAAATGTTTCAATGGGCCAGTTCACATTCGATTAATATTTGTTTCGCACAACTTTAGTTCTTTCCAAAACACACTAGACTAATTATTTTAGCACAAAATTCTATACGTATACACATCTTTGTGTGTATTAGTGTGTTTTATTTATTTCATGTTTGTTTTTCGTTCGGTATACACCACAGTATACGCATTACAAAATAAATATGGCTGTAAGTAATGATGAAATGTTTGTTTCTAATTTTATTTTATGTAAAATTATTTTTATTCTTAATCAACCTTTTTTATTTTAATTAAATAAAAAAAAAATTTTTCCATTTGTTAATAATTTTTGTTATTAAAAATTAATTTTTCCTGAAGAATCTTTCCATAGGAAAGCGAAATATTGAAAAAATTTGTATATCGTTAAAATTTAATTAAAAAGACGTTTAAAAGATTAACACATATTTAATTTTCTGTAAAATATAAAAATATTATAACAAAAACTTGAATTCAATAATAAATAAGATAAAATAGTAAAAAAGATAAAAATAAATAGCATAAAATCTATTTATCTACTTTTGAATTCATATTCATATTTACACTACAATAGCCAACTGAAGACTAAAAATCGCTCTGCAAAAAAAAAAAAACACACAAGACCTGTGTTTTCATAAATGCATGTGTATTAGTTTTGTTTTCGCTGTGCGGCGTTGAAGCTGATAGAAAAATTGTTTCAACCAAAAACTACTCCCCTCACCGAAAATGCCTACAAACTGCCAGCATAACTAATCCAATGTGAACTAGCTCAATGGTTCAAATATTGTGCCTGAAGCAGTGTTTATTTAATATTGCCATTTCCCGTCGTAACTGGCCGGTTTGTATTCGATGGCGAGCGCTTTCGATGCGTATGCATCATTTTCAAGCCACGGTTTAGTTTGTACTGGTAGTAGTGTAGGCGTTCGGGCAGTTCTGTTATTAGGTTCGTATTCCCCCCGGGGGCACATTATAGTCTTTTTGGAACCTACTATTCCACTTAGATTTGTGTCTTGCGGGGTAAAAGGGAGCCCGGGCCCCTCAAAGGCTAGTAGGAGTCACCTGGACAATCCACATATTTCCACGGGAAATCAGTTGCCCCAGAGTACACTATTTGTTCTCTTTAGACAATGATGTGCTCTGACTGGTTATTGAGGTTGGCCCCTATATTGGAGTATCGTGGTGGTTGTGGTTTCGGACCCTCGTGAGAGTTTGTGGGTCGGACCATTCAAATTAACACAATGAATGGTTCAGGTCCAGTGAGTATGAATGCTGGCGTGTTCTTGATATATAAGAGCTTCATGCGTTCTGGACCAGGAGTTGGAAAGTCTCCAACTCCTCAGCAAGGAGTGAGGGCACGGCCTACTCCGGACTTTCTCAATTGCTACTAGGAGTGATTGGAGGACATACGTACCCGAAGGTCTTCTAGGGCGTAGTTGGTGTCCAATCAACTAAGTGGTTTGACCACCATCTGATTATGACTATATAGTCGGTGCAGATGTAAATCAAATCACGCATTAGGTTCGTATATATTCAGGTAAGCAGTGAACCTAACGATACCTCCGTCTTGAAAATGATGCATACGCATCGAAAGCGCTCGCCATCGAATACAAACCGGCCAGTTACGACGGGAAATGGCAATATTATTTCATCTACTGGCGGAGGACAACCAAACAACATTATACCAGTGTTTATTTGTTCATTTACTATTCGTCCGTCAAATGTTTTTTGTTTGTATATTTCCATGTTTCCTTTGTGCTGTATATGAAGCAGTTTAACCGTTGTTTTTATATGTCCTGGTGTACATTTCTTGTTGAATATATGGTTCGCAAAGTTTGATTCTGGAGTTGATTTTGGTTCTCGTAGTTTTATGTTATAGTCTCTAATGTGTTCTCTAAATCTGGTCTTAATTTTTCGTCCTGTTTGCCCGATATTGCTATAATGGCATGTACAAGTTAATTTGTACACTCCTTGTTTGTGTAGTATATTTGTCTCGGTTGTTTTATTCCGCAGTATTCTGCCTAGGTTGTTTCTTGTTCTGAATGCGGTATTGATGTTGTGTTTTCCAAAGAATTTTGCCAGTTTGTACATTGATTTTCCCATATATGTTAATGTAACCCATTTTTTCCTTTCATTCAACTGTTCTTTGTTCGTTCTAATTTGTTTCTTGATGTTATCTACGAGGCGCTTTTTGTAACCGTTATTTTCCGCTATTATGTATATTGTTTCTATTTCCTTCATATACATTTGCCGTGTTAGCGGTGTTCTCTCGAGTGCTGTTATTAACTGCCTTAGGCTTAGGATTAAATAAATCTAATTCTGTAAACTAGAATTCATTATCAAAATTGTAAAGATCTAAATGAAAAGTTCAGAGCCCACTGATTTGGCAATATTTTGGACCCACAGTAATTGTTTACATGAGGAGAACAAGAACATTTTTAAAAGCTTGCATTTAGAATAAGTTGTTAAAGATTACTCTAATGAATTATATCAATTTTTACTAAATTTGGATCAAAAATATTTTTCCTGCGTAGATTGAAACTCCTTCATATTTAACAACAATAGCCTAGCCTCCTGGCCATCCAAGTTCGGTTGTAACATTTTTGCTTAACAATATTTAATGTCACGAAAATATAACGACTAAGCCTAATGTACTCTAGCGTACTACTCTTAAATATTTTAAAATTAAATAAAACTTAATAATTGAAATTATTTTTTACAAACGCACTCAAACAGATACAGGAATTCCATTATAGTCATATTAATATATTATAAGACATTAAATTATAAAGCCAAAAAGCTTAAGTAGAAATAATAGTAACGTAAATTGTAGTAATACAACAACAATAATAAAATTAAAATTAATAGCAAATATGCTAATATGACTGGAAAACCTTTACTTACCTCGTATGAAAATTATCCATGCCAGAACCGCAATAAAGCGGCTCAGATTCATTGACGGCCATTATATTAAATTAAAAATATTATTTTTAAAATGCTTTTAAAGTTTGCAACAACTTTATTTCCCCTTTTCTCCTTTTCATTCGTCTGTTTCTTTAGCACCTAAAGAGTCATTAGAAACCAGATAACAAGATTTTTAACTGCAATGAGATGCAAGAAATAAATAGAAAATTAAATAAATTTATTAAATAATAAATTAAGAGACAATTTTCTATACAAACATATTATAAGTATTTCCAAAAAAAAAATAATTCTAATTTTCTCTTTGCTAAATAATTTTTTTAGTTTTTATTGTGTCATTAACAAATTTTAATTAATTAAAGTTTAGTTGTTCGTTTCTACTTGTGATTAATTGTAAAGAGAACGGGAAGTCTTAAAGACTAGACCATTGACAACATTTATTATATCTATATAAGACGTAGTTACAATTGAAAATTATTTGATTTATTATTCTGTTTAGAAGAATTGGTGATATTGTAGCAATGTGCTAGTTTAAACCATTCTTCCAATTTTGAAAATGTACGAAATTTGAATAAAGAAAATAACTGCGAATAGCACACAGAAATAGTCCTTACAATGCTTTATTCTAAAAATTAATTAAATATAGTAATTTATAATTATTCGGAATCATTTTCAATATAAGCCATTTTATTCCGTGCTTGATTCCTTTAAATAAATATTTCATGATATTCTCACAAAATATTTATTACAGAAATTTTTATTAAAAAATAAACATCTTATGATATTCTCATAGAACATTTATTCAAATAAAAATAAAAATATTTGAAATGTATTGTAATGGAGGAGAGCACATCCATATTGCAATTTGACTATTGCTTAAGTAGCTCATCAGTGAATTTTACCCCAATATTGTATAAAAAAACCTAAGAGTAGTGTTTGTATGGAAGTGTCTTTGAGTCTTGCTGTCAATGCTAAAATTCTCATAGAATCAGTTTGGCTTTGGATATAAGACTCTTAGGTTTTTCTATACAATATTAGGGTAAAATTCACTGATGAACTACTTGAGCAATAGTGAAATTGCAATATGTATGTGCTCTCCCCCATTACAATACATTTCAAATATTTTTATTTTTATTTGAATAAATGTTTTATGAGAATATCATAAGATGTTTATTTTTTAATAAAAATTTCTGTAATAAATATTTTGTGAGAATATCATGAAATATTTATTTAAAGGAATCAAGCACGGAATAAAATTTCTTATAATTAATTAAACTATTATTTGTTAAGACATTACGGTTTAATAATTTCTATATCAATTTAAAAAATGTTTTGAAAAAGTGAAAAGCTTTTAACAATTAAAGATAAATTATTTTCATTAATAATAACAAAAAGTTCAAACTAATTAGAAAAATCCTAGCGGAAAAATAACGAATCCTAAATTCAATTTTATTTTTATTTAATTTACTTTAATAAAAGCAAATATTTAAAAGAATATCATATTTCATATAGCTTTGCTATATTTATGTAACCCAATTTGAAATTTTTTTTGCATTGGCAAACGGCGCATCTTAATAACTTAAAATAATTTGTTATTGATGGCTGCTTCGTTTTTCTATCAAAAAGGTTCATTACACTCTCTATGGGGATTTGTGGTTGCGAAAATAAATGCATTTCCTGACCGACTTTGCTTAATAAAACTTTATCCCATTATCGGCTTTAGCAGTCCACAAAGGTTTTCCTCTCTTTAGTGAATAAAAGTCGACCTCGCTTACATAAGCTTTTCTATCTCATATTTCAAAACAGAAACTATTTCTCTCTTTTCTCATAGTGTTAAACATCCTTTTCATTTACTATAATGCATCTCGGGATAGCGTAATTCATTGACCGTTACCTCATTTCCAGCCTCATCGAAAAAAAAAGAAAAAAATGGCCTAATCACGCCTCCAGACCACATAGCGCTGCATACAGTGATGCGTTGAGCATGCCAACGCTTCTCAATAATCGCTAGAGGATTTTCAGAAGCCCAAATTCGGCAATTTTGCTTATTTACATATCCTATCAACTAAATATGGATTTCTTCTAAAAAAAATGATTTTTTCAGAAAAACCAGGTTGTTCATGATTGATGTGAATGGCCAGTAGGTTCAATTTCTATACCAGTTGAACCTTGTAAGGTAAAGTCAAATCTTTATGCAAAATTCCCCCTGTTTGGATTTGGATAACCAAAATTGTTGAGAACGTCGAGGAATTGATAAATTTGGATCTGCTTCAACACTGTGGTTCACGGCTGCGATGTTTTCATTAGAACGATTCGGTCGAATATGCGTGTGTTAACGACCATTTCTTAACAGCGGTCTCAGAGCGACGATTATGTTGTCCGAAAATATCAAGAATTTTACGAAGTGGAACTTTAACAGAACCACCATTTTCTTACTGCATTTTATTTACTTTATAGCGTATTTTGTGCGAAATTCAGTTTATTGTAACAATTGCCAATGTAGAATCTACTACGAATACGTTAAAAAAACTAAATGTCAAAACTAGCATGTTGTTGGTGTTGAAAAGTAAACTTCTTGTTGAAAAACCCGATATGATATAATACTATATCCACTTGAATTGAAAATTTTGACTGTAAAATAGTAGCTAAAAAAATAGCTATTTTTCAATTTTATTTATTAATTAAAATGAAATGAAAAAAAGTTATAAACAAAATTATTTAAAAAACTAAAATTTTAAATTATAAAATTATCGTTTAACTATTTTATATTATAGGATATAAATTAATTTAACTCGACTTAAGTTCACGTTCACGTTTTTAATTGAATACTAAATTTATTCAGAAAGAAAAATTCTTTACCCACTGTTGTGGATAAATTTTTAAAGAAATCAGTTAAAATTAAGCACTAGAAGAATGAAATATAGCATTCTATGGATCGCTACATCCGCCAAAAGTTTATTTCACACCTATCTGCCGTAGAACACGGGTAACTTTCGGAATCAATCAATATAAATTTAGTTAGATGAAATCCACAACTAATCGCCACATATATATGTATTCACTTTCTGCTAACCATCGCTTTCGTCATGAATGGATTTTTATTTTCTCCATGAATTTATTTTGCTTCATGTCGCAGTATATATTGTTCCAGTATTATGTTGATTGTTATGAAAGAAGCATAAATTGGTCACATGCCTTGCATTTAATTAATTTTTTTTTAAGTTTTTATTAATCAATAAATACAACAATAAATTCAAAATAATATTTACTTCTTAATGAATTCAGAAGTTAGCAAAATCGCGAGCTTAGGCCGAATTAAATTAATAAATAAATGATAAAACAAACATAAGGAAAAGAACCTCAAATTTGAATTTTTATAATGGGTCCGCCAAAAAACTTGTTTTTTTTTTAATGTTATAAACTTCTCAACTAATTGGACTTTGTATGGCGTCATATCAAGGTCTTTATGCAAAATTCGTCTCAATGATGTCTCTGAAATGTTCAATTCCTGAGATCGACGGTGAATTGATGTTGATGGCGCTTTACGCACACTTTCTGCCACAGCAGCAATATTCTCGCACTGTTTTTGGCTTTTCACGCTTTGGTTTGTCGATGAGGATGCCAGTTTCTTGCACTTTTTTCTCAAGATAACGAACATACGGAGCTGATGGTGCTTCTCTTCTTCCAAAATCCGTACGCAATTTTCGCACACATTCTGCAACATTACTATGATTTTCATAGTAATATCGCAATATTTCCCAGCGTTGTTCAAGCATATACACAAGCACATTCGTTCAGCGGAAGTATAAAACTAATTATCTGTCAAATCAAACATGAGCTAAGTGTTACCATTCACAAAATAAGCACTAGTTGAAAAAAAAAACGTTAGATTGCGGACCCTTAATGTTTGTCATAAAATAAATTATAATATAGTTTTGAAATTATGGAAGAGAAAGAGAGAGAGAGAGAGAGAGATAACGTACTAGATACCCATTTCCAACTATCTTCACAAGGGTTTAAGTCGTAGCACGTAAACGCTGAAATACTAAAACGACTCTCTTCAGAAACTGCGAAAATTATCCTAAAGTTTATTTTTCTCAGTCTTTAGTATACAATAAATTCTGTTAAAACTTAATTGTTTTTATTATAAAACTAAGGTTATTGACCCATAAATTCTTAAACTAACAAACAGAAAATAATATTAAAAAAATTATATGTAAAGAAAAACCATTAAAGAAAATACTTAATGCGTAATGTGTTTAGAATTAAATTTATACTTTTCTTTTTCCTTATTTTGTTTATATAACTTTGTTTCGCGTTTTTGTATATTTAAAAATAAAATTTAATTGTCGATAACAAAATTTAAAACTAGAATTTTACTCACATATATAAAAGGTCATAAAATATAATATAGTGTTTAAAGTTTTTATAGATTTTTTGTAAAGGGTTTTTCAACAGGAAGCTTGCTTTTAAAAATAAAACAACAAATCTAGATTAGGATGATTCAAGTTTATATTGTATTACGAATAGAATAGAAAAATAATATCTGAAAACAGCCCACCACGACCACGCTGACAGATGTCAATTCTTTCATCACAGTTTTTAATCACTTTTTGGCAAAATGATGACCTTATTTCGTTAATCATATGAAGGATTTTAAATTTCAAAGCTGAAATCGATTGGAATGCCTCGGGAAATTTGGTTTGCAATTAATTGATCGTTTTATTCGCTGCATGACATGTAGCACCATTCTGTTGAAATCTCATGTCAGTGATATCCACGCTTTAGGAAAAGTTCAAATGCGACGCGTTTGCTTTTTGACGTATTCTGACAAGTGAAAATGGACTTTGTCTGATAAAAATTTTTTTAGAAAAACAGCCGGTTGTTGCTGAATGAATTGAACAAATCTACGGCGATGTGAATGATCGGTAGGCTTTAATTTCTGCACCAGTTGAACCTTGTATGGCTTCAAAATCAAATCGTCACGCGGTGGTTTTGCATACCCCCAATTCGTTGAGAACGTTGATGAATTGACAAATTTGGAACTACTTCAACACTGTGACTCACGGCTGCGACGTTTTAACTTGAACGATCCGGTCGAACACGCGTTGGTATCGCGCCTGTTGGCTCAAATTTAACGACCAAATTCTTAGTAGCGGTCTCAGAAGAACGATTATGTTGTCCGAAAATATCACGAATTTCCTGAAATGTAACTTTTAACAGAACCACCATTTTCATAGTGGATTTTAATTATTGAAATGCGAGTTTCGTGCGAAATTGAATTTATTGTAACAATTGCCAATGCTTCTACTACGAATATATCAAAAAAACTAAATGTCAAAACTATCATGTTGTTGGTGTTGTCACAATTAAAAAACAAACTTCTAATGAAACTTCCCTGCCACAGGGACTGGTATCTGCAAAATCGAACTATTTTTGTATTGTTGTATTATTGTAGCATTTCGATTGCATTTGATTTACTTTCACAAAATTGAAATAGTATTTTCAAAAAATTGCAAGAATATTTCATGCTAAATAGTTATTATTTCCATTATCTATATCATTAATTAATATGACTCGCACATAGTTAATTAAAGAAATTTACAAAAATTATTATGTATTTTAGTTATTCACACCATATTGTGTTTTGAGCAATAAAGTTGTTTTAAAAACAATTAAAATTTCTCACATTATTAACTAGTTGTAAATAATCACGGTTATCTGAATTATTAATAATTCACATGAAATAGATAGAAAAGGGAAAAAGGAAATAATACTTGTCATTTGGAAAAGTGAATAATAATATTTCCATTGGTCTTCTCATTTTATTTTAAACCCTTAATAATATGTGATATATGTGGTTTAGTTATGATGATCTGGCCTTAGCAGCTAAAAAAGAACATACAAGTTATTGATTGGTGTATCTCTATAAAAATCTGTGGGTACTACTCAAAGTTTACTCGTGTTTTATTACAACTTTTTCCTTTTTTCCAAACGAAAAATCATTAATCGTGGTGCGGTAATTTTCTTTATTGATCGTAATGTGAGTTTGGGTTACAATGTTTAAAAAATATTAATGGGATCTAAAACTCATCGCTGAACACAGTTTTGCGAATCAGTTTCCAATTAAGGTACAGTCTAGTCAATAAAACAACGACACACATAATGTTTTCATGGCTTTAATTCCTTTGCCAGCTGGAGCTGGTCACCAAACTATTCAAGTATTAAAGTAATCAATAAATTTAAATCCTTCTTCACACTTTCGTTTAAGTCGGTACACATATAAAATTGAATTTAGCCAGATAGTTTCGTCAGATGGACGACACTAAGTCATCTATAGCTTACATGTTTTGATGACTGCTGTTGAATATAAGCTTGATCGATTTAGTAGCGTTGTTCAAGTGCCAATCTCTTCATGATAATTTGCCAAAATAAACGGAAAATAATTTAGAAAGTATGGCAGCTCGTTTGACACTTAACCCCTTCATAAGTTCTATATACCCATGACAGCTTCGAGTTTTTCTATCCAAGTCCTATTAGCCGAAGACTATATCTATTTTTACGGACCCTATAAAGCGTTAAATTCAAATTTTATTCATAATAATGTGCATCTAGAAATCTTATTAAATTCTCCACTTTAGATAGAAAAGAAGTGAACGGTTTTTAGACACTGATAAAAAAGAGGCGAAAAATTCCACTGCAAAAGAAAATGTGTTGGAAGAACCGAAACCGAAATAATTTTTATTATTAAAATCACATTAAATCGATTTTCCTCCTTCTTTTTTCTGCTATTCCTTTTCATTTCCTTAAACTTAGCATGTGCTTAAAGCAAACAGTATTGTTTTCATCAGACCTATTTGTTCTTTTTCCGGACCAGCACTCAGGGGATAACCCCTGGATTGTATCAGAACTAGGATATTATATTATGAGGAGTAGGAAAGAGCTAGTAGTAGTTTATAGACATTCAGTTTGCACTTTCCTACATTGAAAGTGATAGTAAAGACCTTTCGCGGGTGTTTATTTCACATACAGACTGTTCTGATAAAAAACGAATTTTCCCTGTAATGCCTAGTGCGATTCACTGGCCAATCAACCACAAACGGACGCCTCTCGAGTTAAACGCGGAAACGTAAGAGTATCGCCAACAAGTTCCTTTTTTAACTAGAGCACTTACCATTATACTAACGATAATACAGTGAAATAAAACCCTCATTGCGTCGACGCTCTAGAGAATCAATAGAGTTGTACACCTTACAGTCCCCAATGAGCCTCTTGGCCCTCCCTATACCCGGTCGAACAACTCCAAAATAGACTTTGGAGCGCCAGCTCTTACATGAGAGTTGTATTCCACTTTTGGATGGATATAATTGATATGGATACTACGAAGACCGGATGGAATGAAGTATCTCTTACATAGCTTTAGAAAACCGAGGCAGTTAAAAGCTTCTTTGGAAATCTGAAATATATTTTTAGTCCATCGAACATCACACTGAATTAACATCCCAAGAACACCAAGAGCTTCCGATTTCGTGATATAGCTAGCACCTTAAATAATCACTAAATTTTAAAATTGACCCTCAGGCATCTGTTCTATCAACTCACTTTATACATTTCCAACTAACAAAGTTTCTTCCAATGATTCTTTTACCGTTGATTAAAATTTATTAATTTAAGCTTTTAATTGCCTAAATATTTTTAATGTCATAAAATTAAATCTAAACAGAAATCGAATTTAGTTAAAGACGAATATAGACAGAAGAAGAAACTTAAAATTACTTCCTTATTTAACAATAGAAAAGGACTTTTAAATACAAAAGAATTTAATTGATTTGAATATCATTAAATAAATGTAGGGATACAAAATTTACAAAGAAAAAAATTCTCAAAAGTCATGGAGAGCGCACAAACCAACAAAATTATCAGGCATGATAAAATCCTTAAATTTAAAATATTAAATTATTTTAAATAAGACTTGCAGCTTTATGACTTTAAATAAAATTTATAGATGTTGTGAGAGATTTCTTTTACTTCTTATATTGACAAATTTAAAAATGTCTGTCTTATTTTTAATTACAAGAAATATTTGGTGCTGTCTCGAGTTATTTCCAACTAAAATTGAATGTCATAGAAATTATTTGCTGGAAACCTTTCATTTCCATCTCACACCTGTAATTTAAAAGGAATAAAAAACAAAAATTTTCAATATCAAACTGCTACCAAGTGTTTAAATGGTTTAAAAATTTTTTGAAAACATTAGATATTCATTGACAATGACCTTGACTTTAGCACAGACATTTGGGCGTTCTTAAACACAAAAAATAAAATACCTGTTAACCATTTCTTCCTTTATTGCTCCATTTTGATGTCATAAAATTAATGATGGACTATTAATTATTTTTTTTTGTTGACTTGTTTACTGTACTTCTTAATTTTCTTTATCACCTGCAACCATAAATTACTTATGGCCCATTTACATCTGAGTCATAAAATAGCTATAAATAGCTTATCGCAATTAACTAGTTATATATATGTATATTGGGTAAACCCAATTAACCAGTTATTTTTCACTCTGTTCAGCTTTCTTATATATTTATGTAAGTGGCAACACGAATCATATTTGGCATTTGAAAAAATAAAAGAATACAAAAAAGGCCATTGTTGCGTGTAAAAATTTAGCACAAATATTAGTTTTAAATTATTCAAATAATATTTTTTAGCGAATATTTTCGGGCTTCCCACTTCATGGAACTAAAAACTTATTTTAAATTGAATGGCTTTATAGCAATTTGGATTTCACAGAAGTGGTGTCTAGTTGTCGTTAAACAAGTAATTCAAAACTGTATCCTATTACGTTTTGATAGTTGGTAAAGCAATCATTAAATAACACGTCTTCGAAGATAAGGCTGATGAAAGAGTGATATATTTATTACAAGAAACTATATCGCACCCTAAATACAAAAGGGTCACAACTCAAAATACTAAAACTTTCGCAACTCAAAACAATTCTCTTTAGTTCATCGTGCAGAAGCAACACATTTAACACAATAATAGACACAACTGTATTTTTCCAGTTAAAGAAGATAGTGATGTGAAAGAAATTTTTGCAATATTTAGAGATGTTTTTTACTCTGAATTAGTTTATGGAAAAAAGTTTGTTTTGGATGCGATATGTCAATAAAGACAGAGAAGTAGTTACCAGAGTTGTAAATGAATCATTTCATTTTGAATTAATTTGCAAATCATTCATGCAGTGAATTAGGAAATTTTGAATTAATTCTTTTCACACAGGAAAATGAATTGAATGAAATTTGTGACAATTCAAATGAATTTGGTACAAATGAGTTGTAATTTATTTAATCCATATACGGATTGTTCTGCTAAAAAACGAGTTTGCCCTGTAATGCGTATGCGACTCACTGGCCAATCAACCACAAATAAATACGCTCTCAACGAAACTCGAGGTAAATGCAAAAACGTGCGAGTAACGGGAACAAGTTCCCTAATTTCATTGAAACACTTTCCATTATAGTTTAAACAGTGAAAGACGTCTCACATTGCGTCGATACTTTAGAAAGTTAATTAAGTTGGATACCCTATTATGCCCAATGAGCTTCGTGGCCCTTTCCTGTAAGCGGTCGAGCAACTCCCAAACAGACTTTGGGGCGCCAGCTCTTACATGAGAGTTGTATTTCATTTTTGGACGCATGTAAGTGGTATAAATAGTACGAACATCGGATGGAGTGAAGTATCTCTTACACCGTTTTAGAAAACCAAGGCACTTGAAAGTTTTTTTAGAAACCTGAAAAATGTGCTTAGTTCATCGAACGTCACACTGAATTTTCATGCCAAGAACATCAAGAGTTTCCGATTCCGTAAAACTTATAGCAACCATAGTAACAGATGCAGTAGCATTTCCTAACACAGATCTATGCGTAAGCATGCAACAGTGCGTTTTACGGCGAGATCCTGATTGAGCGTATTACTTATGTTCCGCCTTATGGAACTCACCTCCAGCTGGTTCGGTAATTACTAAACCAATACGAATAACAAATGTTGCTGTCATTTCCGCAAAAGTATATAGGGTTGAAAGTTTGCCAATGAAGGTCATGCAGAAAAATAAGAAATAGGTAGGAGAAAGAAAGGAGCCTTGCGATATTCCTGAATTAATCTTGAACTAGATATAAATCGGGAGAAAATTTAACCGACACCACAAGCAAGAAGTTTTGGCAGAAGTGCATTACGATACACTCTATCAAATGCCTTGGAATGATCTAGCGCCACCACCTTAATCTCTTCGAAATGATGTATGGTTTCAGAAGTAACCAGCGAGTCACCCGTAGAGCACCCCCTACGGAAATTATACTGCCGGTCGTTAAGTGAGTTGTTGGACTCCAGATACCTTACAAGCTGAAAACTAATCATACTTTCTATCACTTTAGAAAGTGCAGAACAAATTGCAATTGGGCGGTAACTTTTGGGGTTGTTAGCCTCACTCCTTTTAGGGATAGGCGCGCGTCAGCAATCTTCCAACACTTTGAAAGTTCGCCTGCATGATACAACGTTGTGCTGAAAAGAGCTACTAACAGATGCGCTAGCGTCGAAGAGCACTGTTTCAAGACCAGTGCTGGAATCCCATCCGGCGCAGGAGACTTGTTAATGTTGAGATCATCTAAAACCTTTATAACCGCTCGAGCTCGAAAGAATACCTTCGGCATAGTAACGGATACTCCGTCGAGCTCGAGCGGTGATTGACTACTTTCCGATAAATAAGAAATATATACCAGCTAAAAGATTAGCTTTATAAGTCGGGCCAGTGAATATTTTGTCACTCTTTAAAAGAATCGCAATTGAAGAACTAAATAGAATTATCCTTTACTGTTTTAACAAATGACAAAAAGCTCTTGATATCGCGGAGGAATAGCAAAAACTGTTTAAAATTTAAATAAATTTGTTAAAGTACATGGCAACTCATTTGAATTGAATTGATTTCAAATTAATTCAACTGAATTAAAAAACATAACAAGCAATTTATTGCCAACCCATTTGTATAGTCCAAAGACAAAAAATTCTTAAATTTGAAATTCCAATGATATTGTTACGTTTATTCCTTTTAATAAACGTTTTGTTATTTTGAATTCTTTTATTACAAAATAACACCACACTTAAGAGTTTTAAATTAAATGAAACGATTTATTTACTTTCAATACACACAAAATAAACACGTTGGTAACTTCATTCATTTGCCCAGCAAGTGATACTTATTTAGTTGTTTTAAGGGGTTCTCGCTTATATAAGAATATTCTACATTAACATCACCCCATACTGTTTTTTTTGAAGTATCATTCAGTTTAGACGCCAGCTTAGCTGTATGTTTTGTTTTGCTCTATATTAGTTGTTTGTTTTCTATTATTTATCCTAGTTGGTAGAATTTCTTATTGTTGTTGTCTTGTGTGTGTAAGATTTCTTGAAAAACTATGCAATTTGTAAAATACACAGTGAGTCGTTTCGTTTACTATTTTTTACTAATAATTATTATCTTGTAAAACTTAATAAATCATATTCCAAACAATATTTTGGAGTTGACAGGTAGCCGCAGAATAGAAATTAAATTATTACATATCGGTGAAAATCCTATCAAAATGGGAAAATATTTTTTATGCATTCATTTGAATTGAAATTCATTGTTCTAATTCATTTGAATAAATTTTTAATCAACTCAATTCAAACAATGTGGAAATGAATTGCAATTGGCTTTAATAAATTTATTTGAATTAGAAATTCATCTCTGCCTAACTCATTTAAATTGATACAAATTTCAATCAATTCTATTTTGTTGTGAAAATAAATAATTCAAAATTTAGCTAATTTTCAAGGAATAAAAAATCAAAAAATAATGATTAATTTACAACTCTGGTAGGTACATACATTTGTGCATGCGCTTAACTCTTTATTGGAAGCTTGTCGATTTTTTCCGATTAAGCGATGCAATAAAGGAAACTAGCATTAAAGCCTTTTCGATCATATCCTTCACAAACACTTTATCGTTTTTCGCATTTCAAACCAGAAAATTTTCATTGTGGTTAAAAAAACTAGAAATGTCCAAGCCTCCCGTTGAGCATTGCGAGGTTTTTGTATTACATTTCTCGTTCCAAAATTAACACAAACAACTTATGTACTTTAAATTTACAATAATTTAATATTATTTTTTGATATGTATTATTGTGTTCAAGTTCTTTCTATTCAAAAGCTTCCTTTTTTACAACCTCTTTATTCACAATGAAATCTGAAAACTTTTAACTATTGTACACCAACAATAAATCATCTTAACTGAATATATAATTTCTTAATAAATTAAAATAATAACATAAAATTGCTATCTTGGTGTAGATTAAAATGACAAAATGACAGAATTTTTCTCATAAGCCCAACAACGTAAAACTAAATTTCTATTAAGCAATTCACAGATTTGCCACTTTAAATCTCAAAATGTTAGTAAATACGAAAGTACTTAAAGTATAAAAAATGTCTTCTTATCAAAAAAAAAAAAAAGAAATAAGAAAAGTTTTTGAATTAATGGCATAGAGACACAATGTTGAACATATTAACAAATCTTATTTAATTCATAATTTCAACAAAGCAAAATCCTGAAAAAAATATAAGAACGTGAAGAGTTATTTTATCCAAACTTTAATACATTTTTTAGTTACTAAAATATTGTAGATACAAGTACTTAGCAAATATACAAAACGTAGAGAATTTATGTGTGGTTGATATTGAATTAAAAGAAATAAATTTTTTGCAAGGGTTTGCCCTATCGTTGCCAGTTTCCTTAATTTATTTGCAAATAGTAGTTGCTTCGTGCAAAAAAAAATAAAATCTTCGATAGGAGAATTTTTAAATTCAAATTAATTTTTTTTTTTTCAAAATTAGACAAAAGAGTTTTAAAGCAATTTAATCGTCACTAAAATGAAAGACATTACAACGTAAAATAATAGCTTTAGTTATGATAATATGCCCTTACATATGTGATAAATTGTTTATCCTACACAGCAAAAATAAAATTCTAATTTATAAAATTCGTAAACTCAAAAAATTGTTTGTTTTTTTTGAAAAGAGAAGTAGCACTTCAGGCAACAATGCCTGAAGTACCGTGCTACATTCTTTAGTAAAGGAATAGAGAAGAACTGAAACAGTAAATGAATAGTCAGAAATTAACTGTCGTATAAGACAGCACAGCGAACAGTGGCCATGCCCTCATCGCTGAGCAGCCCCACCGACAGTCAATTTTTATTTTTGTAGTGAATAAAAAACAATGTCTTCGTTGGGAATCGAACCCACAACCCCCAGACTGACAAGCTAGTACACTTCCTACTAGCCTACAGGGGCACTAAATGTAAAAATTATCGAACTGAATTTTTCCAAAGGGAAATATGCAGCCTATGAAGACGTTGCAAAACGTTTCCTAAAAAAAACTATACAAATACATGAACATAAGTCCAGGATCATCAAAACTCAAAGCACAATCGAAAATACACAACAAAAACATACCAATGAGACCCATTGTAAACTATAGACCTGCACCAGCATATGACCCAGAATAACACCTCACCGGCCTACTTAAAGAAAAGATAAATTTACAAAATACATATACGGTACGTAATACACTAGACCTTATCGAAAAACTTAAAGACATTAAAATAACCGAAAACACCCGATTTGTTTCCTTTGACAGCAATGGTCTATATACCTCACTACCAACACAAGACACCTTAATTATCCTACGCAACACACTAGACAATTTATACGACAAGCAATATAACACCGATAATTTAGATATTGCACAGACGATAATAGCACAGAACTACTTTAGATTTTATTACCACTTTTACAAATTGCCTAACACACTCGACATGGGAAATCCAACTTCAGCTATTTTCATGGAAATTTCCATGAAACACCACGAAATATTAAAGAACTACAATTCATTCAGGAACAGCCGACTGATTATTCTGAAAAAAATCATTTTTTCAGACGAAATCCATTTTTACTTGTCAGGGTATGTCAAAAAGTAATTTTGCCGTATTTTGGCTTCTGAAAAACCTAGAGCGATTATTAAGAAGCCTTTGCATGCTCAAGATGTCACTCTAATCTGGCTGGCTATTTAGCCAGCAAGATTAACACCACTGGATAATTTTTTGTGCGGCTTTGTTAAGGATGGAGTCTTTACGGAGTCAGTTAAATCGATTTCTGCCTTAGAACTAAAAATCTGTGATGTGATTAAAACTTTGATGAAGGAATGGACATCTGCCAGTGCGACCGTGGTGGACATTTTCCAGATATCATTCTTCATTCATAAATACCGAACTTTTCGCTTTGTCATACAATAAAAATTTGAAACATTGTAATCTAAATTTTTTGTTTTATTTTGTTTTATAAAACAAACTTCTTGTTGAAAACCCCATACATGCATTTACATATGTATGAGTATGTTTCTGTAATATTTTTTTTTTTAACATTTCTTTTAAAGAAATTATAATTTCTTTAGTTTGTGTAAGAAGAAAACATCTGTGAAGTTTACAAAGCCTAAACCATTAACCATAATAACATATTCATTTTCGCTGCACAGTAGTTTTTTTGGGAGAAAAAAATCCAATAAACATATAGTATTTAAAGGTTTTATTAAACGTACCATAAAATGAGGGTAGAGCCAAAATCATATCTATATTTACTGTCGCCGATTAGTGATGCCAAAAAGTCTCAAAAATCTTTTTTATATTGTCATTTGCTGATAAAGAAACACAGTGCAGTGGAGCGCTTTATTTCAATGGCTAAATTAATATCTAAAGTTACGGTTATGGCTGTGTAGTTATATTATGTAATATCACCATTAATCGAGTGCAATATTAAATTAAACAGCAGCTCTGGAACATCTAATTGAACCTTAACTGCACAGTTCTTTTTTCATTATAGCTTTGAATATGGAATTTGTTTGCCTCATGAAGGTAAACTTAGATTTATAAAAAAATTAATTTTATGAAAATTTTTTACTTTAAAACGGCTTTAATAAACCGAACGCTACAAATTTATATTCTATTCTTTAACATAAGAAAATCTGTATGTAATCTTAAAAGCGTGAATTTAAGACCGCTTTTAACAAAAATTTACTTTTTAAGTCGAATATCGCTTAAACTATAAGAGAATCCACTTTTATCACAAATTTTCTTGTAGTACTATATAGAAAACATGATTTTGTACATTCATATGAATATAAGCAATTTGCTTTGGTTTTAAAAAAAAATACCGGAGTAGTCCCAGAAGGCACGCACAGCTTCAGTACTTAAACTGTGCATATCAGTTTCAATATATAAATTTTTATAATTTTTTTTTTTTTGTTGCCAAACTTCCCACTGTGCAATGTCATTATTCGTATTTAATTATACAAGTTTTTAATATCTTTATAAATAATAACATATATTATAATATACAATATTGCGGTAAAATATCTTACATACGAGTACATGCGGTGAATGTGTTTCTTTGAAATAGACTCAAAGAAATTCATTACAGAAAAGAAAGAAAGAAAGAAATAAATAAAAGTGGAAAAGATAAAATAGTTACGAAAAAGTTTTTATAATAAAATTCAAATAAATATACTTTTTGGTTTTCCTTTAGTAACCAAAACATTAAATATAAAAAAGGGTTTAATTAAAAATTATTTTCAAATTTAAAATTATTCTTCTATTATAGGTCGAAATTTAAAAGTAGGTATACTTTTTATACGTTACTTTCAGAAACAAAAAATAGTTAGAAATCTTAGAAATATCTAACCGAATCATTAATCTTGGAATTTTATATTCGCTGTTTTTGTAACATTTTCTTATTCCTCTGAAATTATCCAGCGAAATAAATAATTTTAATCTGGCTTATTAAGAAAGAAAAATTATTTGCAAAATTTTTATGTTCACTTTTGAAGAAAGCAGAAAAAAAGAGACATTAGGCTGTACCGGTTCAATTAAAAAATAATATTTATTTATTTATTATTCTTAAGAGCAACATTTTTCTGCATATGAAAAGGGTGAGTGAGTAAAATCATATACTTAAAATATCAGTAATTCGAAATACAGGTAGCCCCCGTATAATATGGCACCTCTTTAACATGGATTCACTTTAACATAGTTGAGAATCGGGATATCAGGAATCCACAATAAGTCAGAGGATGATAGTATAGGGGAAGACATAGAAGTTAAAAAGTTTATTCTACAAAGGATAAAAAGGCCTATGCTTAGCCGCACAGTTAGAGAGAGCTGTATTTCTTGAAGATCCTTCAAATGAAAGAAGCACAAATCCTAAACGAGAAGTTCATAAGTGCTTGACGCCATAAAAGGAAATTTATAAAGATCTTTTATCTAAAAACAAGCAATCTAAAATAACAGATTTTTCTAAAGACAACACAGAAAAATGCTCAGAAGAGGACAATGCCAAAACGAAAACGTTTTTTTTTAATTTTTGGAACCTAACGTACTAGTCCTTTGATTCGCATAACACGAGTTCCCATAACACGGCAATTGTTTGCAATGTAACTCCCGGTTTATACGGGGCTTACCTGTACTAGAAAGTTGAGTACTGATGTCGTACAATTTCTATCATTACGGCTGATGATAATCTCATAATATACACATTCAGCATCTGACTATGTGCTAGATATACAAATTACCGTACTATCTCAATAGCTATTATTGCCAGCGAACAAACAGCAATTTTTTCAATCTTAATCTAGCTTTTCGTAGTAAATAGATACATTGGCAGTAGTCACAATTAATTCAATTTGCGCGAAAATCCCATTAAAATAATTAAAATTCATCATAACAATGGTGGTTCTGTTGAAGTCACATTTCGCAAAAATTCGTGAAATTTTCGGGCAACATAATCGTCCTTCTGCGACCACTATTAAGAATTTGGTCGTTAAATTTGAGTCGACAGGTCCGACACCAAATATGAGAACACCAAAGCGTGTTCGACCGGGTCGTTCAACTGAAAACATCGCAGCCATGACCCACAATATTGAAGCAGATCCAAATCTGCCAATTCCTCGACATTCTAAACAATTGGGTTTATCTAAAACCAAACATCGAGAATTTTGCACTAGGATTTGACTTTGCCTTACAAGATTATAAAAAACCACCACATAGCGAATTTTGCATAAGGATTTGACTTTGAGGCCTTACAAGGTTCAACTGGTGCAAGAATTGAATCTGATCGACTATTCACATCGCTGTAAATTTACTCAATTTATTCAGAATCAACCGGTATGTCAACAAGCAAAATTGCTGCATCTGGTCTTCTGAAAATTCTAGAGCGATTATTTAGAAGCATGTTCAAAGTGCCACTGTATTATGCGCTAAGAGATCTTGGGGCGTGATGAATCCATTTTTTTCGAAGATGAGGCTGGGAATGCGTAACTGTCAGTGGACCACGCCATCGCGAAATGCTAATAACTCAATTTTGACCTGTTGTTGATGACGTGGATATCGCTGACATGTTATTTCGATGGTGCCAAATGTCACACAGCCAATGAAATAATCAACTTATTGCAAACCAAATTTGCCGATCGCATAATTTCACGACAATCAGCAATTAAGTGGTCAGCCAGATCGTGTGATTTAACACCACTGGAATATTTTTAGTGGGACTATGTTACGGACAGTGCCAGATACGAATCGATCTCAGCCTTAAAACTCAAAATTCGTGATATGATTAACGAAATAGGATGGCCATTCTTGAAAGGAAAGCGATTAAAAACTTTGATGAAAGAATCGGCATTTGTCGGCGTGGTCATGGTGAACATTTGCTGTATATCATTTTTCATTCATAATTTCCGAACTTTTCTCTGCGATATACAATCAAATTTTAAATAATCTTAATCTAAATTGTTTGTTTTAGAAAACAAACTGTTTGTTGAAAAACTCTTTATATTCGATGAAATGGAAAAAATATACAGAGCTCATGTCCTGTTCATAACTTTAAAAACTTATTTATTCGGCATTTTCAATAGTATAAAAGCTCTTAAAATTTGACATCCTCCACCTTACGTATAATGCCGCGGAGAGGTTCGACCGCTGCCGAATTGATATGCCTAGTAGCCTGGCCCAATACTTAAACTAATCAGGCTTTTTAAAAGCCAATTGGAGTTAACATCGGCTAAAATTGTTACTTTTGTAATAAAAGCCGGTTAAAGCCGGTTAAAGACAACGAATCTTTGATTGGTAGAAATAATGTCTGTTGGAAAAGCGGGATGGGCAGCATTGCTCACTTTAGTGTGTAATAACATATGGCTGAACAGTTTATTATGATGTTTTACACAAAATAATCCTTAATGCTTTTAAATTTATGCTCAATGTTTGATAGCTACTATTTTATATATTAAGTTTCAGTAACTCACTCCTGGCTGACAGAGAATAACAAGAGGATATAAAGTACAACTCAATGAAAGTGTAGTGAAAGTCTAACAGAAAATTTTCTATAATTTCTAGTATCCGAGCGGTACTAGAAAACAATAACTCGAAAGAAACTTACATTTGTCCTACAACCAATTTTAAGCCCGTTTTTGGATTTAGATTTCTTATTACGTATTTGCTTGTGAAGCCTTTAGCTAAAGGAAATACCTAACCGTAATTATTCTTATTTATTCTAGAGCCAAAAACAATTTAATCGTTTAAAGTTGTTTGGATTTATTCCGCCAGTAAATAAAATACTGCTGTCATTTCTTTTCGTCTTTTCGGGCTGTTTGCTTGGTATGAGCGGCGAGCACTTTCGATGCGAAGACATCATTCTCAAGCCGTGTTCTAAACTGTACTGGTGAGTTATGAGGTCGCATCTACTCAGGCGAGTAGAATGCTCACCAACCAGGCATTTTACGCGAGGCTAATTTTTAATATTTCCTTTCGTCTTTTATTACTATCTGAGTACGTGTGCCACACACCAAGGGAAATAGATGAATGTATGACATTACTACATAAGAGTAAAAAAGGACGTCGAAAACATGCAATTCTATAAAACAAAAACTTTTAACAGAGACAATATAAATGAACAGGCATTCAAACTACATGAGTAGATACAACCTTAATGAACCTGTGGTGGAAGTACCTAAACCCGAACACAGACTCACGAGTACAGTTTAGAACACAGCTTAAGAATAGTGTTTTCACATCGAAAGCGCTCGCCGCTCATAGCTAACAAACAGCCAGAAAAGACGGAAAGAAATGACAACAGAATTTATTTAACACCTACACAAACACTCAGGAGGAACATGCTCTGCATTTGTCATTGTCACTGATAAATAAATACCCGTGAGTGTATTTGTATCAACATGTTTTGAATGAATTTTTATAAATTTAATTTTATTTATACTTTTTCCTTTTTACTTTCAAGGTTGCAACAATGACATTGCCAACGTGTAACACAAATTTAATCATATCAAGAATAAAATAATAATGTTTTATTTTTGTTTTTGACACAGTACAGAGTAAGATGTAGTTTTAGTTAAAGAAATGTAAAAATAAAATAAATAATAAAATTTAATTAATTTTAATTAAAAAGTTCCCAAACAAACTATATGAGTAAAGAATAAACATTTGTGTGTATATATACATATATACACATATATTTAATATCCGTTAGGAAAAGTTTTCTGTGTAATAAATTTAAGGCACATTTAACGTTTACATACATTCTGTATGCACCACACCAAAACTGTATGTATTTTTGTAACAAAATTTTAAAAGGATTATTTCATGTTTTCAAACAACTAACTAAAAAAAAAGTGTTTCGCAAAGAATTATATAACAAAAAAGTAAAAAAAAATATTTAATTTCCTGCAACGTCAATTATATTTTTTATTTCAAATGAGACTAAAATTTCAAAATATATTACTTTATTAATATTTTGTTAATTTTCAATTTCATCACATTTGTGAATAAACTTTTTGTTTGTTTTTTACATACAATTTTATATATCGTCACCTTAAATACAATGGGACGTTACTACACAAATTCTCGAACTTGATTTTTTGATTGATTTTAATTACTTTTATCACACTACATGCTCAAGCAAACTTTTAAAATCCTGCTATCAAAACTGACAACTTAGTTTCCTTTTCTAGTAAATAAAATAAAAGTGTGGTTACGTTCATTTGCTTTGAAAGTGAGGATATATGTAAACATTAGGGTGGCCACTAAAAGTCGATGTCAGAATTTTGTCGCTCCGAACGCATTACTTTTACACGTGCCACTGGGTGGTCAAAGTTTTGAAAAGTACAATTTTTTGCCTGTTTGGCGGCGTCTTTTGAAAGTGTTTCTCTCTTTAATTTTATATATGGTCAATATTAACCTTACTTAGATTCCAACTAAGATATTTGCGCTTTTATAGTAAAAACAAGACCTAGTCCCTTTTATAGCACACTTCCGAAATTATACACTCATTTGGTTTTAGTGGACAAAGTACTGGTCCGATTTTAATTATTTCAAGTTATTTTTTTTTGCAGCAACATATCACGTTTTTTAACATAGAAACGCAAAGATCTCAGTTGGACTTATAGTAACGGTAATATTAACTATGAATAAAATTAAAGAGAGAAACACCACCATTAATTTTATTATTATATGGTATGATAGGTATTGGTCGTTTAGGTGTTACGGCTAAAAGACGCTGCGAAACAGGCAAAAAATCGTACTTTTTAAAACTTTCACCGCCCAGTGGCACGTGTTAAAGTAATGGGTTCGGAGCGACAAAACACGTGCCACTTGTTAACGCACTCCAATCTCGCTAAAATTTCGACTATCTAATTTTCTGCATAGATTCATCAATTTGGAGGGTTCGGAACGACAAAATTTCGACGCTTTTTATACCTATGTGACTAGTGGCCACCCCAGTAAGCACATATAAAGGGATATTAAACAAGAAGTTTGTTTTCTAAGAAAAAATAAAAAAATTAGATTAACATGATTAAAATTTTTATTGCATTACGAAGAGAAAAGTTCGGCAATTATGAAAGGAAAATGATCGATTCAATAGGCTCCGTATATACTCTGTTCTTAACATAGCCCAACAAAAAATATTTCAGTGGTATTAAATCATACGATCTAGCTGGCCACTTAACTGCTGATTAACGTGAAATTATGCGACCAGAAAAATTTCGATTTGCAATAAATTGATCGTTTCATTGGCTGTGTGACTTGTGGTACCGTTCTGTTGAAATCACACTTCAGTGATATTCACGTCCTCAATAATAGGCCAAAATTGAATTATTAGCATCTCGCGATAGCGTGATCCGTTGATCGTTACCGCATTTCCAGCCTTATCTTCGAAAAAAAAACGGCTGAATCAAGCTTCCAGACCACATAGTGCACCATAGAGTGATACGTTGAGCATGCAAAGGCTTATCAATAATCAAAATGCGGCAATTTTGCTTGTTGACATGCCCTGACAAGTTAAAATGGGCTAACAACAAGCAAGTCTTTGGCAAGTTATTCCTAAATAAATTAGGTAAATCTACGGCGATATGAATGGTCGGTCGGTTTCAATTCTCACACCACTTAAACCTTACAAAATTCGCCATGTGGTGGTTTTGGATAACCCCAATTGTTGAGAACGTCGAGGAATGGACAAATTTGGATCTAATTCAGCAAGCATTTTGTTTACACTTTTAATTTTTTCAAAATGTAGCATAAAATTTGTTGTAAGTTTTAGGTTGAAATACCTCGAGAATAAAAACGTGCCCTATTGTTTCCGTACGTCATTCATGGCACACCATTCCAGCAATTGTGGAACATATTGTTACTTTATTGGGCTATGATAGACAGATATAGCAAATGGTCACAGTTTCGGTAAAGCTATATTCGCTGTAGCAAATTATAACATTTGTAATTATAGGGTGTGCTAATAGCTGCATGGCCTTTGTTTTCAAACGACAAATAATTTTAAATTCAAATATTTGCCTCTTTGCTATAAGAAATTAAAAATAAAACTTAAAAATATAAAGGATGTGCCTATTGTGACGACACTTTAAAACACATGGCTTTTGTTTTTAACTGTAGTGAATAAAAACTTTAATCGTAAGCACAGATTGTACATATTGAGAAAATAAAGGGCCTTTCCATTAATACTATGATTCTGACAAATATGGTCTTATTTTTTAAGCCCGTGAAGACAAACGCTTAAAACATATACAAGCTGAGATTTAAAGAGGCGTGATTCTAATGTTTGTGATCTTATCTGTAGAACTGTCATAGACAGACACTTAACATTTTCAACGGCTTTTAGTAATGGCTTAAGTGCTTCAAACGTATACAAGCTGAGATTTAAAGTGACGTGTTTCTAATGTTTGCGCTCTTATCTTTGGAACTGTCATAGACAGACACTTAACATTTTCAACAGTTATTAGCAATGGCATAAAAGTAAAAATTAGCTCATATACAACAACTATTTCTTTTTGAAAATTCATATTTAGTTAGCTATTTTAGAGTTCTAACATCCAAATCATCACGTTAATTGCCTTCACTTTATTTTATAATTAATTACAACCAATTTAGCAATAACAATTTTTTTAATAATGGCGGCCACTAAAAGTGACCCCTAGTTAGTTCTTGTCTCGACAACTAGGTTGACTAAATATCAAAACCAGTTGTAACATACTCGGAATAGCTGTCGAACTCGAATATTAATATATGCTTACCTTTCCAACTCTGGGCTGTCCACTCGCATTCTCTCTTCACTTTTTCTTTCTATCGTGAGGCAACATTATTAATTATATTTTTGATCAAATCAAATATTATTGTCAGTAACCAACAGAGAAGGACCAGATTTTAGTTTCGACAGGAATTCTATTTTATTTAGCCAGGGGAATAACCTAAAAATTTGTACTAGAATACCTTATCAGACTAAATTTACTTCTGAGGCAAAAGGAGCTTGGCAAAAATTGCAAAAAATTGGATGATAACGTGGTGGTACCTTAAGCTGTATAACTGTGTTAGTGCCAGATTATTGAAACATAAAGTTTCATGTGGTCATGATGAAAAACAAAGAAAGTTATTTCTTGAAGACTGTATCTCGACTTGGTCCAAACAAACTTTTGTATTCGCGTATCAATCATTTAGAATAAACAAGTGACAGTCTATGAAACAGTGTACCACTTTCTGTTCATCTTTTCTCTCTCATCGATGAGCTTAAGAGTTACAGAACAAGTATTTCAAGATGTGGTTGCAGAATATTCAATAATTACATCCACGTAATTTTATATCATTACTCATATAACTTTTTTAACAAGCGCCTTTGTGAAACACTAGTTTCACTAAATATTATAATCCAAGTAGTTTAATTTCTTAATTCTACTAATATTCACTCTTTTTCCTTTAGAAGTCGAGGCTTCGTTTAGATAACTGAATCAATTATTGGAATTTTTTTCAGTCAATAACTTGCGTCATCAAATATTTCCATGTTTTGATCAATTATTATTAAACTATAGTAATCATGCATATGAATAAAAAGAAGAATAAAAATACTGATTGCTGAATTTTAGACAATATATTACAAAAACAAAAAACAAATTAGAGAGCTCTTTAAAGCTTCAATGGCTTAAAATAACCACAATCACAATATTTTATTTAGATATTCTATCAATTTGAATACGCTAAATTCATAGATTAGAAAATCCGTTTTGTGTAGTCATGCACAAATACAACATGCAAATCAATGAGTATTTTTTATACTCAAATACACTCAAATATATCGATCCAACTAAATAACTAACAAATGAATTCAATAAATATAAAAACAAAAACTATGACCTTTTTGAAATTAAAAGCGTCCATCTCACTTGTCGTTAGTGAAAAAATAATAAAACTATATTCATGATGGTGTGAAAACAGAAATGGACTAGAGCGGAAAACTCGTTATTCAAATTGGTTTGTAACACAATTTCTATTCAAGCAAATATTTTAGATATGAATCAATTTCAATAATAGTTACCAAAGCCATTGTTTGCATCCAAATTTACTACAAAGTAAAAACAAAACAAAAAAAAAACGAAAGAATAAAATTGGTGAAATTAATTACTTTATACTTTGTGTAACAGTTACGGTTTAATCAAATAACAAGTTGATACTGTTTTGCAATAGTTTTTTATTATTATATTTTAATAAGCTATTTTTTATATTGTTACGAAAGTAGCTGTAACACCTCTACATAACTTCAAGAAAAATATTGTTTATAAAGTTTTACAATAACACTATACATTCTTGCTATAGTCTTACTGTTCTAACTTCGTTTCTCTTAATTGTTAATTGCCTCATATTTACACGTACGTAAGTACAAAAATAAAGGAAATAACTAAATCATGATACCACATTTTTCCATGTAAGAAAGAATTAAGCGTTTTTAGTCGCTAGTAAATATAAATTGCAGCTGTTGTAAACGGTATGGATGTAAAATGCAATTTATTTAAAGTTAAGTGTTTAAAGTAACTTAAAAAAAAATATTTTATTTTGCACCCAAAAAAACGAGTAAATGAATAAGCAGCAACATGAAACTTCTTATTTATTGCTTGATTTTTGAAATAACAAGAATTAATCGGATTTCAAAATTAATAGTTATCAAACATAAAACCAAAGGAAATAATTAAATTTATTTTACAATAATTTATATCTAAAGCTTTTGGTGTATTTAGCAATTCTAATTAATACATTTCATATGGAAACTATTCGACGACGTTTAAGTGCCAGCAAAGGCTTATGTGGTTTATGCTAAAAAATAAATAATGACACGTGTAGCGACACGGTTTCCCTAGTTGCTGGGGTATGCTCAACAGCATCCAGAGTCGTGCGAACGTTAAATTAAAAGATGGCTGGTTGATTTGGTATAAATTTTCAGCCTTTATTTGCCACTTATCTTCTTAACGGCAGCGCACCATCTTTGCTCCGTGTGTCGTGCAATGATGTGCGGTAATATCTCTGGGCTAGGTACCACGTATCCACAGTTAGTGGACAAGGGAAATAGCCAGATGAGCGAAAAAATACACTAAAATATCTTAAAATATACCAAAATGTACATAAATATATTTGGTAATTTGCTTTATTAAATTACCAAGTTTTTTCTTTTTCGGACCAGCACTCAGGGGATGACCCCTACATATGCAAAGCATTATGCCAGAACTAGGAAATTAGGTTAGGGGAAGGAGGAAAGAGGGAGTAGTGTCTGTGTACAATCAATTTGAATTTTCCCAGATTGAAAGTGACTGGAAAGATCTCCGAAGGGATTTTATTCCACATACGGACTGTTCTGCTAAAAAAACGAATTTCCCCTGTAATGCGTAGTGCGATTCACTGGCCAATCAACCACAAATGGATGTGCTCTCAATGAAAATCGTGTTAAACGTGAAAACGTGTTAGTGTCGGGAACAAGTTCCCTAATTTCATTAGAGCACTTTCCATTGTAGTAACGATAGAACAGTGAAATACACCCCACATTGCGTCGATGCTCTAGAGAATCAATAGAGTTGGATACCCTACCGTCCCAATTGGCCCTCTCCTGTACGCGGTCGAGTAACTCCAAAATAGACTTTGGAGCGCCGGCCCATACATGAGAGTTGTATTCCATTTTCGGACGGATATAGGTGGTATAGATAGTACGAAGATCGGATGGAGAAAAGTATCTTTTACACCGTTTTAGAAAACCAAGGAACTTGAAAGCTTCTTTAGAAACCTGAAAAATGTATTTAGTCCATCGAACATCGCACTGAATTTTCATGCCAAGAACATTAAGAGCTTCCGACTCCTTAATATCTATATCATCCATAGTAACAGATGCAGCTCCACTACCGAACGCAGATCTATGCGTTAGCATGCAACATTGCGTCTTACGAGCATTAAAATCTACTCTATATACACGACCCCATTCCAAGATTGTCGCGAGATCGTGATTAAGGGTATCATTCATGTTCTGCCTTTTGGAACTAACCTCCAAATGGCCTGGTCTTTTACGAAATGAATATGAGTGACAAATGACGCTGTCATCGGCAAAAGAATATATAGGGTTGAAAGTTCGACAAAGAAGGTCGTTTAGAAAAATAAGAAGTAGGAGAAAGAACGGAGCCTTGCGGTACTCCTGAATTAATCATGAACTCGTCTGATGAAATCTCATCTAGATATAAATCTATAGAAATTATCACCGACACCAAAATCGACAAGTTTTGATAGAAGTGCGTTATGCCACACTCTATCGAATGCTTTGGAAATATCTAGAGCCACCACCTTACTTTCTCCGAAGTGATGAATGGAATTACACCATTGCTCAGACAGAAAGGCCAGCAAGTCGCCCGTAGAGTGCCCCTTACGAAAACCATACTGTCGATCGCTAAGTAAGTTGTTGGACCAAAAAAGTGAAACCAAAAAAACACAATTTGTATTAGTTTTTTTGTTTATATCTATATATATAAAAGAAAGTGATGTTAGTTACTACGCTTATAACTCGAGAATGCCTGGACCGATTTCGGTGATTAGCACCAATTCGGACAGGTCTCCGGCCAAATAAGAAGAATACACAAGAAAATTTTGGAAAATTTCCCAAAAAAAAAAATTATGAAGAAAATTCATTTTCACATACATTTTTTTTTACAACGCTATCTTAACTCAAGAACCCATTAAAAAACATGATTGTAAATGCTATATTGCCAGTAGATGGCGTTGTATGCACATTTGGCAGATGCAATGACATATGTGACTGGAGTTTTAGTAACATAAATATTGGAATTTTCTTCAGCTTTTATCAGCTTTCCTTATTTATTTAAATTAAATTTGATTTAATACAATATTTTGAAGAAAATTTTGGAAAATTTCCCAAAAAAAAAATTATGAAGAAAATTCATTTTCACATACATTTTTTTTTACAACGCTATCTTAACTCAAGAACCCATAAAAAAACATGATTGTAAATGCTATATTGCCAGTAGATGGCGTTGTATGCACACTTGGCAGATGCAATGACATCTGTTAGTAGTCAAAAAAGTCATGAAAAATGTGATTGAAGCAAAAATTTTAAAAGAAAAATATAAGGGCGATGTGTTGAAACCACGCATTCCTATGATTCCTCCAGATTTGCCGTTTGATTTTAAATGGCTTCAGTTCCCCATACCTGTTGCTTTTCAATGATCCCTGGTTTTTGCACTTTCAGTTATATATATCACGTTCACGTGCTTTGTTTTTCAATACCGCGAACCAAAATCAATCAAAAAATTTCGAAGAAATGACTTGCAAAGCAGTCACGGGCACGCTAGTTTTAAATAAAGTATTCGTTTATTCAGTTGTTAAAAAAGTTGATGAAATGAAAAGATGATGGAAATTTAATATTAATTTTATGTTTTATTAATTCTTCGTACTGACTTGCGGTTGTTATCGGTAGAAGCACACAATACAAAAAGGTAAAAGTTGATAATCATCTCGATGCCATAGTTGGTATTTTTAGTACTTTCTGCCGAACACAGGGCGCCACATATACTTAAATATATTAAAATATACTGAAACAGTACCGCTAACAGTACTTTCAACCGTTCCGTTAACCGTTATATTCGCGGGTTGAGTCAATGTTAAAATACTTTAGAATATACAGAACAAATGACTTTATTTGCATCCTTTAATTAGTGGACATAAAATCGTTGGTTTTCGACTAAAAGTTCCTTTCTCGCATAACTATAACTTTGCAGAAGAAGAAGCATGAAAGAAGCGGATAAGTTCGTTACTTTAAATACTATTGCATTAAACTTTAGTGACGAGGCGTATCTACGCCAATTGTTTTGAAATCATAAAATTTATGTTCAATTTCGCTAGAATTGGAGATAGGCGCTTTTCACTTGACACCAACGAAATACTCTGTTTATAACACCAATATGTGCAAAAATTCTCTCTCTATGGTAACCCTTGAATTTTTAATATTTTTTTTTATACTCGCCTTTAGAGGGGACACTTTAAAAGAGAATTCTAGATTTGTGAGAAGCTCTTCTTCACTTTGTCCCTAAAATGAACACAGAACATCATAAGCTTCGTTTAATCTATTATCTATAACGATTTAAAATCAAAGTTTCTAGCTATTGCGATTTCAAAGATTAAAGTAACCGACAGGCAGAGGGATATACATTATAATGAAAAAAATAGAGTTACTATACACGCAACACCTGAAAATGTATGGGTCAGATGGAAAATGGAATAAATATAATAGCTTGGAAATATTATTTTTTTTTTAAATAGAAGTAGCACTTCAGGCAACAATGCCTATTTAGTCAAGTACGATGCTACATTCTTTAGGAAAGGGATAGAGAATAGACGAAACAGATGGTGAAAGTAGAAGGATAGTCGAAAATTAACTGCCGTACATAAGACAGCACAGCGACCAGCGACTATGCCATCATCGCTGAGCAGCCCCACCGACAATAAATTTGTATCTTTGTAGTGAAAAAAACCAAGGTCTTCGTTGGGAATCGAACCCACAACCCCCATATGTACAAGCTAGTACACTACCTACTAGCCTACAGGGCCACCTTGGAAATATGGTAAATTGTGTACTATTATAAAACTTGAGATAAATATATTTCAAAATAATTAATTAATCTAAATTATTAATCAATTACCTATTTCCGCCGCCTCCAGTAGCTGCTCTACTTACTCTTATAATTTGCTAACTAAAAATTGTCTTAATTAATTTATACAAAACCAAATGTGGATGTTTATTTCAAAACTATCAAACAAATATTAATTATTTGAATAAATAATAAATGGCAGATTTACATGAATTAATAAAAGAAACAGTGCATCCAAAAAATAGAGTTACAAATTTACTAAATTATTTAAAAATTAATTAAGTAATTAACTCTTCGTTATTTTTGTAAAGAACTAATTAGCAAATATAATTTCTAACAAGGTGTTATCTTTCATAGCTAATAAGAATATCCACTAATAAGCCGAGGCTGTTGTAATATATGTTATATTATACAAGCAAACCAAACAAACATAAATAAATATCGGGGTTTTCAACAAAAAGTTTGTTTTTCAATTGTGGCAACACTAACAATATACTTTTGACATTTAGTTTTTTGACATATTCGCTTTAACAATTGGTACAATGAATTCAATTTCCCACTAAAAACGCTTTAAAGTAATTAAAATCCACTGTGAAAATGGTGGTTCTGTTAAAGTTACATTTCATAAAATTCGTGATATTTTCGGACAACATAATTGTCCTTCTGAGAACGCTAATTTGGTGACTAAATTTAAGTTGACAGGCTCGATACAAAATATGCGGCTCGTTCAACTGAAAACATTGCAGCCGTGAGCCACAGTGTTGAAGTAAATCCAAATTTCTCAATTCCTCGACGTTCTCAACAATTGTGGTTCTCTAAAGCCACCATATGGCGAATTTTTGCGTAAGGATTGTAGCCTTACAACGTTCAACCACCAGCCTATCGACCATTCACATTGCCATCGATCGCTCATTTTTCAGAAGAAGCCCATTTTCACTTGTCAGGGAAAAAATTGCCGCATTTGGATTTCTGAAAATCCTAGAGCGATTGTTGAGAAGCCTTTGCATGCTTAAGGTCGCATTGTATGTTGCGCTATGTGGTCTGGAGGCGTCCTTTTCCGATCGTACAACTTCACCACAATCAGCAGTAAACTGCTCAGCCAGATTGTGTGATTTAACAGAAATGGATTATTTTTTGTAGGGCTATGTTATGGGCAATCGAGTTGATTTCAGCAAAAACTCAAAATGAGTGATGTGATTGGCAAAATAAGACCGCCATTTTGCCAAAAAGTTATTAAAAACTTTGATGAAAGAATCGACATCTGTCAGATCCACAATTTTTCTTAATTTTTCTTTACATCAAACCAAAATTTAAAAATACCAATTTAGAAAAACGAACACAAATTTTGAGGTGAAAAGTTTGGCAACTATGAAGAAAAAATGATGTCTGACAAATATCCACCACGACCACGCTGATAGATATCAAATCTTTCATCAAAGCTTTAATCACTTTTTGGCAAAATAGCGGTCCTGTTTCCTATTTCCCATATGACTATATGGCGAACTTTGAATTATAAGGCTGAAATCGTTTCGAGTGACTCCGTTTAGACTCTGTCCTTAACATATCCTTACAAAAAATAAACCAGTGGCGTTAAATCCAACGATCTGGGTAGCCATTTAACTGCTGATTGTCGTGAAATTGTATAATCCGGAAATTTGGTTTGCAATTAATTGATCGTTTCATGGGCTGTGTGACATGTGGCTCTGTTCTATTGAAACCTCATGTCAGCGATATCCACGTCGTCGATAATAGGCCAAAATTGAGTTGGTGGCATCTCGTGATAGCGTGATCCATTGACCGTTACTGCATTTCCAGCCTCATCTTGGAAACAAACGGCTCAATTATGCCTCCGCTCCAAATAGCACACCATACACTGACACGTTTAGCATGCAAAGACTTCTCAATAATCGCTCTAGGATTTTCAGAAACCCAAATGTGGCAATTTTGCTTGTACAAGCGAAAGTTGGCTTCGTCCGAACAAATGATTTTTTCAAAAAAACCAGCCGATTGTTCCTAAATCAATTAAGCGAATCTACGACGATGTTAATGGTGGACTGGCGTCAATTCCTGCAGCAATTGAAACCTTTGAAGTCAAATCCTAATGCAAAATTCGCCAAGTGGTGGTTTTGTATAACCCCAATTATTGAGAACGTCCAGGAATTCATAAATTTGGATCTGATTTAACACTGTGGCTCATGGCTGCGATGTATTCAGTTGAACGACCCAGTTCGCACATTTTATATCGAACCTATCGACTCAAATATAATTACCCAATTTTTAATAGCGGTTTCAAAAGGACGATTTCGTTTCCCGAAAATATCACGAATTTAACGAAATGTAACTTTAACAGAACCACCGTTTTCATAGTGGATTTTAATTATGTTAAGGCGTTTTTCATGCAATACTGAATTCATTGTAACAATTGCCAATGCATCTACTACGAATACATCATAAAACTATCACTTTGTTGGTGTTGCCACAACTGTAAAGCAGACTTCTTGTTGAAAAACCTAATACTTCAATTTCTTACTAATTTTTTGTTGTCTAAATTTTTAGTTCCATTATTTAAAAACGAATAATTGTTATCAAATGTTTGTATGCTTAAGTAAATATTTTCTAAATATTTTGTTTAGCATTTTCATGGACACTGTCTGCAACAAATACAAAAAAATAGCATCCGCATTTTCTATTTATTGCGATATTATTTTATTTTTTATTATTTATTTTATTTAACAATTTGTATACAATTCAATTCATTATTAATGAATTTATTTGCTTTTGTCAGCAGTGCGGTTTATAACGAAATAATATGCATTTATTTGAAAAAAAAATAATCTTTAAAATATCTGTTTAGAAAAATATTGCTAATTTAATTTGCTGGTTTATGGTACTGAAATAAATATGGAAATTAGATAAAAATTAGATCAGCAGCCGTTACATTCACTAAGATGTCTATGAGTTTTTCTACATTATTTTGGAAAGAGAAAATTGTTTTTACATGCTTAGAAGCAAGAAGACAGTATAATTTTTTACTATAATTAAATACAAATTCAATTAAATACAAATTTAAAAAATAGTTAACTTTTCTCACACTCTTTGCAATATACCAGATTGTGGCACTTATAATAATGCGATTAAAGTAATAAGGAATTTATAGTCATATCACTAATTCAGTCTCTGTTTATGAAAGCATTGTTAAATTTAAAAAAAAAAATCTTTTAAATCAATAGAGTGTAAACTGGTTATTAATTATGATAAAGAACAAACACAATTGTTAAACTCGCAGTATGCTTCATCATCAAAAAAATTAATTTGGAAAAAATTTATTTTATGAAAATCAATTCCGTCGTAGTATTTTATAATGAATTTTATTTAATGAATTTTCAAAATTTTAAAATTTAAAATCACTGACAAAACGGCTGCTAATTAAATTATTTCTGCCTAGTGTTTAATAGCAGAGGCTCTAAAGATTCCAGCAACCATTATATACTCCTAACAACATAAAACGCATGTATGTGTGTGAGTGTGTGTATGTGTTTAACAGAGCTTAAACAAAGTTGTTATTCACAACACTTACAAAACAGGGTGCATTAGTCAGCATATAGCTAATAGTTATTTGATAGAGATATACACTCAAACCTCGTTTTATGCGATTGATCCGTTCCAGAGAAAATCGCATAAAACAATACACTAGCTCCATACTAAAATTAATGATTCGTCCCTGAATTTTGAAAAAAATGCATAGATTCAAAGTAAAGCATTAAAAATCAAACAAAATTGCATAAAAAAAGTCAACAAAAATGTAATTCATTCATTAAAAAAACAAATAAACATCAATTCACTACGTACTTAATAAAGAAAAAAATATTTACATTGAAGAAATAAATTATAACTCATAATCAGAATCACTAATATGGCGTGTGCCGAGTTTCTGAATTGGCTCTATATCGCTTTTATCACTAGAGGAAACAAACACATCTATGGCTAGATTACTATTTTTATCACCACAATCGTTCTCACTTTGGCTGTAAGGAACATCGAAGTTTTCAGTCAGTTCTTTCTCCTTAGGTACTTGTTGAAAATAATTTGTCATAAGTTTATGTGATGTCGATTTTTTAACTATTTTTGTAACCCTTGATATGCCGAAAATGTGTTGTTAAGCCCATGCTGAATTTTTAGTGCCCGTTCCGTATTTGGATCCACATTAAGAATTTCGCTCTGTAGGTCTTTAACTGTTTTAAGAATTTTATCAATCTTTTTTAAAGTAAGGGGCTCTACAAGTTCTTCGCAATCACTTTTACAGTTATTATCTTCCATATTATCAGCAGTTAGACTAACAATTTCGTCATCAGATAACGGAACATCTGCGAGAAGCTCTTCTATATCATTATGGTTCAAAGAATCAAATACATGGCTTTCAATTTGTTGAGCCAGCATTAAAATTTCTTCAGATAATACAGATATTTCATCAGCAGTATTACCACGAACACAACCTGGCCATACATCTTTCCAGCACCCATTTAATGTTTTTGGTCGTATACTGGATACTGCAGATGCAACCAAAACTATGCTGTGGAAAATATTAAATTTTTTCCACGCCTCGGTCGGCAATGTTATTTCTTCATTTTCAATTTTATTTAAAATAAATTGGTATGTGCTTTTAATATAATATTTCTTAAAAGTGGAGATTATTCCTTGATCTAGTGGTTGAAGAATACTGGTTGTATTTGGTGGGAAAAATTCAATCTTAATGTTTGAATGTTCCAAATGTGGGTGTCCAGGAGCATTATCCATAACAAGCAAAATTTTAAATTCAAGATTTTTTTCCTTCATATAGGATTCGACTTCTGGTACAAAACATTTGTAAAACCACTCACTAAATAATGCAGAGGTTACCCAAGCTTTAGTGTTTGCCATCCAATGAACTGGCAAACGTATTAAGTCTTTTCCTTTAAGGGCCCGTGGTTTTAGAAACTTATTTACGACTAATGCTTTTAACATTTTATCTCCTGAAGCGTTGTTGCATAGTAAAACCGTTAATCTTTCTTTACTAGGTTTAAATCCACTGGCCCTTTTTTCTGTTTTAGCAATGTAGGTTTTGTTTGGCAATTTTTTTCCAAATTAATCCAGTCTCATCTGCATTGAATATTTGATCTGGGCAATGCTGTCCTTCTTCTATTATTTTTTCTAATTTTTGTGGATAATTTAAAGAAGCATGTTCATCTGCTGATGCTGACTCACCTCTGATTTGGATGCTGTGAATATTATTTATTTTTAAAAACCGTGCAAGCCACCCATTGATAGCTAAAAATTCTTTTTCTTTTGGTTCAGAAGTTGATGGCTGATTTTGCTTTATTCTGTCATAAAATATTAGGGCTTTTTCTTGTATTATATATCCGCTTATGGGAATCCTTTTTTTAGTTAAATCCTCAATCCACAAATTAAGAGATTTTTCCATTTTTTCAATCAGTATGTCTCTTGTATAAGACGAATACTTTGAACTCATTTCTGTGCCCGAAATTACGGATTTTCTTATGGAATCTCCATTTTTTTAATCGATCGTATAGTTGACGTATACTTTGCACCATTTTCTAAGCGTTCGAGAATTTTAATTTTTGTCTCTAGGGATATTGTTTGTCGGTTTTTCTTATTTTTATCCATATTGTAATCTGAAAACGTACATAATATTTTTGAGCACAGAAACTTTAAAATAACAAAACTTTATAAGTTCTCACTTTAATCACTTTTACGATAAATTAATCTCAATTTTTTATACGAGTAATATTCACTAAGGCGTGAAAACAAACACCACAACAAGCTATTTTGTTTAACTTGTTGATTAAAAGGAATTTCCCCTAAGTTGAAAACTAGAATGATATTCACACTAAGTTACAGCGCGCTGCAATAAAAGTCACAAGTACATCATGTGCAATTCCACAAGCGAAAATATAAGCGTGCGAAAAAATTCAAAATCGCACAAATTTGAATTCGCATAAAAAAAATCGCATAAAACGAGGTTTGAGTGTAAAAGAAACTGCAGTAAAATCCGTAATAACTCCATGCAGTAGTTTCGGAGGTAACTGGGGTTGTATTGAAAAATTGGCATGAAATTGAATTTATTAAAAACTAGCTGTACAACCCGGCTTCGCTCGGAAACTATTTGCTAATGATTAATATTTCATATGGAGTTAGAAAAAAATGTTCAGTACAAAGAAGAAACGACACAAATTTTTTTCAATTTATTGTTTTAATAGTTCTTAAGGTAATTCATTAAAAAATAAACAAACAAAAAAGATAAGCATATAGTTTATTTTAAAGCTTGATAGTAAACAATATTTTTTGTTTTTCTGTTGGGAGAGAAAATAAACAGTGTTGACGGTGTCCCAACTCTTGAGCATGCAACATACAATTGCTCGTGGGTAAAACATTGGGGTTCTAAGTTTAACCCACACACTTTTAGCGATTGTCTTTGGGATTTATTAAGCGTCATTGCGAATGCAAGGCGAACGGGAAATTAGAGACTATTAAACTTAAATGGTAATCTACGGGGTAGTTAACAATATTTGCGGTATCGGTAATGGAACCAATCGATTTATACGATACCGTTCACCATTAATTAAGCTTTGGAAATTTGAATTTATTTAATCCACGTATTTGTTTTTTGCAGCCAAAATGGCTCTTTCACTTAATCAAAGTTAATCGCTATAATTTTGAGCAATGTATGTGAACAGTTTTGCAATTAGTTCCTCTTTAGACGTTGCGAATTGGCAAGAGCCCATTTGAAAGGAAATCTGTCTGGCCTGTTGTAGATTTAGCCGGTTTTTTCCACTGCCAATGTCTAACAATATATAAGAATAGATAGATAAACCTAGACGTAGATAATAATTCAAATTTTAAGAAATGTTGACTGCTAACAAAATCGTTTGAAATTTAGCTTTTATTTTTTACTTTAGCAATAAAATTTTAGAACAAAAGAATTTTGATATTGGATTTCTCAGCATATAAGCGATATACATATGTATGTCTTGTTAAAATTGCATCGAGTAGAAAATGATTTTTTAATTTCAAAGTGAAGTGTAATTGTCGGTGACTTAATATTTTTAAACCCTCACTATCCAATATATCAAGGTTTTTCTTCTCTTATAGAAACTATTAATTTTAAAATTATGTGAATCAAATCACACGAAAAATTTTAAAACACGGATAATGTGCATACATACATATGTCCATATGCATGTAGAATATATTCAAATTTTCACTTTTAGTAATATCCAACACATCTAAATTAAATCACTGAGCACTGTTTAGGAATTTTATAAAGTTTAAACGTAGGCAGATATGTTAAGACAGATAGATAGAGAGTCAATCGAATCGATTTCTGCCTTAAAACTTAAAATCCATGATGTGATAAACTGAACAGAACGGACATTTTGCCAAAGAGTGATTAAAAATTTTGATGAAGGAAACGATATTTGTCATCGTGGTCGTATTGGACATTTGCCAGATGTCATTTTTCATTTTATTTTGTTTTAGAAAACTAACTTCTTGTTAAGAAAAAACCCTTTATAATGAACCGCCAGACATATCATAATGCAAAAATGTATTGCAAAAGAGAAGAGTATGAGATGAGACAAAAAACTTTGATTTGGAATAGCGTTATCTGCAGAAACAAATTCACAAGCAAATAGAGCATAAATGCTGTTATTAAAAAAAAAACAGGTCCAAAAAAAACTAATGCGTGTAAGCACAATTAGTTATTATTATTTATCCTATTTTAACGTTTAAATATTCCTTTCAATTTTCGAATGAATATAGTATGAAGTCAAATTATTGCTATAATATTTCCTCACAGTTTTAACTAAAATGCTTTTCTGCAATTTCATAAATTAATTTCCACTTGATTTACAATTTAATACCAATAACATTTAAGGTTCATTGCTTCTTAAATAGCACGAAATAAGTTATTTCTTATATTTCCCTCTCTCTCTCCCTTTCTCACTCTTTCTTTCCAAGGTTTAATAGTCGTATTATAACATGTTGAAGCCTTTAATCCTAGAAGCAATTTCTTACATTTAACCAAGTCTAATGAATCAGAAACATTAAATTAATTGAACAAACAATGCCCTAACCACATTTACACATACAATTTGAGAAGAAACAATTAATTTTTTATAGCCAACGAACAACTAAGTAAAAATGGCGTTAAGCAAGAAGTAATTATCACTTTACTACTCTTGGGAAATTTAACTGTATAAAGAAATAAATATAAATTATTGATTTTTCTGCAATAAAATTACTGGTCTTTTTAATGTATTTTTTAAACTTCTTGATTTCTTTTCACAAAGTATAAATGTCGTGCATAGAAAATTTGAAGTAAAGTGTCCCCAAACATTTCTATAAGCAATTGAAAAGGTTGCCTCCCTCAGTGAGTTAAAGCGCACACGCTTGCTATTATGTACTTCAAATATCCTAAATTCTAAATACTTGGGGCTACTTTTATTAATTTAACGTTTCTGTTATTTAATTATTCTTATTTTTAAATTTATTAAGGAAGAAAAAATATGTAGAAATGATACTGGGACCACAAGAGGCGATAAATCTGACAAATACGAGTTGGCTTACTTTAATTTTCATTTTATTTTTTAAGTTTTTTTCTACGTTAATTTGTGCTAGATTCCTTTAAAAATAATTATTTTATGGTATTCTCATAAAATATTTATTATTTCAAAAATATACTTCAAATGTATTATTGCCGAGGAAAAAACCATATCCATATGGCCATTACACTACTGCTCATATAGCTCATCACTGAATTCGGCCCAAAATTTTGTATAGAAAATTCAAGATACCAGTACTGGCCCTGAAACAGTCCTCTTCGACGCTTGCGCATCTTTTAGCAACACTTTTCAGCATGTTCTATCATGCCGGCGAATTTCCAAAGTGTTGAAAGGTTGCTAATCCCCAAAAAGGGTGAGGCTAACAACCATAAAAATTACCGCCCAATTGCAGTTTTTCTGCACTTTCTAAGGTGATGGAAAGTATGATTAATTTTCATCTTGTGTACCTAGAGTCTTAAAAATGACTTAGCGACCGACAGTATGTTTTCCGTAAAGGGCGCTCTACAGGTGACCTGCTGACTGTTGAAGTTGTGCGACCACGTACAGGAGAGAGCCAAAAGGCTCATTGGGGACGGTAAAGTATCCAACTCTATTGATTCCATAAAGCATCGATGCATTGATGCTTTAATTGGTTTTATTATACTGTTTTATCGTTACTGCAATGGTATGTGCTCTAACGAAATTAGGGAACTTGTTTTTGAAACTCGTACATTTTTCCATTACTCGATTTTCGTTGAGAGCGCATCCCTTTGGGGTCGATTGGTCAATGAATCGCAATACGCATTACAGGGCAAATTCGTTTTTTTTAGCAGAAAATTTCATATGTGGAATAAACTTCCACCAGAGGTCTTTTTTATCACAAATCGAATGTCCACAAACACTACTCCCTCTTTCCTCCTCCCCATAACCGATTTTCCTAGTTTTCGTAGAATGTATTGCATGAGTAGTGATCATCCCCTGAGTACTGGTTCGAGCGAAAAAAAAAATCAAGATTCTTATATCTCAAACCAAATTGATTAAATGAGAGTTTTGTGGGATAAAATCCACTCATGAGCTATATGAACAGTAATAAAACAATCATATGGATATGCTTTTCCTTCCAGCAATACATTTTCAATATATTTTTTGAATAATAACTATTTTATGGAAAAATCATGAAATATTTATTTTTAAGTAATCTGGCGCAAATTAACGTAGATTAAATTAAAAATGATTCCAAAAAAAAATTTTCAGCCTTTTGCGGTTCATAAATCCATGTATGTCAAACACACGGGTTTCCTTTATTTCATTAAATTTTACTTTTTTTCTCTTTTTGTCCTGCTCCTTTTAGCAGACATAACAGCACATATTCTGTTCAAACTACAAGCTTCTGAATAGAAGGGTTTAAAATATAAGGCCATATTTCTCGCAATAATATACTCTATGTAATACCCTTTAAATTTTAAATTTTTTATTCTCACTCTTCTCCATATTTGTACTCACACTGTTAGTATTCTAAAAGCCTGCCTAATACGTTTAAAAACCTAAAGCCACTTACGGTAAAATCGCATTACTATAGGTAACTCCCCGGGAGCACATTTAAATGTTTTGACGTTTATTCAAATGCCATTACATGTATCTTGCGGGGATAAAAGGGAGCCCAGTCCCCTAATAGACTAGCATCAGCCAACTGTATAATCAAGTATATTTCCACGGGAATCACTAAAGCCCCAGAGTTGCGCTATTTGTCTTTTTAGTCTTTCAGCTGTTCTCTGACTGATTATTGAGGTTGGCCCTTCGACAGTATCGTGGTGGCTGTGTTTGAGTTTGTGGGTCGGATCATTCACAATGAACACAATGAATGGTCTAGGTCCAGTAACCATGAATGCCGTCGTGTTCTTAAATTATATTAAGCTTCATACGTTATAGACCAGGAGTTGGATAGTCTCCAACTCTTCAGCAAGGAGTGCAGCCTGCGGCCTGCTTTAGGCGTTTGAAGTTGCAACTAAGAGTGATCGGAGAATATACGTATCTGAAGGCCTTCTAGGGGAGGATGACGCTACATTTCATCCACAGTGGTATGATACGCCATTTGATTATGACTTACACAGCTAAATGCAGATGTAAATCTTATCACGTATCACTATAGGTAAACCCATTGTATATTAGTTTTATTGTTAGCTTCTTGTTCTTTTTCTTATAGCGGACTTTAGAACACAAAAATTTCTAGTATCTCCTTATGTACTGGTTAAAAGCAATTTTATACACATGAAAATCACATTACTATTAGGACACTCTTGAGCTTAAAGCTTTACTCGCACTTATCGCAGCTTTGCTATAGGTTTTTATAAACACAATTTCTCCTTCGGGACACCCTTTATTTTTTTTATATATATTATACATAAGGGACCCCTTCACAACAATTTTACTCATTGTTGTAGTTATTAAGAGCTTTCCAACAAAAAGTTTCTTTTCTAAAGCAAAATAAAACAAAAAAATTAGATTAAGATGATTCAAATTTGTATTGTATTACGAAGAGAAAAGTTTGGCAATTACAAATGAAGAATGTTATCTGGCAAATATCCACCAAAACCACGCTGATAGATGTCGATTCTTTCATCAAAGTTTTGTATCACTTTTTGATAAAATGGCGATCCTTTTTCGTTAATCATATCACCGATTTTGAGTCTTAAGGCTGAAAAAAATTCAATTGACCCCATATAGAATCTGTTCTTAACATAACCCCACAAAAAATAATCAAGTGGTGTTAAATCACATGATCTGGCTGACCACTTAACTGCTGATTGCCGTTAAATTATGTGATCTGGAAATTTGGTTTGGTTGGCAAAGGCTTCTCAATAATCGCTCTAGGATTTTCAAAAGCCCAAAAGGGCTTCGTCTAAAAAAATTATACTTTAAGCAGGACGAGCCCGTTATTTCTGAATGAATTGAGCGAATCTATAGCTATCTGAATGGTCGGTCGATTTCAATTCTAGCACCAGGGTGTTTAGTCTTAATATTTTTAAGCACTTTTTTTAAAATTAATTAATTTATAATTTAAAAATGAAAATTAGGGCAATTGGTGAAAAATAATAACTTTAAAATTTTAACTTTTGAAATAGAAAAACCGCTTGTTTAGATTGTTACTTTACAAGTGGGAACATATTTATTTTCTCCTTATGTAATAAAAATGCCAGTATTTCAATTAAGCAAACCCGGTACTTATTAAGCAGTAAGAGATTCCTACTGGCAAGTTAATAATAAAGGCAAGTGATTATTATTATTGATTAGTTATAGGTTAGTATTATACATTTAGAAAAAGAAATACATATGTTGTGGCCCAACGGAGGGTTTTGGATAACCCCAATTGTTGAAAACGGCAAGGAATTGACGAATTTGTATTTGCTGCAACGCTGTGGCTCACGGCTGCAAAGTTGTCAGTTAAACGGCCCGGTCGAACATGCGTTAGTGTTCACACATTTTGTATTAATTATTTGCCAGATATCATTTTTCATTCATAATTGCCGAACTTTTCTCTTCATAATGCAATAAAAATTTAAATCATCTTAATCCAAATTTTTGTATTTTATTTTATTTTAAAAAACAAACTTCTTGTTAAAAAGCCCTTATTTACAGAATTTGGAGACGTTATTCAGATGAAAATCTACTCACGTTGAAATGCCAATCCAAAACAAACCTAAATCGCTGGATAGCTGAAAAACTGGGCACCCGTAAAAAAAAGGTATACCTGCATAAAAACACCTTTTATACTCATATACTTTTTAACTCGATTTTTTTAAATAAATTATATATTAAATGTTAAGACATTAAAAATAAAAATTGAAGTTGTTATATTTCAAATTTATTTTTTTAGATTTTTTAAAAATTTTTCTAAGCAATTTTATTTCGTGCTTGATTCCTTTAAATAAATATTTCATGATATTCTCACAAAATATTTATTATAAAAAATTTTTATTAAAAAATAAACATCTTATGATATTCTCATAAAACATTTATTCAAATAAAAATAAAAATATTTGCAATGTATTGTAATGGGAGCGAGCACATCCATATTGCAATTTCGCTGTTGCTCAAGTAGCTCATCAGTGAATTTTACCCCAATATTGTATAGAAAAAGCCGAAGAATCTTATATCCAAAGCCAAAAAGAATTTTCATAAAATCAACATAGCATAGACATCACGACTCAAAAACACTTCTATACAAACACTACAAAACATTTCAAAACAACCAAAAACATTGTTTATTTTCAATCATTTAAAGCAGTGGTGGGCGAACTACGGTTTCAATCTGGCCGGCCGAGCGTTTTTCCAAAAAAAAATTAATCACCTATTAAAAAATTATGCCCAAAAAATTAATTTACATTATGTTTTAAAAAAGATATAAATTGACAATTTTAGCAACAAAATGCGATGTTTTCATATTATATTGTGTCCAAACTGCTTAGTTTTCTAGGAAATATTGTACACACAAGAGAACAACAACTTTCTGGTGCAATATTACAAGAAGAAACATAAACATCATAAAACACTAACAACTAATATAGAATTACTGAACGTATAATATAACAACAACTATTATATGTGAGATCTAGAAGATTCTTGAATATTCGAGACAACATGCACAACAAATATAAAAGGGCCAGCGATGGATTAATTAGCTATCAGTAAAATTGTAAATCTCGTGACGTAAAGAATAAATTGTGAAGTAAAATTATAAAGTTGCCAACGTACAGTTTTATTTGTGTAATTAAAATAATAAAGTGTATTGTAAATACCCCATAAATGTCAATCGAAAATAGAAAGAGAAAAATTGATTCGGAATGTCGAGTATTTCAAGAAGACTGGACATAGAAGTACTTCTTTATGAAATCAAACCAAAAACCTATTTGTCTTATCTGCCAAGAACCGGTAGCTGTACTAAAAGATTATAATCTTGCTAGGCACTTTAATTCAAAACATCTTGGGTCGAAGTACTATAAAATGACAGATGAAGACAAGAAAGTTCATTCAGAGGAATTGAAAAGATTAATATCTAGTCAGCAAATGTTTTTTAAAAATCAAAGAAGTGTCCAGCGATCCTCCACGTTAGCTGGTCACATTGTTGCCTATAAAGTAGCAAAAAGTAACAAACCGTTTTCTGAAGGAGAATTTATTAAGGATGTGTTAATTAGCATTGGAAAAGTATTATGCCCAGAATATGTAAAAGATTTCGAATCTATAAAGCTGTGACGTAGAACGGTCACAAAAAGAATTGAAGCGATTTCTTCTAACTTAACCAATCAACTCGATGGACGTCTTAAAATGTTTAAGTATTTTTCAGTTACTATGGACGAGAGTGTTGACAGGAGTGACACAGCCCAACTTCTAATTTTTATGAGCGGAGTCGATGAAAACTTTGTAATAACCGAAGAACTTGCTTGTTTGAGATCTTTGAAAGGAAAGACGACAGGAAAAATAATTTAAGATGGATTTAGAGAGGGGATGGAATCTCTTAATGCCCCAATTTCCAAATTAATTAATTTAACAACTGATGGAGCACCTAACATGGTGGGAAAAAATACGGGGTTTGCAGGAGTTTATAAAAGTCAGAATCCTGAAAGTGAAACAATTTTTTTACAATGTATAATCCACCAAGATGTTCTTTGCAAGGCTGCCTTGGATATTAACCAGTTACTACATATTATTTTAAAATTAATTAATACCATTCGAGCCCGTGGTTTGTTACATCGACAATTTAAAGAGTTTTTATCGGAAGTTGATGCAGAATTTTCAGATGTACTTTATTACACAAAGATCAGGTGGCTGAGTTGTGGGCATGCCTTCTCGAGAGTTTGGAGTCTTCTCGAAGAATTAAAATTATTCTAAAAACCAAAGCTCCAATTTGGGATAAGTGGGAAATATTGGAGGATAAGAATTGGTGCATCGAGTTTGCTTTTTTCACGGATTTACTCGAGCACTATAATAAACTGAAAAAGAAGTTACAGGGAAGAAATCAATTTATAGATAAAACTTGGGGCAGTTTGAGGTCTTTTAAAACTCAATTGTTTATATTTTCTGAATGTTTGGAAAAAATGATTTGACTCATTTTCCAAGACTTAATTCTTTGCGGCCTGTGAGTGAAGAGAAGTTAAAAGTCTTTTCACAATCTGTATTAAAACTGTATTCAGAATTTAAGGCCAGATTTGCTGACTTTAAAAAAATCCAACCATGTTTAGATATTTTTTCAATGCCTTTTAATGTTCCATCTAATCTACAATTGGAAATTATAGAATTGCAATGTAATAATAGTTTAAAACAGCTATTTTTAAATACAGATGAGCTTAATTTCTATTAATCCTTACCAAAAGATCAATTTCCAAAGCTATTTAATCATGCGCAGAAAATTATGGCAATGTTTGCTTCCTCATATTTATGTGAACAGGCCTTTTCCGCAATGAAATGCAGAAAAAATTCAATAAGAAATCGATTGTCAGACGAGAGTCTATTTAACTTATTACAAGTTGCATCCTCCCAGCTGGAACCAGATTTTGAGGATATTATGTCAGGTCAGAAACAGATCCATGCTTCCCATAAATCTGGAAAATCTTAAATTTTTTAATGAATGACCCTCTATGTTTTTTTTTTAATTGAATGGCCTGCCGCAAGATTTTTTTTTTGTAATTTATTGGCCCGCCACCCAAAAAGTTCGCCCATCACTGATTTAAAGGAATCAAGCACGAAATAAAATTGCTTAGATTATAAATGATTCCGATGAATTATAAATTACTTAAAAATTTTTCTTAATTACATATATGAAACCACTCTCCTTTTAAATATCAACAATGCAAATATATAAAAATGTATTTAAACACACATATACATCTATGTATGAATTGCTTAATAGAAATTTTTAACTAACAGAGGCTGGATTATTGGCAATAGTTGCAAAAAACAAAAAATAACTGCTGCTAGTAATTAAGAAAATAAAACATTTTTTCTAAATAAAAATTAATATTTTAGATATAGAAGGATTGTTAAAGAATATGAATATTATAATCATCAAAAAATATATTTTTTGGCATACTGTACATTTAAAATTAAGTCTAAACTTTGCTTAAAGGAATTCCGTTACGAAACCAACTACTTGACAAACTTTAGTTGTCTGTTATTCAGACTGCTTTCAGTTTGTATCTTTTCATGGCACTTTTTGTTTGCCCTTAAGAAATTTTTAAAAAATTCATCACAAATTGTTTATTTTAGAAAATGATGAAAACGAACTTTTTCTGCAAAATGTTTACAGTTATTTTCATAAAACTGCTGCTCGGCACGTAGCCAGTATTAAGACTGTAAAATTCTTACATTGTGTTTTCTTATGTTTGTATGTATGTATGTATGTGTCTAAATACAGAAAATGTTTATTTTTTACCTTATTTCTGGTGTTTTAAAACCTTGCACATTAAATGTATATATAAAAATATTATTTATAAGATTGTAAGGTAGTGTGTTCTTATGGTGAATGAAAGAAGTGATGGTGACATTTAAAAATAATTTTGACAAAGACAACGTTTTATTTTTTCTGTTTAATTCTGTTTTGCTATTATTTTTATTAATAAATTTTTACTGCTGTCAAAACAGGATGCAAATGTATATATTTCAAATCCATTGGCAATTCATTTTTTATCTTGTTTTTGTTTTTTTTTTTTGTTAAGCAAAAGGAATAAAATATTAAAAATTGCAGTTTAACTAATGAAAGCAATTTTATACGTTTATGGTGCAAATAAGACGATTTTAATTTATCAACCAGAAGAAGATATTTAATTAGTTAACATTTTATTTGCACTATGGAATTTGTAAGGATAAAGAAAAATTAAAGTTGTGATTCTCTAGCTAACTTTTAAGCTAAAACAAAGTTCAAAGTTTCACCAAGCCTTATACACACAATACTAAACGTTGCCTTGGAAATGTACTAAATAATTACTGAAACTTTATGATTCTGGTAATAAGATTAGCATAGGAAACATTAATTTATATTTAATATAAAGGATTTTTCAACAAGAAGTTTGTTTTCCAAAACAAAATAGAACAAAATATTTAGATTAACATGATACAAATTACAATTGTATTACGAAGGGTAAAGTTCGGCGATTATGGATGAGAAATGATATCTGGCAAATGTCCACCTTTCTTTTATCAAAGTTTTTAATCATTTGTTTGTCAAATAGCGGCCTTATTTCGTTAATCACATCACGGATTTTGAGTTTTAAGGCTGAAATCGATTCCATTGGCTCTGTATAGACTCAGTCCTTAACATAGCTCCCCAAAACAAATTAGCAAGTGGTGCTAAATCCCACGTTCTGGCTTGCCACTTAACTGCTGATTGCCCCTAAAATTATGCCATCAGGACAATAAACACGTCGTCAATAATAATCCTAAATTGAGTTCTTAGTATATCGCGATAGCGTGATCTATTAACCGTTACGGCATATCCAACCTCATCTTCCAAAAAGACAGGTCCAAGCACGACTCCAGATCACATAGCGCACCATATAGTGACATACGCTTCTTAATAATCGCTCTAGAATTTTCAGAAGCCGAAATGCGGGAATTTTGATTGTTGACATATCCTAAGAAGTAAAAATAAGCTTCGTCTGAAAAAATGATTTTTTCCCCTGCATGAATGGAGCGACTCTATGGCGATGAGAATGGTCGGTCGGCTTAAAATTCCTGCACCAGTTGAAAATTGTTAGGCTTTAAAGTCAAATCCTAACGCAAAATTCGCTTGCTTGTGTTGCTTACCCACCGGGGGCACAAGCACCAATTTGAGTTTAGGAAAAAACGCAGCACCATCGAACAAGTGCATAGAATTACGAATTTAGTTCGTGTGGCTTTTGAAAGTAAGCAGTACTGCTCTGTACTTTTTATTGACATTTCACAAGCGTTCGACAAAGTCTGGCACGAAGATTTTGTGTATAAAATTACAACACTGCTTCCCGAAAACGTTTACAAACTGCTCACAAGATATTTGGCAAATAGATCTCTTGTTGTAAGATCAAAAAATACATATTCATCGATCAAAAGAATTGCAGCTGGTGTCCCACAGGGGATTATACACGGGCCATTCCTATACCAATTGTATACCATGGATTTGCCCACTCACACACATTTGCTGAGGCCACAGCGTTTTTAAGTATCCAAACGCCCGGAAGTACCATCTCAACAACTAAAAACCCACATTGCTGATTCGGAGAAATAGCTGCACAAGTGGAATATTAAGGTCAATGCCTCGAAAAACGTTGACAGAAAAATTGTCCACCCATTTCAATGAATGGAGTAACAATCCCAGAGCAGAGCCAAGTTTGGTATTTGGGAATACACCCTGAACGTCGTCCACCATTTTGCTGCTAAAATTAGACAGCTGAATATTAAAATAACCTGGCTTTATTGACTAATTGGGGCACACTCTTCATTAAATTTAAACCTCAAAGTACTCCTATATAAAGCAGCTTTAAGACCAATATGGTCTTATCGTATTCATTTATAGGGTTCTGCATCCACATCAAATGTTGAAAAGCTTCAAAGAAGACAGTCAAAGATCTTGAGAATGATTACGTGTGCTCCTTGGTATATAGGAAAGGACCTCAATGTTCCTACCATCCGAGAAGAGATTAGACTCTCTTATCTCAACAAAGCACGAGCTATGTTGCAAAAGTTACTGATCATAGGCGCCTCAAAAGGGTGCAAAACTTTTGGTTTGGCAGAATAATATTTTTTTCTCCAACTAAACGTTGAGTGCTGCAGTGGCAGTACCAACATAAATATTCTTAGGTTAAGATTTTAATACTTATTGTGAATGTCGTACAGACAGATTCAATAATAAAATAAAATAGTTATAAAAAAAATTAATAGCATGCACAAAAGGTAGAAGGCAGCCAAAATACGGAATTGAAATTGCAATAAAATAACAAATTAGTGAATTACTAATTTTGACTGGCCACTTACAGAGCAAATTTTGCGGAGCGTAATAAGCTGTTATGTATACCACAAATGAGTGTGGTGTGTGTAATTTAAATTAAAAAATGTAAGCTAGTACGTGCTAAGCTGCATTGCTACAGATTTTCGCATGATTATTAATATCACAAGCCAGGAGTTCGAATCCCTACGTCGACTTCAATAGCAACAAAGATAATTGTTGTTGATAACCCGGTTTCTAAATTTTGAAAAAAATATTGCTGTATTTTGGAACAAAAGAAGGTAAAGGCAACCAACCACCTTATTGCCAGCAAAATAATGGAACTCCACATACAGTTAACAGTCACTTTCTTCACTTTTTATTAATATACTTTATAAAATACCATGAAAGCTAATAGCTTCATTTAATAATTTTGCAATTGAATTTCCTTGTGACTTTTTTTTATTAAAAGTCATTAACTTATTTTCCTTTACCATACTTTTTCTTAGTTTTTCCAAGAAAAATATATAATTTTTTTTTAATTCAATACTTCTTCTCCTTCGAAATTCTTTTAACCTGCCATTATGGTACGTTCTTCAGTGAACAAAGCAAAACGACAAATAGAATTAAATTAAATTTTTTCATTTTTAACAAATTTAATAATGATTCAGTAAACTAACTGTAATTGCAGTTTCATAACTTTAAAACTTTTATTTGGAAATTTCCAGAAGCTTCTGTTTGTACAGAAAACTGACAATTAAGAACAATAATAATTTAAAAATTAAAAGTAAGTGAAAATTGAAAAAGGGTGAAAGGCTCTTCAATTTAGAACATTTTGTTTAGGCAAATTTATAACGGGTTTTTCGAAAAGAAATACGTTTTTCAATTATGTCAACACCAGCCACATGATAGTTTTAACATTTAGTGGTTCGACGTGTTCGTAGTAGATGCATTGGCAATTGTTACAATGAATTCATATTCGCACGAAAATCGCATTAAAATAATTAAAATCTACTATGAAAATGGTGATTCTGTTAAAGTTCTATTTCGTTAAATTCGTGCTTCTGCAACTGCTATTAAAAATTTGGTCGTTAAATTTGAGTCGACAGGCTCGACACAAAAAGTGGAATGTCCAACGTGTGTTTGACCGGGTCGTTCAACTGAAAACATTGCACCCGTGAGCCATAGTGTTAAAGCAGTTTAAATTTGTCAATTCCTTGACGTTCTCAACAAGTGGGGTTATCCAAAACCACCACATCACAAATTTTGTGTAACGATTTTACTTTGAAGAAATTGAAGCCGATCGACTATTTACATCGCCGTAGATTCGCTCAATTTATTCAGAAACAGCCGGCTGGTTTATCTGAAAAAATCATATTTTCGGACGACGCCCATTTTCACAAGTAAAATTGCTGCATTTGGGCTTTTAAACATCCTAGAGCGATTATTGAGAAGCCTTTGCATGCCCAACGTATCACTGTATGGAGTGATATATGATATTACCTTGGGTCATCTTAATCTAAAATTGTTGTTTCATTTTGTTTTAGACCACCTGCAATTCTACTGCAGGTTCCTGTCGACCAACTTGGCGTTTTGTTGAGTCGCTATACTATTAGTGCAAATTGCAGTGGCAAAATATAATTATTAGTACATTAAACAACTTCCCATTAAAAGTACCCGCCACCTCAGTACGGAAATGATATTGAAGGGGATGGATAAACGATACCTGAGTATCATGTAACAAGTTTCCTTTTAAATATGTAATGAGTTTATGAAGAAGTAGTTTTGAAAAGAATAATATTTTATTACTATTTAGAGATAGTAGTTTTTGATTCCGTAATTAAATTTTATTTATATTTAAGTTCTATTTAAGAAACAAATTTAATTTTTTAAAACGCACTTTAATGAAACTTAAGTAAACAGGTTTGTTCATTTAAATAATACACACAGAGAAAAGATAGTCGTTATAACAATCGAAATTGTTGCAATTTGTAACAATTTAAAAAAAATGATTCGAAAGTCACTAAAAAAAATATTGCTGTGATATAAATAATTTTCATATTTATCTGAGAAAAGATTTAACTTTGTTTAATATTTATCATCATGTTATATTATAATTTATTATATTTATGCTTTAAGCATACTTAATATTATGCTAGAACCCAACACCTTCAGTGTTATTGATAGCTTTAAGTTAGGTTAAGAAGGGTTACACTGGAGATCGCCTGGAGGATACTGGTAATACCTTTCAGATTTCCAAACTTAGATTCACATGCCTTTTGACTTTTCTAATAAAGCCAACGACATCTTCCAAATTACAGCGAATAAAATCAGACGCCTAGAAGCAGTGCTCCCTGCAATCCTCTTTAGCCCACAGGACTGATTACACTTATTTACACTGATTAACACTTTAAGAGCGCAGTCTCTGTGGGCATTTCCTTTAACATGAAAATGGCTCGACAACCAACACAACACAAAGAGAATTCAACTCTTTGCTTGTGAACCAGCCGAGCTATCACCGAGACATTCTCTTAGCAGCCTGTATTTAAAACTGTTTTCTTGCAAAGTTTTAAGCACTTCCTGGATGTTCAGGTACAGCGTGACCTGCTTTCATTCTAGCACTTGTTTAAATACCAATTCAGTGGCTATTTACAACAGTAAAATCATTTGTCTACCATAAAATAATATATAATACCACCCACACAAGTACCTATTGGCTTAGGGCGATTGTTGGAAAATTAGAATTTTACTGCAGGTTTCTGTCGACCAACTTGGCGCTTTGTTGATTATGCTGACGAGTCACCTTCCCTCCCGGAGGCACATTAATATGTTTTGACGGAATCTCACCGTCATTACATGTGTTAACGAGGGTAAAAGAGAGCCCAGTCCCCTACAAGACTAACAGGAGCCAACTGGGCAATTCCAATTTATTTCCACGGAAATCAGTAAAGCCCCAGAGTTTAGCTTTTTGTCTTTTTAGCCTTTTAGCTGTTCTCTGACTGATTATTGAGGTTGTCCCTTCGGGAGCATCATGGTGGTTGCGGTTTCGCGATCCTTATGATCATCTCACTTTTGACCAGGAGTTGGATAGTCTCCAATTCTTCAGCAAGGAGTGGGGGTGGTGTGATCCACCATCAGGTTATGGCTTACACAGCTAGGTACTGATGTAAATCCTATCACGCATGTACAATTGGTGCAGATGATAAAAGGCTAAAAAACCTCTAGTAAAAATTGCTATGGCGAGGAGCGAAATATTAAGAGACTCTTATGCCCCTCACAATCTCCGAAGCAATTGGTTTTTCTGCACAATCCAAATTTGTGGAATTTTGCAGATATTTTGAATTGGTAAGCACATTCATACCGAAATAAAAAATATGGGAATACACATATTTCAAGGCCTTCAGCCATAGTGTTACTGGTTCACACAATCAAATAACATTTTTCTTAAAGATTTCAGTGTTATAATCCTCATCAACAGGTGGAATTTTGTCATTACATTTGTGATTTCTAAAGCTCTTAACATTTTAGAGTTAAAGATTATACAACATGTGGATTTTTTTGGGGGGAGAAGTTTATTTATTTCATATACAATAATATTAGACATTAGAAAAACTTCTAGGGAATTCAACATTATTTCTTATAAATTATTTCTTTATTGGTTATTGCAATGTGGTCAGATGTTATAATCGTTACAGAATTAAAGCTTAGGAAATGACCTTTTAAAGATAAATCTCGACATACTAACCAGAATACATTTAAAAATGATTAGCTGAATATACTTAATTTACTTAAAATTTAAGAAAAAAAAACACAATTTATACAAAATAATTAATCTTAGAAAATTAAATTAAATATAATCAATTAAAAGGATTCTATCAATCTCCCTGATAAGGGATTTTTCGAACTACACCAAATATATATAATATTTCTTTATGCTAAGATATAAATAAATTTATAATCCCCATAAAGCATTAAAGTGACTTTCATTATGACAACTGACATGTGTAAAATGTGCAAAATTGACTGTTAATGCTCCCACAAATGACCAAGGGCGTTAAATGAAATTTTATGATAAAAATAAATATTTTCATGCGTGCTTGCTTGTATGTATTTGTTTGCAAGTATAAAAACTAAACCGCCTTCAATGGAAAAAAAAACATTTGCTAAATATCAACCCACAAACTTTATAAAATTCATTCTTTTGTTTTCTTTCTTTCTTTCTTGGACAAGTTTTTGCATCCTGCATATGTTGTAAATTCCTTTCTAAATCTGTAGTGAACATGAGCGATAATGTAAGAGCAATATTTTATGATTGAATTATATTATAGTAATCAAATCATATAACTGCTGTAAATAGCCACCGAATTATTATCTAGACACGTGCTACAGTGACAGCAGGTCACTCGGTACGTTGACATCCAGGAAGTGCTTCTAGTTTTGAAAGAAAACACAGTGTCAAACAAAGGCTGCTAAACGAATGCCGCGTTGATAGCTCAGCTGGTGCAGAATCAAAGAGTTAGATTGTGTTGGGTGCCGACTTATTTTCATGTTAAGGGAACTTATTAGCTTCTAGCAGTAAGAAATATTAATCAGTTATGGGAGGGCTAAAGAGGGTTGCAGGTTAAAGACTGCTTCATCAGAAAAATCAAAGGGCAAGTGAATGTAAGTTCAGCAATCTGAAATGTAGCGCCAGTATTTTCTGGGTCTCCAAGCAATTTCCAGCAAAATCTTTTTAAACCTAACCTAAAGCTGATATTGTTGGAACCTAACATAAATATAAGTATGTTTAAAGCACAAACATAATATAATAAATTATAATATAATATGATAACAAATATTAAACAAAGTCAAATTTTTTTTTAGATGTTTTCGTTTAAACAAGTTAAAATTTTATTTTAAGAAAAAAAATATGAAAATACAATGCTATTTTATTTATTACACAGAAATATTTTTTAGTGACTTCCGAATCGCTTTTTTAAATAACAATTTTGTCTTTATGGTAATATCGGTTCATATTGGTCGATGTATATTCTGTTCCATTCAACTATACTTTTTTGCATTCTTATTGTAAAAACAAACGACCACCACAAGCTAAAATATTTTTTCTATAGTACAATCACTATGTTCTCTGTAATTAAATATCGTAGTCGTAAAAAAGAGTTGTCATTATAATATTTCAACAAAATATGACGGGCGGTCCAACAATAATGTACGATGTTTTTCTTAACTTCATTTGGCGTTTTAATGGTTTTAGGACTTGACAATTTGAACAATGGAGAAATACACAATGAGTAGCGCGTGCACTTGTGATTTTCACTTTCACCTCATTAGATTGAAAAATAAGCATAATTGCCGCATTTGGGCAAAAGATAATCCATAAGAGATTGTCGAAAAGCCGATGCATCCAAAAGAGTGGCAGTTGGATCCGGTTTATAGGCCAAGCAGTTACCGTAAATGATGCTCGCTATCACTACATGATTACTGACTTCTTGTAAACACATATATATATATATATATATATATATATATATATATATATATATATATATATATATATATATATATATATATATATATATTGTAGTGGCAGCAGGATGCCATTGGCCTGACACCCAATAAAGACCAGAAATATATAGAGTAACTTACATTTTTCGCAAAGAAGGTTTACCTTCAGCATTAAAAATCCGCAATTCTCTGGGACACAACCTCAGGACATCGACAGAAACAACTTACAAATTTATTTCCAGCGAAGTATATAGATTTAGTTGTACCTGAAAACATACTTATGTAGGACACAAAGTGGACGAATACTAAAAATAAAATTTACAAAACACATACGCTCATACAAACGAATAAGAGTAGACTTCAAATTTGCGTTACATCTTGACACTCACAGAGACGCACTAAGGGAAATAGATGAATGTATGGTATTACTACATCCTAGCAAAAAAGCATGTAGACTAGACATTCTTGAAAACCTGAAAATCTACAAAACAAAAACTTTTACACGATCTCAGACACAATTTTCACATCACTAAAAATACTTTTACTCTCGAACCCTCAGGAGAATGCACGTGCCTGGATAATAATAAAAAATGGAAATATACAAAAATTAGCCCCGCATGAAATGCCCGATAGCGGGCATTCTACCTAAATGGGTAGATATGACTTTAATGAAAGAGCTACCTAAATCCGAACACTGACTCATCACAATAACTTAGAACACGGCCTGAGAATGATATCATGTTCATGCCTAACAAACAGGAATGATATATAAACGGTACATTAATACAACAAAGCGAATTAGGTTTAATTTATTATAACATAATGAGGGAGGGGCTTACCAATATTATTATCTTACTAGAATAATTTCAATAACAATATTATTATTGTGTAGAACAATATTATGATTTGGCTTCATTCATGTCCCATTTCGAAATTCTTTTGGCTTCCGATGTGTAGATCAGCTTGAGTTCCTTGAGAGTTTTGCCGTTGTTAGATCCAATGCGGCTGGTATGGAATGAACACTAGATTCTTCAGAATTTTCATCCCGAGGATATTACCAATCATTACGCATTTCTTCAACTCTATCCTAACGAAGTCCAGTTTTCCTGGGGAATGGATATCCTCTAAGATTATCCCTATCCCTAAGACTAATGGTGAATTCCGACCGATAGCTGTTCTACCGTTTTTATCTAAAGTTTTTGAAAATATCCTCAGCAGTCAAATGAATGACAATCTTACACGGAATAAATTTTTATCCGAGGCTCAATCTGGTTTTGTTAGGGGCATAAGTTGCATAACCGTTTTAGTGGATGTGGTCGGGAGCCTCAGAACTGAACTCGACATCCATAAAGTGGATTTCTTGATTCTACTGGATCACAGTAAAGCCTTCGATGCACTAGATCACTCTATCATGTTAATAAAACAGCGTAAGTTATTTTATTTCTCAAGCTCGGCCTGCAGTCTGATATTCTCCTATTTGACTAACAGATGTCAAATAGTGAGTGTTGATCATAAGAGATCTAATCCGCTTGTAGTTAGTAGAGGAATACCAAAGGGCTCTATATTGGGTCCGCTTCTTTTCTGTGTCTACATGAAGGACCAACCTGATATTTCTAAGAGCAGCAGGATGCACATGTATGATGATGACGTGCAGGCTTATAACAGTAGCTGGATTAATGACGTGCCTATGTGTGAGAATAGGATAAATGACGATTTGCATATGATCAATCGCTGGGCGATGTCTAATGAATTGTATATGAATACTTCGAAATCGAAATGTATTGTCCTCAAGAAAGCTAGGAGAGCTCTGGTTAAATTTAATATGAGAAGTGACGGAAATGTGATCGAATTGGTAGAATCGGCATCTAATTTGGGCGTAATTTTTAATAAATAGAATGACCTGAACTAATCACATTAATTTTGTCGTTGACAGAGTTAACAGTAAATTTCGCACGCTATGGTCGTTAAAGGAATCTACGTCGTTTGATATTCGCATGCTTTTGGCAAAGACTTATTTGATCCCTTCACTTCTTTACGGTTGTGAAATCTATGCCAATTGTGACAGCACTGATCAGCGCAGACTGAAAGTCGCATATAGCAATATTGCCCGTTATATATTTCAAAAAGACCGCCGTGACCATATCTCATCATACTCTAATTTAATTTTTGGAATGACCTTCGATGATCTTCTAAAATATAGGTGTCTAATTTTCTTGCACAGGATCATCATCTCGGAACGACCATCATATCTATTTGATAGAATAGTTTTTGCAAGATCTCATCGTGGTTGGAATATTATCCAGCAGAAATTCAAGAGTCTGCTCTCTAAACCCCATTTTTTTATAAATGCAACCAGTCTTTGGAACGCTTTGCCAAATTCTATACAAAAAATAGGCAACGCAAATTTATTTAAAAAGGAGCTTTATAAGTTATTTAGTTCTAACCAACCTTGACTTAATTTTATGTTAACAATTTACATTACATATCTTTCAATTAGTCATATCTTTATTTGTTATAACTTTAATATTGTTAACGCTTTGTTTCTAGATTTAAGTTTTATATTAACTCAATGTGTATATGTTAAGAATCAACAGCACCGTCACTTATAAGATGCTATCATCTTGTTGTGCTAGTTGTTTAAAGAATAAAGAATAATAATAATAAATATATGACCCAAAAAAAAATGTTCTCTATGTGCACCGAGCCATTAAACAATGTTTACACCGAATCGTTAAAACAATATTTTCTAAGTCCAATATGTATTTAAATATAATGTATTCATTATCCACCACTTAGTATAGCATCCACTGCTGACACTTCTCATAGTAGAAAGATAATTCTGCAAAAAATTATGTGAAATAATTTTGAAGCATTCAGCTGTTACAAAAACATTCAAACTGATGAATTCCATGGATATTAAACATATTAAGCACCCTTTCACAAGTGCATCTTTATTTCATTTATTATTTTCATAATTTACATGATTGTATTAAATACTTTTCGAAATCGGATTTTCATATTTTGCAATTAAAATTTTGTCATGTTGCAAATAATCAACGAAAAATATTAAAGAAAATCTTATTTCAATAGTGTTTAAATTTTAATCGTCTATCTTAGTCTTCTTCATTGTGTCTTGAAAACAATATGTTTTATTTTTGTTGTTTTTGTGTTTTGTCATTCAAATTAATATTTTGTCATAATTTAATACTATTTTTCTTTTTAAATTTATACCTTGAAAAAAATTTCTCCTCCATTACCGCCGGATATATACAACCATTAATACATGCAACATATGTAGTGGGCATAATATACGTACTTCATTAACAGGTATAGCAGTATGTTATTCCTAAATCATTTAATAGTAACACACGAAATGGTGGCTTTTTTTCCTTTATTATTTTATGGAATTAAAAACAGAAAATTCGCAGCAGCAGCCGTAATTTTTGCTGCCTCCAACTGTTCACTAAATAAAACCTTTTTAAATAGCAAAAGATACTTTATACTTTTTTCTAAGTAATTTATTTATTTTAATTAAATTAAACTAAATTCCTAGGATTAAACTTTAAGCTTACGAATATAAAAGTACGAACAATTAAATTACTTTAAATCCATAAAGGAAGCTACAACACAAACGATTAACAAACCACAAAATCCTTCTCTTAATTTTATTCGCATTTCTCTTTAATAAATTTGTTTTAGAACTTTTGGATTCAAATAACTTTTTTAAGAATAAGCAATAAACGTAAGATAATAGGATTAATCTTATTCAATTATATATAAGAAATTTAATATCTTTTTTAATTATAAAGGGTTTTTCTAAAGCAAAATAAAACAAAAAATTTTGATTCAGATGACTCAAATTTGTATTGTATTGCGAAGAGAATTGTTCGGTAATTATGAACGAAAAATTATATCTGGCAAATGTGCACCATGACCACGCTGACAGATGTTGATTCTTTGGCAAAATGGCGTTACTATTTCGTTAATCACATCAAGGATTTTAAGTTTTGGCTTAAATAGATTCGATTGACACCATGTAGACTCGGCCTTAACATATCTTCATAAAAAATAATCCAGTGGTGTTAAATCACACGACCTGGTTGGCTACTTAACTGCTGATTGTCGTGAAAGTATGCGATCGGGAAATTTGATTAGCAGTAAATTGAACGTTTCACTGGCTGTGTGACATATGGCACCGTCCTGTTGAGACCACGTCGTCAACAATAGGCCAAAATAGAGTTATTGGCATCTAGCGATAGCGTAATCCATTGACTGTTACCGCACTTACAGCCTCATCTTGGATCAAAAACAGCGCAATTATGCCTGCCTCCAGACCACATAGCGCATCATACAGTGATACGTTAAGCATGCAAAGTCTTCTCAATAATCGCTCTAGGATTTTCAGAAGCCCAAATGTGGCAACCAGCCGGTTGTAACTGAATGAATTGAGCGAATTTACGGCGATGTGAACGGTCGGTCAGCTTCAATTCTTGCACCAGTTGAAACTTGCAAGGCTTCAAAGTCAAATCCTTACACAAAATTCACCATGTAATGGCTTTGGATAACCCCAATTGTTGAGAATGTCGAGGAATTGACAAATTTAAATCTGCTTTAAAACAGTGATTAATGGCTGCGATGTTTTCAGTTGAACGACCCGGTCGAACATCAACGCGTTCGCACATTTTGCAACAATCCTGTTGGCTTAAATTAAACGACTAAATTCTTAATAGCGAAGGACGATTATGTTGTCCGAAAATATCACGTATTTTACAAAATATAGCTTTAATAGATTCACGATTTTTATATTAAATTTTAATAATTTTAATGCGAAATTCAATTCATTCGGAACAATTGCTAAGACAACCGCTATGAATACGTCAAAAAACTAAATGTCAAAACTATCATTGTCACAAATGGAAAACAAGCTTCTTGTTGATGTGACCATTCACATCGCCATAGATTACCCCAATTCATTTAGGAACAACCGCCTGTTTGTTCAGAGGAATCCTATTTTCACTTGTCAGGGTATGTCAACAAGCAAAAACGCCGCATTTGGGCTTCTGAAAATTCTAGAGTAAGTATTGAAAAGCCTTTGCATGCTCAGCGTGTCACTGTATGTGGTCTAGAGGCCTATTTTTTCGAAGATGAGGCTGGAAATACGGCAATGGTCAATGGATTACGCTATCGCAATATGCTAACAACTCTATTTTGTCCTATTGTTGACGACGTGGTCTCAACAGGATGGTGCCATATGTCGCATAGCCAATAAAACGATCAGTTTATTGCAAACAAAATTTTCACGACAATCGTCAATTAAGTGACCAGCCAGATTGTGCGATTTAATACCACCACTGGGACTATGTTAAGGACAGATTTTATATGGAGTTAATCGAATCGGTTTCAGCCTTAAAACCAAACTCCGTTAAATGAACAAAGTGCCAAAAAGTGACTAAAACTTTAATGAAAGAATCGTGGTCGTGGTTGCCAGAGATTATTTTTCATTCATAATTGCTGAACCTTTCGCTTCATAGTACAATAAAAATTTTAATCATTTTAATGTAAATTTTTTGTTCTATTTTGCTTTAGGAAACAAACTTCTTGTTGAAAAATCCTTTATATCTGGAGATTTATGACAAGAGCAATGAACGAAACTGCTAGGTTTTATGTGAACTTCATGTGAATATTACTCATATTCCAAGTTATAAAATTGGGCGCTGTTTATAATCTTCACGACTTAAGGTAAATAGATAGATGATAGTAATGCGATGTAACGATGTAGCGATCTAGAAAATACTGCATTACATTATCAATTGTCTATTTATTTTGTGGTTGTTTTGAAAAACCTTTAATAAAAATTAGGAAAATAAAATAAAAAATAAAAGCAATTTTATTTCGTGCTTGATTCCTTTAAAATAAATATTTCATGAAAAAGGAATCATGCACGATATAATATTGCTTATATTGAAAATGATTCCGATTAATAATATTTAAAAAAAAAATAAAATAAATAAAATGAACTAGAGCATAATGAAATCATTTATGATATAAAATTTAATTATTATTTAATGGTAGAGTTTTTTTTAATTATAATTTTTTAATTAAATCTGAATGATACTGAATTTAATTTAAAGAGAATGAACTGTTTTCTCAAATGACAACTTTATGATAGCAGAAACTTCAACAAAAAATTATTTCAAAATTAATATAATTTCTATTAAAATTGATATTTAATTAGTTTATTTAAATTTTAAACTAAAATTTATTTCCGTTTATAAAAATTGCTAAGTCAAGAAATAAATTATATTGATTGCAAGTATATTTTATACTTTTTGTTAAATTTTTTTTTTAATGGAAGCTAATAATATTGCTGCTGCTATAGTCACGTTCGAATTGTTATCATTCAATATTCAATACAAATAACTTGTTATACCTTGTCTGTGTAAGATAAAAATATTTTAAATAAAAAACAAATAATTTAAAATTATTTATTGGCGATTTGTAAATAAACAAAAATCTACTTATTTTGCAAAATCTACTTCTAACATAACATTCAATTTCGTAAATTTAAAAGTCAAATATATTATGAGCTAATATGATGGGTTATTTATGCATAAGAATATTAGCTTCGTTACAAAGTAGATTTCGTTGTTGCTATTAAAGATATTTATTTTTTACAAACACAAAGATATGCCAAGAAATTGTCTTAATTTAAGTAAAATTTATGTTATTGAAACTTAAAAATTAAAAAAAAAATTGTTTTAAGCGCTCGTACTACTTTACTTTAATATCATTTCATATAACCTTTTTGTTGTTATCATTCAGTTTAGGCTGTTTTGTTTTATTGTGTTTTTGTTTTCTGTTGTTAATCTTATTTCGTAGAATTTCTTATGAGAGTGTGTTATTTTTGTTGTCTTGTATGTATAAGATTTCTTAGAAAACTGCACAGCTTGTAGAAGGCACAGTGGGGCGTTTACTTTTCTTTTACCATTAATTACTTTCTTTTCAAATTCTAGATTACTAAAGCAAATACGCGTCAAATTATTGGGCAACAGTTTAATACACAAAACTCTTAAGATTAGCACGGAAATCAAGTGGAAATCAAGTGCTTACAGGGAAGTTCAGAAGTCAAGACATAAAATAAAATGTAAGAATAAATAATAAAAATAACAATAATAAAAATAACAATAATAATAATAACAAAAATAATAATACTGAACAGAAAAGTTAAATTAAAATTACGGAAGATGACATCGATTATGAAATTGAAAATATGTATTGATTTAAAATTAAGCGTATCGATATTAATAACTCTTTAAAATCTGCATTACATCCAACTTTAGCATTCCGACGCTCCTTCCCGCTGGCTCTGTAAGCGATACAATGATCAAAATTCAACCACCGCAACTACGATAACCTTTAAAATTATTAAAATTCTTTCTAATTATAAAAATAATCTATTTTCTGTTCAATATAAAATTCGGCATTAATAAATATATACTCAGATATCGATCGAAATTATTTTTATTAATTATTTATTTGTCATTTTAAATTTAATGATTGACTATTAATTTTCTTCAACATTAAATATAATTTAACTTTCATGGTTTCAGATTCATAAACAAATATTTTTAAAACTTGAGAAATTACTTTCTTGCCCTCCCAATTTGTTGTAATTTCAAACAATAACTTTTGTTTATAATTGAATGTTGAATTTATTTCATTTTACTTTTTAAAATCCTTTATACCTGTTCAAGCAACTCCTCCTAAATTAAAATTCATTTTATTTTTTTTTTTTTAATTTAAGGTCTGCTGTCATAACGCCCCATTCATCAAATAGGCAACAATTTCAAATGAAGGAAAAATACAATACCAAGGAAATTATATGACAAATCAAGGGTTTGTCAACAAGAAGTTTGCTTTCTAAAATAAAAAAAAAAATTTAGATTAAGATAATGAGAAGTTTTATTGTACTGCCAAGGGAATAGTTCGGCAATTGTGAGTGAAATATGATATCAAGCAAATGTCCACGTTGACAGATGTCGATTATTTTATTAAACTTCTTAATCACTTTTTGGTAAAATGGCGGTCCTATTTCAAGAGGATTTCCGCGAGAATTTTGAGTTTTACGGCAGAGTGGCTCCGTATAGACAACTGTCCTTAACATGGCCTCATAAAAATTAAGCCAGTGATATTAAATCACACGATCTGGCTGGCCACTTAACTGATGATTGTTGTGAAATTATGCGATCAAAAAATTTGGTTTGCGTATCATTGGCTGTGTGACATGTGGCAGCGTCATGTTGAAAGCACATGTCACTGACATTCACGTCAATAGGCCAAAATTAAGTTGTTGGCATCTCGCGGAAGCGTCATTCATTAACCTTTATCGCATTTCCAGCCTCATTTTCGTAAAAATTGCCCAATCACGCCTCCAGAGCACATAGCGCACCATACAGTGACGTATTGAGCATGCAAAGGCTTCTCAATAATCGCTCTGGGATTTTCACAATCGCAAATGCGACAATTTTACTTGTTGAAATACAACCCCCCGGGGGCACATATGGACTTTATAGAACTTCGACTATCTAGACACAGTGCAACTGGGGGGAAAAGGAAGCCCAGTCCCCTGAAGTCAGCAGGAGTATAACTGGAAACTCCACTTTATTCCCACGGGAATCAGTAATGCCCGCGGAGTTCATTATTTGTCTTTTTAGACATTTAATAGTGCTCTGGCTGATTATTGAGGTTGGCCCCTATATGGGAGTATCGTGGTAGTTGTGGTTTTGCGGCCCCATAACAGTATAATGGCTATTATGGTGGCCAGGATCATTTCGCCGTTAATGACACGCTAGGTGAATGATCCAGTCCAGTGAGCATGCTAGACATGTGTTCTGGACAGGAGTTGGAAAGTTTCCAACTCTTAAGCAAGGAGTGATGATTTGCAGCCCTGCTCTGGAATCATCGAAGTTGCAACTAGAAAGTTCTGTTGCATAGAATTATAGCTTCAGCTTCCTAGGACGAGCATGACGTTCCAAATTATGCAGTGGTTTGATCCACCATCTGATTAAGGCTTCATGGCCAGGCGCGGATGTAAATCTAATCACACGTTGTTGAAATACCCTGAGAATTGAAAATGGGCTTTGTCTGAAAAAATGATTTATACAGAAAAAGCGGCCGGTTGCTCCTGAATGAATTGAGCGATGTGAATGGTCAGTTGGTTTCAATTCCTGCACCAGTTGAACCTTATAAAGTTTCAAAGTCACAGCCTTATGCGAAATTCGCCATCTGGTTGTTTTTAACAACCCCAATTGTTGAGATCATCAAGGAATTGACAAAATTTAAATCTGCTTCAACACTGTGGCTTACGGCACATTTTGTATCAAGCCTATCTATTCGAATTTAACGACCAAATTTTTAATATCAACCTCAGACAGACGATTACGTTATTGGTGCTACCACAATTGAAGAACAAACTTTTTATTGAAAAACCCAATATTAAGCAAACAATAGTAGAGTTATGAATTAAAATAAATAAAGAGAAAAATATTTATAGACTTAAATACAACAGACATTAGGAATAAGCGTCGTTAAGTTTTAACGATTTTGTTAAATCAAGAAGAAAAAAATTTTTAAAACACTCGTAAAGATTTTAATTTATTGTTTTCTTAATTGTTCATTTAGTGCAGGAAATGACTTTTGAAATCCAAAGTAGCAAAGCAAATATTTTTAAGCAGAATTTATTTATTTATTTTTCGATTAAGCGCTGATTTAGTGTTATTGATTAAATTAAAATTCAGCCCAGACAATTGTTTAGTTTTTAAGCTAATAAGCTCGAATGATTGTTTTCAACACTACAATCTTTTAAAATATTAACTGAATGACTAATTCTTAAAAATTATGCTGTTTCACAAAATTTTCTTTTATAAATATTTAAAGCTTCTGTCATCTTTTCGATTTTGGTCATGAAAATAAAATATTAATTTCTCATTTTAGCCATTGTAAAGTTTACTAAATTGTGACTCACACGGTGATCGCATAAAAAGATGACTGATTGCTAACTTTTTTAGCAAATAATTAAAAATCTACAGTTTTCATCAATTTTTTAAATAGTCTTGATGATTTTAAGAGCTTTTGCAAAGATAACACATAAAAAATAAAAGGCTATAACACGTTTTTTTTTATATTTTCATTTTTATATTGAAACAAAAACAAAAACAATTAAAAGAAACGTCAAAATGTTTACTGTGTCTTTGTGTAAAAGTTTTTTGAGTTTGCTGTTGTCAACATTTTTCGACTTCTTTGTTTTCGTTGGCTGTTGGTTCCGTATGACCGGTGAGTGCCTTCAATGTGAAAACATCATTCTCAAGTCGTGTTCTAAATTGTACTAGTGAGTCAGTGTTCGTCCAGTTTCCCCTACATAAGTATGTCTGCAGGTTCAAACAAGTATGTCTGTAACTCCGCTGTAACTAAATTTGTCAGTTATTTCGAAATTATATCTGTCGATGTCCTGAGATTATATCTCGGAGAGTTACTGCTTCTTAATGCTTTTTTGTGAAAAAGGTTAGTTTCTGGTGAAAGTAAAAATGTGCGGTCGTGCGGTATCGATTATCTCTTTGTCTACTTTATTCCTATTTTTAGTGTTGCATTGTCTAAGCCGTATATCGGTAGTAGTGGGTTTGTAAGCCACTGGTGTAAATTGTATCGAATTCTTTGGTGTTCATACCTGGAGCAAGTAGGATTATCTAAAGTCTGTGTTACATATGTCTAAATGCTGGTAGTTTATTTTGGGTAGGGTATTTCAAGGTGATTTCCATGGTAGTGTCTGTCGTAGTTGGTTTTCTTTAGATATCAAATATTAAATAATCAGTTTCTCGTGTTATTGCGTTGTCAAGATAATGAAAAATTCTGTCTTGTTCTTTTTTTATTGTGTATGTAATAATTTTATTATGGATTCTGATACGTATCTATAGTATTGAGTTATTCTGTGTTTTTTCATTATTGTCTTTATATAAAAGGTGTTTTTTTTAACCTAGATAGAACTTTAAATTGTAAAAAGTAACACAAAAAATGAAATTTTCTTGAAACATTTTTTTTTTATTTGTTTCAGTATACTCTGACAAATCATCATGAATAGAACTCTCGCTTGAAAAACGCTACGAAATTATCCAAATTTACTTTAAAAATCAGTCGTCGATTCGCGCAACTTATAGACGACTTCGTCATTTTTATGGCGCACATAATCGTGCATCTGAACAAGCCATTCGTCGAACTGTCGATAGATTTCGTACCACATACTCTCTAGAGGATGCAATAACACCAACACGTCGAAGGAACGTGCGTACTGAAGAGAATATCGCAGCTGTAAACGAAAGTGTGGAAGAAGATCCAAATTTATCAATTCGTCGTCGGTCGCAGGAATTGGGGCTCCGTCCGTCCACTACGTGGAAAGTTTTGCGCAAAGATCTCGGCCTACACCCGTATAAGATCCAGCTGGTGCAGGAATTGAAGCCACGAGACCATTATATGCGTCGTTCTTTCGCCGATTGGGCTCTAGAGCAGTTGGCAACTGACCCGTTGTTTTATCGCAAAATTGTGTTCAGCGATAAGGCGCATTTTTGGCTTAACGGGTTTGTTAATAAGCAAAATTGCCGCATATGGAGTGAGACCAATCTACAACAGACCCTACAGACTCCATTACATCCAGAAAAATGCACCGTTTGGTGCGGTTTTCACGCTGGTGGCATCATCGGACCTTATTTCTTCAAAAATAAGGCCGAAGCTCGCGTTACGGTCAATGGAGATCGTTACCGCACCATGATCAATGATTTTTTGTTTGAAAATATGGATGACATTGATCCGGACGAGATGTGGTTTCAACAGGATGGCGCTACGTGCCATACAGCGAACGCAACCATCGACTTATTGAAATCAAAATTTGGCGATAAGTTGATTTCGAGAAATGGTCCTGTCAATTGCCTCCAAGGTCGTGCGATTTGACACCACTCGACTATTTCCTGTGGGGCTACGTAAAGTCACTGGTTTATGCTGATAAACCAGCATCAATTGACGCCTTGGAGGACAGCATTGTTCGTGTTATTCGTGACATACGCCCAGCAGTGCTCGAAAAAGTGGCCCAAAATTGGACGTCCAGAATGCGCTTCGTCAAGAACAGCCGCGGTGCCCATATGCCCGAAATCATATTCAAATGTTAATGTCACGTATTGATCCTTCGAATAAAAAAGAAATTTTGATTACAATTTAATTTTTTGTGTTATTTTTTACAATTTCAAGTTCTATCGGGCTTAAAAAAACACCCTTTATAATTCGAGATGTTGCATGAAAATTTCCATGAAGATAGCTGAAATTGAGTTTTCCATGCTGTTCGTCAGTTGATCTCTAAAAGTGTTTATTAAATCTAAAGTAGCTCTGTTTTCTGATCGTCTTTGCAATATCTACAATGTCGCTGATGCATTGGTTGTCGTTTAAATTTTCTAGTGTGTTGCGTACGATAACTAAGGTTTCCTCGTTTTTGAATATCTTGATGTGTTTAAGTTTTTAAGTCTTGTGTATTACTTACCGTAAACTTAACTTTTTTTAAGTAGACCGGTGAGGTGTTAAGTTGGATGATATGCTGCTGCAGGTCTATAGTTCACAATGGGTCTCATTGGTATGTTTCTTTGTGTATTTTCAGTTATGCTTTGAGTGTTGAGGGTCCTGGGCTTATCTTCCGTATTTCTTTTTGCAAGGTTTCATTCATTTTTAAATTTAGTGCATTTGGTATGTTGTGTAAATTGTTGTGTTTTGTCTACACAATCTTTTTTCTACATTACCACAGTCGTGTTTCCCTTGTCCGCTTTTATAATTAATAGGTAATTTTCCCCTACTTCTGCCCTTTTTTGTTTAGCAATTTTTTCTACGTCGGAATTGTCTTTGTTTTGTTATGTTCCTTTATCGTTTCTTCGAATACGCCGGCTACTTTGTGTCTCATTTGTTCTTGTCGGTCGGTAGGTAACTGAGCAATAGTTGTTTCGACGTCTACAATTTGTGTTGCAATTGTTTTGAGTTTTATTATCATTTTGCTGTGTTGGTTCAATATAATTTTCATTTAATCAATTTTGCAATTTTATTAATAGTCTTGATGATTTCAGGAACTTTTGCAAAGATAACACATAAAAACGTTGATTAACTTCAAATAATAAAATTGTTTGGTTTCTGAAATAACTAACAGCAATCGGCATTTCATTAAAATGAGCTACTTGCATAGCATATTCTCTTTTTATCCGGTCACAACAAATTAACCATCCCTTGGAAACGCAATGTTGATATTGAAAGAAGCTTAAAGGAGAAGTATATATTAAAAGACAAAGATTTTCAACAAAATTTCCTTTTCCTGGCTCACAAAATACGAATTCAAGGTAAACACACGCTAAGCAATATATTTGCTTTTCACAGATTACCATTGAATTTTCACAGCTGGAAGCATTCTTTAGTTGCTCCCGAACAAATTGTTATAAACAAAACTTTTATGACAAAAACATGTTTGGACCAACAATTAAACTGTTTAAACACAATAAACAAAATGATTTTAATTTGTTTTTAAAAGAAAGCAGCAATGGAAGGAAGGAAACTTTAACTTAATTAGTAAAAAGAAAAAAAATTCAAAAATATTTAAATAATTAAGTTGTGTATCCCTTGCAAAAATTCACTTACTAGTGGACATTTTATTGCGCAAATATAGTTTTTAACAATATTAATTAACATTTTCTGCAAAACTTTTTCAGGTTCTTCATCTTTTTTTTTAGTATTTTATTTATTCTATCATCGTTATAAAGTATAACAAAATTCTTGAGAATATACTTATAAAAAGTAGTGCAACAAATTTTATGACATTTTTTTAAATTATTTGTTTTCATTTGTGCTCGAGAATACTCTATTCTATTAAGATAAAACTCTCGTATTGCTTTATTAAAATCTATTTATTATTTTGATATTTCGAACACCTTTTGGTGTTCTGCACTAAGAAAAACTAAAAATGTGTAATACAACAAAAAATATTAATATTAAAAGAAATTTTTAAATATTATTACCTCGGGTAAAGCTGTTCGCCTTAAAAAAAAGTATTTTGTTTATATTGTTACGAAGATGAATCGTTAAGTTTTAAAAGAAAATAAATATCAGTAGAAAAGTAAAAGTAAATGCACAGTGCATGCATTTTACAATCTGCATAGTTTAAACTCACTAAATAACAAAAACACGCTAATAAGAAATTCTACGAAATAAGATAAACAACAGAAAGCAAAAAATAAACAACAAAAACAAAACACAAAGTCAAGCAGGCGCCTAAACTGAATGATAATAACAACAATAATATGGGGTGATGCATAGGAGAACAGCTTGAAACAACTATAAAAGCACCACTTGCTGGTCAAATGAATTAACTCAACTTGAATCATCGTTGAGTTAAGACAACAAAATAATCATCATGTTTTTTTGGGTGTATTTTTAATCACTTAGGGAATGACACCACGCATGCAATGCATTGCACCAGAACTAGAAAATCAGGTTATGGGGAGGAGGAAAGGGGGTGTAGTGTTTCTGGACATTCAATTTGAACTTTCCCACATTGAATGGAAGGCCTTTGGAGGGTGTTTATTTCATATACGGACTGTTTTGCTAAAAAATTAATTTTCCCTGTAATGCTTAGTGCGATTCACTGGCCTATCAACCACAAATGCATGTGCTCTCAACGAAAATTGATAAATGCAAAAACGTGTGAGTAACGGAAACAAGTTCCCTAATTTCGTTAGAGCACTTACTATTGTAGTAACGATAAGACAGTGAAATACAACCCACATTGCGTCAATGCTCCAGAGAATCAATATAGTTGGATACGCTATTGTCTCCAATAACCCTCTTGACCCTCTCCTGTATGCGGTCGAGTAACTCTAAAATAAACTTTCAGGTACCGGCCCATACATGAGCATTATATCTTTGGACGGATATAGGTGGCATAAATAGTACTGAGCATTTAAAAGCTTCTTTAGAAAGCTGAAAAGTGTGTTAAGTCCATCGAATAACACACTGAATTTTTATGCCAAGAACATCAAGAACTTCCGATTCCGTAATATCTATATCACTCATAGTAACAAATGACGCATAAAATCCATTGCGTCTTAGGGGTATTAAAAACTACTTTATTCATTCCAAGATTGTTTCGAGATCCAACTAGTCCGGCTTATTACTAAATGAATGTCATCTGCAAAAGAGTATATAGGGTTGAAAGTTTGACAAAGAAGGTCGTTAAGAAAAAAGTAAATAGGGTAGGAGAACGAACGGAGCTTTGTCCTACCCCTGAATTAATCTTAAACTCGTCTGATGAAATTCCTTTTATAATAATTCGTGTAGTACGATTCCTAAGAAAACTCGATATAAATCTAGAGATATTATCACTGCCACCAAATGCAACGAGTTTTGACAGAAGTTCATCTTGCCACACTCTATCTCTCTTCGAAATTTTGTGATAAGATTTACATCTGCACCTGGCCGTAAGCCTTAATTAGATGGTGGTCAAACCATTGGGAATGAAAAGCAACGTCATTCACGCTTTAGGAAGCCGAGGACTAATTCTAGCAACAGGTCTTTCCTAGTTGCAATTTCAGCGGTTCCAAAGCAGGGTTGCAAACCAGTACTCCTTGCTGAAGAGTTGGAGACTATCCAACTCCTGGACCAGAACAGATGAAGCTTATTATAATTAAGAACACGACGGCATTCATGCTCACTGGACCTGGACCATTCATTGTGTTCATTGTGAATGATGCGACCCACAAACTCAAACGAGGACCTCGAAATACACAGCTACCACGATACTCCCCAAGGGCCTACCTCAATAATCAGTCAGAGAACAACTAAATGCCTAAAAAGACAAATAGCGGAACTATGGGGCTTTACTGATTCCCGTGGAAATTTTCCAGTTGGCTCCTTGCTAGCCTTAAAGGGGGCTGGGCTCCCTTTACCCCCACAAAAAATAAGTCTAGATGGTTATGTGATCCACAGAGACTTATAAATGTGTGCACAAGGGAAGGGGGGGGGGGGCTCTCTTCAAAATGATGTATGGAGGTGCATTAATATTCCCGAAGGAAAGCCAGGAAATCACTCGCAGAGTGCCCCCAACGGAAACCATACTGTCGGTCGCTAAGTAAGTAAGTAAGCTATTGGACTCCAAGTATCTCATAAAATGAACATTAATTACAAATAAATCTTTCCTGGAATCATCTTAATCTAAATTGTTTGTTTTTTTTTTTTTGTTTTGTTTCAGAAAATAAACTTCTTGTTGAAAAACCCTTTTGTTGAAATACAGTTAAAGTTATAAGTTAAGAAATAAATCTATCATCACATTTATAATACAAAGAAAAAAAACAGGGATATCCTACTTAAAGTAAAGTTAAGAAACATCTGAACAATTTAAGAAGGTTCACAAGATCCTGATTTCTAACGTGCATAACTTTTTAATATACTTTAATATTGGCACATTTCACCATATATAATGTGGTATAATGTGAATCGGTCCTATAAACAAATTTTAAAACTAAAAACGTTGTCTCTATTATATTTTTTCTATTCCCCTAAGAGAACGAAATACGAAAGCATTTCGTTAAAAAGTACTAAGTATAGAAGTAAGATAATAATGGTGATTTATTTGCTAAAGTTTTTTATGGCTTCGAACAAAACTCAAAATTAATTTAAAAATATATTTCAGACTTTTCGAAAACACAATAGTCCATTCATCATTGTCCAATAGAACACCTGCTCAAAAATGTATTATCAAGTGTGTGTGTGTGTGTGTGAAGAAAAGTTTAAAATATAAAATAAATCACAATGGTTGTGCTAGACAAAAATCAATACCTCTTTTTTTAAGATTAATAAAAATGGTGTTCTAAACCTTTTAATATTTTTTTTTTCCATCATCAATTGTTATCTCTTGTGCTCTTCTTTATACAATAAATAACACAATTTTATAGTTGCAACTCAACTTGAAAGTTGCTTTTTGTGTAAAACAAAAGGACTCAAACAAACGCTTCTTGTTGATCATGGAGGAAACATAAATTTATCAAAATAGAAAACAATATTACACTCAAGCCGCAAAATTTATAAAATAAATAAGAATTTTAATATGAAACAGGAAATGAAAGAGAACGAAATATAAAAATAAAAAAAACTAAAACAATAGGAAAAACATAAAACCATGTCATTTTTATTCCCTGCCCTGCCATACGTACAGTAGCAGTGTCACAGTAGAGTTCCTCTTGTCTTGCCAACTTCTTCCTACTCTACAGTAAAAAGTTTTTGAATGAAAAACATAAAAAATTATATATTTTACAAATTTTTTTATTCTTGTTTAAACCAAAAGAAAGTTAAAAAATTTTTCCTGTTTACAATACTTGGACACAAAAAAAAACCTACCCAAAGCCCAATGGAGGTTATATATCATTGTGTTATTTGCGAAAATATCTCCGGTTGTATGACACTAACAAACCTTTAACCCAGATTTGTCAGCTGTAGCGATTTCTTGCCTAATGTGATGGAGAAAAATCATATTTAGCGATGAAAATATACTAAAGAGATATAAAGAGAATATTTCAAATACTTAACGTCATTATTAAGTTTTTTTTTTAATTTTTCTGTGATTATTTTACATTAAAGTAAGATAAAGTGGAAGTAAAATGACTCCTATATTTTTACATACCGTATGAGCCTGCCTTACGGAAATAAATATTAGTTTGTAATAAGAACGGCAGTGTAGCAAACAAATATTTTATCCCTGATTTCCCTAAATACAAAAACAAAACTTGGAAATCTCTAAAGCAAGAACTTTTAACAGTGACATTATAATCGAACAGGTAAACACAATCTCAGATAAAATTTTCACACTACTGACACCACTCATACACTCTAACAATTGAAAAAAACACCCTCAGACGGACGCACTTATCCAGCCAATAATAAAAGGCAGAAATATTAAATTAGCCCCATATAAAATGCCCGCATAATAGATACCACCCTAATAAAAGAACGACCAAGTTCCAATAACATTTTTACTGACAGAACTAATATTAACTCTCCAGTACTATCTAAGATGCGACTTGATAATAATGTAATCGTATCGAAAGCGCTCGCCAATCATTACCGAATAAACAGGTAGTAACAACGGTTTTTAAAGAGGGGAATGACAACAGTATTTCATCTACTGGTGAAACAAATCCAAACAATTTACAATCTACCAAATAATATTGTCCGAGAGCTGTGGGTTCGATTCTCAGCAAAGACCTTGGCTGTTTTTACTACAAAATAAAAATTGACTGTCGGTGGGGCATGGTCACTGGTCGCTGTGCTGCTTATACGACAGTTAATTTCCTTCTACTTTCACCACCTGTCTCATCTCTCCCCTATCCCTTTCCTAAAAAATGTAGAACGGTACTTGACTAAATAGGTATTGTTGCCTGAAGTGCTACTTCTCTTTAAAAAAAACAAAAAAAAATATTGATTTTAGGTTAACCTATAGCCGATACGTTGATTTTAAAAGAAAATGTTAATGAAAACAATTCTTGATCAGCATCTAGATAACACATTTAGCTTTAACTGTGTATTCGAAATTAAATTAATGGCACATTTGGTGTTTTTGAGACATAATGCGAGAGACTTCTTGTCATAAATAAGAATCAATATCGTGATTATGAATTGCAAAAATCATAGACGTATTCGATGACCGTTCTAATTATGTTAACAGTTTCCACAAGTAGTGATTGTGTCGACTGAAGACAACTTCAAATCGTAAATTGTTCCTGGGTTAATCCACGTTTGTAAACTTTTCGCAGGGTGTGACTCTACTATTTAAAGAAAGCCAAGCGTCTTTTACAACAATACCATTAAAGGGTCCACCAAATAACTTTTTTTTTGTTTTAAATGCTACAAACAAAACTACTGAATATTTTCTCAAATTTCTTTTTTTATTTGAAAGTACAATCCTTCCGGTTAATAATGGAAAATAATTTCATTCAAATGGCCGCCTCGGCTGACCATGCAGTAGCCTACACGATCGGTTAAATTTTTAAGCACATAATCGATGGTGTGCAGTTGTATTTTACCAATGGCTTCACGAATATTGTCCTTTAAAGCGTCAATTTACTCTGGCTTATCGGCGTAACACTCATCTTTGACGGCACCCCACAAATAATAGTCCAACGGTGTTAAATCGCAGCTCCGAGGTGGCCAAACGACATCAGATCTGCGGCTGATAATGCGATCTTCAGAAATAGGACGCAAAATGTCGAGTGTAGCTTCGGCAGAGTGGCACGTAGCGCCGTCCTGTTGAAACCAAATATTGCCAATATCCTCCCCTTCAACTGTGAACAAAAATTCATTCAACATGGTCCGATAACGATCGTCATTGACTGTAACGGGCACTCCTTGCTCGTTTTCGCAGAAAAATGGCCCAATTATGCCTCTGGGCCAAAATCCGCACCAAACAATGACTCGTTTTGGGTGCGTCGGCTTTTCAATATATGCGTGCGGGTTTTCTGTGCACCAAATGCGACAATTTTGCTTGTTTACATACCCGCCAAGATCAAAATGAGCTTCATCTGAAAAGATGATTTTTTTTTTTTGCAAAATCGGCATCTTCTGTAAGTCGATCGTAGGCCCACTTATCGAAGCGAAAACGCATTGGATGGTCACTTGGCTTCAACTCCTGAACCAATTGGACTTCGTTTGGCGTCATACCAAGGTCTTTATACAAAATTCGTCTCAATGATGTCTCTGAAATGTTCAATTGTTGAGAACGACGGTGAATTCTGCCACAGCAGCAATATTTTCGGTTGTTCACACGGTTCTTGGCTTTTCACGCTTTGGTTTATCGATGAGGAAGCCAGTTTCTTTCACTTTCTTCACAAGATAATGAACATACGGAGCTGACGGTACTTCTCTTCTTCCAAAATCCGTACGCAATTTTCGCACACATTCTACAACATTGCCATGATCTTCAAAGTAATGTCGCGTTGTTCAAGCCAGCGTTGTTCAAGCGTATGCATAACCATATTCGTTCAGTTGAAGGATAAAACTAATTATCAAATATGAGCTAATTGTTACCATTCACGAAATAAGCAATAGTTGAAAAAAATCACTTTCGATGGCGGACCCATTATATGTTACCGGATTGGAAAGATATGATCATGTTTCCCACTCTTCTTGGAAACTAAATGCAGTTTCATTTAACAACCTCTTTAATATCCCTGTGCCACAATATCTTATTGATAAAATCAGGTTGTACACCGTTCCCTAGTATCTGAGTGGCGGTTCTCTGGAATGTTGTTTCTAAAGCACAACAACTTAATAGCAATTCAAAAAGCTTAAACAGTTTTTGGTTAATTTTTATTAAATTTAACTTTAAAAAGAAAAAAATTTTAATTTAACTTTTAAAATATAAGTAAAAAAAGTAAACGGAACGACCCACTGCGCATTTTACAAACTGGGTGGTTTTCTAAGAAATGCTTATAAAAAATTCTACCAAATAAGATAAACAACAGAAAACAAAAGCATATAGTATAGTACAGAACAAAACAAAACACACAGCCGAGCAGGTGCTTAAACTGAATGATAATAACAACAACCATATGGGGTGATGTTAAAGTCGAATATTCCTTTATATGCGAGAACCTCTTAAAACAACTAAAACAACAATATAAGCACTACTTTAGTCATCAGTGAGTAAAGATAACAAAGTTACCATCACGTTTATTTTGTTTATATTTAATGCAAATAAATCGTTCATTTTAATTTAAAGCTTTAAAGTGCTGTGTTATTATTTTGCAATAAAAGATCTCAAAATAACAAAACGCTTATTAAAAGGAATAAATGTAATAAAATTTGTATCTTTATTTTTAGCGTCTTAATTTATTAATATCACTTTCCTGTGCTCTTAATATTTGATTATTTCTCGTTGTTCTTGTTTTAAACATAAAGCATAAGGCTAACGCCAACGTCGACGAATTGACAAATTTTTATCTGCTTCAACAGTGTGGCTCATAGCTGCGATGTTTTCTGTTGAACGGTGTTCGCACATTTTGTATTGAGCCTGTCGACTAAAATATAACAACCAAATTCTTAGTAGCGGTCTCAGAAAGACGATTACATTGTCCGAAAATATCAAGAATTTTACGAAATGTAACTTTAACAGAACCACCATTTTAATAGTGGATTTTAATTATTTTAGTGCGATTATCGTGTGACATTGAATAAGTCAAAAAACTAAATGTCAAAGCTATCATGTTGTTGGTGTTACCACAATTTTAAAACCAACTTTTTTTAAAAAGTCCAATATATTGACGAATTTTGAAGATATACCCCTGGCGATTTAGCGAGAAAGCTAAAAACAACAACTGGCATCACTGCCACTATTTTGGTTTGTTTGTGGCACAGAATACACTTTGTGAATTTTAGCGTTTGGGTATCTACGTACGCGTGTACTATTTTTGGATGGTAAACGTATGAGTATAGATATTGTGTGATAAGAATTTTGAAAGATTTAACTTTGTGAAGATGTCAAATGGCGAAAGAGAAAATATTGAATTAATATTTAAATGCATAAAAAATCTGCAGATTTCCAAAAAAAAAAATATCAAAAAAGAAAATCACTACGATTCACACTTCATATACTTCACACACACACATTCATATCTATATAATTTTGCTGTCACCCATTTTGACCACGATTGGTATGGTTAAAGTTAAACTTTCATTCATTCAAGAAGATTAAGATTTAAAGATAACAGAAAATCAGCAAGAGTTCACAATAAGAGAAGAAGAAATCCTTAAAAGGTAAAAATTAATTCGACTAATTTTATTTATCTTGATGTGTTTAATGCACCCTCAGAAAACATTAATATTATTTATACTTTAATTTTTGTATATTTAATTGTCCGAATGTCCGTACTTATATTAAAGATTATGTGGCGGCACAGTGGAGATTTATATAAATATTATGAAAATAAGCTGAAAGTGAAATCAAACTGAAACATGATGCTAAATTGGATTGGATTGGATTGGTTCCGCCAGTGAATGAAATATTGTTTTCAATTCCGCAAATGGCAAACAGCCAGGAAAGACGTTTAGAGGAGGAATTGCCTTAAGTTAACTTAGTTATTTATTACATTAATTTCCAACAGCAGACACTGTAAAAAAAGGTACGATATTTAGCTGTTAATAAATCGACTAAATAAGATGAACTGGGGTTATTTTGCACCAATGTTATATTGTGAATTAGAATATGGCATTAATAATTTGAAAAATTGTTTATAATATTGTAACGTTTATTCTGATTCGTTATTTTGAGTTCTAAATTGAATTAAACGATTTATATACTTTCAATACACACACACAATAAACACGATGGTAACTTCGTTGTTTTACACACTGACGACTCAACATAAATTGATTAATTTGCCCAGCTAATGGTACTTATTTTTAAGCAGTTATCGCACATACAATTTAAGCGCCTGCTTGGATATGTATTAGTTGTTTTTGTTTTCTCTTGTTTACTTTTTGGATAGAATTTATCATGAGCATCTTGTTCTTGTTTTCTGTTGTTTACTTCTTTGGTAGAATTTCTCATAAACATGTTGTTGTTGTCTTGTATGTATAAGTTTTCATAGAACACTACGCAGTTTGTAAAATACACAGTGGGTCGTTTACTTTTCTTTACTGTTAATTATTTTCTCTTAAAATTTAATAAATCATCTTCGTAACAATATTAAGATACAGTTTTTTTTTTCTTGAAACTGTTATTTTTAGGGATCCGTATTTAAAAGGCTATATATCAGCCATAGGCCTCTTTTCATTGATGTTAGACGTTACAACAATAAAAAATTATAATAAGATAGCTTCTAATTTTAAGCTGAATGAATTTTTATTTTATTTACTTTATAATTAGTGTTAAATAAAGGCTAAGGATTTATACCAAATCAACCAGCCGCCTTTTATTTCAACGTTGGCACAACCCAAATCTAGACGCCGCTGAGCATATCCCAGGAACAAGGGAAACCACGATGTTACGTTGGCACCCGAGCAGGGACACTATAAGCGTCACGAAGAAGAAACAAAAATTTGTTTTTAATTAATACTCCCCAACGTTAAGATGTTGAAGACATCATGGGCGTATGCCCTATGCAAAGAAGATTTGGCGAAATACCTGGAATTCTTTTCACAGGATTACTCAGGCAACGTGAAAGAACCAAGAAAGCGTTTTGCAAAGTTCTTGGCAGCGGAACATACTGAGAAGTGTAAGCAGGAACCGTTTGAGTTACAAACCAAACACGAGCATCTGCCTAACACAATTCAGCTAGCACTATCGGTACCAAATGAGACTGGTCACACCGCACCAGACACCCCTGTAAACGTTGAGATACTCAAGGTACCAAACATCCATACCATGACCCCCCACCCCCCTGGGGGCACATTATAAGTCGTTATGAATCACACAACCATCTAGACTTATGTCTTGCGGGGGTAAAAGGGAGCCCAGACCCCTTCAAGACTACCAGGAGCCAACTGGACAGTCCACTATATTTCCACGGGAATCAGTAAAGCCCCAGAGTTCCGTTATTTGTCTCTTTAGGTATTTAGGCTGTTCTCTGACTGATTATTGAGGTAGGCCCTTCGGGAGTATAGTGGTGGCTGTGTATATCGAGTCCCTCGTTTGAGTTTGTGGGTCGGATCATGCACAATGAACACAGTGAATAGTGCAGGTACAGTGAGTATGAATGCCGTCGTATTCTTAATTATATTAAGCTTCATGCGTACTATACCAGGACTTGGATAGTATCCAACTCTTCAGCAAGGAGTGCAGGCTGCGACCTGCTTCGGGCTTTTAAAGTTGCAAGTAGGAGTGACCGGAGGATATACGTATCCGAAGACCTTCTAGGGCGAGGATGACGCTACATATCATCCACAGTGGTAATGATCCACCATCTGATAATGGCCCAAACGGCTAAGTGCAGATGTAAATCTTATCACGCATACCATGACCCCCAGCCAGTCGTCTGTCCAGCCAACACCGCAGCCGGCGATAAGTGTCATGGATGTCATAGACAGCATACCATCACCCCGCAACGACGACCGAATCATGGTAGTGGAACTGGTCAGAAAATGGCGACTAAAGTATAGCGGCGGTAAAGATCAACTAGAGTTTGTAGAAAGAAAGAGCTTGCCTAGATGTACAACGTAGGCATGAATCAACTACTTCTTTCTTCCAATTACTTTGGGAAGTTGGAAGAGGAAATCCGTAAAAAAACGCAGCGGCCAAGAGTACCATTTAAGGACTATGTATAATTATACTCAAATATAAACAAAATTTTCTTAATGCCACTAAAGTACTGTTTACAAAAACTACAATTTGTTTAGTGCAACTATATAATTTTACATTCAACATAATATTGTTCTAATGACCATTCAGAGTAACCCCAATTACTGCAAAAAACAAAACTAAAAACATATATTACAATTCTAAAAGTGCTTTTATTTTCAGTTAATAATCCAAAATTTGACGAAACGCAAAAAACGTAATAACGACTTCTTATGTACTCTTATACAACATTAACATGGGTTTTTTTTGTTATAACAGCTACGGCAGCTGAATTTATTTAATTTAATTTTACATGTTACTCCACTGTGCACAATAACGACATGGTTATTTCATGTAGTTTTTGTTTTGACATTCTTAAAAGCATGTTACAACTACTATTATCCTTAAATATTCTTTTATTTATACAGCATTAAAGCCTTAGCTGAAATTCACATAGGGGAGACAAATTTTTTTTTTATATTTCAGATATATATAATTTTTTCAACCGTCTGTGTAGATAAGAGTATTTATTAGTTTTGTCAAAAAGTTGTTTTTGTAGCTTTAATTAATGGTTTAAATATAAAATTACTATTCGACAAAGTAATAGCAAAAGTTAAATTGTGTATGTCTGTGCGTGTTATAAAAGATTTAGTTTAAAATCCAATTAAGCCCGCGTAAAAAATAAATTTATTAAAAATTTATAAATTGTATTTATGTAATTATTATTATTTTTAAAACAATTCTATTATTTGGAAAAATTTTTAAGTTAATGTAGCACAAATTAAAGTAGATTAGTTATAATTATTTTTTAAATAATTAGTTTAACTATTTTGGTACTTATTTAAATACTATAAATACTATTTTGGTATTTTATAACCAAACGAATTTTAATCCGATATGAGTTCTAGATTTTTATAAAAGAAAAATATTTTGTTTACTTTTAGAAACAATTGGAACAACCAGACAACCAGTAGAATATAGCGCAGTGTCTCGTAGAACACTACATCCATAATTAGCATTCTTCCCATCTAAAGGGTGTTTTTTTAAGCCCGATAGAACTTGAAATTGTAAAAAATAACACAAAAAATTAAATTGTAATCAAAATTTCTTTTTTATTCGAAGGATCAATACGTGACATTAACATTTGAAAATGATTTCGGGCATATGGGCACCGCGGCTGTTCTTGACGAAGCGCATTCTGGACGTCCAATTTTGGGCCACTTTTTCGAGCACTGCTGGGCGTATGTCACGAATAACACGAACAATGCTGTCCTCCAAGGCGTCAATTGTTGCTGGTTTATCAGCATAAACCAGTGACTTCGCGTAGCCCCACAGGAAATAGTCGAGTGGTGCCAAATCGCACGACCTTGGAGGCCAATTGACAGGTCCTTTTCTCGAAATCAACTTATCGCCAAATTTTGATTTCAATAAGTCGATGGTTGCGTTCGCTGTATGACACGTAGCGCCATCCTGTTGAAACCACATCTCGTCCGGATCAATGTCATCTATATTTTCAAACAAAAAATCATTGATCATGGTGCGGTAACGATCTCCATTGACCGTAACGCGAGCTTCGGCCTCATTTTTGAAGAAATAAGGTTCGATGATGCCACCAGCGTGAAAACCGCACCAAACGGTGCATTTTTCTGGATGTAATGGAGTCTGTAGGGTCTGTTGTGGATTGGTCTCACTCCATATGCGGCAATTTTGCTTATTAACAAACCCGTTAAGCCAAAAATGCGCCTCATCGCTGAACACAATTTTGCGATAAAACAACGGGTCAGTTGCCAACTGCTCTAGAGCCCAAATCGGCGAAAGAACGACGCATATAATGGTCTCGTGGCTTCAATTCCTGCACCAGCTGGATCTTATACGGGTGTAGGCCGAGATCTTTACGCAAAATTTTCCACGTATATGGACGGACAGAGCCCCAATTCGACCGACGACGAATTGATAAATTTGGATCTTCTTCCACACTTTCGTTTACAGCGGCGATATTCTCTTCAGTACGCACATTCCTTCGACGTGTTGGTGTTATTGCATCCTCTAGAGAGTATGTGGTACGAAATCTATCGACAGTTCGACGAATGGCTTGTTCAGATGCACGATTATGTACGCCATAAAAATGACTAAGTCGTCTACAAGTTGCGCGAATCGACGACTGATTTTCAAAGTAAATTTGGATAATTTCGTAGCGTTGTTCAAGCGAGAGTCTATTCATGATGATTTGTCAGAGTATACTGAAACAAATAAAAGAAAATGTTTCATCAAAATTTCATTTTTTGTGTTACTTTTTACAATTTAAAGTTCTATCTAGCTTAAAAAAACACCTTTTATATTCCTTCGGCTGTATACATTATAACATTGTCTATTTAACTAACTATCTATCTATTTATTTAAAGCAATTAGCATACGAAGAATACTTAGAATCAACTACTAATAAGATAGTTACAGAAATCCACATCTAGCCCAAAGAACATTGCTGATACCATATGTAATAATCTAGAATATAATGTATTCTATTCTAGAAGTGACTAATTTGTCATGTTTTCTTGCAAAAACTTAACACAAAAAATTGTAAATAACTTAGCTTTTTTAATAAAATACTAAACTTAAAACATATTGCCACAAAGATCATTTATTAAGTTTTAAAACAGAATAAAGAACCCACTGTGCATTTTACAAACTGCGTAGTTTGCTAGGAAGTCTTCTACACACTAAACAACAACAACAATATGCTTAAAGAAATTCTACCAAAGAAGTGATCTACAGAAATCAAAAACAACTAACACAGAACAAAACAACACAAACACACAGCCAAGCAGGTGCCTAAGCTGAATGATAACAACAACAACAATATGGAATGATGTTAACCCAAAATATGCTGGTATTAAGTTGTTTGGATTTTTTCCGCCAGTAAATCAAATACTGCTCGCATTTTATGGTGTCCCAGATTACGGAATACGGATTAGAACACGGCTTGAAAATGATGTCTTCATATTGAAAGCGCTCGCCGTTTATAGCGAAAAAACAGCCAGAAACGACAAAGAGAACCGCTTAAAACACCTATATGAGCACCACTTGCTGGGCAAATGAATTAATTCAATTTAAGTCATCAGTGCGTAAAGCCAACAAAGTTACCATCGTGCTTATTTTGTGGGTATTGAAAGTAAAAAAAATCGCTTAACTTAATTTAAAACTCTAAAGTACTGTGTAATGATTTTGCAATAAAAGAAGGAATAAACGTAACTATAAATGCAATGAACTTAAGACAAAATATAATTATTATTGAAAATGATTAATTTTAATTTCATAGCAATCAATAAGATATTGTATCGCATAATGCTGTGACAAGAAGGAAGAATTGTGATAAAATAAACAAATAATGTTCGACGATTAGAAGTATACGAATATAAATGTATGTAAAAATTAATAAGCAGTACCACATAAAAGGCTTTGGGTTGTGTAAGGACTTCGTATAATCGAATTGATATTGAGAATTAGCGAGTCTTAAATTAGTTGGTTAAATGGATAATGTTTACAGCATACACATTCTAAAGTAGAAAGACGTGAATAACGTTGATATGTATTTCTTAATATTTTTTCTTTCTTGAAAAATATTGAAACAAAATATATGGATTAAAATAAAAGGGTGTTTTCATAGAGATATAGACTTTAAAACTGAATAAAAAAAAATTATAAATTTAGTTTATTCGAAAAATAATCATCTTCTTGCAATATAATTTAAATATGACTTTTGGTATGTGACCGCCACGGCTGGCTCCGACATAGTCTAATCTGGAGTTACAATTTTCTTCCAACATTTGTGGCCGCATATCGGCAATTACGCAGCAAATATTGTCGTCCAAGTGGTTAATCGGTTTTGGGCTTATCGGCGTAGATTATCGATTTCGCATATTCCTACAAAAAACTAGTCTAGCAACGTAAAATGACTTGATCTTGATCTTGGAGACCATTACAATAAATTCAATTGTGACACGAACTGTGTAACATATTGCACCTCCTTGTAGAAACCACAGCCATTGCACATTATGTCAGCAACCATGCCACTATACCGGTCACCATTGACTGTAACGTTCTGACCAACATTATTTTTAAAGAAGTACGGAACAATGATTCTATTAGCCCATTGAGCACACCAGACAGTCAGTTTTTCTGGATGTGGCGGTGTCTCAACATACACTTGAGAGCTATCATCACTTAAAATAAGTTGTATCCATTTAAACAAACGTTAGCTTCGCCGCAAAACAAAATTCGGAATCAACAAAAAAAATCTTGTCCGGTGCCCAATTTGCATAATTTGGAAGTGTTGTCCAGGCTTCAAAAAATTTATGTTGAAATTCCAAACTAAACATGACAGCTGACAAAATGACCGTCAATTAACAAAATTTTACCAACTTTAAGTTCTATAACTCTATAACAAAAAACATCCTTTACATCTGGTTTTATTTAATTTTAAACCTCAAATAGGAAATTAAATCGAATCATAAACCATTATTATGTTGCAATAAGTTAATAATTTTTGAAATAAATCGATTATTTTCAAGCTATAAATTCGCCGGTGAAATAATTTTATTTTCTTACTATATGCTTGTATATTTGCCACTACTTAAATTACAAACGATTGTGATTAATCGAATAATAAATTTTATCGAAATTTAAAAAAGAATAAATACGCTTTTGTATTTGGTAAAAGAATAAAAATGAAGAACACAAAACTAAACCGAAAGGAGATCTTTGTCTACCAATTAGTTGGACAATTCAATTTTTTCTTTTTTTTCAATTGTTATTTGTTTTATTTTATTTTTTATCACTATAACGTTTATTTGTTTTTTTTTTTATCTCTTCATCACTATAACGTTTGGATATTAATATTTGTTTACTTTTATTTCACTTAATAAATTTTATTTCAATAACTTGGCCAGACTGACGACATGTTAAGTAAAGTTTATTTAACTTTTTAAATAATTTATTTAATTTTATTAAATATTTATCGATTGTTAATCACATACAGCTCATATGTAACTTATATGTGACATTGCCAAATAACAATAACAATAACAAACTTTTATTTTAATGATTCTAGCACTGATGAGAAAGTTGCTGACACTGCAACAATTTAAAAAGCCAAAAACAGTAACTGACAAAAATATTTTTAAGATAACTAAAGCAGCAGGACAACGTATCAAATTATTTTATCACATCACTTTTTTTATATTACAATTTAAAGTAGAATTTAAACAGAAAGTAAACTTTGTATGTTTTGGCTGAAGTGAGTTTGATTTTCATTATCGTCTTTGCAGAAATTTAATGTTATTTTGATGAGTTAGTGTGCGTATACACTTCAAATTTTATGTTTAATTTTAGTGAAGCTTATCATTATTTGTTTCTTCTTTTATTGCGTGCGCCAGTGCAAAGGCTATAAATAAAACAAAATTTTAAAATACCGGTTTTCTCAACAAGAAGAGTGTTTTTCAATTGTGGCAACACCAACAACATAATAGTTTTGACATTTAGTTTTTTGACGTATTCGTGGAGGACACATTGGCAATTGTTACAATGAATTCAACTTTGCACGAAAATTGCATTAAAATAACTAAAATCCGCTATGAAAATGGCGGTTGTGTTAAAGTTATATTTCAAAAAATTTGTGATATTATCAAACAACAAATTCGTCCTTCTGGGACCGCTATTAAGAATTTGCTCGTTAAATTTGAGTCGACAGGGTCGATACAACATATGCGAACACCAACGAACGCGTCGTTCAACTGAAAACATCGCAGCTGTGAACCAAAGTATTAAAGCAAATCCAAATTTGACGATTCCTCGACGTTCTCAACAATTTGGATTATAAGGGTTTGCCGTTGAAACCTTACGAGATTCAACTGATGCAAAAATTGAAGTCAACCGATCATTCACATCGCCGCTGATTCACTTAATTCATTCAGGAACATTCAGTTGGTTTTTCTAAAAAAAATCATTTTTTCACATGAAAGCCAATTTTTACTTGTCAGGTTATGTCAACAAGCAAAATTACCGCATCTGTAGTGCGATTCACTATTATGTTATAAGGACAATTGTTATTGTTAAAAAATTTTAACAACAAAATTGTCGATTTGGCTATTCAGTAACTTTTAAAACAACATTCGTTATTGTTAAGTTACAGTTGTCGACGTTAAAAAGCGTTAGCTAACCTACATTTCATTTTGGTTGTTATAATAGTCGACAACATTAAAAAATAAATAAATTTTCAATTTAAAGTAAAAGTAAACAAAAAAAGGTAATACAAAACCAAATAAGAAAATTTGTAGCAATTCAACCAAAAACATATTTTGTGCATATTTTTTACTTATCTTATACAAAAAAAATTGAAAAATTTTGATAATTAAAATAATATATTTTTTTTTTTTTTTTTTAACTCTCAAAATTATTTATTGTATCTTCTATAAAAAGAACTAACAATAAGTTTTAAAATCTTAAATTCTAAAAAAAGTTACATTAGTCCCGACCATATCAGAACTAACCTTTCGGGTAAAAAAAGAAAAAAATTGACATTAAAAAAAAAACAAAACAAATGTTTCTAAGATGTGTCATCTGTAGCATTGAGGATTAAAGCTGCGGTATCCCTCTTTTTTAATCGGCTATGTCCACTATAATCCAAGATATTGCGAGCAAGGGGATTAGGATGGTCTTCGAGCTTCATCAAGTATTTGCCTGCGTATTTGATGATTTCTGTAGTCACCAGCGGTATGTCTAAGTCACAATGTATGTTTGAATTTCTGATGTACCATGGGGCGGAAGTTATCAACCGTAAAATTTTATTTTGCATACGTTGGATTCTATCCACGTTTGAAGCTGAGGCAGTGCCCCAAAGTTGGATTCCATAAGACCATATTGTTTTCAGAATACTCTTGTAAATTAGAAGTTTGCAATCTAGGCCAAGTCTCGAGTTCCTGCCAATGAGCCAGTGTAATTGTGTTAGCTTAAGTTTCATTTGTGTTAGCTTTGAGTCAATATGATGTTTCCATGTAAGGCGACGATCAAGATATATACCTAGATATCTCACATAATTATGGTGAGGAACAATGTGATTATTGATTCGAACGGGTGAACAATTATCTCTTCGCAGGGTGAAAGTCACATGAATGCACTTTTGAACGTTCACTTTAATTCTCCATAATTTTAACCACAACTCCAACTGAGTTATATGTTGCTGAAGATTTATTGAGGCTTGATAGGAGTTTTCGTGCGAACTTAGACACGCTGTATCATCAGCAAACGTAGAAGTGTGGACAGTTTCACTTACAGGCATATCGCAGGTATATATCAAATATAAAACTGGTCCAAGAATGCTACCTTGTGGTACACCTGAGGAAATTGGTTTGGATACACTTACGAAGTCTCCTTCAACGACAGCAAATTTTCGTCTAATTATGTAGCTTTTCAGTAGGTTGCTCATATTACAAGGCAAGTGAGCGGTAAGTTTTAGAAATAGACCTTCATGCCAAACTTTGTCAAAAGCCTGTGAAACATCAATAAAAATAGCTGAACAATACTTCTTCTCTTCAAAAGTCCTTCTTATCACCTGAACCAATCTATGGGTTTGCTCAACTGTGCTATGTCTACTTCTAAAACCAAATTGATGGTTTGGGATACACCCACTATCCCTTAGCATTGGAGACAATTTATCCATAAGCAACTTTTCGAAAACCTTTGAAATAGTTGGTAATAGACTTATGGGTCTATATGACTCGGTTTTGGTTAGGTCTTTACCCGGTTTTGGAATCATTTTAACTTTAGAAATCTTCCAGTGGTCAGGATAGTATTCAAGCCGTAAAATGGCATTAAAAATTAATAGCATGATTCTGACTGCAATATTGGGGAGCTCCTTCAACATTTTGTTACTTATGCCGTCCATACCAGGAGCTTTTTTCGGATTTACTTCAGAAATTAGCTTTTGTACCTCACGCAACTTAAACTTTAAGGGTCGAGGGGGTAATCCAACTACGCTTGGCAAACTAACATCATCAGTACATATGTGTGGGGTGAATACATCTTTTAAGTAATCGGCAAATAAGTCACCTTTTTCAGCGTCCCTTCTTGCCCAATCTCCACTGATATTACGTAGGGGTGGCTTGTACTCAACGGGCCTTTTAAGGTTTTTTGTAGCACGCCATAAAGAATAATATAACAATTTAGCGCAGAATTATAGGTACTTAATACAAAAGACACATAATTTGTTATAATTATTTCATAAGAAAGAATTATTTTTATATTTAATTTCCGTATCCTTGTTTTTGTATGTTTAAATATTTGAAATTTTAATTTTTGTATGTATGAAAAAAATTATTTTATATGTTTTGTCAAATGTTTTCAAAAATTTTTTCTTTTCAAATTGTTATAATTTTTTGTTTTTGTAAAATATAAAAAATAATTTCCTGAAGAAGCTTTCCACAGGAAAGCGAAATATCGAAAAAAATATATATTGTTAATTAAAAAAAATCGTTGAAAAGAATAACAGATATTTATTTAAAATATAAAAAGGTCGATTAAAAAAAATAAAAAATCATCTTAATCTAAATATTTTCTTTTATTTTATTTTGTTTTAGAACACAAATTTCTTATTGACAAGCCCTTTATTATACGACCAACAATTCATACGATTAATTCTTTCTTTTTTATTAAATATGAAATAATCTTTTAACGGTCTTTTTAAATAATTTAACGATTTTATTTTTTTTTTCGATATTTCGCTTTCCTGTGGAAAGCTTCTTCAGGAAATTATTTTTTATATTTAACAAAACAAAAAATTATAACAATTTGAAAATAAAAATTTTTTGAAAACATTTGACAAAACATATAAAATCAAAAACTTTTTATCCAAATTGAAGTGTACACTTTTCCTTGAATTCTTTTCTTCTTTCTTTAAAACAATTTTGAAATAAAATTTGATGCCATGAATTTGACGTACTGCTCTGCTAAGCAAACCAAAAATAACCAATACAAACTTAAAGTTTGATAAAACAGTTTGATGTGTGGTCACAGTACTTTAGATATAAAAAGAAAATAAGGCCCTTGTCTTGCTTTCCTCACTCTCTATTTGCAATTAACAGCTGTGATTAAATATTTTGCCACATTATTTCTAGTTTTTGTGTAACTTTATTATTCACCAACGAATTTTAAAATAAAATACTCGCCATAGCACTTTATAAATAACAAATAAACAAATGTTTTTATTGGTGCTCTCTACTACTAATCATTTAAAATTATCCTTCATACGGCGTAAGCTGTGTGAGTAAAAGAAATATTCGGAAAAAAAATGTGTGATTACATTATTGCACCACAGTGTCTTGTTGCCCATATCTAGTTCCATTATTTATCTTTTTATTTATTTATTTTTTTTTTTTTTTTTTTTGATAATTTTTCAAGAAAAACATCTTTTGTTTTTTTACTTAATTCTTCTTCTTTCTTCTTTAAATAAAATAAATTCCAAATTTATTTTTATGTTTTCTTTTCAATTTTTACCACTTTTGTAGACAAAGTTCTTTTTTTTTTGCAGAAATATTAAACTCTGTACAGTGAGTCACAAAAAATAAAATAGATAACTTCTTAATAACAGAATCAATTGTAACGAAATTTTACGCAGTAATAGAAGAGAATTTCAGTTAGCTAAACCTTATGCAGGTGGCACAATAAGACCATAAAATAGTGCTTCTCAGATATGTGACATCCACATTTTTTGACTTGCAGTTTCAAGAATTCTTAATATTTTTAAAGCCTTAGAACCAAAGTGTATGACAGATGTTCTCGAATTATTAAAATAAAGAATGTTAAGAACATACTAGATTTCCTTAAACAAATGTTTTATGATATTTAAATACTTTTATATTTATTGTTTTTATTGTTGGAAAATAATAAGAATTGCATCATAATTCCTACTTTAGTGCTAATTATAAACAGTAGGCATTTAGTTAGGTAAAGACTTGGAAATTTATTTTTGTAAATTTAATAAATATTCGCCTAGACTTAGTTCTTGATTCTCTATTATCCTAAAATAATTTTTTGACAATAATTAATGGAATTATCTAGTAGATACAAAAATACTTGCAGCTTGAGAACATTTTTCAGGTATTTTTATTTAAAATATGGCTTAAAAAATTTAAGAGCGGAAAGGTTAAAAATTGTTTTATTATTATTTTTATTTTTATTTAATATTTTATTTTTTTTTATAAACAGAATTTTAAATGTGGCGTTTTTAATACATTTAAATGTAAATAGATTTATTAAGCTTAAAATTTTTGATTATTATATTATAAATTTTCCTCAACCAAATGAGAATTTATTAAAAAAAAATAAATAACATTATTTGGAATTTAAATATGTATTATCTCACTTTTTTTAGCCATACTCTTATTAGGCACATTAAGACCTTAATATAAAATAAGAAAAAATGTTTGCTTTTATTATTAATTAAATTGTCTTTTTATTTACAAGAATTTAATTTAAAGTATAAAATTCAAAGTCAAATATTTAAAAGGCTTTTTTAGAAAATAAAATAAAAACTAAAAATAAATTTGAATCAATCTACACTCACCTTTATATAAATTAGGAACTAAAAAATAATATTCTTTAATTATTTATTTTTTTTTCTGAAGCTGTTAATTAGTTTAAAAACTTATTTAATATAACTAGTTATTTTTTATAAATAAAACATCACAGCATAAATAATTAATTTCAATAATAAAACTTTCACTTTTAACAATTTTTGTTAGTTTGTATTTTTTTTATATTTTAATATTTATTTTTAATATTTATTATCCTTTAACTTATTTTTAATTATTTAAAAAAAACCTGGTTACGTGAAACCATTTTTTTCTATCATATAGGCCACATCAAACTTAACTAGCTATGATTAAAAATTTTATTTTAAACCAAAATATTTCTTTATTTTATTAATTTATTTCAATTATTTAATTTTTTTTTGTTTTATAAAAATATATAATTTTTTTAAGTTTTTCTTAATTAAAAAAAAGGGAAAAAAGAAACCGAAAGGAAGAACAAATGACTTTTATTAACGAAATAGTATTTAAAAAAATTTTAGTTTTTTAAAATAATTTTTGCCGTTTCAAACGTACAAACACCGTCAAGTCTTAAAGGAAACTGTTGCCCAAGTAGGAGGCTAACAACAATTTTGTGTTCCTCCATGTGCGCCATTAGTAATTGTGAATGAATGAATGAATGTATTTATACATACAAAACACAAAAAAAACAAAAATAACAACAAAAATGCTGGCATACGAACGCAGATACATTAAATTATTGACACTGTAAATGTTTTTTTAAACACATTAAATCAAAATCATATAAATAAATAAATTTATGTTAAGTTAACAGTATGTTATGTTATTATTATGTTAACAATATGGCGCCTTTTTTATTCTGTGATACATTTCATTAAATTTAATTTGTAATCCGTGAATACATTTCTAATATACACTGTGTCTTGCAAGTCTGTAACAGCCTACACCAGTGACCGACACTATAATTTTGATTAATACATGTAAGAGCTAAGCAGAGTTAATATTAGCCTGAATGGGGTAATCATCAGGTCTTCAAACGGTTAATTTATCATCTAAACATTTCAAAACCTTTAATCAGTTTCCCGCCAAAATCTTGCAACTTCTAGTGATGAGATTTTACGATACTAATTGCTGTATAAAAAATTCTGCCAATTTGCTAAATTTGTTACCCTAAACTTTATCGATATACTGTAAAATCCCAAGCCTGGAACTATAAAAACAACAGAAATCGGTTTACAAATACTCTATATCTATCAAAAACTTCTTATGACCCTAAAGTTTGTGATTTCAATGGAAAACGGTCTATAAAATAGGAATTTTGGAATTTTTCATCTTAATTAATGTTTCCGAAAATACCGATTTAGATCCGACTTGTGCTCGGCTTGTTTATTTTTAGATTTTCAATTATTTTTGTTATATATTTAATAAAAATCTTTTAATTCTATATAACTTCGCCGTTGCGTGATACTACTAAAGTGTCTGCCTCCCCGGGAATCTTTTTCCTATCTTGACATGTGCTTTTGGGGATAAAAGGCGGCCCCAATTAATTTAAATTAATTATAGGGCTACCAGAAGCCCCAAACTAGAAGAGATATAGGACTCGCGAAGTGCGACCAGTGAACTTAATAGACATATACTGGCGGGAACAGTTGCCCTGTTCTGTTTATTGGTTGGGGAGCAACGTGGCGGCTGTTGGTTTAGCCGGGCTTTGAAGAAAGTTCCGAAGAGATGTTAATGCAGGTATAATATCCATTGCTCTCGCTTGCGCATGCAACAGAACAAGAAGTTGGATAATCTCCAATTCTTCAGCAAGGAGTGGGGACAAGAGCCTGCTATCGTATACTCGGAAATTGTGGCTAAAGGCTGAATACGTCTTAGGGCGCTGGTAGAGGCTTTTGCTTACACCCAGTGATTAACCACCGTAACATTAAGGCCCCTTATCACATACTTCTTAAGTACTCTAAAATTGTTATTTTGCTAGCTTTGTCCATACCTGCAGCGTCTTTCTTAGAGTATAAATCACCAATTGTCTTTATGGACTCTATTCAACGTCTTGTTTCAAGCAAAAGATGTACACAACAATAATCAATATCGGTGGGTTTGCGTGACATATTAAAAAGTGAAATCAAATATAGATGAAATATTTATCGGGCACCTCATATACCGCAAAATCGTAGTAGGGGCTATCTATTATTTAGAGTCCATAAATTTACAATAATGGGTGAGCATAATTCTAATTTAGAAGTAACATTTTACATTTTGCTAAGAATATCCTTTCTGTCAGCCAAATGAAAACATCAAATTTGTTTCGCCGATAAATAACCTAAAATAGCTTAGTTGTTCACTCGGGATCGTGTTGAAAATCCTTCTGGGAAGTAAAACTACACGAGACACGAACGCCAGCTGCTATAAAGTGGGGTGGATTCCTATTGATTCGCTTAAAACCAAAAAGAATTCGCAGCACCGAGATAAAATAAATTAGCTAACAATAAATAAATAATAAAAAAACAAAAAATAATAATAAAAATTTAAATACGTTGAACAGACAATTAAATAAATTTTATTATTTATTATTATTAAAAATAATTCATAAAAGCCAAAAATAAGAGCTGTTTGCTTAAAGTATTTTATTTAGGAAGTCATGTCTCTGTATTCTTCTCCATTTAAGTGTCTTAAATTCAAGCAAATAACAGTTATGTTAACTATGAAACGATTCTTTTTCACTTATTTACAAATTAAGACAAGTCGATGGAGGAACCTGTTGTTAATTAGAAGTCATATGTTGCTTCTTTACATAAATGAAAACACGTAAGTGATGCTCCCTTTTCACATGTGTAAACTGTTAAATGTAACGGCATAATGCGCATGTTCTGTTAATTTTTGGATTATAAAGATACGTACATACTTAAATTGCTCACAAGCTGTTAAGTACCAGTAGTGCCAACCAACAAAAAAAAATATTAAAAATGTTGTTGATGGTAATCATTTTTAGTTCATAAAATTTTTATTCCAGCTTCTAGCTCTCATTTATTTAAATTACTAAATAAAACATTAAATCTTTCTCAAAGACCCCAATATATTTTTTAAAAACTTGGACTAACAATATTCACGATTTTCCTTAATACCAACCAACTCCGCATTCGCCTCAATACAATAGTGATTTTTCATCTTCAACCAAAAATTATAACTGCTCATTTTATCTCAGATCACTTCAAAAATAGTCACTTCTCATTTTATCGAAGAATCTTTCGTACTATTTAATACTTTTAAGAGTTAAACTAGTCAGAAATTTGAATTTTGGTACTTTTTGTATAATATTATTCAAAATTATTTATACGACTAAAAACGTTTGTCTAGTTGCTGTGACAGTGATTTTTCATCTTTAATCAAAAATTGTCACTTCTCATTTTATCTTAGAATCTTGCGTACTATTTGGTATTTTTAGGGTTATAGTAGGCAAAAATTTGAATTTTGGTACTTTTTAATAATATTATCCAAAGTTTTTTATACGACCTAGTTGGTATGATAGTGATTTTCATTTTCAGCCAAAAATTATTACTTCTACTTTTATTAAAGAATAGTACGTACTATTTGATACTTTTAAGAGTAAAAGGGTGCAGAAATTTTATTTGGTACTTTTTTTTACAATATTACCCAAAATGATTTATGTGGCTAAAAACGTTTACTTAGTTGTGTGATTTTTTGTTTTCAACCAAAACTTTTCACTTCTCATTTTATCGAAGAATCTTGCGTACTATTTAGTACTTTAAATAGCTAAAGTAAGCACAAATTTGAATTTTGGTACTTTTTTATAATATCATCCAAAATTATTTATGCGACTTAAAACGTTTGTCTAGTTGTTATGACTGTGATTTTTCATCTTCAAACAAAAATTGTCACTTCTCATTTTATCGAAGAATCTTGGGTACTATTTGGTACTTTTAAGAGTGAAAATACGCAAAAATTTGAATTTTGGTACTTTTTTTATAATATTATCAAAAGTTTTTATAAGGCTTAAAACGCTTACCTAGTTGCTATGACAGTCACAAATTTTCCGGAAAAGATAAAATAAATTTCCCAGAGAAAGTGTTAAATTAAGTAAATTTGCTTAAAATAAAGGCATCTTATGCCATTTACCAAAATGCTGATGCCCACAATCCTGTTTCTTTTAACCCATTTTGCAAATCTGAGCCTGCAGTCAGTCAAGCGACTGCATTTTACACATTAGTACTGCTTTGCCGGTATGGAGACACTCTGTGCCACTCTTCACAAACGCTGCCTGCTTGACTCTATAATCTACAGCTGATAAAAATATGGCACTAAAACAACAATTTTCTGGTCCTTATGGGATTACTTCTTTCTCTGATATGACTTTGTCAATGGAATATCTGCTGCTCAGTTGGACATATAATTCCTTTGCTCTAGCATACTTCTGCATAGGAGTGTACTTAATTTATCAGTAAAGGGTTAAGAAAGCTATCTAATGCAGTTGTAGATAAGATCTTCCCAAGTTTTCTCATGTAAACAAACTGTTATCTGCAATTACAATTTTTTAAAAAATACTCCTAATGAATTAATAGCAAGACCCTTTGACATCATAATGGATTAATAGTTAAACTTAACATTTCTCTTGCAATTTGTCACTCTCTCAAAATGTCCTTATATTAAAATTGACATTGTAGAGTTTATGTTATTTTCTTAATTATTTAATTAATTTGTACAACTTGGGTTTATTTTTTTACCATATACTGAGTTTGCACACATCGAAACGTGGTAAAATAGTACTTCCCAATAATATGAGGTTAATTAAGTTCTATTTTGATTCAATGTAACATATGGATCGAAATTTTTTATTACATTTTTCCATTTACATTAACTTAATGCTGTACGACTTGGTTAAGTTATGTATTTGGGACCACAGTTTATAAAAATATCCTTAAGCTTCAACTTCACTTTAGTCTATTTTTTTACTCTTAACCATAACAAAATGTGGAACAGTGATGTCAAAAAAATAAATAAATACGATACGTGCTTCTTTTAGAATCACGTACAGCGGCAGTGAAATAATAAATAGTTTAAATACGATAACAGGACTTGTTATTCATAGCAAAAGATGTGAACCACATAACAGCTTCAAGCATTAACTTTCTTGATGTGAAAAGGAGATGATAGAGTTTCACAACACTATGATATGATATTATCCACCAAGAAAGATATTTTGTATACATTGCAGTATGTAGCATTACAGAAAATGACGTTTTTTTTCAACTAGTGCAAAAAAAATCATCTTTTCAAATGAAGCTCATTTTGATTTTGGCGGGTATGTAAACAATCAAAATTGACGCATTTGGGGCACAGAAAACCCGCACGCATACATTGAAAAGCCGACACACCCAAAACCAAGCACTGTTTGGTGCGCGTTTTGGTACAGAGGCATAATTAGGCCATTTTTCAGGAGTGGCTGTTACAGTCAATGGCGATCGTTATCAGGGCATGTTGAACGAATTTTTGTTCACAAAAATTTAAAAGAAGGATATTGGCAACATTTGGTTTCAACAGGACGGCGCTACGTGCCACACAGCCAAAGCTGTTTTGTTTATAGCATTTAAAACAAACAAAAAAGTTATTTGGCGGACCCTTTACATAATATTCTATAAATGTCTCGTACGAAAATGAAATTAAGATAATTAAAATCCACTATGTAGATTGTGATTCTGTTAAAGTTACATTTCATAAAATTCGTGATATTTTCGGATAATCGTCATTCTCAGACCGCTATAAAAAATTTGGTCGTTAAATTTAAGTCAACAGACTTGATTCAATATGTGCAAGCGCCGATGAATGTTCGACAGGATCGTAAAACTGAAAACATCGCAGCCGTAAGCCACAGTATAGACGTTCTCAAAAATTGGAGCTATCCAAAACCAATACATGGCAAATTTTGGGTATGAATTTAACTTTGAAGTCTTACAGGGTTCAACTGATGCAGGAATGGAAGCCGACCGACCATTCACATCGCCGTAGATTCACTCAATGCATTCAGGAATTAACCGGCTGGTTTTTCTGAAAAAATCATTTTTCTAGACGCAGCTCATTTTCACTTTGGGCTTCTGTAAATCCTACAGCGATTATTGGGAAGATTTTGTATGCTCAACTTGTCACTGTCTGGTGCATTATATGTGTGATTGGGCCTTTTATTTCAAAGATGAGGCTGGAAATGCACTAACGGTCAATGGATCATGCTATCGTAAAATGCTAACAACTCAATTTTCCTCTATTATTGACGATGTAGTTTCAGCAGTACGGTGCCGCATGTCACACAGCCAATGAAACGATCAATTTATTGCAAACAAAATAGCATCTTTTCACGACAATCAGCATTTAAGTCGCCAGCCAAATCGTATGATTTAACATCACTGGATTATTTTTTGTGGGGCTATGTTAAGGACACAGTTTCTACGACGCCAATCGAATCGATTTCAAAATCCGTGATTTAATTTACGAAAAAGGGCCGCCATTTTGCCAAAAACTGATTAAAAACTTTGATGAAAGAATCGTGATAGACATTGGCCAGATATAATTTTAAATTCTAAATTGCCGAAAATTGCATTATATACTACGCATTTAACTTGATCTAAATTTTTGGAATGTACATACCTATAGGTGGGTTTAAAAATATCTTGCCTGCCCTGCCAAAGCTTACTAAGCCCTTAGGAAGCTTTGGATATTTCCTTTTGAATAAAAACGTACTAACTTGGCAAAGTTTGCGCGGCCATTTTTATATAGACTAAACAGTCAGCCGCATCCCTTCTTTACTGACATATTTTTCTTGAAGATCACTCTTATTATTCCATACCACATTTTAACAAAGAGTTCTAGTTTCCTGAGAGTCCAATATAATCAAACTCATGGGAGAACTCAAGAAATAAGCTGTGAAATAACGGCTGCAAGAATTTAAATTTGTCCATGTTTTTTTTTTTATTTATATTTTTGCATTATGCATCCTGACGCAATTTAAAAAAAATTAAAAACTGTTCTTTAAGCTGAATGTGTGCAAAATAGAATGCTTTAATGCAACATGTCACATGCTCAACAAAATTTGAAATTAAATTTAAATTTTATTATTTAATTTAAATTTTATTTAAATTTTTATTTATTTAATTTAAATTTTATTTAAAAAATTAAAAATTTCGATTGTCGCCAAAAATAATTTGCAACTGCGAAAATTCTTATTTTTGACACGAAATTGTTTCAGAATCTTGTGTTTACTTGTTATATTAATTAAAAAATCTTTTTATATTTATTTTTTTCCCTTTTTAAATTTAATTATTTTCACACTTGCTCTGTGAGTTTTAGTTTTATCTTTTTCTTTTTAAGCCATATAGAAAAGGTACCAAAACTTAAATTTTTGCACACTTTTACTTTTAAAAGTACCAAATAGTACTTAAGACTATTCGATAAAAGTGGAAGAAACAATTTTTGATTGAAGATGAAAAATCTCTCTCATAGCAAATAGGAAAACGTTTTAAACCCTATAAATAATTGTGGATAATATTATAAAAAAGTACACTTTTACTCTTAAAAGTACCAGAAATTACGTAAGGTTCTTCGATAAAAGAAGATGACAATTTTGGTTGATGATGAAAAATCAATGTCATAGCATTTAGGCACACGTTTTAAGTCATATAAATAATTTTAGACAATATTATTAAAAAAAAGTACCAAAAATCAAATTTCCTCATACTTTTACTCTTAAAAGTACTAAATAGTATTAAAAAGCATCATTAGTCTTTTAACTAATTTTCACTTATGCACATTATGGTTTTTTTTTTTAATTTATGATTTTTCATTAGTACTACTTTCAGATATGTAAAGTCATTTATATTTTCCCTTTGTTACATTTAAAATTTTCGCAAATCTAAACAACTTTAAAATATTTTTATCCAACTGTAAAAATTATTGATTTGAAATTAAAAATAGTCTGTGTGTATCCTGAGCCTTGATTTTTATTGTTATTTAATATATTGTTACGTTTATACCTTTTTTAAACGTTTTGTTGTGAGTTCTTTATTGCAAAATAAATAGCACCAGTTTTTAGAGTTTTTAAATTATTAACAAGTTTATTTACTTTAACTACAAAAAGTTGACACTACAGAGCACTTTACTTAAGATGTACGCCTTTTGTTTATGAGGTTTATTTTCACACTGATCGGCTATCCACTCAGATGATGCCCTTTTATATTTATGCATTAAAAGTCTAGAAAATTCAGAACTCGTCTACTCCCTTTGTATCACATTTTGTTGTTGTATGTCGTTTATTCAATGTATAGGCGCCTGTATGTCTGTGTGTGTATTTTTGTTTTTAAACTGATAAAGTTTCTTCTTGGAATTTATTTTAAGATATTTGTTGTTGTCTCGTGTAGAAAAGGTTTCTTAGAAAACTACGCAGATGGTAAACAGCATACATGTTTGTTGTTACCTTGCGCGTATAATATTTCTACGCAGTTAGTAAACAGAAATTTGTTTTTGTCTTGCATGCCGCGCAGTAAGTCAACAGCATATCAAATTGTTGTTGTTTGCATTTATAAAATTTCTACGCAGTTTGTAACTCGAAATTTTGTTGTTCTACCATAAGTTTTCATAGCAAGCCACGCAGTTCGTAAACAACATACCCAGCAGTTCACTTTATTTCTTAATAACTTTCTTTTAAAACTTAAGCAAAACACATCCGTAACAATATTAAATATATTAAGTACTATGAAAATAATCTTTAAATTATCTCCAAATGCGTCAAGTCAAATATGTAAAAATAATACTATAGAGTGTTTTCGTATTTATAGGTTTATGCCGTTTATATTAAACATTTTGTTGTATTGAGTTCTTTTATTGCAAAATAATAACACAGCACTTTAGAGTTTTAAATTATATTAAACGACTTATTTACTTTCAATACACATGAAATAAACACGATGGCAACTTTGTTGTTTTTTAGGTCACTGATGATGCTTTTGTTATGTGTTAGTTGTTTTTGTTTTCTTTGTAAATCACACAATAGATCATTTCGTTTAGTTTTTTTTTTGTACTGATAATTATTTTCTTTTCAAACTAACAAAATATTTTTGTAACAATATTTTTTTTTTTGTGGAAAAAGTTTGATGTTTATATTTACGTTTAATAAACTCATCATTTTAAAGCATCTGATAACAAGTTCTGTTATTTGTGTTTTTTATGAAAACTTGGGGTTTTTGTTATAAATTTTTTATGGTTTTATCCCTTTTTGCTGCTGTTTTCTAAAAGCATGTACATGTTAATTGTGCTTTCCACATAAAATTGTTGGAATTAATTTTTTAAATATTTTATGTATTTTCATGCTGCTTTTGTTAAGTTTTATTTGCCCAATTGTTGTGTGGTAATTTAGATTTATTTTATTTCTACGTGCAACATGTATTTCTATTTCTCTTTATTCTTTTTGAGAGAAAAATGTTAAAAAACTTATTAATATTTTTTGAAAATTTTTCGTAACCACTAAAACAGACTTCTTTTTCCCCTTCAAGAAATTATATTAAAAAAATTAGATTAAATTCCAGGATTTTATAGCAATAACAAAAGTTACCTTAAAAAGCCACATAGAAAAGTCAAGAAAACAAAGAATATGGTTTTGACTTAAGAGTCTTTTTTATTTCTTATAAAATACAAGCGTAAAACCTGAGCATAATTCTTTAAACATTTGGTTTTTACGAAGTCAAATATGAAATAAATATTAAGCTGCCGCTTAATTTTATGTCGATAAAACCATATCCCAAGCCATACATTAATTATAGCGCGATTTTTAACAAGAAGTTTATTTGTCAATTTTGGCAACATCAACAACATGATAGTTTTGACATTTAATTTTTTGACATATTCGTAGTAGATGCATTGGCAAATGTTACAATGAATTGAATTTCGCACGAAAATCGCTTTAAAATAATTAAAATCCACTATAAAAATGGTGGTTCTGTTAAAGTTATATTTCGTAAAATTCGCGATATATTCCGACAACATAATCGTCTTTTTGAGACCGTGTTCGACTGGCTCATTCAATTGAAAATATCGCAACAGTGAGCCACAGTGTTGAAGCAGATCCAAATTTGTCAATTCCCCGACGTTCTCTGGGGCTATCCAAAACCATCACATGGTGAATTTTGCGTAAAGCCTTACAAGGTTCAACTGGTACAGAAATTGAAGCAGACCGACTGTTTACATCGCCGTAGATTCGATCAATTGGTTAAGGAACAACCGGATGGTTTTCTGAAGAAATCATTTTTCAGACGATGTCTATTTTCAGTTGGCAAGGTATGTCAACAAACAAAATAGCCACATTTGGGCTTCTGAAAATCCTATAACGATTATTGTGAAGCCTCTGCATCCTTAACGTGTCATTGTGTCGTTTTTTTTTTTGTTTTTTTTTTTAAGATAAGGAACATAAAATTTTTTCTCAAAAAGTTCCTAAAATCCCGCAAACAAAACGCCAAAATCAACATCATTTATGTGAGACCAAGAAGCTCCTAGATTATCCATATAATAATATGAATTCAAATCTGACACCTTCGTCAAATATCTTACTTTCAGTTTCAATTCCGAAATACAATATGATGGCTTTTATTAAAATCCTGAATCTATCCCCAATTAAACAACAATATTTGGAATGTGTTATGATAAAAATAAAACCTAATTTATTTCGATATATATTTTTCCTTAAGAAATTCTTAAAGTTGTTATCCGAACTTTTTAAAACATTCATAGTTTGCAATTCATATCATAAGGATGTAATTTGCCATTAAGATATTCATACGTTTATTGTACATTTCCTTACGCTAACTCCAATTACTTAAGTTTTATTTATCACAGCGCAATGATTTCAATTAACGTTTATTTTGATAAACAATCGTCATTATTATTTTTCCTTCGATTGAGACATGACTAATATTATTTTGTTATTGAGTTCGAACTTTCTACATCTTCATAATAAGCAGCTGACCGACGGCAATCGAGAAATTATCCAACATTTCAGGAGCACCATTTTAACCATATTAACTGATGGCATACTATTTGTAAAAAAAAACTCTACATATTTAAACAGCAAGAACGCTACAAGCTAATGCTATCCATTAGAAAGTTTTTAAAATAATTAACGTTTAATAAAGTGTTAGATTTCTAAATAAAATAAAATAAAATCACGAGTTCAAATCCCAACGGCGCATGACTAAGAAAAAAATCTATTGTTTTGAGTAGCCTCCATTAATGAGCTCTTTCCAATTAATTAATTAATAATTAAGTCCCCACACAAGAGCCTTAAGTAAGTTGGGTAGCTCTTGTGTGTAAATTGTTTTATTTAGCCCACATAATCATAGTTAACAACAGAAAGAGAAATCAAACTTTATCACGAAACCTTTTAATAAGATGATTGAATTTCTGTGTGATAAATTATCAAATTTTGGATGAAATTTCGCCGAAATCAAAAAAAAAAAAAAATAACAACATAACAGTGTATGATAGTAGCTACAGACTTGGTCAAAGGTATGTTCTCAAAAAAAAATTACAAATCATCAAAACAAATACAAAGTTTGTCACTTTAGATGGCTGCATTGCACCAGTAACGACAGAGACAACCAAAAATAATCCAGTGATGTTAAATCATACAATCTGGCTGGCCATTTAACTGCTGATTGTCGTGAAATTTTGCGATCAGGAAATTTGTTTTGCAATAAATTGATCGTTTCATGGCACCGTCCTGTTGAAACCACATGTCAGTGATATCCACGTCGTCAATAACAGGCCAAAATTGAGTTGTTAGCATCTCGTATCTCTATTGACCGTTACCGCATTTCCAGCCTCATCTTCGAAAAAAAAACGCCCAATCACCCCTCCGAACCACGTAGCACACCATACAGTGACACGTTGAACAGGCAAAGGCTTCTCAATAATTGCTTTGGCTTCGTCTGAAAAACTGATTTTTTCATAAAAACCAATCGGCTATTCCTGAATGAATTGAGCGAATCTAAGGCGATGTGAGCGATCGGTAAGGCTTCAAAGCCCAATCCATACGCAAAATTCGGCATGTGGTGGTTTTGGATAACCCCAGTTGTTGAGAACGTCGAGAAATTGATAAATTTGAATCTGCTTCATCACTGTGGCTCACGGTGCGATGTTTTCAGTTAAGCGACCCAGTTGAACACGTATTGATGTCACACATTTTGTATCGAGTCTATCGACTCAAATTTAATGACCTAATTCTTAATAGCGGTCTCAGAAGGACACGAATAATTATGAAATGTTACTTCAACCGAACCACTATTTTCACAGTGAATTTTAATTGTTTTAATGCGATTTTCGTGCAAAAATGAACTATATTATATGCATCTACTACGACTACGTCAAAAAACTAAATGTCAAAACTATGATGTTGTTGGTATTGCTACAATTAAAAAACAAACTTCTTGTTAAAAAATCCAATAAATGGCGAAATTTTGATATTATTAGCGCACTCGTTCTAAAAAATTTGTTTTTTTTCATGCTGCCTTTATTATTCCTTTTCTATCGCCCTTTATTTGATTAGTTATGAAGAAATATTTCCTGAAACTGATTGTTCTTTTATTAGGATTATTTATCATTTTGTTTACCTTCTTTGTCAAATTGATGTTGCTGATTTCCGATATCTTCCCCCCCCCCCAGCATACGGCTGCTTGTTTGTGTTAATATGAGAATATTTGTAAAGTTTACATATCGCCTGCTATTTTCAAACGATTATCCTTGCTGTCGTCATCGTCGTAGTTGGTATTTTTTCTTTTCTATTATTTTATTTTCTTTGCTTTTTGTTTTATTTCTGTTGCTCCTTTATATAAACAACAACCACATAATGTACATCAATTTATCTGTATAATTTTATACTGTGGCAATATTTACTATAGCAACTATAAAAGTTCTTAGAGTAGAAAAGAAAAGAGTATCTTGATAAAAGTATTTCCTACTGATATTTCCTACATCATATACTCGTATATGGGCCATAAAACACATATGTACAATAGACAAGTTAATAGTCCCATATTGATTGTACGTGTACAACTGCGTGAAAAGAATTTATTTGTTCCTTCTGCACACATCATACGGATGATGAAGGTTTTAAATTGACATTTATAACAACATCTTGTTTAATGCTGGTACTACACACTTTATTTGCCATAAGAACACAAGGATATTAAGCCAGTATGGAATACGGTGATTACAAACAGTTTTAGTAAATTGTTTAATACTTTTATTTTTATTCGACCTTTTTTTTAAATTTTATTAAATATGAAATAATCTTTTAACGGTCTTATTAAATAGTTTAACGATTTTATTTTTTTCAATATTTCGCTTTCCTTTGGAAAGCTTCTTCAGGAAAAAATTTTTTTTTTTTTTTTCCTGAAGAAGCTTTCCAAAGGAAAGCGAAATATTGAAAAAAATAAAATCGTTAAACTATTTAATAAGACCGTTAAAAGATTATTTCATATTTAAGTAAATTGTTTAAAAAATGTTTTATAATTTAAAACAACTTTTCAATCATTAATTTTTTTTGTTCGCATTTGCAAATTAAACTTAATTTTGTTTAATGTACGAAATTAAATCGTAACTTAAAAATCGCTAAATTGCATGAACTTACAAATTATAATAATACTGCGTAGGGATTTACTTAAAACACAACAAGTGTACTAAGAACATAAAGGTTAAGATTATTTCAATCTCTCCTATCCCAGAGCCGGCTTCCAGTATAGCTAATCTTAGTTAGACTACAAAATCTCCTATCCCGGAGTCGGCTTTCAGTATAGCTAATGCAGCAACAAGCAAAAGCAGTACAGAAAATGTATAATAATATTATTGTTATTGAAACCATAATAATGTTAAAAGTATAAGCATATTATTATAATAACGTGATCATAGCTATAAGCATTTATGATATTTTTTGGCTTACCTTTTGATTTTGTTTTGAAATTTTTATTCATTTACAATATTCGTTTACATATTGTTTATTTGTTATTATTATCAGTCCACGCTTAACCAGACTATAGTCCTCCTTGCAAATTTAGATATCAATAATTGTTTGAGATGAACTTATATAAGTGACGCCTTAAATAATAACTTTTCAGTGTCAAATTATAATGAATATAATTGAAAGTTACCTAAGGGATAGAGAGTACTCAGCAGTGAATCGAAGAGAAAGCACCTAAGTTCGGGAGCGGCTTAAGGCTACATACTGGTATCAGACCTTTGAAATGCCAGCTGTGATGGAATTAAGGTTTTAAATGCTAGCAAAACCTTATTTTGTGGGATACGTAGATGTGGGATAAGATCTGACAAGAACCAAAGCATAGTTTAGCTCTCATACTCTACAACTGGCAGTAGAGAGAACATTACTTTAATTGCTGACGAGACGACATATCCCCTTTCAGATTAAGCTGGAGATAAGCGATAAAAGAATTCCAACCCTAAGTGCCATAAAATACCCGCTACCAAGGCTTAAAATGAGAGTAGCGTTTGTAGCATAAATCCAACATGCAGCTAGCAACACTGGGCAGGTAAGTGCTGAATAAGAGCAGGCTACTAATAATTTTCTTCTTTATGGAAGCGAAGTTTTTGCAGGTGCACTAAAGGATAAAAGAATTTAGGGTTTACCATTTGGACGGCAAAGTGCCCCAGTTCACATCACATCATCGTAGCGTAAAGTATCCGCATATATTGCATTGAAAAAAGTAGGCATGATTCCGTTAAACTTACCTCGCTGACGAATGAAAGAGAATCTAGTTGGCGTAATCAACAGTTTATCTTGTAATATCAGAGCGACTGGTGTAGTACGGAGGCAGCAAGAAGGATAATATCAAGTATTGCGAAGTGACTAAAATGACCTCACGGTGAGCTTAACTTTTACCTAACCCAAATGTTTACGAGACGAGGCTACTTCAGACAGTACTTTTTCAGGATGGCCAAATGTAACATACAGGCAATATAGGGATACGAGGTACTGGAAGCTAAAGAGGAAGAATTAACAACCATTAGTTGAGAGGTATAAAAATAATCTATACCCAAAATATATGTGGTAATGTTTTATTAAGTAAACAGCTTTTGGTTTAGATACAAAACCACCATATTGATTCGTCAAATCGTTAAATTTTCACCACGAAACATGTTGCCACAATTTATGCTTTATTCATTTAACTCTTACACTTTTCCTTGAAATAGTATATTTATTTACTAAAATGCGCGACTCTTACAATAAAGAGCGATTTGGTACTACCCAGTTAATGCCGCTTTAATTATTATATTCTTTTGAGTACATAACCGGCTGATCGTCCACCACGTGATATTTTCGAACAAATTTTGTCGTTAAATTTGAGTCGACAAAACGTGCGAACACCAACAAGTGTTCGACCGGGTCGCTCAACTAAAAACATCGCAACCGTAAGCCATAATGTTGAATCAGATCCAAAATTGTAAATTCCTCGACGTTCTCAACGATTGGGATTATCAAAAACGTCCACAAGGCGAATTGTCCGTAAAGCTTAGTATGTACTCTGTTCTAATTTGCAAAAAATGTTAAGCAACATTTGATATTTCGTTTAAAAATTTTGACAATATGTTGCCAGCAACATTTTTTATTAATGTTGCGCAAAAATATTTATATATTTGAAATTTTAATTTTTGTATGTATGAATGTATGAAGAAAATTATTTTATTTGTTTTGTCATATGTTTTTATAATTTTTTTTCTTTTCAAATTGTTATAATTTTTTGTTTTTGTAAAATATAAAAAATAATTTCCTGAAGAAGCTTTCCGCAGGAAAGCGAAATATTGAAAAAGTTAAGTCGTTAAAATTTAATTCAAAAGACCGTTTAAAAGGAATTAATATAATTATATATAATTGAGGAAAGGCGCGTTGACATTATTTTGGTTTTGTTGTCTTGTCATATCCACCAACGTTGTCATCACATCTGCCACCTTTGAGGCACCTGCTCACATTTCATTTCGATATACGTTTTTCGATGAAACTGTTGTGTTTTTCTAAAACAAAATAAAAATCTGTAAAACTCTAATTAAAGTTACGTTTTAAATTAGAATAATAAAAACTTAGTGTCTACTTATATATAAATAAGTTGTTTTTTTTCTCCGCTGGCGTAATAGACAGCATCTCAGGATCAGATAAAATATCTTGCGTGGGCTGCCGATCTGGCGTGCTTAAAAGCTGTGAGCAGCTGGTTCTACAATCAAAATTTACATCACTTACGAAAGTTACAATAAGCAACAATAAGTTAGACTAATACAACTTACGTTCTCAATTTCGACGTCTCAGTGAAGTCCTCAGAAAACTCCCAGGGATCCTGAGATTCGTCTGAAGAAAACTGCAAGTCGCATCCACTACCAGATTTTTGATGCTTTTCGTTTTTGTTTGTAATACCGTTTGCTTTTCAAAATACTCCTCCAGTTTTGCTTACATGCTTCATCTAATAATAATAAAAAAATATCATACATATGTATGCATATACATACATATGTACATATATTTCAACCCTTACCAGGTGTTCCAATCTCTTTAGCAATATCTATCCATGATGATTTCGCGGCACTGCGGTTAGAATATATCATTTGGGACTTATTCCAAATAACTTTTCTTTTTTTTTACTGCAGATACACTTTTCTGCGTCACTAAATTTTATTTTTTCTTTTTCACTTCTAATAAATTTACGCTTTTCTCCATAATTTTACTTTTTGGCAAAACAAATTTAAAATTAAAAATATAGCTGTTGGTCCCAATTCCGTGCGAAAAAAGTGTTGCTCATATTGTTTCGTAGTTGAAAAAAAATGTTGCCTAAAACGTTTTTCATTTAGAAAAACATGCTGCCAGAAATATTTCGTGACTTTTTCAAAAATTAACAGAGTACTAGTTTAGCAACATTATTTCTTAGAAAATAAACTGAACATTTTGCACGAAATTATGAACAGAGTATCAGGCTTAAGGTTCAACTTGTGTAGGAATTGAAGCCGACGGACCATTCACATCGCCGTAGATTCGCTCAATTTATTTAGGAACAACCGGCTTGTTTTTCTGCAAAAATGATTTTTTCAGAAGAAGCCCATTTTTACTTGTCAGCGTATGTCAACAAGCAAAATTGCCGCCTGTGAATTTCTGATAATCCTAGAGCGGTTATTGAGCAGCCTTTGCATGCTCAACGTATAACTGTATGGTGCGCTATGTAGTTTAGAGGCATGATTGAGCCGTATTCTTTTTTGATGCTGGAAATGCGATCGCTATCGGGAGATGCTAACAACTCAATTTTGGTCTTTTATTGATGGATATCACTGGCATATGGTTTCAATAGGACGGTGCAACATGTCACACATCCAATGAAACGATCACATAATTTCACGACAATCAACAGTTCAGCGGCCAACCAGATCGTCTGATTTAACACCACTGGATCATTTTTTGTAGGACTATGTTATGGACAGAGTCTATACGGAGCGAATCGAATCGATTTCAGCCTTAAAACTCAAAATCCGTGATGTGATTAACGAAATAGGATCACTATTTTGCCAAAAAGTGTTTAAAAACTTGGATGAAAGAATTGACATCCATCAGCATGGTCGTGGTGGATATTTGCCTGATAGCATTTTTCATTCATAATTGCCGAACTTTTCTCTTCGTATTATAATAAAAATTTAAATTATCTTTATCTAAATTTTTTCTTTCTATTTTGTTTTTGAAAACAAACTTCTTGTTGACAGCAAGGTGCCCCTGTAGGCTAGTAGGTAGTGTACTAGCTTGTAAATATGGGGGTTGTGGGTTCGATGCCCAACGAAGACCTTGGTTTTTTTCACTGCAAAAGATAAAAATTGATTGTCGGTGGAGCTGCTCAGCGATGAAGGCATAGTCACTGGTCGCTGTTGCTGTCTTTATACGGCAGATAATTTCCGACTATCCTTCTACTTTCACCACCTATTTCATCTCTTCTCTATCCCTTTCCTAAAGAAGGTAGCACGGTACTTGACTAAATAGGCATTGTTGCCGGAAGTGCTACTTCTCTTAAAAAAAAAAAAAAAAACACGATTTATAATACATTCAAATAGCTTTTATTCCGCCTATTACACCTTATTGATCAGTACCTATCTATATTGAGTATTGGGCCTTCAACACAGACGTCTTAATTTAAAATATTATTATAACACCCCGTGTCCCCTTTTTCTCTCATCAAGGTCCCTTCTGGGGAAAAAAATATATTCTCTTTAGCCACGAATTTCTTTAAATTCGGGCCAGCCATAACTTTGTTAAAATCAGCTCAGTTGCATTAAATGCCAAATTCCACGTTTATCCTCTCGCGGATGATGAATATCAACCTGTGCTTCATAATCAATTCAGGGATTCAGCCATGATTGGCCCATCAATAAACGGACAAATTAACAAAATAATGTAATGTATTTAAAGGTGTAAAGGCAGGATCGCCATGTAATGGATATGATGTGTAATGAGTGATGGCAGGTTCGCCTTGTGATATCTTCAATGAAATGACGACATGTGTACACTACAATAATAATAATGGATAAATATATAGGATAAGATATTTTAGGATCATAAATACTATAATATTTCCGAATGATTAAACACATTTTTGTGATTAGAATTTTGGGAACCTTTTTTGGCGCAGTACTAACAAGAATTAAGGACTTTTGTTGAAACTAAATTTAGCACTTTTATTGAAACTTTCCGTAGTTGCGTAAGATTAAATTTCTTTAATTTGGCATTTATTCGAAAAACATTGAATTTTAGAAGATTTAACACAATTGATCCTTTTTTTGCTCAGTTTATTCTTAAAATGTTTGCCAATTCAGGTCTTGGAAAATTACGTCACTGTATTCACAATAGCATTAAATTGAGTAAATAACAATGAACAACCCTTACCCTCAAAGACGTGATGGAAATAGTGTAAATAATGGTAATTTTATTTTCCTTTAAACGTCTTTTATTTATTTATTTATTTGGCAAAGTAAGCCAAATTCAAGACAGCAGAGAAATACAAAAGAAAATAAAAAATCACGTTCAATATTTTAAAATTTAGAAAAGGAAAATGCAATTATATTTACAGTGTCAACTGAAAAGTTTTCACGTGTTATAATAGAGAAACACTTTAAATTTTGTTAACCACTGTTATTGATTTGTGATAAGTTCAAGTGTTTACACGCACGACTGCCAATAGCACCAATAGTTGAATGACAATTAGCTGTATTAAGTTCTATTGAAATATGAGCACACTGTAGCTAATACGAAGAAAAATGTGATTCAAATTTTTATGATAACAAACAGGAAAACTGAAAAAAATTAAAATATAAATTACTTCTATGAAGTAATATTATTGCAACTGGACACTTTCACTATACTGAGTCATTGGTAAAACAAATGATTAACCGTTTGCCTTCGGGGGCTCAACATTGGATTTTTGTTCTTATAACATCCATTAGTTGTATCCGTAACCTTAAGTCTGATGTCTCGTATTGCAAGTAAAGTCATGGTGAAAGAAATAACCTGCTACAATCTATACCACTATCAGCTCTATAGCACACACTTCTTTCTGGTTTCACTTTCACTCTGGCAATGTTGAGGCAATCGCGTAAAACTCAGGCCGTTGTTAGTAGCGCGCACTATGACACAGCCTTACAGACAACTCACAAAGGAATTATAAGAATATAAATATTTATTCAAGGTCTAGAGCTACTTAGAAGCGGGAAGCAATTTGTAATTTTATTCTGAATACACACAGCACACAGTAAAACAGTTGAAGGCAAATATCTCTCTATCATAGATTAATATTTCTTTCCAAAAAAAAAATTCTTAATAAGTTAAAGTAACAATACGTTTACGAGTGGATAAAGATGCATCAGCCGAATAAAAACCAAGACCATTGCATCCTTTCTTTAAGAATAAAAACGTGTTAATCAATGTTAATCAAGCATAGAAGGTCTTTTAAACTGAATCTGGATAAGCAAAACTCTCAAATAACTATTTTATCTATTTTTTTCCCCAACACAATCCTCAGACGGTCTTAATATATAATTTAATTTTGTTTGCTTTTCATTCCCTTATCTTCATTTTTGTTATATTCAGTTGAAACCATGAGATACTAGAAACAATGCTTTTCTCACCAACCTTTTAGCCAGTTTACTTGGCTTTGTAATAAACAACAACAGTGTAACATTTCGTGCTCTTTACAAGTCCATTGAATACATGACAAATTCTTGAAATAACATTTAATGCCGCCTTTCCAGAATATTAAATAAGGCTGACTTTAGGTATTTGGGATTTTGTCTGCTTTTTTATATTTTTTTAAATTGTTAAGGGAATATTTGACTTGAGAGGAAAATTCAAAATTTGTTGTTGAAATTTGTTCTTTACTTCTTCCTTTCACGTTCATGTATCTACATTGTCAATCAATTAATATCCTGACAAGAGGTTGAAGTAAATAACAGGTTTGCAAACATGTTTCTTTATCCTGTTTTGACTATCCTGCTTAATAAAAGATATTTTACTTAACCCATTTTTGCCTGTTAAGAACATAAGAAAATTTAAAGTCAGTTTTAGTTTAAAAAAAATCCAACAGCTCTCTTGAAACTTAAAGAAATAACGGCATGAATAGTGTCAGCATTGTTAAATTAATGTCGCAAATTTAAGGACTAAAAAACTGTAATTTTTGAATATTAAAAGCTGCCTCACTGCAAGCAACCAATGCAAAGCTGTTCAAAATTCAAGTGTAGGGGATAGTTTTTTTGCTATAACAACCAGTAAACAATTAAAAAAATGTTTCAACTGAGCTAGCTAATTTAATAAACTTTTTTAAAATTTATTAAATTTTTTTCTTAATTTTTGAGGCTTTTCAAGTCTGAAAATGGGATGAATATATTTTTGAATAAATAAAACTACAAATCCCAGCTAAACTTTCACAGCATACCGTAAGATCAATCATCATCAGAGTATTGACTATAAAAAACTAATCACTCTCTCTATCTCTGTAACTGTTATGTTTCTCCCACCCTCCGCCACCTACCGGGAGCACACAATCTTGATGGATCTCTTTCCCATCTTGACATTTGCCTTCGGCGTAAAAGGTGGCATCAGTCGCCTGGACTAGCAAAAGCTCTAAACAGGAAGAGACATAGGACTATCGGAGTCCGACCACTACGGAAACCAGTTGCTACAACCATGGTCTGGTTATTGATGAAGTCCCTCTAGGAGCACTATGGTGGCTGTGGCTTAATCGGGCTTTGAAGAAAATTTCAAAGCGATGTTAGCAAAAAAAAATTAGCAGCCAAAGTTTTAGCTTGCATCTCCAACTCTTCAGCAAGGAGTAGGGGCACGGCCGTGCTACTGTGCACTCCAAAATTATTACTTAGGCATACATATATGCACCTAGTGTGTATGCGTCTTAAAGCGTGGGTGGACGTTTTTTCTAACATTCAGAGGTAAGACCACCGTCAGATTAAGGACTTGCGGTCAGATGCTGATGTTAATCCTATTACGTTCTGTTCGGTAGCAGTTGTGTGTAGGTAATCTGTTGTATAAACAAGAAGGAAATCGTCAGAGCAGCCGATCATTCAAACTTAGCTCCAAATTACAATCTCTTTTTTCTTTGTTTTGAAGCAGCACTAGAAAATCAGGTTATGGGGAGGAGAAAAGAGGGAGTAGGTTTGTGGACAATCAATTTGAACTTTTCTACATTGAAAGTGACAGTAAAGACCTCCGGAGAGAGTTAATTCCACATAGGGACTGTTCTACTAAAAAACTAATTTTCCCTGTAATGCGTAGTGCGATTCACTGGCCAACCAACCACAAATGGATGTGCTCTCATCGAAAATTAAGTTAAACGCAAAAACGTGCGAGTTTCGGGAACCAGTTCCGTAATTTCGTTTGAGCACTTACCATTATAGTAACGATAAAACCGTGAAATACAACCCACATTGTGTCGATGCTCCAAAGAATCAATAGAGTTAGATGCTCTACTGTCGCCTCTCCTGTACGCGGTCGAGCAACTCCAAAATAAACTTTGGAGCGCCGGCTCTTACATAAAAGTTGTACTCCATTCTTAGACGGATATGGGTGGTTGGAGATATGAGGCATATGGAAGATTGGATGAAGTGAAGTATTTCTTACACCGTTTTCGAAAGCCGGGGCACTTGAAAGCTTCTTTAGAAACCTGAAAAATGTTTTTAGTTCATTAAACATTACAATGAATTTTCATTCCAAGAACATCAAGAGCTTCCGATTCGCAATACTTATATCACCCATAGTAACAGATACAGCACCATTACCGAACATTACGTCTTACGGGCATTAAAATACACTCTATTCGCACGAACTCATTTCGAGATCGTTGCGAGATCGTGATTGGGCATATCATTAATGTTCCGCCTTTTGAAAGCCACCTCTAACTGGTTCGGTCTATTTTATAAAGACTTGTTCGGTCTCTAATAAGTTCTCTTGAAATAGTGGTCGAATGAGGGTTAAAAAGTCAATGTGCTTATACAAAGTTTCTCTTGAGTGCTACTTAACCAGGAACATAATTAAATAAAAAATAACAACAGATAGTAATAATCTATTGCCAGTAATTTTTTTTTTTCGTACAGGTGAAACTAAAATCTTATTTCAATAAATTTCTTATTAAAGTTATTTTAGTACATAAAAACATTTTTATTCAGTTTCTTTAAAGTTTTGCAAGTTTAATTTATTTATTTATTTACGATTAATTATCAAAATTAAATAAATTAAATATTTAGGACAGACTTTAAGCTTTAATTTTTTACAACTCTAAATTTTTTACTTTTTTAGTATAGAAATGAATAATTCGATAAAAATTTATTATTTTTAGTTTATAAAAGAAGTGAATACTTCTAATTTCTAGGTTTTGAAAACAGTGCCAGCTGTCGGATCGAAAAGTTTCATGAAATTAGAGTGAGAACAAAGTTACTGAGAATAATAAACGAATACAAATATTAAGTGGAGATTTTTTACATAATGTGTTCACTTTTTCTCCTATTCTCTCTTTGCAACTACCAAGTCTTGAAGGAAGACTCAATTATACTTTAAAGCACACTCATTTTGTTAATTTCGCTTTAAGGCCCAACTATAATATGCATAAGCTGGGTTAAGCTAATGGCAAAAATTTAACGAAAAGTCTGTAAAATGCTTAAGTAAATCATTGAAGACTTTTAGGTGGCTATAATGTACTTTAATGAATATAGAAATTATTATAAAAAAAATAATTTCTTTCTAAATAAATTAAATTTATTAACAAAAATAGTTTAATAATCATATTTTATATACTTAATACTTAATAGTTTTAAGAAAATTACGAAAGAAAAATTATACATATTTCGCTGTTTATATAATTTGATCCAAAAGTACTAAAAACTGCAACTGTGTGCATCATTGAATTTATAAACAATAAAAAAATTTAATTTTGTTGCAAATTGTGTTGAAAGAATGGAAAAAAAATCATAATGTTTAAAGGCCCAAGGTTGAGTCTAGTTCTTCAATATTATCACGAGTACTACAAAATAAAGATGCACATTGTAAAAAAGAAAAAAAAATATTCAATACGAATATTGGGTGTCATAGAGCTTTTTAAAAACTTCATAGGCTGCATTAGTGCTCATTCGTCCATATTCCATTGCCTGATGGAGCTTTCATCCTCTTCATTTCCTTGCAGAAACGTTCCTGTAGTAACTTCCATCTGTGCTTGCACTCCGCGACTTTATATAATTCATACAGTATAAAAATAAAAAACGCAAAGAAAATTCTTCAAGGTATTACTTACCACTTTTACTGCATTTTTTTGCCACTTCTTTTTATGCTCGTTCCTTTGAATTGCCATTATAATAATATTTCTTTGTACGTTTTCTATTAAATTCAGATAAAATATTTTTTCGCTTTTGTCCTCTATTGGAATTGGTTTAATAATATATCTACAATACAATGCAAAATCAGCTGTTTCCGTACGAAATGTGCGATCAGCAAATGACATTTGACGAAACTTGACGAAAAGTTTTGTTAAGTACATTATTTTTTGCCACTTAGCCTTTTCACTTAAAAAAAAAAGAAAATATTTTTTTAAAATCGATTGAGCTGAATAGTGTTTCCATTTTTTCTCGCCTTTGAATAACTCATTCGAATTCATATTTGTTCCATATTCCTACTGCCGATGGGAGTTGAACTTATGATGTTTGATTTTTAATAAGCTTTACCATGATTTTTTAGCAGATGATAGCTAACTTTCTAAAAAAGAACAATGATTTTTAATAGAGGTGCCACCCACCATTACGCTTTTATTCCATAATGGCTACCAGTAAATCTATAGCCAAATATTTTACAGAAAATTAAATTTACATATATATAATTTATATAGGTGCCCCTTTAGGCTAGTAGGTAGTGTACTAGCTTGTCAATCTGGGTGTTGTGGGTTTCATTCCCAACGAAGACCTTGGTTTCTTTTTTCACTACAAAAATAAAAATTGACTGTCGGTGGGGCTGCTCAGCGATGAAGGCATAGTCACTGGTCGCTGTGCTGTCTTATACGGCAGTTAATTTCCGACTATCCTTCTACTTTCACCACCTGTTTCATCTATTCTCTATCCCTTTCCTAAAGAATGTAGCATGGTACTTGACTAAATAGGCATTGCCTGAAGTGCTACTTCTCTTTAAAAAATTAAATATAAAAAAAAATGAAAAACCCAAATAATAAAAATTCCCTTAACTAAAAGTTCAATTAACTAAAACTAAAATAGTCTATGAATTTTTAGAATCTGTAAATATAATAACGCATTTTGATAAAAAATCAAAATTTAATATTCACAGAAAATTTTTAAAAAGGCGTCATCAAATTTTTTTGATTTACTTTTTCAAATTTCATAGAATATTTTAATTTTAATTAATTTAACGTTATTTGGTACACAAGTTGTTTGGATTTGGTCTGCCAGTAAATGAAATACTGTTGTCATACATTCCGGTGAAAGTTGTCGTAACTGGCTCTTTGTTTGGTTCGCTTGACGAGCGCTTTCGATGCGATGACATCATTATCAAGTCGCATTTCAGATAGTACCGGAAAACTGGTATTAGATGTGTTAGTATAGAGGTGTTAGTATTAAGGTGGTATCTATTTATATATAGGTAAATTGCTTGTTAGCCAATATTTTGTGCAGAGTTAATTTAATATTTTCGTAATTGAGGTGTGTGTGTATATATTTGTCTGAGGATATTTTTCGCTTATTGAAGTGCATAAGTAGTTTCAGTTATGTGAAAATTGTGTCTTAGGTTTACTTGTTCGTTTATAATGTCACTGTTAAAAATGTTTGCTTCTGTCGACGTCCTGAGATTATGTCTCAGAGTATTGCAGGTTTTAAATGCTGTGAGTAAACAGTCTTTGTATAAAAAGTTTAGTTAATCTATATATTTCTGGTCCTGTGTAAGTAAAAGTGTGCCTTTGTCCTCTTTATTCCTGTTTTTATTGTCTAAGCCGTTTGTCTATAGCACTGGGTTTGTAGCCGTTCTTTTTAGTTTTAGTGTAAATTGTGTGGAGTTCTTTTTTGTACTTATCTGGAGTAATTGGAATTATTTTAGGTCTGTATATCATCTGTCTAAATGCTCCTAGTTTATGCTGGATAGGATTGTTCATGGTAATGATGGTAGTATCCATATCTTAGTTGCTTTTCTATAAATTTCAAATGCAAGACAGTCATTTCCTAGTATTATTGTGCTATCAAGATCATATATATTTCTCTCTTGTTCTTTTTCCATTCTGTATGTAATATTATTATGGATTGTGTTTGAGTCTGTTAGAATTTGTTCGGCGTTGCCTTGTTCGATGATGCAATCTTATCAAACAAACAGCCAGTAACGACGGTTTTTACCGCAGGGTATGACAACAGTAGTCTGGTAATTTTAATTTTTGATTATTAATTTTTTTAGGGGAATTTTTATTTTTTTTTTATTTATTTATTTATCATTAATTGTCTACGGAAATTAACATCCTTGCAGACATTTTAATTAAAATACAATATAATTTATCTTAAATTAACACACATACAAATATACTAGCTTTACATACAACATAAAAATTTGCTTAAATTTAACATACATACAATAAAAACAAAAACTGTAAAAAAAATTGTAAAAAATATATACATATACTAGTTAGTTGTTCAGGTAAACTAGTAAGTTAGCCAATTATCACACCAAAAATGAACGAAATATTAATTGCTGTTCTACGACTCCTTAGAGTTGGTAGCTTAATAAGAGAAAGTCTAGCTGAATAGGTAGGTAAGTCCAATGGGTTAAAGTTTAAAACACGGAGGCAAAAAAGCAGGAACTGTTTTTGAACAGATTAGAGAACATCTGAGTATTTGCTATATATAGGGTCCCAAATGACGGATCCATACTCTAGAACAGGCCTGACAAGGGACATATAAAGGCTTTTGGTAACGTATGGATCATCAAACTCTTTAGCCCAACGTTTCACAAATCCAAGTACACCTCTAGCTTTGTTTGCTGTCAAATTGATATGTGCAATAAAATTGAGTTTGGAGTCAAGTAGCAATCCAAGATCTAGTATTTTGTCAACTTCCTCCAAACGATGGTCATCGATATAGTAGCATGCAGTTATCGGTTTTTTTCTAGCAAAGCACATATATTTACATTTCTTGAGATTTAGCTCCATACGATTTATTTTACACCAGTTGTGAAACGAGTTAAGGTCACCTTGGAGGCGTTGCTGGTCAGTTACTTGACAATAACTAAGAACAACTTTTACATCGTCAGCATACATCAAAATATTGGATGATTGAATGACATCAGGCAAGTCATTAATAAATAGCAAAAAAAGAAGCGGCCCAAAGTGGCTTCCCTGTGGTACTCCAGATAGAACCTTTATGCATCTAGAGGAAGAGTTATTAAAACGGACCATTTGTTTCCTATTTGTTAGTTAAGAGTAAATCCATTTAACAGTTAAATCGGCAAAACCTATTAATTCCAATTTTTTCTTTAGGAGGATATGATTTATTTTATCAAATGCCTTGCTGAAATCAGTATATATAACGTCAGTTTGTTGTTTTTTTTAAAATCCACGATGTATAATTGTTGAAAAGTGTAAGAGATTTGCTATGCTAGAGCATCCCTTCCGAAATCCATGTTGATTATTGGTTATCAAACTTGATGTATGAAAGCATAAATGTTCAGTGATAATTTTTTCAAATAACTTGGGTATAGTACTTAATTTTGCAATACCACGGTAATTTGAAATATCAGACCTGTTACCTGATTTAAAAAAAGGAATAATATAAGAATCTTTCTTTTTACATTTTTATATTTTTCGACAAAGTCCGAATTTTTCCTGAGACTTAGGTCTGTTGGTCAATTCAAATTTTAAACTATTTAAAGACCAAATTTTTCAATTAAATCTTGAAGAAATATCTTAAATAAAGTTAAATAATGACTTTAAATACATTAATAAATTAAAAATGTAAAAAAATACTTGCTATGATATTGTCATGTAAAATATTGCTTTCCACCACTACACAGCAGCCTCTACCATATTTTCTAAAACCAGACTGTTAATAAACAAATCAAAGAGTAAAATATTTGAACGCCTCATAAAACAAAGATCTAATTGTCCTAAAACTTTAAAAGACAATGTTTAAAAACAATAAAGTGCTCACATTTTTTAACGCAATAAACAAAGTGAATGACTGACTACTTGTAGGAATTTTTATAATTGGTCGTGATGAATTTTAAGCACCCATCTTTTAGGACTTTTAAAGCATTAAAATTGCTATATGCTGATTTAAATTAGCTTAAATTAACTTTTTCGGGGCTGCCAGATCTTTTTTTTTTTTCAAAATCACCAGAAGCCAGTTTATATTATTTTGAAAAATGTCCTTAAGGTGCTTGCTAAGAACAAGTGATGTGATTTAAATGTATCTTCCATTAGTTTCTTTTTTTTAAGAACGACTACCTTCTAGGACACGTTCAAAAAATTAAAATAAAATAAAATGAAGAATACTGTGATAGTGACGTAATTTTCACGCATATGCCATATATCACTACTGTGACTATAAATTGACACAAATTATATATTAATAGTTTTGTGTTAAATGAAGTATTACAAACTAAGAGGTATCCTAATAGTAACGCTATTTTCGCCAGACCTTATTTGAAATTTTCACAAAAAAAAACACTGAACAAGTTTAAAATAATAAAAAAATAATTAAAGGATGTGTGAGTCTGCCTCGCACTTGACGGAGTTATTTTACTTAATTATACTTTTTTATAGCTGCTAACTTACACAAATTTAATAACAAAAGAATTATCACAAAACGATGTGTTTCACCCGGTGCTAAACGCAAACCTATCGCGAAAAAATCCTTTGGGATATAATTGCAAGTTCTTCGTTATTAAATCAGATTACTTTGGTGTGAGATAGTCATATCTTTAGCACCAAGTGCCTTCCAGCAAGAATCATAATTGCTGGCAGCCGTTTCGTTCAATCATTTTGTAAGTCCCAAAATGATTGATTATCTCTGGTACTAAACAGTTTTTCTGAACGCATACTTTAAATTTTGTAAATATTTTGTTGGACTTTATACAGAAATGGTAAGGAAAAGCCAAAACATCGATTTTTATTTCGTTTACAAAATAAGAAATTATGAGATCATCCAATATTCTGAAAATGACCTTCTTACCTAAAACCCACAGAAAGGAAGTGGTATGCAGTAAAAAATAAAAAATAGTCGAAATATTTCATGGAATCAATGCATTTACATTATCTTAAAATCACAATTGCACGAGCAACTGACTGTTTATATTTGACATCTATAGAAAACCAACAGCGTTAGACACTATTATGAACATCAAATCGAAGCACCCTACCCAACATTTAGATGATACACAGACCTAAGATAAGTAGATAAGTACAACAAAGAACTCGACACAATTTACACCATAACTAAAAATAACGGCTACAAGCCCACTATTAACGACAAACTTCTTAGACAAATCAACACTAAAAACAGGAATAAAGAAAACAAAGAGATAAACGATAGAACATGATGGCATATTTTTATTTACTCAGGACCAGAAATAACCTTTTTCACACAGAAAAGTTTACATCCTAGTCTACAAAACAAGAACTTTTAATAGTGGCAGTATTAACGAACAGGTAAACACGACCTCAGACACATTTTTCGCACCACTAAAACTATTGATGTACTCTTACAAAAGAAAAACATCCCTAGACGTACACATCTACCTAACAAATAATAGAAGACTGAAACATTAAATTTGTCTGCCTCTGTAGATACGAGCCTAATAAAAGAACGCCTTAACCCAACACAATTTATACTAACAGTGCTAATACTAACTCTCCAGTACTGTCTAAAAACGCGGTATAAAAATGGTGTCATCGCATCGAGAGCCCTTGCCGATCATACCGAGCAAACAGCCAGTAACGGCAGTTTCTGTCGAAGGGAAAGACAACAGTACCATAAAATTGTGATAATTATGAGTGGAAAAATAACTTATTTTAAAACACATTTAAAAAATAATAAAAAAGACACATCGAAAGCGCTAGCCGTTCATACCGAACAAACAGCCAGCAAAGACGGAATGGAATGACAATAGTATTTCATTTATTTGCGGAACAAATCCCAACAACTTAATTACCCATTATGTACAATGTTTGTTAATTTTGGACGATCTATTTTTAATATCAATTAAAAGTTCAAATGCAAAAAACAATTTATCCTTTTCTATTGCATAAGTAAATCCCAGAATTCTCTTAAAATTAAACGAAAATCCCAAAATTCTAATATTTATAATTTGACCCATAATGATCATATTTGGTTCAGGGTTTTATATAGATTTAATGCAATACAAAAATGTGTCTTGAAATTTTTTTATAAAAAACTAAAAAAAAAATTGCTCTGCGGCAACACTATTTCTAAAACAATATAATTCAAAATTATCTGAATATAAAAATGGATTTTAGAACACTGTGAACAGAATCTTAATATACATGTTAAGGAAAATACTTCCATGGGCAAAATTTTATTAATGGTATTTTTTGAACCAAAAATAAATTATGAAAATAAATTTTATTTAAAGACGCCATGATTGTTCTGTATATAAATTATTAATTATTTTAGAATTTAAAATGTCCTAAACAGTGTACATATTGTTGGATATATTAGGCTTATTGTAGACCATATTGATATTAGAAATGCAATAATTATTCTTAATATATTTTATTATTGCCCCACTGTACAGAATATTGAATAAATAAATAAAGAGAACAAATTTATAAAGCTGAAACGATTACTTTTAAATGTTACAAGTGAATTGACTAAATGAATATATTTTTATCTTTCATCTACTAAAAGGTCAGCTTTTAAATAGCAAAGATAAATTTTATGGGTTTTTAACAACAATAACAATAATAACTAAAAAGTGGAGAAAGCACAATTTTGAGACAAAATAATAAACAAAATTTATGCCATTAAAAAAAGCATTTTGTACTACTTTCTAGATTTTTATTAACTAAAAATATACAAATGATTTAAAGAAATAATAAAATAAAAAAAAATTCCTATGAAAAATAATAAATGTAGAACAAGATACAGGGTGCTTTTTTATTTATTGCTTTGCTTTGTTAGCCAATAACTTTGGTAAGACGCTGGAAGTTATCTTCAGCTACAATTCCACTTCAATCCCGAAATTTCTTTGTGCCCATTAATGCACATTGGGGTATTTTGGTATTAATTTTCAAATTTATTTGACAATTTAAATTTTGAATTGGACACATTAAGTCCTTAACAAAACAAAACTTATCTATTTATCTAATAAAATTCCAAAATTATTTTTAGATGCGTTTCTCAACAATTACCGAAACGTAGAGAATCTTGTATAGCAACGGTTTTTATGGGAAACAACTTGTGCTATTAAGAAGCAATATCGGTGAGCTTTTTATGTTTTATTTTAAACCATTCTATTCAGCATCCGCTACATTAAATTTTCATTTCTAAACTTAACTAAATCACTTTAACACCTAAACAAAATCAAGTTAAAGTCTTTAAAAATAATATAACAAGTATTACGATAACAAAACGGTATTAGAGTAAAGCTCTTTATCAATTTACCTTTAATTTTTCCTTAAAAATTTCCTGTTTCAACTTTTTAGTTTAAAAATCAAACGCATAAAAAATTATTTTATCCATTTTCTACATTTGCCAGTGTTTGTTTCAATAATATTTAACTTTAACAGCATAGCAGAAGCAGTTCATTTAGATATTTTGCTTAATTTGCATTTTAATGACAAAATTTATTATTCAGTGTTTAAATGTCAGTATTCAAAAATTCATGTTTAATTTATTTTAAAATGTTGTCTACAAAGCTTTCCCCAAATATCTTAAAAATATAAAACTTTTCCAGTTTAACTTTTTCAGTTCTATATACAGAAAGATAATTCATTAACAACCGACAACTTTAACTCCTAAGCAATAAATCGCATTTTATTTATGATTTTGGCGATTTTTGCTGGCACAAAACTTTTACCGTGATGAAAAAATAAATACATAAGTATTTACGTATCAATAGTTATACGCGTTTATTTCTAAGTCTTTTGTTTAAAGGGTCCATCGTGAGACTTGCTGAAAATTTAAACATTTATTAAGAGTGTTTTTATAGAGGTATATTACTTAAAAATGGAATAATTTTTAGTTTAAAATGACATAAAATTTACTTTATTCGAAAGATAAACTTCTGGCATTATAATTTAGATATAAATTGCGGCATATCAATGCCACAGCTGGCTCGCATGTAGTCTAACTTGTAGGTCCAATTTTCGATGGCTGTTTCACACATTTCTGGTCGCGTATCGGCCATAATGCTAGTGCCCCTGAAGGCTAGTAGGTAGTGTACTAGCTTACAAAACTGGGGGTTGTGGGTTCGATTTCCATCAAACACCTTGTTTTTTTCCACTACAAACAAAAATGTACAGTTGGTGGGACTGGTCAGTGATGAAGGCATGGTCACTGGTCACTGTGCTGTCTTATACGACAATTAATTTCCGTAACTATCCTTCTACTTTCACCATCTGTCTCATCTCTTCTGTGTCTCTTTCCTAAAGAATGAAGCACGATACTTGACTAAATAGACATTGTTGCCTGAAGTGCTATTTCTCTCTAAAAAAAATAATACTGCGATTTTGTCCTTCAAACGGTCAGTCGTTTCGGCTTATCGTAACAGAGAGCGTCGTTAATTTTGGAAGCCAAATCGCAGATCAGAAATGTGAAATTATATGGCTACCCAACGTTTCCTTTAATAAATCAACTATGGCACGAGCTGTGTGATATATTACGCCGTTTGGTTGAATTCCTCAACTCTTACACATAATGGTTACTCAATTGATGAACGATAAAATCAGTAATCATAACTTCATAGCGATCACCTTTGACTGTAACATTCTGATGAGTATCATTTTTAAAGAAGTAAAAACCAGTGAATTCACCAATAATTTGAAAACCCAGAAGAAATAATTGTATTATATTGGGACATAAAATACAAATAAGAAATTTGTAAAGTAACCAATATCGGGATTTTCAACAAGAAGTTTTTTTTCAATTGTGGCAACATCAAGAATGTTTTTTGACGTATTCGTAGTAGATGCATTGGCAATTGTTACAATCAATTCAGTTTCGCACGAAATACGCACTCAAATAATTGAAATTCGTAATATTTTTTGGACAACATAATCCTTTTTCTGAGTCCACTATTAAGAATTTCGTCGTTAAATTTGAGTCGACAGGCTCGATACAAAATGTGCAAACACCAGCGGCTTGTTTAACTGAAAACATCGCAGCCGTTGGCCACAGTGTTGAATCGGATTTAAATTTGTCAATTCCTCGATGTACTCAACGATTGGGGTTATCCCAAACCATCACATGGCGAATTATGCGTAAGGATTTGACTTTAAAGGCTTGTAAGGTTCAATTGGTGCAGGAATTGAAACCTACCTACCATTCATTGCCGTAGATTCGCTCAATTCATTCAGAAACAACCATCTGGACGAAGCCCATTTTCACTTGTCAGGGTGTGTCAGCACGATTATTGATAAGCCTTAGCATGCTCAACGTGTCATTTTATGGTGTGCTATGTGATCTGCATTCGTAATTGAGCCGTTTTTTTTTTGCGGTAACAGTCAATAGATCACGCTATCGCGAGATGCTAACAACTCAATTTTGGCCTATTATTGACGACGTGGATACCACTGACATGTAGTTTCAACAGAATAGTGCGACATGTCACACATCCAATGAAACAATCAATATATTGGAAACCCAAATTTCCCGAACTTTTATTCTCACATCACTGGATTATTTTTTGTAGGGCTACATGGAGTCAATCGAATCGATCTGAGCCTTAAAACTCAAAATCCGCGGTATGATTAATGAAAAAGGGCCACCATTTAGCTAAAAAGTTATTAAAAACTTTGTTTTGTACGGCTCATGGCAGTACATCTGTAATCGACCATTCATATCGCCGTGGATTCATTTAGGAACAATTTAGGTTTTTTCCGAAAAAATCATTTTTTCAGACGAAGCCCATTTTCCCTTGTCAAGGTATGTCAAGAAGCAAAATTGCCGCAATTGGATTTCTGATAATCCTAGTGCTCTAGGTGTCTCTGTATTATGCGCTATGTCTGGTCTGAAGGCGTTATTGGGCTATTTGATGATGGTAATGCGATAATATTTAATTCTTAACAATGGATCACGCTATCGCGAGATGCTAACAATTCTATTTTAGCCTATTATTGACGACATGGATATCACTGACATGTGGTTTCAACAGGTCGGTGCCACAAGTCACAAAGCCATTAAAATCAAATTTCCCAATCGCATAATTTCAGAACAATCAGTAGTTAGTGGCCAGCCAGATCGTATGATTTAACACTACTGTATTATTTTTTGTGGGGCTATGTTGAGTACAGGGTCTCTACGGAGCCAATCGAATCGATTTCAGCCTTAAAACTCAAAATCCACGATGTAATTAACGAAACAGGACCACCATTTTGCCAAGAGTGAAAGAATCGACATCTGTCGGCGTGGTCGTGGCGGACATTTGCCAGATATCATTTTTCATTCATAATTGCCCAACTTATCTCATTGTAATACTCATCTTAATCTAAATTTTTGGTTTTAATTTGGTTTAGAAAACAAATTTCTGGTTGAAAAACTCGATGTATCCATTAACATTCCACACAAAAGTGAGCTTTATTGATTAACAAAATACGCATATGAAAATTGGCATCAACGGCAATCTTGTTTAGCGCCCAATTTGCACAGTTTGGAAGTGTTGTTCAGATGTCAGCCTATTTATGTTAAAATGCAAAGCCAAATTAAGCACAAAGCACTTGATAGCTGGCAAAATGGTCACCAGTTCAAACTCTACAAAAAAAAAACTTTGAAATACCTCGAACAAATAGCTGCGCTATATTGGGACATAAAATACAAATAAGAAATTTGTTATGTAATTGTAAGTCGGTTAAATAAGAAAGCAGTCTCAGGTTAGATTTAAATCAAACAAATTTAAATTTAAGTTTTAAATGCTTTAAAAGTTCTTGTTTTTTTTTTTTTTGTAACACAACTTTTCTTAATAAACATTAAATCAGCCAAACAAAACGACTGAATATTTTTCACATGTGAATGTTTAAAAATAATTTTATCTGTGAGAATAAAACATGTGTGTTTTTATTTTTTATGTTCTTTTATAAAATAGAATAACAAAACAGAGCAATAGATAGCATTTTTTTTTGTTTTTTTTTTTTTTGCTTTTTGAAAGTATTATATTGCCAACAGGTGCTTCATTTTTAGGCGATAAATTAAAACCTTTGCCATCATTAAATTCATGCATATTGCCAAGAAATTTATTACAATCAAACATATGTAAAGCAAAATGTATCTTTAAATTATACAACACAATTGTTTAAGATGTTTTATTACAGTTTAAATTCTATTTTATGTTGTTCCCTGTTTCCATTAATAATATAAAAAAAATCCAGACTAAATACACAAGACTGCTGCTGACACATGAGTCATTAAATCAAAAATCTAATAAATAATTATTCCAAAGTATACAAATCTAATAGAATAAAGGTATACATGCATTCTCCCCCCCCCCCCCCCACCGGGGGCACATTTATCGGTCTTTATAGAAGGCAGCAGGGGTCAGGTCAACTGGGAATTCCACTTTATTTCCACGGAAATCAGTAGTCCGCAGAGTTTCCGCTATTTGTCTCTTTAGGTAATTAGCTGTTTCTTTGACTGATTATTGAGGTTGGCCCTTCGGGAGTATTGTGGTGGTTGTGGTTTCGCGGCCACAAGCATGAATGATTAGGGTGGCCAGGATCATCCCGCCAATAATAACACCCACAGGTGAATGATCCAGTCCAGTGAGCATGCTAGAAATGTGTTCTGGACAGGAGTTAAAAAGTCTCCAGCTCTTCAGCAAGGAGTGGTGGTTTGCAGCCCTGCTCTGTTGCAACTAGGAAAGACCTGTTGCTAGAATTAATCTTTGGCTTCCTAGGGCGTGAAGGTCGTTTACTTTTCATTCCCAGTGGTTTGACCACTATCATGTAAATCTTATCACGTATACGTGCATTCTATACATGCATATGTATACATGTGTATAATTTGAATTCAGGACACTCACTGGAAATACTAGGTAATTGTGGTGTAACTAAACTTTTAAGAAAAAAAGAAAATGAAAATATTTCTATAATTTCTAAACGGCTAATCCGATCATCCGTCTATAATGCATAGCACGTCCAAAATTAAGGTATCAATTTAATTTTGTTGCCATATATTTCTATTTGTAGTTTTTATTGTAAACTTTTATATTTAGAATCTAAAAGCATTCCGATTATTATTATTAAGTTTTAAAAGAAAATAATTTTCAGTAAAAAAAATTTAACGAAACGACCCACTGTGGATTTCACAAACTGCGTTATTTTCTAAGAAATTTTATACACACAAGACAACAGCAAGTTGATTGATTATAAGAAATTCTACCAAATAAGATAAATAACAGAAAACACCAACAGCTAATATAGAACAAAACAAAACAAACACAGCCAAGATAATAATAACAACAATATGGAGTGATATTAATTTAGAATATTCTATATTCTATATAAGCACCACTGGACAAATTAAAATAATTCAACTTGAATCATCAGTGAGAACACAACAAAGTTGCCATCTTGATTATTTTGTGTGTATTGAAAGTAAATAAATCGTTCAACTTAATTTAAAACTCTAAAGTACTGTGTTAATATTTTGCAATAAAAAACTAAAATAACAAAACGCTTTATAAAAGGAATAAACGCAACAATATGTTTTTATTATTAAACTAGAATATAAGTCTGTCTATGACAGGCATCAATCAAGAAACAAATTTTATAAACTTGTGCGGCTTCATTAAACAAATTTATATATAGGACTTCGTATCAAATCAGTCAGGCATAATCAGGCGTAAAAAATTTTGTATTTAAATAAATGAAAATACAAAAAATCCAGCTACGTCTTCGTTGGGTTGTTTGTCGCGCTTAGTACTATAAATATGACAATTTTTAGCTTTCTACAGCGACTGACGGCTAGAGAAAGTTCTGGAATTGCAAAGAAATAAGGAATGAGGAATATGTAAAAACTTTATAATCTTAAAAATGGTTTTTACCATGCCCCGCAGCCCCCAGACCGAATAACAACACGCGCCTCAGCCCTCAGACCGAGTATCGAAAACCCAACTACGATACGTTCTTCTTTGTGGTTAGTTCTATAAATACGCCAATTTTCGACTTTCTACGCTGACTACTGGCCTTAAAAAGTTATGGAAAGACAAACACATTAGACAGGTAAAAAAATTGGCAATTCTCAAAAATCGTTTCTTCCACGCACCGCAACTCCCAGACCGAAAATAAAAAATCCGGCTTCATTAGTTTCTTCGTCGCGGTTAGTACTATAAGTACACCAAATTTCTAGGCCAACTGGTGGCTTCAGAAAGTTCTGAAAAGACAAAAAAAATTTACCGAAATTATATATGTAAGTAGATATTATATGAAAATGGCAACGTGTGATTAGATTTACATTCGCGCCTGGCCATGAAGCCTTAATCAGATGGTGGATCAAACCACTGCATAATTTGGAATGCCATGCTCGTCCTAGGAAGCCGAAGCTATAATTCTATGCAACAGAACTTTCAGTTGCAGCTTCGATGATTCCAGAGCAGGGCTGTAAATCATCACTCCTTGCTGAAGAGTTGGAGACTTTCCAACTCCTGTCCAGATCACATGTCTAGCATGCTTACTGGACTGGATCATTCACTTAGGGTGCCATTAACAGTGAGATGATCCTGGCCACCATAATAACCATTATACTGTTATGGGGCTGCGACACCACAACCACCACGATACTCCCATATAGGGGCCAACCTCAATAATCAGCCAGATACCATTTAAGTGTCTAAAGAGAACGGAACTCTGCGGGTCACTGATTAAAGTGGAGTTTCCAGTTGTACCCCTGCTGACTTCAGGCGACTGGGCTCCCTTTTTCCCTCAGTTGCACAAGTCTAAGTTGTTGCTTTCTCCAAAGACCATATATATGTGCCCCCGGGGGTTTGAAAATGGCAAGAGTGATTAAGTTCAATTCGGTAGACAAACAATAAACTAGATATGTACATGATAAAAAAAAAGAATTTATCAACAAAGTGGTCGCCATAATCGTCAGCCGAAAATATAACAGCTGTAAGCATAAATGTTGAAAAAGATCCAAAAACATCCATTTGTCACCGTTCGCCGTAATTAAACATCTAACGATCCACATTATTTAACATTTGGCATAATGATCTTCATTTAAAGGCTTACAAGAACAAGCGGACTCAATAATTAAAATCAGCTGACCATGCTTTATCTCGGCAATTCACGTCTTGATCCATCAAAAATGAACAAAATAATCTTCACCGACGAGGCCTCTATCTAGCTCAATGGCTAGAAGTAGAATTTTCACATTTGTTATCTTAGAGCAACCAGTAGATCTACAAAAATTTATGATTTGGTGTGCTTTGTAATTCAGATGAACCTTCGGAATATATTATTCAAAAAAAAAATGTATAAATGCGATTACGATCAATGAAAATCCGAAGCTTTTTGTGGAATAAAATTGATCATTTAGATAGCAAGAGACATATTTTTTTTTTTTTAAAGAAAAGTTCAAAAATCACATATTTCTCATTGAGTAGAAGTAAGATCTTGCTCCTCCTCGTGACATTCTTAGATTTTTTTGTGGGCTTTCTTAAACTGAAAGTGTAAAGTGAAAGCAAAAAGAGCTTAAACTAAGAGCTTAAAACCAATGTTATCGAGCAGATTCAAATGTCTCAATTTTCATAAACTATTAAATGACAAAGGTATTTAATTAGCACTCCTCGAGCATATGAACCCGTTATATAAGCAATAAAACACTTAATCTCTAAACAACTTTAAGGATTTTCTTTTAAAACCTTTTAAAATTTTTTACCTATATGAGAATAAAAATTTATTTATAGCGACAAGATTTTAAACATTACAACTACAAGATAATAAAATTTTCCATTTCTCATTATTGAATAGTTATAAATTCGTTAATTCAATGTATTTACAGTTATATTGAATTCTTTCATTGCAAAATAATAACACACTACGTTAGAGTTTTAAATTAAATTAAACTATTTATTTACTCTCAATACACGCAAAATAAATACGATGGTAACTTTGATATCTTTACTCACTGATGACTCATTTTGAATTCATTCATGTGCCCAGCAAGTGGTGCTAATACAGTTGTTTTAAGCAGTTCTCGCATATACAAGAATATTCTATTTTATTGTAACATTACGCCATATTGTTGTTTTATATTTAGGCACCAGCTTGACTGTGTGTTTTGTTTTGCTCTGTGTTACTTGTTTTTCTTTTTCTGTTGTTTATCTTATTTGGTAGAATTTTTTATAAGCATGTTGTTGCTGTCTTGTGTGTATAAGCAGTTTGTATCGTTTCGTTTATTTTTTTACTGATAATTATTTAAGCTTAAGCTTAGTAAATCTTTTTAAGTAGTTAATTAGCCCAATGATCTGTTAAAGCTTTTTAAGTATAAATTTCAATAAATTTATATTTCTACTTCTCGAGTACGAAGAGAACACTGAAGATGGCAAACGGCCGAAACCGGTTCACGGTTTTACGTCAACCCGCGTCAAATTTGTTTTGTGAACAAGCCGGTTTCGGCTATTTGCCATCTTCAGTATATAATGTATATACCCAAATAAATTAAACCCGTTCGGAGAATATACGCACATATCATATATAAAAAATCCTTTACTCGAATGCATAATATATTTTTTATTTCATTTTCCAAATGAATTTTTACAGAAAATATTTTTTTTTTAAGTAGTAAAAATGCATTAGAAAATTTAAATGTTTCAAAAATTCTACTTGTGTCCAAAAAATTAGTGACATCAGTATCGAACCGCTACACTCACATCACCGTTCAACAAATTTTGACTAATGAATTGGGAATGAAAAAAACTGCGCACAAATAGTTCCCAAAAACCTTTCGCAAGACCAAAAGGACGTCAGGAAGGAAATGTGCGTTGATTTTTTCTATTCGATTAAAAATTACCCCTTTTTGTGGAACTAGTATTGGGTGTTTGAATACGGCCCAGAAACCAAGAAATGGCACGTTCAACTCCTCTAAGGCCCAAAAATGCAAGGAGATAGCAAAGTCAAAGAACAAATGCATGCTGATTTAAAAAGGAAAAAAGAAAAAAGAAAAAAAAAACCCAATAGGTTCACACATGAACGGAAATGGACAAGAAGCATGATCGTAAAAGAATTTAGTTAGGAAAGAAGACGAATGAAAAAGGGAGCGGCAAATTAGATAAAAGGAGACGAATGAAGAAAACAGGTAGAGAGAAGGGAGGAGACACGAACTATATAAACACAACTGACGATAGAACGCAACTAGTAAGAAAAGAACACTGAAGATGGCAAACAGCCGAAACCGGTTTGTTCACAAACCAAATTTGACGAGGGTCGACGGAAAACCGTACCCAAACAAAAGAAGTTTTTACCTTGTCGGAGAATCCAAGCACATATCGATTTATTTTTTCTTTATTTCACCTCAAGGCCTAACAGCCAATCAATATTTTGACCGCCAGATTCTTGAAAGACTTCAAAGAAAAGGTCATTCGTGTGAGACCAAACATCAAAACAACTGAGTGTTGCATCACGATAATGCTCTTTGTCACACGGCAATTTCAACAAATGAGTTTTTGATGAGTAAAAACATTTCCTCTTCCTGAAGTTGAAAAGTCATTTCAAGGAAACTAGTTTTGAGTCAATCGAAAACATTCATATAGCTGTAACTGACCAGCCAAAGGCTATTGCAGTATAGGAGTTCCACCACTGTTATGAGGAGTGGAAGAACCATCCCCAGCAGTGGTGGTTTGAAAAGGAAGTTATTTTGAAAGTGACAATATAAAATTGTAATTCTATTTGAATAAAAAGAATTTGAATGATCTGTCTTATTACTTGATTTACAGACCTCGTATATGATTAATCCATATTAAAACGTAGACGGCTTAAATAACATTACATATCTGCAATAACATATTAATTGTTTTAAAATGTCATAATAAAGGATGAGCCTTCAAACAACTGTATTATTATAATTCATCGAAAGCTATTACTTTTAGTTAATCCCTTCAGTTTGTTTAATGTAAATATTTTTCCGTTAAGAATAATTTATTAGAAAAAATGTCAGTTGGCAATTAACACATCCAAAGCATATGAAAATGAAGAAATTTTTCACAGCAACTATAAACGCTTTAGCTTTACGATGGATTGGCATTTACACTCTCAAAATTTTTTAAAAAAGAATATTTATATAGTTTTTAAACTGTGCAACAAATATTCATTTGGCAATAGACCGAACCAGTTGAAGGTGAGTTCCAAAAGGCGGAATATGAATGATGCGCTCAATCATGATCTTGCGGCGATCTCCGAATGGGGTCGTGCGAATAGAGTCGATTTTAATGCCAGTAAAACGCAATGTTGCATGCTTATGCATAGATCTGAAATGGTGCTGCACCTGTTACTATGGGTGATATAGGTATTACGGAATCGGAAGCTCTTGACATTTTTGGCATGGACTTAACACATTTTTCAGGTTTCTGAAGAAGTTTTCAAGTGCCTCGGTTTTCTAAAACGGTGTAAGAGATACTTCACTCCATCCGATCTTCGTACTATTTATACAACTTAATCCGTCCAAGGATGGAATACAACTATCATGTATGGGCCGGCGCCCCAGAGTCTGTTTTGGGGTTGCTCGACCGCATATAGGAGAGGGGCAAAATGCTCATTGGTGATGCTAGAGTATCTGACTATATTAATTCCCTGGAGCATCATCGCAATGTAAGTTGCATTTTTCTATTTTATTGTTACTACAATGGTAAAAGGTCTAACGAAATTAGGGAACTTGTTTCCGAAACTCGTACATTTTTGCGTTTGGTTTTCGATGAGAGCGCATCAATTTGTGTTCGATTGGCCAGTAAATCGGACTACCCATTACAGGGAAAATTCATTTTTTAGCAGAACAGTCCGTGTGTGGAATAAGATCCCTCCGGAGGTCTTTCCTGTCACTTTCAATGTAGGAAAATTCAAATGTTCACAAACAGTGCTCCGTCTTTCCTCCTCCCCATAACCTAATTTCACAGTTCTGGTACAATGCATTGCATGTGTAGGGGTCATCCCCTGAGTACTGGTCCGAACGAAAAAAAAAATCAATTCTCAATTGGTCTGATACAGGAATAGTTATGTTAACTTAACCTTGTAGTTACACGGCTTTAAGCAAAATAATAAATTTCTCATGCAAAACAAAATCAACTTTGCCACTAGGTGTAGGCATAATCTGCTCAAAGTTTAGTAGAGGAACCACGGATTGTTGCCAATCATTTCAAAAAATACTGCACTGCAAAAGAAAAATTTACATTTTTATTAAAATACAAAAGAGATCACTGGACTGTGTTTTTGCAGGGTATATTTAGGCAGCTGCAAGGTTTAACAACCGTCCGGTTATACGAGGCTAGGCAATTACTGATGGAACAACTATTTCGGATGCTGGTTTATTATCAGACCGTATCTACGGGTACGGCCGCAACAGATGGAACATTCGGATGCATTTGGTGGAAGTATTTGTGAGATTATTTCAACCCTGGATAACATGACACCATTGATTCACCATTGGTGAATCGATACTCGCCGTTGGCACAGTGCTGAATGCAGACACTAAACTGTTTATATTTATCACTCAGATGTCTATTGGTAATGCGTTGCGGGCAAGACCGCACAAGAGATCGAGTGGTGTTGAGCTGACTTTGTTCTTAGGAAGACTGACGAGATAACATGGCGGTTACTAGCAGTTTTATTTGACCATTGCTACAACGTTGGTCATTTTCCAAAAGCATGGAAAATGGCTTTTGTTGTCCAGTTCTTAAACCAAGCTCAAGTGCTCGGAATAGTGAAATTTACCAACCGATTTTTCTCTATCGACCTCTGGAAAGCTATTTAAGTTCTTTCTTCTAGGAAAAATTACCAAAGTCATATGTAATAATAACATTTTGCTGGACTTTCAGTTCATCTTTGCATGCGCTCATGGTTTTCGCTTACTTTGCTTGCAGAGGAATAAACAGGCGATGTCCTACAATAGCTGTTAGGCTTGTTTTCGCTAAAGCCTTTGATACAGTTTAGCATGATGATTTGGTATTTAAAATGACACATCTTGGTTTTCGTTCAAGCATTTGACGAATGATAAATAGCTTTTTGAAGGATCGATTGTTTAGGGTTCGTTTCAGTGACCATCTCTCTCATCAGGGTTCGATCCAGTTTTATATATCTTCTTGCCGGATATATCTCGACATGTCCAAGATGACCTTGTGTTAATGTATACTGATGACATTTTGATTACTTCTAAAGGTGATTCAGCCAGAACTGTTAACGGACAGATCAACAGCTACTTGGCGACTTTTACCGACTATTTTACGAAATGGGAGCTAACTTTGATGATTAAGGGGAGAAGACAGCACATTTATAAGAACTGTAGATCGTACATACTGTGCTTAATGATGGATCAGGTCATGATTGGAGTGTCGTACAGAATAATATATTTAGGTGTCACCTTCAACAAAAATTTTGAATGTTATCGGCATATTGATTACATATTTGTGCGATTGAAGCAGATGTACCCCTTATACTAGGGTGTTTTAAACGTAGAGTCGGCCTTGACAAGAAAGTACGTATGTACCGACAGATTATTCGAGCTGTCATCTCTTATGCCTCTCCCGTATGGTTTGGAATTTCCGATGGAGAGGGTTAAGATATGGGATTAGGCATTACTTTGGATCAAATGAGAAATTCCACAGACCATCATATAGGTCCATTTATGATTCGATTGGTCGGAAATTCGATTAGGTTCTTAGAATGTACGCGATCATCTGGCAACGCATTGGTTCAACGATTATTCACATTGGCGACTGATTGGATTGTTCGTTAACAACGGTGGTCTGGTCTTCGATGGTGCAGACCTATTTTTTATCATAAATAACGCACTTTTTAAGAAGCTTTTTTTTCTGAAACAGAATCCTACTGGTGTCAAAAACAATGTAGCGTAAAACAATTACATTTTGCAAAAGATTTTAAATTAAGTGAAGCAGATTTGCACTTTGCAACTTGCAATTTTAGGTTCTGCTGGATTTTCGAGTATAAAAGTTTATACATTATTATCCACTTATCCAACCACTTTCGACTATTTTAACACTTTCACTTAACTACATTAGCAACACTAAGCAAAGGGGTGTTAAAGCTGCAAACAGTCTCTGTCACCCAGCAACGAATCCCTAATTAATTTCAAGCCTATTTAATTGAGACTCCACAGAGAATATTTCAGGACTTTAGCGATTTGCAAACAATGTTTCTTTCATTCCGTAGTTTATCGATTAAAAACGTTAATGTAAAAAAAATAAAACTGAGTTTTAACTTTAATATAACAAAATAGCCTCTTCAACTTAAATAAGGCATAAAAATAACCATCCAAAGCAGCAGTAAAAAATTAAAACCCTGATAAAATAAAAAATGAGGATAATAATTAGAAAAAGCGAGAAGTTTCTTATGCCGGAGATGGTATTAACACAAAACTAAAAAGCCTTTTTGTCGCAATTAAATTTTTAGCTTTAATTTTTCTATTATTTTGTTACTCGGTGTTCTTGTCAACTAGACATAATTCGCTACTTTCTTGTTTAAAAAAGAAAATGTTTGCACTATTTCACATAATAATTATTATGTAATTACTAAATTTGCACAGTGGCAATAAAAATATTGTTACGAAAATGTTAAGTTTCAAAAGAAAATATTTATTAGAAAATAATTATCACTGTGTTTTCTAGGAAATCTTATACACACAAGGCAAAAACAATATGTAGGTAAGAAATTCTACGAAATAAGATAAACAACAGAAAACAAAAACAACTAACATAGAACAAAAATAAAACACACAGACAAGCTGAAGCGTATATTGAATAATAATAACAACAATATAGGGCGATGTTAAACTAGAATATTCTTGTATATGCCGGAACAGCATAAAACAACTATATAAGCACGACTTGCTGGGCAACTGATTCAATGCTTATGTGTGTATTGAAAGCAAATAAATCGCTAAATTTAATTTAAAGCTCTAAAGTGCTGTATATTTTTTTAATTTTGCGATAAATTATGACAATTATGAATATTGACATTCCTGTTGAAAGTCAATGATATACACTTCGCCAATAATAGGCCAAAATTGAGTTGTTAGCGTGATTAGTGATCAGTAACACATTGAGCAAAAGGTTTTCCATAATCGCTCTAGGATTCTATTGGCATACCCTGACAAGTGAAAATGGGCTTCGTCTGAAAAAATGATTTTTTCAGAAAAACCAGCCGGTTGATGCTCAATAAATTGAGCGAATTTACGGCGATGTGAATGGTCAGTCGGCTTCAATTCCTGCACCAGTTGAACCTTGTAAGTCTTCAAAGTCAAATCTTTCGCCATGTGGTGGTTTTGGATAACCCCAATGGTTAAGAACGTCAAGGACAAATTTGGATCTGCTTCAATACTGAATTATAAAAACTAATTATTTATAATTTAATGAGCCATAGTGCAGTTAAAATATGTTCTTAATATAAAATAAAGTTTTAGTTCTAAAAGCCAACAGTTTCTTAAAAGGCAATCTAATTGTGCTTTCAAACATTCGTTCTACCGCAATGGACGATCAAAAGTATTCGAAAAGTTATGAGGACATATTTAATTTAACCCGAAAGATTTCTGAAGTCTGTGGTACTGATGTTATAAAAAAGGACTATAAAATTTGCTGGAAAACAGTTGTTGTTTTTATTGTAGTGAACATAGCAATAGGTTTAACTTTCTACACCATCTACATTGAAGTTGTTATCAAGGGAAACTTTTATAATCTCTTAAAATCATTTTCTATTTTAGGAACTGGTATACAGGTAACAACTATTTCCGTTCAGTTAATACTATATAATGTGAATTAAATAATTATTTTTCTATTGCCAGGGTTATGTGAAGCTTGTTAATGTAGTGAAACAGCAGGAGAATTTTCGATTTCTTCATAGGGAAATCCATGAAATGTACAAAACGTATGAGTTGGAAGCTTTGAGCTATAGAAAGTGTTTGAAATACAATATTTCACTTGTAAAAAAACTGCTGACCACTTTATTTTCAATAACCCTGTTGACAACAATGTTCGTTGTTGGAGTGCCTACGTACATGTTAATCGTTATGAACAGACGTGTGGAAATCATGCCATTTCAATTGCCCTTCGTTGACAATAAGTCAGATTTTGGTTTTTTTTTGACATTTGGTATTCATTTTAGTTGTGTTATGCTTGGAGGTTTCGGCAATTTTGTTATTGATTCATGGCTTTTTATATATGCTGCTCATATACCGTTAGCAAAGAACATACTCAAATGTAAATTCGATGATCTAGACAAAATTTTGGAAACAAATCCTAAAGATGTTGAAAAATCTGCCGGTCCACTAAATGATATACTCAAGTGGCATCAGAAGTATATAGAGTAAGTTTTAAAATTTGGAAACTTGTGATGACATTTAACTTTATTTTGACTTCTTAAACCTTCTTAAATCTTAAAACTTAAAACTTTCATTTTACTTTAGTATTTGCGATACCATCAAAAGCACATTTTTCTGGGTTATTTTTGTACAAGTTAGTACCGAGTTTATTGGTATTGTTTGTACCATCGTTTGCATATTTCTTGGTATTTGGCCACCAGCACTGGCCTATATAATTTACTTATTTGCCATGTTCTATTCATATTGTTCGCTGGGAAATTTGGTTGAAATATCGGTAGTATTTCATTGAAGTTTTACATTAATTTTAATATAATTTGAATATTTTTTTTTTAGAATGATGACGTCTCGGTTATGGTTTATGATTCATGCTGGTATAATTTAACAACAGCCGAACGAAAAATGATTCTTTTGATGTTGAGAGTTACACAACAGGCGGCAGGCATTTCAATTGGCGGTGTTGCCCCGTTATCAATGACTACGGCCCTGCAATTAACAAAAACCGTTTATACTTTATCGATGATGCTTAAAGAATTTTTAAAATAATCATTATTATTCACTTTTATTTATCTATAATTTATAAATGCACCAATAGCCCAAACAAAATCAATGCTTAAAAAAATCTGCTTCAAATAAAAATTTTAATTCCACTTATCTTGACGTATGTTTACTTTAATTTCTAAGTATATAAATTAAAAATGTCAATACATATCAATTAGCTTATCAATTACAATTTTATTTACCCTCCCGCTAGCGGTGCTACTCACTAAGTGTTAGTTAACTTTTCTTTTCATTCTGTTCACACACACCACACATGTTTCTGTTTTAAAATCGTACTACCTTGAATGTCTTTAGAAGAGAGATACGGTAGATGTTTTAGACGAAAATAACATTTACTGTTGTGTCGATATTTTCGCTCCTCGGACCTTAACAGGCGATACCAATATCCGCAGCTGGCCACCAAGTTAAAGAGTCTCTAGTACATAGAATAATGAAGGTAAAGGAAGTCGTTAAATTAGATCCATAACTTCGGGATAAGGATTGGGAACATCACTTCGGAGAAAGTAAGGTAGTGGCTCTAGATATTTCCAAAGCATTGGATATTGGATTGGATAGACGAGTTCATGGTGAATTCAGAGGTACCGCAAGGCTCCGTTCTTTCTCCTACCCTATTTCTTATTGTTTTAAATGACCTTCTTTTTTGAACTTTCAACCCTATATATTCTTTTGCCGATGACAGCGCCATTTGACATTCGTATTCATTTCGTAATAGACCAGGCCATTTGGAGGTTAGTTCCAAAAGCCAGAACATGAATGATACGCTTAATCACGATCTCGCGACAATCTTCGAAAGGGGTCGTGTAAATAGAGTAGATAGATTTTAATGCTCGTAAGACGCAATGTTGCATACTTAGGCATAGAACTGCGTTCGATATTGTTGCTGCATCTGTTACAGTGGGTGATATAGGTATTACGGAATCGGAAGCTCTTGATGTTCTTGGCATGAAAATTCAGTGTGATGTTCGATGGACGAAACGCATTTTTCAGGTTTCCACAGAAGCTTTCAAGTGCCTCGGTTTTCTAAAACAGTGTAAAAGATCAGGGACAGTAGGGTATCCAGCTCTATTGATTCTCTAGAGCATCGACGCAATGTGGGATATATTTCACTGGTATATCGTTACTACAATGGTAAGTGCTCTAATGAAATTAGGGAACTTGTTCCTCACTCGCACGTTTTCGCATTTAACACGATTTTCGTTGAGAGCGCATCCATTCGTGGTTGATTGGCCAGTGAATCGCGCTACGCATTACAGGGAAAATTCGTTTTTTAGCAGAACAGTCCGTATGTGCAATAAGATCCCTCCTGAAGTCTTTCCTGTCACTTTCAATCTGGGAAAATTCAAACTGAATATCCACATACACTATTCCCTCTTTTCTCCTTCGCGTAACCTAATTTCCCAGTTCTGGCACAATGCATTGCATGTGTAGGGGTCATCCCCTGAGTGCTAGTCCGAAAAAAAAACAACATGGTTTATGTATTCGTTGGAAGTAAATATAGACATGCTCGTTTCAACTTTCCTGGATAGTAACTAAGTAGTCATTTCTGGAACTTTCTTGAAACATTCCCATTATATACACCTTTTAAATTATAACCACTATCAATTAAAAATCAATTCAGAACTGGCACGAACTTGGCGAATCCGACTGTCTAATTGAAACAAAATGACCCTAACGGGTGTTGTCATAATGTGATTTCTGGCCAGTGCTCTGAATGTCAAAGTGAAGAATTTCAAGTGAACGCGTGTAAACTATGACTCTCTAAACGCAGCCAAAAGCCTCGTCATCTAATTAGTGACGCGCATTAATGGATTAATGAGATTCGTTCTGTGAACTTGTACAAAATTGTGGTCAAAGTTGTTCTTTAAAGACCAAGCGCTTGAGCAACAGTAATATTTTCAGCCTATCTTGCAGTACTTTGTGGTCCATGCTTGAACCTATCACCTACAGACGCTCTTTCTTCGAAATCATTCATTACACCATAAATCGTAAGTTTTTTTATCACGTTGTTTTTACCAAAAATTTCACGTAACTTTCTTGTCGTCACAGTAATCGATGATTGATGTTGATAAAATGTTTTAACGATTACCCACGTTGGTTTGTTGAATATTTTTCCACAAAAAACACGTGTTCTTCACGACTGCCTAATATGAACTGTCAAGACTAATTTTTACCAAATTGGCGGTAAAACAAAATAGTAAAACTTCCCGACGAACACTCGAGCCGTTTTGGATTATGTAAAAGAAGATTTACTGAATTAAAATAGAACTCCTACTTATGGGCCTATTCAAGGTCATCACCGATTATCCTAAACAATCGTGCGATTTATGCACAAGCAAGGCCAATTCTTTCCATCAAAAATATCACAAAAGTGTCACACAGGAAAGAGATTCTAACTCAAAATGGAACTCTGATTGAAACTATTATAAATATTTTGGATATCGAACGACTAAATCTCACACTGTCTTTAAGCATGGCAACTCATGTGAAGAATGAAACCAAAACAACAAAAAAATACTAGGAATTAGCATTTATTCATCACTAATAAAATATTTTTCTACTTTTTATTTTTTCAAATAATTGGTTTTGTCGATGAATTTTTAATTTTTAGCTTCAAAGATAATTTTTTCCTTAAAAGGAAAGTCCAAGATATTTGTAATAACTTCAACAATAACAGGTGTTCGCAATTAACTTTATTTCCTCTATTCTACTGTTCTATGCAATTGATAAATAATTATAGAAATACAAAACTAATATTATGAATTATAGGGTGATGTTTTCTTAGTGTTAACTTTTCGAAAAACTTTTTCTAAATTTACAAAAATTCAAATCAAATTTTGTTAAGACACAAAAATGAAATATAATTTTTTTCAAAATTTATTTTGTTAGAAAAAGCGATGATTCATTTGTATCAGCAAAAATGGTATCAATGAATGAATTAAAAAAAATTTAACAAAAATCTTTAACTGCATCGTATTTAAAATTAAAACGCTTTAATACTAATATAATATTCAAATCTGGCAACTCTCTTATAAATTGCGCTTGGGGAGATTCGTCATTTTATAATGAATACAGGTGCCTCTGTAGGCTAGTAGGTTGTGTGCTAGCTTATATGACTGGGGGTTATGGGTTCGATTCGCAACAAAGACCTTGGTTTTTTCTCACTACAAATAAAAATTGACTGTTAGTGGGGCTGCTCAGTGATGAAGGCATAGTCACTGGTGACTAAGCTGTCGTATACGATAGTTAATTTCCGATACTATCTTTCACTTTCACCACCTGTCACATCTCTTCTCTATTCCTTTCCTAAAAGAATGTAGCACGGTACTGGCATCGTTGCCTGAAGTGCTGCTTCTCTTAAAAAAAAAAAAATACAGAAATACTTGCGCCAGTAAAACATGTTTGAGGTCCGAAATGTTGTTGCCCACGTTTTGTGGACTTAAATTAAAAAATCAAATAAATTTAATTAAATTTATCATAAATATTTTAAAATTTATTTTAAAATAACCCACAACTCACATTTGGTGGATTTACTTACTTTTGTTATTCAAACGACCCACTGTGCATTTTAAAAACCACAAAATTTTTCTAAGAATTCTTATACACACAAAATAACAACAACATGCTTATAAGAAATTCTACCAAATAAGTTAACAACAGAAAACAAAAACAACTCACACAGGACAAAATAAAACACACAGCCTAGCAGATTGAATGATAATAACAACAACAATATGGGGTGTTTGTTAAAGTAAAATATTCTTGTCATTTTTTTTCTGTCGTTTCGGCTGTTTGTTCGGTGTTAACGGCGAGCGCTTTCGATGTGAAGACATCACTTTCAAGCCGTGTTCTGATGCGTACTGCTGCGTCAGTATTTGCGTTTAAGTAGTTTTGTAGTTAAGGCCGAATCTACTCATGTTGATAGAATGCCAGCCACTTTATGCAAGGCTAATTTTCATTACCTCCGTCTGTTATTATTATCTAGGTATGTTTGCCCGTCTGAGGCCAATTGTGTCTGAGGTGTTTACCTATTCATTTATAATGTCACTATTAAAAGTTTTTGTTTTGTAGATTTCCATGTTTTCAAGAATATCTAGCCATCGTCCTTTTTTTGCTAGGATGTAGTAATGTCGTACATTCATCGAGTATGAGTATGAGCGTATGAATTCTGTTTTTAGTGTTCGTCCTGTTTGTCTGTATACTACACTGGAACTAAATTTGCCAGTTGTTTCTATCGCTATCCTGAAATCATGTCTCAGAGAGTGTCAGGTTTTTAATGCTGTGAGTGAACCTTCTTTGTTAATATATTCTGGTCCTGAGTAAGTAAAAGTGTGCCATCGTGTTTTTGTCTTCTTTATTCTTGTTTTTAGTGTTTGTTGCTAGTAGTGGGTGTGTAACCGTTATTTTTATTTATGATAAAAATTGTGTCAAGTTTTTGAATGTACTTATATGGAATGAGTAGAATTATCCTAAGTCTGTGCATCATATGTCTAAATTCTGCAAGTTTATGTTGGGTAGGGCGGTTCGAAGTGATGTGGATGGCTTTCTATAGACGTCAAATTTTAAGGAGTCGTGTTATTGTGTTATCAAGATAATGCAAATTTCTGTTCTCTTTTTTTTTACGTTGTGTGTTATGTTATAATGAATTGTGTTTAAGTCAGCTAGAATTTGTTTGGCGTTGTCTTTCTTGTTCGAGGATGCATATGATGTCATCTACGTATCTATAGTAATGAGTTATTTTGTGTTTTTCCATTAGTATTTTTACGTGTAGTAATTCAAGAAGTTGCATGAAAATTTCCTTGAAGATTGCGGAAGTTGGATTCCCCATATCGAGTCCTTCAGGTAATTTGTAAAAGTGGTTATTAAATCTAAAGTAGTTCTGTTTTATTATCGTCCTTGCAATATCTATAACGTCAGTGATGTATTGGGTGTCTTATAAATTATCTAATGTGTTGCGTATGATAGCTAAAGTTTCATGTGTTAGTACTTTGTTATATATAATATTGAGGTATTTCGTGGTAACATTTACATCTGCACCTGGTCGTAAGCCTTAATCAGATAATGGTCAAACCACTGGGAATGAAAATTAACGTCATTGACGCATTAGGAAGCTGAGGACTAATTTTAGCATCAGGTCTTTCCTAGTTGCAATTTCAGCGGTTCCAAAGCAGGGTTACAAACCACTAATCCTTACTGAAGAGCTAGAGACTATCGAACTGCTGGTCGAGAACACATGGCTAGCATGCTCACAGGATCCGGATCATTCATCCGTTGGTGTTATTAAAGGCGAGATGATCCTGGTCCCTTTAATCAGAGAAACAGCTAAAAGTCTAAAGAGACAATTAGCGGAACTCTGGGGCTTACTGATATCCGTGGAGCTTCCAGTTGACCCCTGCTGTCTTCAGGGGACTGAGCTCCCTTATACCCCCAGCAGCACAGGTCTAGATAGTTAAATAATCCATCAAGATCAATAAATGTGCCCCCGGAGGGGATAACATTGAGGTATATAAAATATTTTTGTATGTGCGAGAACCGCTTAAAACAACTACATAGGCCACTTGCTGGGTAAGTGAATCAATTCCAGTTGAGCCATCAGTGAGTAAAGACAACAAAGTTACCATCGTGTTTATTTTATGTAAATTAAAAGTAAATAAATCGTTTAATTTAATTTAAAACCCTAAAGTACTGTGCTATCATTTTGCAATAAAAGAACTCAAAATAACAAAACGTTTAGTAAAATGAATAAAATAAACATAACAATATTTTAGGAATCATAAAAAAATATATTTCTAGATTTCCACAAAACTTGAAATTTCTTTTTCTTTAAAAGGTTAACAACAACAAAAAGTTAAAATTAAATTATAGGTTAAATATGATCGTGAACAAAATACTTCAAACGTATTGCTATGCTATAAGTTGTCTTATTTGTAATTCCTGTGCCCACAGTGCACAACAAAAAAAAAAACTAACTAAATATTCACAAAGAAAAGCAATTACAAAGGCCAAGTTAAAAAAACACTATTACGTTGCAATATATTTTTTTAATCTTCTTTATGACATCTGCAAGGCAGAATTGCATGATTCATTTGCATTCAACGACTGAAAGCCACTACAAGCACACATCCACCAATGACGACTAGATACTTGAAAAGTTTTGAAAAAATCTTTAACTTTACACGTTTCCTTTCGGAGTTGTGTGGAGCTGATGTTGTAACAGTTGATTATCGCACAAATTGGATAACATGGAGTCTAATAGTGTTGATTAATTTTTCTATAGCTTTCACCTTTTATACCATGCATGTGGCAGTGGCTATTACAAATGATTGAAGCGAAATACTTAAATGTCTTTGCATGTTTGGTGCTGGCATCCAAGTAAGTGAAATCATTTTTATAGTTAATATTCCCTTTATCGAAATAATTTAAATAATTTTTAAGGGTTATGCAAAACTGATAAATGCAATCAAGAGACCCTACATGTTCCGTTATCTTCATAACGAAATTGTTGGAGTTTATAGCTGCTATCAGAAAAAAACTTCAAATTATCATCAACATTTAAATGAAAGTATAAAATTGTTTAAAAATTTAATCGCAATTTTATTTCTCATAGCAGTGATGGTAATGCTAGCTGTAATTGGTATACCCTTCTTTTATCAAATCGTCTTTCGTAAACGGATTTTCGTAATGCCCTTCTTTTTGCCTTATGTAAATTATGAATCTGATTTTGGCTATCACTTTACCACAATATATCATATAGTCTGTGTTGTGTTTGGTGTAATGGGCAATTTCGTTAGTGACATTTGGTGTTTTACATTCGCTGCTCATATACCGTTATTCAAAAATATATTACAAGTTAAATTTAAAGAATTAGACGACATGTTACAGGAGTCAATCAAAAAAGAAGAGGATGAAATTAAGCAGCTACTGACGGATATTTTCAAATGGCATCAAAAGTATATTGTGTAAGTGTTTAGAAAAAAAAGTAAGTATATACCTATGAAAATATATCATATTAGATAAATGTCTGAATTTTGATTCATAAAACTACTAAAAAAATATAATTTTTATATATACGACCTGTGATGTTTATTGTGCCTACAAGCTACAGTTCAGAATACAAACTTCATTTAAGCAACAAACCAATGGTGTTCACAATATCAACTAAAAGATGAATTTAACTGCAAAATCGGTTATCTTAAAACATTGATATTTATTTTCTAGCAGAGCGCTATTACTCTTACAAAGAGTTTCTATGAAGAGTTTAACATAATTCATTGTTCAATTGTCCTTAAAAAATAGCCTATACTTGAGGTAATGTTGGTATAGCTATTTCTATTTGGCAACAAAATTCTACATTAAAAAAATCGGCGAAATGGTTGTCACTTTAGCTCAAAATCTACACGCTCTTATTTCTATTCTTCTGCTGGAAATGCTCGACAAAAATGTGAATTAAGCGGTGGAGTAAAGGGATGAATCGTGGAACTTCCCAAGACGAAATCAATCAATCAATCAGCAAAATTAATTCATACATAAATTTTTCTAAAAATGTAATTGCAAAAATTGTATATTAAACAACGTTGCCCTTTTTGGGCCCACCTACTTAAATGAGGTTATTAAAAAAATAATCTCAATTCAGCATTAATTATGAATGAAAAATGATAGCTGGCCAATGTCCACCACGAGCACAGCACGCTGACAGATGTCGATTCTTTTATCAAACTTTGTAATTACTTTTCGTGAATCACATCACGGATTTTGAGTTTTAAGGCTGAAATTGATCAGCTCCGTATAGACACTATTCTTAACATAGCCCCACAAAAAATAATCTAATAGATGTTAAACCCATTTGATTGTCGTGAAATTATACGATCGGACTCTGTCCTTAGCAAAGTCCCATAAAAAATAATCCAGTGGTGTTAAATCGCACGATCTGGCTGCAGATTGTCGTGAAATTATGCAATCGATAAATTTAGTTTGCCATAAATTGATCTTTTCAATGGGTGTGTGGCACCGCCCAGTTAAAAACACATGTCACCCACGTTGTCAATAATAAGTAAAAAGTAGGTTATTAGTATATCGCGATAGGGTAATCCATTGACCGTTACCGCATTTCTTCGCCTTCGAAAACAAATCGACCCTCCCACGCCCACAGACCACATAGCGTACCATACAGTGACAGATAGTGTGATTCGTTTTACATCCGCACCTGGCTATGTAGCCTAAATCAGATGGTGCACAAACCAGATTTGTATAATTTGGAACGTCATACATGCGTCCTAGGAAGCCGAAGATATAATTCTAAGCAACAGAACCACCTAGTTGCAACTTTAATGATTCCAGGGCAGGGCTGCAAACCATCACACCTTGCTAAAGAGTTGGAGACTTTCAACTCCTGTCCAGAACACATGTCTGGCATGCTCACTGGACTGGATCATTCACTTTGCGTGTCATTATCAGTGAGATGATCCTGGCCACCAATAATAACCATTATACTGTTATGGGGCCGCGAAACCACAACCACCACGTTACTCCCGTATAGGGGCCAACCTCAGAGAACTATTAAATGTCTAAAAAGACAAATAATGAACTCTGCGGCTCACTGATCCCCGTGGAAATAAAGTGGAGCTTCCAGTTGACTCCCTGCCTGTCTTCAGGGGACTGGGCTCCCTTTTTCCCCCAATTGCACAGATCTAGATAGCTGTTACGTACTATAAAGATCATAAATGTGCCCCCGGGGGATAAATGAAGGAGAATGGATTGTATCTTGATAAATATTTTATTTAATGTCGGCAATTATGCATGGAATACAATATCAGATAAAGATCCGCCTCTGTTAGCCTCACAAAAGCGAGACATTTTCAGCAAACTTTTCAGTATATTCTCACACATTTCACGCGATATTTATTAATTTCATTACGAATATTTTCACGCGATATTTATTAATTTCATTACGAATATTTTCTTTGAGTTGCTCAAGCGTTTCTGTTTTGTTTCAGATATCCTCACAAAAAGAAGTCCAAATCAGACGACCGTGTAGACCAATCAACATTACCAATCTTTGAAATATCTTGTTATGGAAAGAGGTTTTGCAGTAATTCTCTTTGTATGGAAAGTGCCACCATCTTGTTGATACCACATGTAATCCCAAAGCATGCAGTTGTAGGGTTAAAAAATTGTCAATCATATCACAATATCGCTTGCCATTCACATTTACCGTTACGCCGTTTGCATTTTCAAAGAAATAAAGTCCAATGATTCTTCTTGACCAAATTGCACACCAGACTGTCACTTTTAGTGGTTGCAAAGGTGACTGTTGAATAATTTGAGGGTTTCCCATTCCCCAGAACCCAGAGTATTATGTTAATTCACATATCCATTCAAATGATAATGTGTCTCGTCACTCATTATGATTTACTCAAGAAAATTGGGGTTGTCATGTGCGAGCTGTAACATCCTTTTGGCACATGTACGGTGGCGTAAATAGTTTTGTGAAAGAAGCTTTTGTGTCAACTGAATCTTATATGGAAACAAATACAAATCCTTGTTCAAAATTGTGACCAAAGTTGTTCTTTGAAGGCCAAGCTCCTGAGCACGGTGTCGAATTGAGGTTGATGGATTGTTTTGAACGTTTTCTTAAACAGCAGTAATGTTTTCACCCGATCTTGCAGTACGTTGTGGTCCATGCTTGTACAGACTTTCTTTCTTCGAAATCATTCACTAAACGATAAACAGTTAGTTTGGTTGGCACGTTGTTTCTCCCAAAAATTTCACGTAACTTTCTCATCGATGATTGATTTTGATAAAATGTTTTAACGGTTAAAACACATTGGTTTATCGAATATTTTTTCATAATGAATTTGCCGCGTGTCCACTTTACAACTCCCAAATATGAGCTGTCAAGACTAATGTTTGTGAAAATGGCGGCAAAACACGATATAAGAAATTATTTTAACTGTTGAAAAGAAATTTCTCTTCTCTTAACACACATTGACAAATTCTTTATTTAAGTTTTTTATTCCAACTGCAGATTCTGCGAAACGGTAAAAAATTTATTCTTTTGGGTCATATTCGTACAAGTTTTCATGGAATTTATTAGCATTGTTTGTACGATTGTCTGTATCTTTTTGGGAGTATGGCCAGCAGCTCCGATTTATTTGATTTATTCATTTGTATTGTTTTATTTTTATTGCGCTTTGGGCAATTTGGTGGAATTATCGGTAATTTGATATACTTTTTTCTATAAATTTGCTACTATTTTTCATAGAACTTTGTTTTTGCAGAATGATGATGTCACCACAATGATTTATGACTGTTGCTGGTATAAGCTGACGATATCGCAACAGAAAATGATTTTAATTATGTTAAGGAAATCACAACAAGCTGAAGGCATGTCAATTGGTGGCGTTGCTCCACTAACGTTAAACACAGCATTGCAAATAACAAAAACAATTTATACATTTTCCATGATGTTAAGAAATTATTTAAATTAATTTTTGTTTAAATTTATAGTTTTTTAACATTAAAGTTTGTACAAATTTCAAAACTATAGAATAGCTGTAGTCTTAAATGCTATAAACTCCTGAACCAATTGGACTTTGTATGGCGTTATACCAAGGTCTTTATGAAAAATTCGTCTCAATGATGTCTCTGAAATGCTTAATTGTTGAGAACGACGGTGAATTGATGTAAATGGCGCTTCACGCACACTTTCTACCGCAGCAGCAATATTCTCGGGTGTACGCACTGGTTTTGGCTTTCCACGCTTTGATTTATCGATGAAGATGCTTGTTTCTTTCACCTTTTTCACAACATAACGAACATACGGAGCTGACGGTGCTTCTCTAATTCCAAAATCCGTAAGCAATTTTCGCATACATTCTGCAATATAACCATGATTTTCAAAGTAATGTCGCAATATTTCCCAGCGTTGTTCAAGCGAAAACACAACCACATTCGTTCAGCGGAAGGATAAAACTAATTATCTGTCAAATCAAACATGAGCTAAGTGCTAAGGCAAAACTATAATATGCATAATCTTGCTTAAGCTAATGTCAAAAATTGAACAAAAAGTCTGTCAAATGCTAAAGCAAATCTTTGAAGACTTTTACGTGGCTATATTGTACTTACATGAATATAGAAATTATTATGCACAGTTGCACATTTGATTTATTCATACCTTTGCAAAAAAATAGTTTCGTTCTGAATAAATGAAATTTATTAGCAAAAAGGCGTTTAATAATTATATTTTGTATACTTAATACTATCCTTCAATAAATTTATAATTTTTTGTTAATAGTTTTAAGAAAATTACGAAAGAAAACTTACATTATTTGGGCCAAAAGTACTAAAAAAATGCAACTGTGTGCATCATTAAATTTATAAACAATACAAAATTATATTTTATTGCAAATTGTGTGCTAAAAAATGGAAGCGAAAGTAAAATTTTTAAAGGCCCTCGTTCCTTTGAATTGCCGTTATAGTAAAACGCGTCTCTATTGTCATATAAGCTATTTTTTCTCTTATGCCCTCCATTGGAATTTGTTTACTAATGTATCTATAACACAATGTAAAATCAGCTGTTTCCGTACGGAATGTGCGATCAGTTTCGTACTTTGCTTATGCAATTGACATTTAACGAAACTTGACGAAAAGTTTTGTTAAGTACATTATAGTTCGCCACATATGATTATTAGGTATTTGCACAGTTGTTTAAGTTGGCTTAAGCCTGCATATGCATATTATATTTGGGCCATTACCATTCACGAAATAAGCACTAGTTGAAAAAAAACGTTAGATTTTTTATTTATTTATTTATTTATCATTATTTGTCTACGGAAATTAACATCCTGCAGACATTTTAGTTAATAATAATAATAAATACCGGCTTACATACAACATAAAAATTTGCTTAAATTTAACATACATACAATAAAAACAAATTTTGTAAAAAAATATATATATAAATGCAAACACCTAGTTAGTTGTTCAGGTAAACTAGTAAGTTATTCCTTTCCTTATTGCGCTTTCTGACACATTGACACGTTCGCGGCTTGAGAACAAAATTTTCATCGGTACTCCGAGTACGAAAAGAACACTGAAGATGGCAAACAGCCGAAACCGGTTTGTTTACAAACCAAATTTAACGAGCGTCGACGGAAAACCGTACCCAAATAAAAGTAATTTTAACCCCGTCGGAAAATCCAAGCACACATCGATCAATTTTCTGTTGAGGAAGGATAGCAATGATCTGGGCCCTATATTATTAAAACACGCATACGAATAGCACCAAGTCATAATTGGCACTGAAAACGTAATTTTGTGTTCTTCTTTTAGAACCAACTCTGTGTTTTTCTTTACATTTATTTACAATTCATTCAAAAATTTGATTTTAGGTTAGGTTTATATATGGCAAGGCGATATGAAGTTTGCATGTACGTTGCACAGAGCGATCGTTTCATATATCTTTGAAAAAACAAAATAGAAAAACTTAAGGTAGCTAAAAAATAAAAGAAGCCATCATATCCATAACAGAAGTACTGTCAGAAAGAAAAACATGTTTTAAATAGTTTTAATAATTTTCGTCTTAAAGACAGAATGAGAATTATTTTTGAAACATAATTTAAATATTAAAACTTTAAAGAAAATAAATTTTTTTAACATTTAATGTGTATTTTATTTAATTATTTTATAAATAAAATTACAATTTGTTCACGTTTATTAAAAACACAAAATATTTCAAAATTAATTTACTCTGACATAAGAAAAAGTATAAAATATTAAAATTTAACTAAAGGTATCTGAAATAAATAATCTTAAACTAACACTACCCCACACCAAAACTGTGAAAATTGCTTAAACTTAACATAAAACAAAAAAAAAAAGAAAAGTGTTTAAAATTATTAAAATACGTGTATATGTGAAAAGGTATACTTTCATTTTATAACTAACTTAATGTTGCAAAATAACTTTTTTATTCCTCCTGATTATTACTTTTTTTCTAATAAACTAAAGTTTGTTAATTTAAATAAAAGCAACGAGGATAAAAAGCTAAATGTTTTTAAAATAATGTTATAAAAAAGTTATATTATAAAAAAGGCAGTATTTGTAGACTTTAATATTAAATTTAAATTTAAAATATAATAACTTCAACTAATAAAACTATTTGTTTGTACCACATATTTATAGCGCGCTTGCCGTTATATAATATTTAAATAACATTATCTCACGCGCAGCATAATCCATACATCCATGTATCTGTTAAAAGGTCTCTACAAAACATTTAATGGATATGAAAGTCTAGTGTTTGCACTGTCCCCCGCAATTAATGTGTTAAATTTTTAAATTGTGTTACCAACAGCCCTGCATCATTGTCAACTGTTGCGTGGCACCGCAACCAACTCGATTTTGCATAAAATCAGGAAAATTACTTTGTAAGACGCGCATGGTATTGCGCTTATAATCGGGTACAGCATGTGTTGCCAGCTGGCAAGTAGGTGAACGATAAACAGGTTTAAAATTCGCTTCAGCAAATTTTGTGCTCGTATCCCAGCGGAATACATCGGCATCACCTTCATTCCGGAAAAATATGGCCGAACCATTATCTGTGCCAATAATAACCATGCGTGATGGCTTCTTGCCAAGATCTAGAAGAACAAAATTTTTTTTAATTAGTTTATTGCAACAGCAAGGATGCCAGATAATTAATTATTAAAATTTATTTAAAGCAAAAAACAAAAATTTAAAGTTCCATAAAATTGATAATACGATTTAATATTGTGTCATAGTATGCTGTTAAGCTCATTAAGTTTAATAACATGATTAGAGTTCAATACATGCTACATCTCTCGCTCTACCCATTCTACAGTCGTAGTTTTAACATTCCTTTTCAAGTTCAAATTGTTTAAATTGCTATTAAATTGGATTACTTCCAAAAGATTAGTCCGACACGAGCGGAATATAATGCTATGTCACTATATATCGTAAATTTTATATATCGGGTTTTTCAATAAAAAGTTTGTTTTTTAATTGTGGCAAAATCGCATTAAAATAATTAAAATCTACTATGAAAATGGTGGTTCTATTAAAGTTACAATTCGTAAAATTCGTGATATATTCGGACATTAAAATGGTCCTTCTGGAACCCCTATTAAGAACTTGGTCCTTATATTTAAACCGACCATACAAAATGTGCGAACCTCAACGCGTATTCAACCGGTTCGTTTAACCGCAAACATCGCAGCCATGAGCCACAGAAAATCCAAATTTGTCAATTCCTCGATGTTCTCAACAATTGGAGTTATTCAAAGCCACCACATGGCGAATTTTGCGCAAGGATTTGACTTTGAAGCCTTGCAAGGTTAAATTGGTGCACTTTCATTTGTCAGGGTATGTCAACAAGCAAAATTGCCGCATTTGGGCTTTTGAAAATGCTACAGGGATTATTGACAAGCCTATGTATGCATGCTCAACGTTGTACTGTTAAGTGTGCTATGTGGTGTGGAGACGTAACTGGGCCGGTTTTTTTCTTGCGAAGATGAGGCTGGAAATGTGGTAACGATCAATGGAGCATGATATCGTTGGATGCCAACACTAAATTTTGGCCTATTATTGACAAGGTGGATATCACTGACATGTGGCTTAAATAGGGCTGTGGCACATGTCACAAAGCCCATGAGAGGATCAATTTATTGCAAACCAAATTTTCCGATCGTGTAATTACACGACAATCAGCAGCTAAGCAGTCAGCCAGAGCGTGTGATTTAACACCACTGAATTATAATTTGTGGGGCTATGTTAAGGACAGAATCTATATGGAGCCAATCGAGTCGATTTCAACCTTAAAGCTCAAAATCCGTCATGTGATTAACGAAATAGAATCGCCATTTTGCCAAAAAGTGATTAAAAACTTTGATGAAAGCATCAACATCTGTCAGCATGGCCGCAGTGGTAATTTGCCAGTTACCATTTTTCATTCATAATTTCCGAACTTTTCTCTTCGTAATAAAATAAAAATTAGAATCATCTCAATCTAAATTTTTTGTTTTATTTTGGAAAACATACTTCTTCTTGAAGAAACCTTTATGTTCAATATTTTCATGCTTTTCCATCTCTGCAGAAAGTCTGGTATACAATTTTTATCGTATAGTGTAGTAAGTGTAGACTACTGTTTGTAGCAAACACAATTTTCGATTACGATGATGATGTTGGTTTTAATGGTTAAAAAAGCAATTATTTCTTTTTCCTTAAAGTATGCTTCGATTCTTATTACTCACAGATGTAAAAAATTTTGCGTTTTTTTTTCGAAAAAAAATGCCTACCACTTCTTTGGAGTAAAGCTCTATCAGTGACTGGGAAAATAGGAAGTGCAAAATATTTTTTTTAATAGGAAAGGAAGACATGCTTGTGATTTTACAATGCCATCGCTAGAAATCTCTTCCTAGAGAATTAAAGCACAAGAAATTAATTGAATTTCAAGTCGTGCCCCCATTTCATATTTGGAATTTAAAAGATCCCCGGAATACAATAGAGCATTGTTAACAACTACAGTTCGATCACTGTTTTTATGATATGGCGGGCTGAATGAAGTTGATGCTTTTTTCGCTTATCATATTTTTACTGTTAACGTAGTTACCATAATAATTTTGATACACCTCCTTAACGCTCAAAATTAAACTTAAATGTTGATTCACGAATTTCAAAGATAATTGAAAACTCGGATATGGTATCTTATCCAGAAAGGCTTTAACGCTAGGATTGGAAGGAATACTTTACTCACCTATAATCTTGCCATCTGCAACACCATTTCGCAAATATTCCGTTTTCAGCGAAAATAACTTGCCCGTACTTAAGTACGTAAAATACAACTCTGTGCTACCACAATCTTTTCGTATCAAAGCAATATAAAGAACATCGCGCAAACGGCAACCCGTGGTAACAGCTTTTGGCAAAACAATACGGAAACCCCGATCAGCTTGAATATTGAATACAATAATGGCGCGATTGGCAGCATCGCTGACGTACACAAAACAAGCACCGTTCGGAGCATAATCGACAGCTAAATATTGTAAACGTGAAGTTGGTGCAGCTAGACCGTCCAAGTCGATAGTTTTTAAAATTTTACCAGTCTTAGCTGAAATGGCCACCACTTTGGGAGGACACTTACGTACCGGAGTTTCCAATGTATTCACAATGCCTGTATCCAAAACCCATATGACTTCATTTTGATCAACCATCAAATCCACTACTGATTGTAAAGCTTTACAATTACCCTCTTCTTGCATGTCCCAGCAGGGATATGGAGTAAAGGTGGTGGTACAGGTGCCAGGTTTTATTGTTGTTTTCACCAATGTAGCAGGCACACCTTTTCTATAACGCGGCAAAGCCAAAAATACGGAATCTCTTATAAGTTGGGCTCTAGTAGCAATAACATTTTTTGGTATAAATTTTCCCGAACTCTTGAACAATGATTTTGTAGAGGCACAAGGAAATTCAAATTGACCACCTGTCCACTGAACTACGTTGGCACTATCATCGCAAGATTTCTCCGGTGGCAAGAGACCATATTGAGTACCTTGACTGTGGCACTTTGGCAAGCAAGTAAAACTAATTATTATTACTGCACTTAACAACAAACCTCTTAGAACATTTAACACCCTTTGCAGACACCGCCACCGCATCTTGTGGCGTTGTGCTCACGCCGCAGATAGCAAACAAATAACACCTTTTTAAATGCCAAACAGTTCGTGTCTCGACAGGATATTGAACATGAAATTCACGAAAAGAGGTAAATAGAAGCTGTTTGTAGGTTGTTTGTTTGCAACTAGTTTTATGGCTGAAGAACACTCCCATACAGATTGTGAATTTTTTTGGTCACTGAGCTTTAATAACTCTAGGCGTGTTTGCTTAGCTTTAAGCTTTGTCAGTTTTGTATTTCAACTAGTTTCATTTTGCAATTTGAAAAACGATTTTATAGCTAAAATAAGATAAAAAAAAATGTGCAAAACTTTGTTTTCTTGATGGCAAATGATACATTTATGATACAACAACATTAAATCACAACAACAAGTAAAAATGCAGAAAGAAAGAAATGAAATGAAACGTAATAAAAAATGTAGAAACAAAGAAACGTGCTTTCATCGCATATTGTTAACTTAACATCAAGAGCTCTAAGAACGGCTAGTTTGATATGACGTGTAAGCCTGGCTCAAATATCTCAGCCTAAAGGTTTCAAGTCATAATGTCTAGTAAGATATATTGTTAGAAAATTGATGGGAGTAGTGCACTCTTCAAAATAACAAGGTTATGACAAAGCATATGGATGAACTGAGCTTGGTCGATCTCTGGTGTCAAACTAAAGATATCACAATTTTTCCCCCCGGGGGTAAAATGTCTTGACGGAATCTCACCGTCATTACATGTGTCACCGAAGGTAAAAAGGAGCGCAGTTTCCTAAAGACTACCAGGAAGCCCACTGGACAATTCCACGTTATTTTCATGGGCATCAGTAAGCCGCGGAGTTCAGCTTTTTGGCTTTTTAGTCTTTTAGCTGTTCTCTGACTGATTATTGAGGTTGGACCTTCGGGAGCCTCTTAGGGGTTGTGGTTTTGCTGCTCTTATTTGAGTTCTATGGGTCGGATCATTCACAATGAACACAATGCATGGTCCTGGTTCAGTGAGCATCCTTGCGGTTGTGTTCTGAAGTTTTATTAAGCTTGCATGTGTTCTGGACCGGGAGTTGAATAGTCTCCAACTCTTTAGCAAGGAGTGAGGACTTTGGCCTGCTCGAAGCTTTCGGAGTTGCGACCAGGAGTAACTGGAGGTTAGAGATATTCGAAGTCTTCCTGGGGCGTCGGTGACGATAAAATCATCCACAGTGGCTTGATCCACCGTCATGTCATTGCTTACACGGCTAGGTACTTATCTTAAAATCTTATCACGCATATACATTTTTAATCACCAGTAACAAATGAAATTTTTTGGAACGTTCAAACATTATTTCCGACATGCAAAATCGCCTTTTGATATCTCTAAGCTTCACTTCATATGGGACCAGTTCGAATTTCTTGGCTTTCGAATAAATTTCAATCCTCTTAAATGTAGGGAAATGGTTTGATGACTCCCAATGATAATACAAATTCTTGCGTTTGACAACAATCTTCTCCGAGTAATGCTTCCACCTCCTCATCTTCCAATTTTTCAGCTGACCAAGCCTTTCCGTGTCTTCTATGTCTAAAACACCACTTTTGAATCGCGCAAATCATCGTCCACAAGTTTTTCGAGTTAGGGCATGCACCACAAGCTTCTACCAACAATCATTAACATTCACCAGCTAAGGAAAACGTTATCAGGCCATAAATTTAGATAGACATCTATTAAGTATTTAGAATACAAATACTCTTTAGGGCCTTGTGTATACGCTTTCTTTCTTTCTGTCTTTCATTGTCTATTGTTTCGCTTTTTTGTCAATATTCAAATAAAAGTGGTGTTAATAATTTACTTGTCAGTGGTTTCTGTTAAAATTGGGTATTTTTAGTTTTGTTTGCTTTGTCACGAAAAACCTTGATTTTGCGAAACTCTCAATTTAAAATTCTTGTACGTTTTAAATACGAAAATGTGGAATTTTTGTGTTTTCTTTACAGACTATTTTGTGCATTAACTTAAATAAAGAATTTTGTGATGTTGTACATTTTAAAATATTTTTATTTTTATGTTTCCGTTTCTTTTTTTTTTGTTTTTTTTTTTTGTTTTTGGGAAGTCTTAACCATTCTAACCAAATATATAAAATACTTTTATTAAGTTGCATGTTCTCTTTGTTTTATCTTCTAATTTTATTTGTATTGAACCAACATAAAGCTGACTGTTCGTTACTATTGAAAAGAAAAGTTTGAAGCTTAATATCTAAAATAAAGGGTTTTCAACAAGAAGTTTGTTTTCTAAAACAAAATAAAACAAAAAATTACGATTGAGATGATTCAAATTTTTATTGTATTACGAAGAGAAATGTTCGGAAATTATGAATGAAAAATGATATCTGTCACGGCCACGCTGACAAATGTTGATCCTTTCATCAAAGTTTTTAATCACTTTTTGGCAAAATGGCATCGATTTTGAGTTTTAAGGTTGAAAACGAGTCGATTGCCTTCTTATAGACTCTGCCGTTAACATAGCCCCACAAAAAATAATCTAGTCGTGTTAAATCACATGATCTGGCTGAACACTTCACGGCTGATTGTCGTGAAATTATGCTATCGGGAAATTTGGTTTGTAATAAACTGATCGTTTCATTGCCTGTATGATATGTGGTATAATCCTGCTAAAACCACATGTCAGTGATATCCACCTCGTCAATAATAGGCCAAAACTGAATTTTTATCATCTCGCAATAGCGTTATCCATTAACCGTTATCACATTTCCAGCCTTATCTTCAAAAAAACGACCCAATCACGTCTGCAGACCACATAGCGCAACATACAATGACACTTTGAGCATGCAAAGACTACTCAATAATCGATCTAAGATTTTCAGAAGTCCAAATGTTTTGCTTGTTGATACACCCTGACAAGTAAAAATGAGCTTCGTCTGAAAAAATAATGTTTTTCAGAAAAACCAGCCAAGTTATTCCTGAAAAAATTAAGCGTATCTACGGCGATATAAATGGTCGGTCGGCTTTAATTCCTGGAAATTGGATTCATTATAACAATTGTCAATGCGTCTATTACGAATACGTCAAAAAACTAAATGTCAAAATTATCATGTTGTTGGTGTTACCACAACTGTAAAGCAAACTTCTTGTTGAAAACCCGATATAAAGCTGGCTGCAGGTCCAAAAAAAGCTCGGTTTGATTTACAATTGCTAAAATGAATTGAAGATTTTTACACACAGTTAGGTCGTTATTCTTCATTCTTTTCCTGCTTAAGGTTCTTCCTATGAAATTCGAACTAACGATCTGCTGCTTACTTTTTCAGGCTCATTAAACCGGATTAACAATTTTTTTTTACTCAAGACTTTACTGACGGCACCTTTCATAACTCATCAGCTTGGACCTTCCAATAAGAATTGTGCTCTATTCAAAGCTCCAATGGGATTTGAACTCATAATTTTTACCGGCAGGTGCTTACAAGTTATTTAATAACTTTTTTGTATATTCTTTTTACTTCTATTTAGAAACTTGATTAACTCCATTAATCTTAACAGGAATTAAATTTAAAAATTTTAATTTAACGTTTTTTGTCACAAACAAATTAAATTTTTAAAACGTTATTTTTGTAACCACATGTCGACAGAAAAGTCAGAAATAAAAATCTGTAAGTTATATAATATTTTGTATATTACTGTCAATATTTCTAATATCTGTTGTAGAACTGTTATAAGTCACAAATTAATAATGACAAAAAACGAACTTAAGCCTGACTTCTAATTTCTATATATAGAAAAAATTAGTATTTCAACTATTCAACAAGAAATGAATCACAAAAACCACGACGTCTAATATAAATATTAAACTGTATTGCCATTGAAACTGGTTTTAACCAAATTGGAATCACACTTTTTAAGAGACCTGTTCTAATTTTTGCTTAGCAAAGTTCAAAATGCAGCCTGTAAAATCTTTTGTACTTAAATTTATTCGAACGATCAGGATCAGCCTAACTGTATTGTAATAATTGAATGACATTTAAAAAAAACAGGTGGAGCGACAAGTCTGTTCCGTGCGTTCCATTTTTTGGTAAAAGTTTTAATTTTGCTATTAAGAAAGGGAAAGTAACTATGGTATGCAATAATCGGTATTTTGGTTAAATGTTCTAGCATTGTTCAAGCGGTCTAGCTGAATAAAAATTTTACATTGCCATCTTAAAGTAGCCGATTAATCGATTAAATTTCCAATATAGATTTACCGTTCTATAGAAAAGACCGTTCAGTTGTATACTCTTAAAGTCATAGAAACCATATTCCAAACACAAAAACCATCCTTTAATTACCGCCATGCGGACGAATACTCAATTTTTTTAAAATCTTTCTATAGAAAATATTTACTTAATATTTATTTAATGACAGAACATATCATTTGAAATAAAGTGTAGTGTAGTGACGTGATAAAAAATATGGTGTGACTCAATGATGTTATCTAAGTGCGGTTTTACACACGTCTACTTTTGTTGCTCAACTGTTGTTTTTTTCCATTAGAAAGAAAGAGAATGCTTTACACCCCTTCTCTTTCTTTCTAATGGAAAAAACAACCGCACTAAGTTTTTACCTTTTCGTTATCAATTTTATTACTTATTCATTTTTTGCCGCTGTCATATTACGTTTGTATGTTTCCATATATTGAGTTCTATTTAGTGTGAAATGTATGCACTTTTACAAATTGTCACAATTTAAAAACTGCATACATCCATACGCACACATACATATCTATATACATATGTATATACATACATGCATAATACATGAATATCAAAACATGATTGACAATAATGTTCTTGGTAATTTTTTTAAAACGTTTAAGCTGTTTTGTGTCAAGTTCCAATTTATTATTCCCTCTTTTTTTTTGTTCCTAAAAGAAACAAAACAATCTTCAACATGTTGGCACATATTGAACACTTTTCACTATAAAATGAAGTCATGTTAAGTTTATCGTTTATTAGGGAACACAGACAGCAATCACAGTGTTAATTATAATATTATTTTCTTCCAAGATTTTAGCAGCCTATCGCCAAAGGGTAAAATGTGATCCTACTTAATGAAGTGCTACTTCTAGCCGTCTATAGTAGAGCTATCTCACACAAAGTTAATACCCTTTACGTTTTGCGGAAATCATACGTCTAGATACATGTGGGTTCGATTAATGCTTAAGTGCTCTTAAAGCAAACAGAAAACAAAACGTTGCCAAAAACAAAATTCAAGATTGGAATTAATTAACTAATTCAATAATTTATAGAAAGTAAAAAAGAAACAGACTTTGTTTAACTAAAAATCAGAATTCAGGACATAATACAAATTGTGACGTTTATTCCATTTAATAATTTTTTCTGTTATATTGAGTTCTTCAATGCAAAATAATAACACTGCGCTTTAGAGTTTTAAGTTAAATTAAACGATTTATTTACTTTCAACACCTACAAAATAAACACGATGGTAGCTTTGTTTTTTTTTTTTTTAAGAGAAGTAGCAGTTCACGCAACTATGCCTATTTAGTCAAGTACCATGCTATATTCTTGAGGAAAGGGATAGAGAAGAGCTGAAACAATTGGTGAAAGTAGAAGGATAGTCGGAAATTAACTGTCTTATAAGACAGCACAACGACCAGTAACCATGCCTTCATTATTGAGCAACCCCACCGACAGTCAGTTTTTATTTTTGTAGTGAAAAAAACCAAGGTTTTCGTTGGGAATCGAACCCACAACCCCTAGACTGACAAGTTAGTACACTACCTACTAGCCTACAGGGACACTTTCTTGTCTTTACTCAACGATAATACAACTTTAATTAACTCATTTGCCCTGTAAGTTGTGCTTATATAGTTAATTGAAGCGGTTCTCGCGTATACAAGAATATTCTAGTAATAAATTGTTTGGGTTTGTTCCGCCGATGAATGAACTAATATTTTCAATTCCTCCTCTTGACGTCCTTCCCGGCTGTTTGCTCGCAAATAGCGAGCACTTTCGATGTGAACACATCATTATTTCTGGTCCAGGTATTTATCCTATAATCGTCGTATCTACCTACGTAGTTACAACGTCAGCCATCTGGCATTTTTGTGTGGGGATTAATTTAAATATTTGTTTTTACTCCTACTATAACATCACGGCATATTGTTGTTGTTATTACCATGCAGTTAAGGCGTCTGCTTGGCTGTGTGTTTTGTTTTTCTTCTGTATTAGTTGTTTTTGTTTTCTATTGTTTAACTTATTTTGTGTAATTTCTTAAAATCATGTTTTTATTATCTTGTGTGCATAGATTTCTTAGACAACTACGTAGTTTTTAAAACACACAATAGGTCATTTCGTTTGCTTTTTTTACTGATAAGCATTTTCTTTAAAAACTTAAAAAAATCAAATTCGTAACAATACGTTCTTTAATTAGGATTTTTTACGCCCTCAAGTAAAGCATTCGTCGTACAGGCATAATGGTAGACCTCACGGCCATGGTCGATACGAGACTCCAAGCTACGTCTTGTCTCGACCAGAAGGTGAATTCTTTGCCCACACACAAGAGCTCATTTCTCCATATTGATCGAGTTAGGCAAGCACATGAGAATCTGGCAGGGAAAGACAAGAGAGTACCCGTCTTAAATAGGAGAAGGCAAAAATATCTCATGAAAACCGGTAAAAGGCACTCCTTAGGAAAATGCGCCTAAGCAAACCGGTAAATTATCTCACATAAATTTTAAACAACATCGATAGCTTTCACAAAATCTCTACAAAGTATCCGCTTAAAAAATTCTCTAAAATCAAATAAAATTTTTTGTGCAATAACAAATTAATACTTCGTTCTTTTCTTAAAAATATTATGGTAACAAACCGCAACATGTTACAATATTGATAAAGTTTATTTGTTGGAGGCTCAATCTGTTATCCGTATATATGTTGCTAGTTCAAGGGCATTAAAAAATATTTTTTAAAAACAAAAAATCTTTAATAAATGATTTCTAGGATGGAATCAGAACTATATTTGAATTGTTAATAAATTAACCATGTTCAAACCATTTTGTTTGTTAAGCACTATTTAGTCGGTTAGTTATAGTTAATAAATATTTTATTCTAAACTGCTGGATTCTGACGAAAGTTTAACATAAAATGAATCAAACGCAAGAAAATATATTTTAAAGAAACTATTAACAAAGTAATTTTTAAAATTCCTAAAAAAGAACCTTGCCAAATAAAATATGTTTAAAGTACATATGTTTAAAAACCGTACATTTACAAACGTTTTTCTTTTTTAAAGAATACAATTATAAAAGAAATTTATAGAAAGTACCTTCAAAAAAAGTACTTTAAAAAAGGTACCTTAAAAAAGTACCTTTTAAAAATACTTTAAAATTCTGTTAAAAATTATTTAAAGACTGTAACAGCAAAGAATTAAACATGGTCACATTGCTGATAATTTGATTTAAAAGTAATTGTGTGTTATTTAATTTGTTATTTAATGTTATTAATATAATTCTATTATAAGTTTCGTTATTATTAAAATAAGCACAAGGTTTAGGAAGTGTATATTACAGTGAAACTATTTGGTGAAATATGTTAAACTGAGAATTTAAAACACAATTGCATTCATTTTCATAAAACGAAAAGAAAATACATGTATTTAAGTCAGGAAATTATTCGTTGTAACTTAACATTTCACTGTTAACAAGAATGAAAAAATGTTTGTTAAATTAAGTAGTTAATTTTTGATGACTTTTAAAATATAAAAAAAAAAATAACTTTTTTTAAATTTAATTGAGTTTATTGACACTTAAAGTGTTCTATGAAAGCTAAAAGAGATAAAATTATTTTAAAAATTAAACAACAAAACGGTTACTTTGGTAGAATAATTGCAAAATATAACATATTTGTGGCAAAAGAGTCATGTAGACCTTTCCTGAAAATGGTCTACTAAAATCGGGAAAAATTGCCCCATCTGCTGTTTTTAAATTGTTTCTGAAAAATGGTACTATTTAAGCTTTTCACTACTAGCCGATATTGCTTTAAGAACCACAGGCAGCCAGATTTTATATTGAGTAGATTTAAGATTCGAAGATTTGAGCCAAAAGCTAATGTTTGCAATAATTCAGTCGACACCAAATATTAGCAGAGCTCTGTAATGGATAAGGCGGTCAACAACTGAAAAATTAGCGAAAAAAACAACGAAAGTTGAAAAATTATCTAAAATTGTGATAATCTTCCCTTGTACTTTTGAATAACAAACTTTTTTACTTTTTCTTGAAAAATCAATCCTACAATAATTTTATAAAATTCTAAATATTAATTTTAATAAATATTAAAAAAATGGTACGTCTAACTGTAGAGTGGTAAGAAAATCCTCTAAAAGAATAACTTAAAAGTACTATTTAAAAAGATACCATTTAGTCAACTTTCTTTAAAATAGTACCTTAAAAGTACACATAAAACATCTATAAACAAAAAATGTTTTTTTTAGTTAGTACTAATAAAAAAGTTCTTTTTCAGAAAAGTACTTTATGAAAAAGTACATTTTGAGAAAAATGTCTGTAAAAAGGACTTTTTAAATTGCACATCATCACCTCGAACCACCCTACCTATGACTTATGATACACAGATTTAAGATAATCCCACTTACTCCAAATAAGTAAAACAAAGAACTGGAGACAATTTACACCATAGCTAAAAATAACGGCTACAAACCCACTACTATCGACAAAGACGGGAAGAAATGGCTACAGTACATAAAAAATTTTTGAACATTAAGATATATTTCTTACAAACGTAGTAATAAAAATGCTTTTTAAAAAAATATCATTAAAAATCCCTTAATATATACAAATGGTCCTAATAAGGAAAAAAAATAATTGTAAAAAAGGGCTCTCCCTGAAGAGTAAGTCTGCATAAAGTAGCCTTAAAGCAGGTTCATTTAAAAAAAATTTAGAATCTTAAAATACTATTAAATAAAGCAACTCTTTTATAAAGTACCAATCTCAAAACTGTAATAAAAAGTATTTTTTAAATCTCTTAAGCCGAAAAGGTATATATATATTTTTTTTTTATTTTATAAGAATATGTGAAGTTTATATACTTTAAAAGAGTTTAAAAAAAAAATCAATTTTGCCCCCTCCCCAAAAAACCTCATAAAAATAACAAAATTATGTTTAAAAAAAGTACCAGTAAATTAAAAAGCAAAATCTTAAAAGCTAACCTTAGGTTAAGTGAGGGATATAGGGACATATAACTAATATTTTATTATTACAATTTCCTTGTAAAACTAAAATAATTTTGGTAAATTTTGGTAATGCCACAGCAAAAACCGACAGCTTTTGATAAATTAAATTGCTTCTTTAAAATAAATGGTGGCAACGTCATATGTACTTTTAATTACTTGTTTACTATAAAAAACAAATTTTAGCAATCCAATAATATAATTTAAAGCAAATTATATTATATAAATGATTATATAAGTGGTTAGCAAAATAACAATTTATTTTTCTCTTTACTATATTTCAATTAGCAACACTCTAATGCGTTTAAATGTTAACATAATACAACAAACCGAATAATTGTGAATTTATCTAATCTCATTTAAAGAACAAATAAAACAATGAAAAACCGTTTAATTTATGTTATTACTTTCAAATTATTTCCATCTGAATTTATGCGCCATTAAGTATAAATGAATAGCATGCTATTCTGAATATCACGCCATGTTTATTAAGCAAATTATTTATAGTCAATTGGAAAATGTTAATGTCTGCTATTCACACATGTGTGTTTTCATTATACGAGTATTTTTTTTTATGTATTTTGCCAAAAAATTAATTTGGCAAACAGTAATTATAGCTAATTAGGGATAACTAACAAAATTATGGTTTTAATTGTTATTTATGATTTAAAATAAAAGAGTTTGTACTCTCTGTTCATTTTGAAGCAGGCTCTTGAAATTTGCACAGGGCATGTAATACTATGTCCACTATAAGGGCTAAATTAAAGACTACTAACCTTTGAACAGCGACAAGCGGACCTTTGAAAGTGACACTGAGTCCGCACCAATAACAATTTTAACTAAACAAAAACTTAAATACTGTTCCCAGATAAAAGTCATCTCATGTCCTACAAAGAAAATATTAAACAGGACAAACATTTATCTTATCTTTCATTAAAGTCCCACAAATTAAATTTTCTCTATAATCATAATCATTTCAAGCCAAACATTTAAAGTATCCGGATTTTAAGAATTGTAAATTTGTAATTTACATATGTGTAATATGACGTAAATCACACCATTAAATGCAGATGTTGTAAAATATAAAACAACTTTTTTAAATGGGTTAAATACACACATTAAGGAGGAAGGAGGAACACTTACTTACACTCCCTCACACTCATGTTCAAAATACTTAAATAATGGTTAACACATCACTTAACCAAAAAGTGAATGAAAATAAAAAGGAAGAAATTGATTGAGGGAGAGAGCTATTAACAAAAAAAAAATATTTCAATGGAAGAACTAAAGTATTCCTGGAAGTCAGTCCTTGATAAAAGAGAGACATTCGTATAATTGCTGCTGCTATTTCTTTTGAAATGGAAAAGAGAAAAAATAAACTTACAAAGAACATCTCTTAATATTAATATCATATATAAACAATGAAATTAAAAATTAAAGGGTGTCCTCATAGAGAGCACAGCTTTGAGGAATATAGCCTTTTCTTTTAAACTGTAAAAGGCAAATACCTGAAATTTTCCCAGCATATTGCTTTGTCCGCTGTAACAATAATTATAAAAAATAATAATAAAACCTAAAGGGTGTCCCATAGAAAACCTGATTTTATTGTAGCTTTTGAACCGTAAACGAGAGACTATAAAAAAATTTTGTTTTATTTTTTTACACCAGCACTCAAGAGATGACCCCTACAATGCATTGTGCCAGAACTAGGAAATTAATTTATGGGGATGGTGAAAGAGAGAGTAGTGTTTGTGGATTTGAACTTTCCTATAGCGAAAGTGATAGAAAACCTCGGATGGAAGTTTATTATACATTCGGACTGTTCTGCTAAAAAACGAATTTCCCCTGTAACATATAGAGTAATTTACTGGCCAATCAACTCAACGAAAATCGAGTTAAACGCAAAAACGTGCGAGTAAGGGAAACAAGTTCCCCAATTTCATTAGAGAAGTTACCATCGTAGTAACGATGAAACAGTAAAATTCATCCCACATTGCGTCGATGCTCTAGAGAATCAGTACCCTACTGTCCCCAGTGAGCCTCATGGCCTCCTGCTGTAGGCAATCGAGCAACTCTAAAATAGACTTGGCGCGCCGGCCTATATGTGACAGTTTTATTCCACTTTTGGAGGGATATAGGTGGTATAAATATTACAAAGATCGAATGGAATGAAGTATCTCTTACAACGTCTCCCCCGGGGTACACAATTATAAGTCTTTGTGGATCACACAACCATCTAGACTTGTGTCTTGCGGGGGTAAAAGGGAGCCCAGTCGCCAAACAGGCTAGCAGAGCCAACTGGACAATCCACTGTATTTCCACGGGAGTCAGTAAAACCCCAGAGTTCCGCTATTTGTCTTCTTAGGCATTTAGCTATTCTCTGACTGATTATTGAGGTTGGCGCTTCGGGAGAATCTTGGTGGCTGTGTGTTTTGAGGACCTCGTTTGAGTTTGTGGGTCGGATCATTCACAATGAACATAATGAATGGTCCAGGTCTAGGTCCAGTGAGTATGAATGCCATCGTGTTCCTAATTATATTAGGCTTAATGCGTTCTGGGCCAGGAATTGGATAGTCTCCAACTCTTCTGCAAGGAGTGAAGGCTGCGGCTTGCTCCGGGCTTTAGAAGTTGCAACTAGGAGTGGCCGGAGGATATATGTATCCGAAGGCCTTCTAGGGCGAGGATGACGTTACATTTCATCCACAGTGGTAATGAACCACTATCTGATATTGGCCCACACGGATAGGTGCAGATGTAAATCTTATCACGTATCTCTTACAACGTTTTAAAAACCGAGGCTCTTGAAAGTTTCTTTAGAAACCAGGAAACTGTGCTTAGTCCATCGAACATCACATTAAATTTTCATGCCAAGAACATCCAGAGCTTCTGATTCCGTAATACTTATATCACACATAGTTACAGATGCAATATCATTTCCGAGCACAGATCTATGCAACATTGCGTCTTATGGGCACTAAAATCGACTCTTTTCACACGTCCCCATTCTGAGACTGTTGCGATCTCGTGATTGAGCATATTATTCATGTTGCCCCTTTTGTAACACACTTCTAACTGGTTCGGTCTACTACTAAATGAGTACGAATGACAAATGGTGCTGTCATCGGCGAAAGAGTATATAGGGTTGTAAATTTGACAAAGAAGGTCATTTAGAAAAATAAGAAGAAGAAATAAGAATTAATCTTAAGCTCGTCTGACGAAATGTCATCTATAAAAACCCTTATAGTGCGATTGCTGAGAAAACTCGATATAAATCTGGAGAAATTATCACCGATACCAAAAGCAATAAGATTTGACAGAAGTTCACCATCCTACACTCTATCAAACGCCTTGGAAATATCTAGAGCCACCACCTTACTCTCTCCGAAATGATGTATGGAGTTGCATCATTTTTTCAACAAGAAAGCTAACAAGTCGCCCGTAAGCTATTAAACTCCAGGTACCTCACAAGATAGAAATTAATCATACTTTCCATCACTTTAGAAAGTGCAGAACAAATTTCAATTGGGCGATAATTTTCAGGGTTGTTACCCTCACCCTTTCTGGGGATCGGCGTTACATGAGCAATCTTCCAACATTTTGGAAATTCGCCGGCATGGTGCTGAAAAGGGCTGCTAATAGACGCGCTAACATCAAAGAGCACTGCTTCAAGACCAATGCTGGAATCCCATCCGCCCCAGACCTGTTCATATTGCGATCTGCTGAAACCTTTTTAACCGCTTGACCTCGAAAGAATATCTTAGCTTAGGCGCTGGTTGACTGCTTTCCGGCAAATAAGAATTATTTGTAAATATAACAGCCAAAATGTAAGCTTTATCGACTGGGTCAGTAAATATTTGGCCATTATTTAAAAGAGTCGGAACTGAAGAACTAGAATTATCTCTAACTCTTTATATAAATAATCAAAAACTCTTACTACACCGAGGAGTAGCAAGAACTGTAGCACGAAGGCGCTTATCGTACAGATTTTTTCACGCCTTAGTACATTGGCACACGAAGATCTTTCGCTTTTGCGTAGCGAATGAGTATCTGCGTTCTTATTACTACGCCAGATACTGAATGCTTGCTCTCTTCATATGACTGCTTTTTGGACGTCTGATTAAACCAAGTTTTCAATCTGGTTTTAATCGAAATTTTTTTGGATCGAACAAAAGTTTTCATTCCAAACAAAATGATATTTGCAACCATTTCCGCTACGGCATCGACATTGTTGTGCAAAAAATTTTCATTATAGGTTCAACAGCACAGAAAAATATTATAAAAATAAGCACATATAAAAATAAAGGGTTCTCCATTTCTCTTCATTTTTAGTGGTTTTGACCTATAGCAACTTATCTTTAGAAATAAGTAAAGAAAATAAAATTAAAAATCGTTCACAGGTGTTATCGGAGCCTAGAAAGTTTCTTTAAAAAATTATTTCCAATCGCCACAATTTTTAAGAAGCATCGAGACAACAAACTTTATCAATCCAGCTGTTCTGCAATTTTCATTTTTGGTAAAGGACTTGATGTGACAACATTCGTTTTTTCGGCACTCGTTGTTAAAGAAAAGGTGACACAATTTATCTGTCACAATATTCGTGTATGGGAAATTAAGCATATTCTGTACTTTGCGCTCCAAATTATACTGCGTTAGAACTAAAGATATGTGGATTTACAGGTATGATACGGTTTGCTATCCAATAAATAAATATTGTTCCTTTACAAGCTGTCATAATTAAGAAACAAAAAAAGGTCGTGTACTGATTTATATAAAAACAAATTAAATATTATTTCTGCCATATCATACGCTACAAATTTATAGCATAACTTGTATTAAACAACTTACAAATTTAATTCCAGCGGAGTATACAGACTTACCTGTACCTGCAAACGAACCTATATAGGGCAAACTGGACGAACACTAAAACAAGGTTTACAGAACACATACGCTCATACAAACGCAAAAGAGAAGATTCAAACTTTGCATTACACCTTGACACTCACGGACACACACCAAGGGAAATAGATGAATGTATGACATTATTACATCCTAGCAAAAAAAAGACGAGGACTAGGCATTCTTGAAAATGTGGAAATCTACAAGACAAAAACATTCAACAACGACATTATAAACGAACAGGTAAACACGACCTCAGACACAATTTTCACACCATTAAAACTACTCATGCAAACGGGCAAACGAAAAACACCCTCAGACGGACACACGTACCTACATAATAGTAAAAGACGGAGGTATCGGTAAGTTCACTTTGCATACAAATGCCAGGTGGCCGGTATTCTGCTTACCTGAATATATACGGACCTAATAACAGAACTACCTGAACCCCAACACTGACTCACCAGTACCAACTAAACCGCGGCTTGAAATCAGCCAGTTAGGACGGAAAATGGCAATATTACTTGTATTAAACTTTAATTTTGGGCAATTAGTATATTTCAATCGCATTTTATAACATAAGGATAACACCTACAGCAAATTAAAAAAATGTACTAATCGAATTCTATATTTCATTTTTTTCCATGAACATAGTTCATGGTTCGGGTATTCTTAGTGGCAGGATAATCAATTTAAACTGTTAGCTTTGCCCTTAAAAATTTTTCAGGTATGGTTGAGAGTTTTCACGAAATCGCTCATATGGAAAAAAATAATAACATGGAAGATATGGGATGAAAATATAGACTTGCTCGTTTTTATCCGAATTTTTTGTTTTAATGGCTAAATTTTTGTAAAATGAAAATATCAATAACAGAATTTTACATAAACAAACTTTTCAATTGAAGTGTTTAATACTTAAAATTAAGGCAGACTTTTATTTATCTTTTCTCCGTTAATGGGAATTTAATTAAATCAAACAGAAACGTCAGTATCCCATAATACAATGAAACCTTTGCAAAAGTTGAAGAGCTTAGGCTCTAAGGCACTCCTTAGAGGGATCCAGACCAATGGGTAAGAATATCTTACAAATGGTGATCAGGTTAATTTCTAAAGGCACTTCTGAGGTCCACAAAGTCGAGGTTCCTAAAGCTGGATAGCTGTAGTAGTAACAGTTCACTGAAATTTTGAGCGTTATTTAACAAGAAAAAAATAAAGTAATATGCTAATTGCAGACTGTGCCTGAAATAAACTGAGATGGCAGCGCTTATGGGTATTCAGTATTAGGCTTAGAACCATAGGTATTAAATGTGAATGCCCCGTAGCACCATAACGTAGGACACATTTTAGCAATTTCAATAGACTTTATGATTTGGAAGAAGACAATGTTTAATATTTAGATTAAGGCAATAGAATTGCAAATTAAAAATCATTTCAAGTTTCCCCAAATATAATTCCAGCAAGAGACATTCTATAAAATGTTAAAATTACCCTATATTTTGTCTTATCTTACTCTTAATTTGAATTAACACATATTAGCTTTCAATTGAATAAAATTTAATGACGTAAATAACGTTGTTGGCCTAGTTAATTTATTAAATATTTTAAAATTAAAAAAATATTTTGCCTTTTCTTTTTATTATTTTGTCACAATTATTAAATATCGCAACTAAACCTGTTGTTCCATTTTTATTAGTTACAATTTTAATAATAAAATTATTTCACACTTTTTTATGCATAGTAAAGCCCATTAGCATAAAATTCTAAATTTTATATAAAATTTTCCACACTTTTTCTTTTTGTATACAAAACTTGTCAATTTTTCGGCTGCCATCAGCAATTTCAAACAATTTCATGCTTCTGAAACAACAACAACAACAAAAACTGCAAAAAGAAATCTGTAAAATTCGCAATTGCTTGTGGTTATATCCATTAGTATGGTCCTAACAATTCAGAATCAAAAAAAAAAAGAAACCATGAATGTTTTTATTTAAATAAGACGTTTGTTTTATATAAACGGCTTTCAACAAGAAGTTTGTTTTCTAAAACAAAATAAACCAAAATATTTAGATTAATATTATTCAAATTTTTATTGTATTACGAAGAGAAAAGTTCGGCAATTATGAATAAAAAAATGTCCACCACGCCCACGCTGACAGATGTTGATTCTTTCATCAAAATTTTTGAGTTTCAAGTCTAAATTCGATTCTATTGGCTCCGTATAGACTCTGTCCGCAAAAAATAATCCAGTAGTGTTAAATCGCATGATCTGTCTGACCACTTAACTGCTGATTGTAGGGAAATTTTGTTTGCAATAAACTAATCTTTTCATTGACTGTGTAACATGTAGCACCGTCCTTTTGAAACCTCATGTCAGTGATATTCACGCTATCAATAACAGGCCAAAATTGAGTTGTTAGCATCTCGCGGTAGCGTGATGCATTTACCGTTTCCGCATTTCCAGCCTAATCTTCGAAAAAAACGGCCCAATCACGCCTCCAGACTACATGTTGAGCATGCAAAGGCTTCTCAATAATCGCTCTAGGATTTTGAAAAGCCTAAATGCGGCAATTTTGTTGTCGACATACACCAGACAAGTGGAAATGGGTTTTGTCTGAAAAAATTATTTTCCAGAAAAAACAGCCAGTTGTTTCTAAATAAATTGAACAAATCTACGGCCATGTGAATGGTCGGTAGGCTTCAATTCCTGCACCAATTGCATCTTGTAAGGCTTCAAAGTCAAATTCTTACGCGAAATTCATCATTGGATATCCCCTCCCCCCGGGGGCACATGATAGTCTTTTTGGAACCTACTATTCCATTTAGACTGGTGTCTTGCGGGGTAAAAGGGAGCCCAGGCCCCTCAAAGGCTAGTAGGAGTCACCTGGACAATCCACATATTTCCACGGGAATCAGTACGCTCGCAGAGTTCACTATTTGTCTCTTTAGACAATTAGCTGTTCTCTGACTGGTTATTGAGGTTGGCCCCTATATGGGAGTATCGTGGTGGTTGTGGTTTCGAGACCTTCGTGATAGTTTGTGGGTCGGATCATTCATAATGAACACAATGAATGGTTCAGGTCCAGTGAGTATAAATGCCGTCGTGTTCTTAATTATATTAAGCTTCATGCGTTCTGGACCAGGAGTTGGAAAGTCTCCAACTCTTTAGTAAGAAGTGAAGGCTGCGGCCTACTTCGGGCTTTCGAAATTGCCACTAGGAGTGACCGGAGGATATACGTATTCGATGGACTCCCAGGGCGTGAATGACGTTTGCAAATCATTCAAGTGGTTTGACTACCATCTGATTATGACTACCTGGTCGGTGCAGATATAAATCAAATCACATCAATTGGATATCCCCAATTTTTGACAACGTCGAGGAATTGACAAATTTGGATCTGCTTCAACATTGTGGCTCACGGCTGTGATGTTTTCAGTTAAACGATCCAGTCGAATACGTGTTGGTGTTCACACATTTTGTATCGAGCCTATCGACTCAAATTTAACATCCAAACTCTTAATAGCGATCCCAGAATGGTTGACAGAACAACCATTTTCATAGTGATTATCAATTATTTTAATTTGATTTTCGAACGAAATGGAATTCATTGTAACAATTGCCGTTACCCACCGGGTGCACATATATATGGTCTTTATAGAACTTCGACTATCTAGACACAGTGCAACTGGCGGAAAAAGGGAGCCCAGTCCCCTGAAGTCAGCAGGGGTACAACTGGAAACTTCACTTTATTTCCACGGGAATCAGTAAGCTCGCAGAGTTTCGGTATTTGTCTTTTTAGACATTTAACTGTTCTCTGGCTGATTATTGAGGTTGGCCCCTATATGGGAGTAACGTGGTGGTTATGGTTTCGCGGCCCCATATCAGGTCTATTGTTTAATATGGTGGCCAGGATCATTTCGCCGTTAATGACACGCTAGGTGAATGATCCAGTCCAGTGAGCATGCTAGACATGTGTTCTGGACAGGAGTTGGAAAGTCTCCAACTCTTAAGCAAGGAGTGATGATTTGCAGCCCTGCTCTGGAATCATCGAAGCTGGAACTAGAAATTTCTGTTGCATAGAATTATAGCTTCGGCTTCCTGGGACGAGCATGACGTTCCAAATTATGCAGTGGTTTGGTCCACCATCTGATTAAGGCTTCATGGCCAGGCGCGGATGTAAATCGAATCACACAGTTGTAACAGTTGCCAATGCATTAATTACGAGTACGTAAAAAACCAAATGTCAAAACCATTATGTTGTTGGTGTTGCCACAATTGAAAAACAAATTTTTTGTTGAAAACCCCGATATATATACGTAGCTGTAATAAATAATCTGTCGATATATAAATCACATTTTAAAGAAACGTATAAATATCACTTTTAGACTACACATAATTAATGATGCAGAGGTAGGGATCATTAACAGTGGGTGTCTTTTCCTTTACCCCTTAATTGCTAAATTGTAATTAGTACTTGAATGGTAACCAGTGAATATTTTCGTTAATTAATTCTTGTGTTACCACTAGCCTTTACTCTGTAGTAATTTTAATGTTTCCACTAAAACTGTCAACCTTCGTTCTTAATAAAAAATTATTTTATTGCTAACATTCATTTAAAGCTGATGTCCCCTACAGTATTCACTCTTATTAGGAATCAGCTATGTTCCTAAGCCTATTGCTAACCAGCGTTGGCCATTCAAATGTAGTGTAACTAGTCGCCTATAGGTAACTGTTGTATTTTAGCCGGTTATTATTTAAATATTTACTTGGTGTATCACTATTTATTTGCCAACAAAAACCGGATTTTCTGCAGCACTAATCTCTCCACTTATTTTGACACTTATTTGTACACATTTTTTGAATCTGATGGTGCTATTTGATTTGATCAAAATTAGAATTTATAAAATTCCCTTACTGGTAAACCAAATGAGAGTTTTAATAAAAATGGCGATTCTTGTATTTTGTTTGAATACTTTGCTGAAGATTGCTAAAATGTTTTATTTTTAAATATTCTATTAGCTGAACATAATAAACATATTATTTTTGAAGTTTAAAATTAATTAATTCAAATTTTGGACAATCTCCTTTTTAAAATACAGAAAATGAAAAGAGTTAACTTTTACTGCCACAGAAAACTGAAACCAGAATTATTTTAAGTCAAAAGCTATAATTAGTTTTTATTATAAAATGTAACGAGAAGGCAAAACTCATATAAGCTTAAAACTGCTTAAAATATTTATAAACATTTTTAATCTATTAAAAAAGAAAAAAAAAGTGTTAAAGATTACTAATTTTAGCATACACTAGTGGTCCTTTTTTGAGGTAATGCAGCACAGTTTGCAAAAAATTTTAGTATTCAATTAAATGTACTTCCATAACTTGTTGAGACTTCAATATAACTGCTGTAAAGGAATGTATTTATAAATCACAAATTTTGTTTAAATTTTCTGTTTGCTAATTTTGTCTTTATGAATTTAATTTACTTTTGTAGAACACTGGCAAAAGTATACTTATGTATAACTAGATCTAATGTTATAATTTCACTGTTCATCTAAATGGCTGCATCCTAATGTTTGATATTCAAGTCTTTATTTGCAGATGTGAATATAAACAAGCAAATAAATATTTTCTTTTATTATACAATTGTATTGACATATTTATAATGTTTACAATAAATAATAAACTATTTGTAAATAAAAAAAAAATAAATAAAAAGAAACATTTGTTGGAAAAAAATAAAATGCTGCTAAGAAATTATATTTTATGAAATTTCTTTAAAGGTTTTCAAATATGCTGAAAATACAAAAAGTACCAAAATAAAATAAATATGTGTGTGCTTGTATACTAAAATATACTAAAAATGTAATATACGGAGAATTAAAAAAAAAAACATTGCTGACTTCAATAAAAATCTAAAACCACCTGTCTAATATGATATAGTAGTCTTGGATGAAGGAAAAAGAGTTCGAAGGGCATGTCAATTTTAATGAATTCCATAAAAGCATGCCCAAACAGCTTTAAAAATGAAAAGACTTACAAAGAAGCGGCGTCCTTAAAATAACGCTTACTGCCATCCCTAAACAGGAACAAAAAGTGAAACATTTTTTTCTGAGCTGAGCTTTACCGCTGAAATGCCATACCTAAACAAAACCGGCATCGTTATGTCAAAAGAAAAAAACAGGGTTATCTAACAATTTAATATAGCGACCCTGATTATTTCAACAGCTGCAAATTATTAAAGTTTTAAAAATTTATAGTCGAGTAACTGAAAACTAAAAACAAACAACGTTAAATTCAACATAAACGAAGAACATAAAAAATTCAGGTAAATATAAGGGCACAGATAAGCAAATAGCTTTATATAGCTTTTAGTTTTCGTAAACGATTTTTTGATTGACGAGTTTTAGAATTACGACTTGAACATCATCGATATCGACTTCCCTTTCATCAAATCTGTTTAAATTTTATTTTAACATTTTTCGTTATTTGTTGATTTTGGTGGCTCCTCATATTTTTTTTTTCATAGCCATTCGAATCTCCGTAAAAAAGTCATCATTTTTTCTTTTTTAGGTTGGCTGTGTGTTAGAACATGCTGCTTGATTGCTGGTATCATCGAGCAGCCACTCCACACTTGTGCCGACATCTTCACAAATATTACCAGTTGTACTGACATCAACAGACAGAACGACATTTCAGGAGAATTTTCACTTTTAAAAGTATTAATTAAAATTCCAAGCTTTTGTGAAGAGCCATGAAGAGCCAGAGGGAAGATTTTCGTCCATATTATTTCCTATACCTGTCCCGCAAGCTTTTCCACTTCACTTTTTTTTTTAAAGAGAAGTAGCACTTCAGGCAACAATGCCTATTTAGTCAAGTACCGTGCTACATTCTTTAGGAAAGGGATAGAGAATAGATGAAACAGGTGGTGAAAGTAGAAGGATAGTCGGAAATTAACTGCCGTATATAAGACAGCACAGCGACCAGTGACTATGCCTTCATCGCTGAGCAGTCCCACCGACAGTCAATTTTTATTTTTGTAGTGAAAAAAAACCAAGGTCTTCGTTGGGAATCGAACCCACAACCCCCATATTTACAAGCTAGTACACTACCTACTAGCCTACAGCAGTTAATTTCCGACTATCCTTCTACTTTCACCACCTGTTTCATCTCTTCTCTATCCCTTTTCTAAAGAATGTAGCACGGTACTTGACTAAATAGGCATTGTTGCCTGGACTGCTACTTCACTTAAAAAAAAAAAACAGAAACGTGAGAATCGCAATGAAATCTTTGCAATAGTTGAAGAACTTAGGCTTTAAGCCACATTTATTTTATTAGACACTTACAGGGATCCGGAGCAATGGGTAGAAATATATTAAAATGTTGGTCAAGTTAATTTCTAAAGGCACTTCTGAGGTAAAGCTTTCTACAGATGTCCAATAAATTGTTTAGATATTCTTGAGGTACCTTAAGTTGGATAGCTGTACTACTAAGTGGTAATGGAAAATTTAAAGTGTCATTTGATCAAGAAGAAAATGAAAAAAATATGCTAATTGCAGACTGCGCTTAAAAAATGCTGAGATGGTAGGGCATATTTAGGATAAGGCGTGGAACCACAAACACACACACATATTGCCGACACTTACTAGCAAACATTCTCATATCATTGAGGACTACTGCAAGTTGAAAAGTTACCCCCCGAAGAAATACAATTTTTGTAATTATTATATATTATATTATATATATTATATATTATTATATTAATTATCACTAACATTTTAGATTTTAACAGAAAAAAAAATACGAATTTCATTTATTCAAATAGTAAAAATGTTTAGAATTTAAATTATTTATTATTGCTGACCTTAACCAAAGTAAAACAAAACAAGAATCTTGAAAAAAGGTAGAGTTCATTGAAAAATTGCATGCGCATACATGTAAATTAACCTCAACGAATGTCATTGGTGGTGGATTATTAAGTATGTATGTATGGATGTAATAATAATAGGGGCATTCACGTTATCAAGCCAGATCACAAAGAACAAGCATGGTTAATAGTATTATAATTAAACATTTTCTTTTACAAATAATTGCTTTTATGTTATGTTTTAAACTTTATGAAATGTTATAAAATTAATTTGCAACATTTTCAGAAATAATTTATGTCAGCTGTTTTCTACAGATGTATCATTATCTGTAAATATGTTATGATTTTAAACATATGTACATCCAAAATAAGCATTTTATCAAATAACAAGTCTTGGGAATTAAATTAAATGGGTTTATCTTGAGTGTATTTTCCAATTGCTTGTTATTGATTGTTGTTGGTAAATTGTATTAAAAAATGTATTAACCATAACTGGGACTTAAACTTTAATATATAAAACTTTTTTTACCTTATGTATATTTACCATCCTTAGCAATCGATATATGAAAAATTTATTTTAGTAGACAGTTTGCCAAAAAAAATAGCAAAAATTGTTTGCTATATCCCTCATGTTAAACGTACTCCTTTCTATCCCTTACTCCGTTATAGAGTTTGTTGTACAGCATATAAAAGCTTAACTTTTATATTATCAAGGACCTAAATTGTTTCAAAACATTTAATTGGTGTCCGAAAGGAATACCAGTTCCTGCTATTTATATATTCCCACCATTTAAATGCGTATCACAAAATGCAAATCATAAAAAAATTATTTTATACTAAATTAATGCAACTGTATTAAATTTTAAATTTTTATTGTCCTAGTTAATTTTTAATTATATTCACGCGAGGCTACATGTAGGAAAAAATCAAAATGAAAAGTTATTCACGGTTCCACATCTAAATCAAAATAAATAACAGACAACTATCAGGCATCAAATCACTTCGTTTCAAATCACATACAGTTTTAAAATCACACTTGTGTTTTTATGCTGTTCTGTAAATCACATTGTTTTTGTATTTTTCGATGTGATATTACTTTCCTGAAAGCACAAGAAAACAGCTGAATTGCTTGACAACAAAATTGAAATCACAATAGAAAACACAAAGGCAAAAAACAAAGGTGGCCTTACAATTTTCTTAATTTTTAAAATAAAATAAAATAAAATAATGTTGGTTGAATTATTTAAGTAATTTATGTATTTTACAGTTTTCATTGTACTATGTAGTAGCAAAATTACCCCAGTGGTTTTATATTGCAAGCGGCTACCTAAACGTTTTAAAAGCACAACGTTTTGTGCACAGGACACATTTCTTGTGCTTTAAAATCACTTTCATGAAATGTGATTTTCAGAACAGACCTGTATATCATATAAAAACACTGACTTAGGTACGTCCACATTTTACATTAAATTGAAAGGCTTGTATTTCTGCAACTAATATTTTATTTTACCAGCGGTTGTGAAGTCGAAAATAATTCTGCATCAAAAACTTTCTAACAATAAATATGTGTTACTATGGCCACTACAGCAGCAAATATTTAAAACATAAGAGTTAATTAAGACGGTGCCCCGTCTTATGCACTTTAACTGTGAACCGCAACTTCTCAAATTTTCGTAAATTGTGTATTATTTTAATTTTCAGCTAGTCGCATTTGAGTTTGCCTTTATTGCTTTAATGTTGGCAACACCGTTCATTCATAACACAATAAGTACACGAAGAGAGGAAAAATGTTAAAAAATAATATTAAATTCATACTCTCTACTTTTATTCCTGGATAAAAGTTAATGTGAATCGCCTTAATTCGGGCTTTTGAAAAAGAAGTTTGTTTTTCAATTGCGGCAACACCAACAACATGATATTTTTAACATTTAGTTTTTTGACGTATTCGTAGTAGATGCATTACACGCACGAAATCGTATTAAAATAATTCAAATCAACTATGAAAATGGTGGTTCTCTTAAAGTTACATATCTTAAAATTCGTATAATTTTCGGTCAACATAATCGTCCTTCTGAGACCGCTATTTAGAATTTGGAAGCTAAATTTGAGTCGACAGGCTCGATACAAAATGTGAGCCACAGTGTTGAAGCATATCGATGTTCTCAACAATTGGGGTTATCCAAAACCACCACATGTTGAATTTGCCTAAGGATTTGACTTTTAAGCCTTACAAAAATCAACTGGTACAGAAATTGAAGTCGAACGACCATTCACATCGTTGTAGATTTGTTCAATTTATTTAGAAACAACCGACTGGTTTGACAATTGTCATAATGAATTCAATATCGCACGAAAATCGCATTAAAATAATAAAAATCCAGTATGAAAATGGTGGTTCTATTAAAATTACATTTTGTAAAATTCGTGATATTTTCGGACCGCTATTAAAAATTGGTCGTTAAATTTGAGTCGACAGGCTCTATACAAAATGTGCAAACACTAATGCGTGTTGGGCCGGATCGTTCAACTGAAAACATCACAGCTGTGAGCCACAGTGTTGAAGCAGATCCAAATTTGTCAATTTCTCGACGTTCCAATTATTTGAAGCCTTTTAAAGTTCCACTGGTACAGAAATTGAAGTCAACTGACCATTCATATCGCCGTAGATTTGCTCAATTTATTTAGGAACAACCGGCTGGTTTTTCTGAAAAAACAATTTCTTCAGGCGAACACCATTTTCATTTGTCAGGGTATGTTAACAAGCAAAATTGCCGCATTCGGGCTTCTGAAAATCCTAGTTGCGAAGCCTTTGCATGCTCAACGTCTCGTTGTATAGTACGCTATTGGGCCGTTGTTTTCTTCGAAGATGAGGGTGGAAATGCAGTAACCATCAATGGATCGCGCTATTGCGAGATGATAACAACTCAAATTAGGCCTATTATTGAAGTCGTCAATATAAGTGGTTTCAACAGTACGGTGCCACATATCCAAACCAAATTTTCCGATCCCATAATTTCACATCAACCAACAGTTAAGTGGCCAGCTAGATCATGTGATTTAACGCCATTGGATTATTTTTTGTGGAGCTATGTTAAGGATAGAATCAATCGAATCGATTTTAGCCTCAAAACTCAAATAAAACTGCCACTTTTCTAAAAAGTGATTAAAAGCTTTATTGAAAGAATCAACATCTGTCAGCGTGGTCGTGATGGACATTTGCCAGATATCATTTTTCATTCATAATTATTGAACTTTTCTGTTTTAATCTAAATTTTTTATGTTATTTTGTTTTAGAAAACAAACTGCTTGTTCAATAACATACTACTTAATATGAATACCTTTAATACTCGTAACATGTTTTTATCAGCATACAATGATTAACGAATTTTTTATATTTATCTGCGTGTACTATTAGTTTTTAGTATCTTAAATAAAATGCTTCGTTTAGCTTTCTTTTTGTGCAGAGAATGCACAAGTGTGATGATTTGGTATTTAAATACAATTTTGAAACTTTAGAAATGATATCAAACACGTCAGAAAATAAATGATGCGTGATATTATAAAGTTTATACAATTCTGTTACTTTATGATTTTAAAGATGGATTGAAATAACTCAACAATTAACATCAAGAACTATACAGAAAAAGCAACAAGAAAATGAAATAGTTAACAAATTTTATACAATTATATTTATAAATGTAAACGTACAAATTCAAAAATTTCAGTAAAGTAATATTGATCGCGTAACGCTAAGCACGTTGCGCTTTTATTAGTTTTAAAACCGAAAATCGAAAAGCAAAATGTATTTAAAATTGTACACTTTCTTAGTTGTCACATACTTTGCAATACCCAGTTTTGCAATTGATCTAGATGTTAAAAAATGTAATAAAAGTCCTGTGAGTGAATTGACATTTCAGCTAAGCGGCAGTAAACTATTATGGCCGTGTGATTCAACAAAAAATATTTATATACAATCGGGTCGTTATGTACCGCGTAATGTGATTGTGACACGTGCTCAACTGTTGCGTGATACAGCTTATGTAGCATTACCGCGTTACAAGCAGGGTGTACCATTTACGCTGGGCAAAGTGAATTTGAATAAGGGTCAATGCCTAACGAAAATTGCCCCTTATCCTTGTTGGGCCATACAAGAAGAGGGAAATTGTCAAGCTTTGCAATCAGTTGTTGACATTGTTGTAGATCATAATGTAAGTATTTATTTTAAATTAAAAAAATGTAGTTTCCGATCATTGTTTAAGCATAAGAAGTTAACAAAACGTAACGATAGTTTAGGATTTAAAAAACTTTAACACGCAGCAGGTTTGCAATAAAGAGAATTAAAAAAAATTTGTCTATACGATAAATTAAATAAAATTAAAATGCTGCTTGTTTTAAAAACTTAACTGTTAAAGAGTCTATAATTTATACCACACATTTTGGGTGGTTTTTAAATTACAGTTCCTCTCATAAATTTACTTCTGTAGTCAGTATTCCCGATAAATTTTATTTAAATTTATTCCGTTAACGGGTAACTCAAGTAACAAACGGGTAACTCTAATAACAAATGGTGACGCTGGCGAATTTATCGATTTTCACCTTTGGCTAACTGCCACAGTCCATATGTAAAAAATTTGTATAATATTTTTTTTAGAAAGAGTTTGGCAATCAGGATAACCGCGAAAATCAAAAAATTCGCCATAGCTGCAACCTGGTAATACAGTTACCTTTAGGTAAATGCATTAGTTTTGAGAACAATTCGCCTCCATCCATAAGCACATTTATCAGTCTTTATGGATTAGTCAACCATCTAGGCTTGTGCTGCTGGGGGTATAAGGGAGACCAGTCCCCTGAAGGCAAGCAGGCAGGGTGTCAACTGGAAGCTCCACGTTATTGCCACGGGAAGCAGTAAGCCCCAGAGTTCCGCTAATTGTCTCTTTAGACTTTAAGCTGTTTCTCTGACTGATTATTGAGATTGACCCTTCGGGAGTATCGTTGTGGTTGTGATTTTGCGGCCCTCGCATGAATTTGTTTATGGGGGCCAGGATCATCTCGCCTTTAATAATACCAACGGGTGAATGATCCGGATCCAGTGAGCATGCTAGTTATGTGTTCTGAACCAGGAATTGGATAGTCTCGAGCTCTTCAGCAAGGAATAGTGATATGCAACTCTGCTTTGGAGCTTCTGAAATTGCAACTATGAATGTGTTGCTTGAATTAGTAGTCGGCTTCCTAGGGCGTGAATGACGTTGTTTTCATTCTCAGGGGATTGACCAACATCTGGTTAAGGCCTACGGCCAGGTGCAGATGAAAATCTTATCACGAAAAGAACAATTCGCCTTTACAAAACTCGATTCAGTTGTCAATGTAAAAGAAAAGAAATTTGTCATTTTATGCATGACATAATGCGTGCACCCAAATGGCGAAAATAAATAAAACAAAAAATTGAAGAGAAAAGTTCGGCAATTATGAATGAAAAATTATATCTGGCAAATGTCCACCACGATCAGCTGGCAGACATCGATTCTTTAATCAAAGTTTTTAATCACTTTTTGGCAAAATGGTCAAAAATCACATCATTGATTTTGAGTTTTAAGGCTGACATCGATTCGATTGGCTCTGTATAGACTCTGTCCTTAATACAGTCCTACAAAAAATAATGCAATGGTGTTAAATCACACGATTTTGTTGGCCACTGAACTGCTGATTAATTTATTTTGTCTTTATTTGGGTACGGTTTTCCGTCGACCCTCGTCAAATTTGGTTTGTGAACAAACCGATTTCGGCCATTTGCCATCTTCAGTGTTCTCTTCTGTTTTGCAATAAATCGATCGTTTCATTGCCTGTGTGACATCTGGCAACGACCTATTAAAACTACATGTCACTGACATCCGCGTCGTTAATAATAGGTCATAATTCCGTCGTTAGCATCTCGCGATAGCGTCATCCATTAGCCGTTACCGCATTTCCAGTCTCATCTTCGAAAAAAAACGGCCCAATCACGGCTCCACACCACATACCGCACCATACAGTGACACGTTGCACGTGGAAAGGCTTCTCAATAATCGCTCTAGGATTTTTAGAAGCCCAAATGTGGTAATTTTACTTGTTAGCATACCTTGACAATGCGCTTTGCCTAAAAAATTATTTTTTCGGAAAAACCAGCCGCTTATTCCTGAATGAATCAAGCGAATCTACAGCGATGTGAATGGTCGTCCGGCTTTAATTCTTGCATCAGTTGAATCTTGTAAGGCTTCAAAGTCGTATCCCTACGCAAAATTCACCACGTGGTGGTTTTGGATGACTCCAACTATTGAGAAAGTCGAGGAATTGACGAATTTGGATCTACTTCAGCAGTACGGCTCACGGCTGTGATGTTGTCAATTGAACGACCCGTTCAAAAAGGCGCTGGTGTTTTCACATTTTTTATCGTGCCTGTCGACTCAAATTTAACGCCCAAATTCTTAATAGCGATCACAGAAGGACTATGTTGTCCGAAACTATCACGAATTTTACGAAATGTAATTTTAACAGAATCATCATCAGAAACAAACAAACTTCTTATTGGAAAATCCGAAATTACTGATTTATCTTGGTTCAGTATTTTGCGCTAAACGCTGTCAAAAGCCTACAAAAATATTTTTTCACATAAATAAGATTTTTCTCATCTTAATTTTTAAAAATTCACAAAATGTTTCGAGTTGCCTGTTTATTAACAGCAACATGTTTCTAGCAGCGTTTGTTCCAACTATGAGGTGAGAGTGGCAAGTTGAAATATTTTCAACCGTTTTCCTTTTCTTTTTTGACATTCATAAATTACAACAAAAACAAATTGTAAACAATCAAGGCAGGATATACAGAAACAAATTAAATTCAATGTATAGAGGCGAATTCAGTTTCAATGGAGAACTTAAATTGCGGAAAGAAAATATCTGAAATCGTTTTCACTTTTGCGCAATTTCGAATGCAAATACTGAAATTTGTGCTACAGCAATCTTTTTGTTTACAATAGAGATAAACATTTTTTAAGTGGCTGTGACTGTGTTTGCAACAACACTGATCACCACAGTGACTCATAATATGAAACATAACGAAATTTTATTTTCCTTTGAGAGGAGACATCTACATCTCTTTCATTCTTTTAACAGTCAATAACATTTAATCGTCTTTTCTTGTTGCTTTTTATTAGTAATAGCACTTGTCACTTGCAAAATCTACACATACACACACTTTCATGCTAAATATATGCAAACTGTATATGTAAATGTTTTCTTGTATCAGGTTTTTCAACAAGAAGTTTATTTTTCAATTGTGTCAACACCATCAACATGATAGTTTTGACATTTACTTTTTCGACGATTTGGTTGTAGATGTATTGGTAATTGTTCAATTTCACACGAAAATCACATTAAAATCCACTATGAAAATGGCGGTTGTGTTAAAGTTACATTTTCGTAAAATTCGTGATATTTGCGCAAAACATAATCGTTCTTCTGTGACCGCTATTAAAAATTTGGTTGTTAAATTTTAGTCGATAGGCTCGTTACAAAATATGTGAACACCAACGCGTGTTCGAAAGGACCTTTCAACTGAAAACATCGCAGCCGTGAACAGATCCAAATTTTGTCAATTCACCACACCACATGGTGAATTTCGCCTGGTTCACTTGGTGCAGGAGTTTAAGCCGATCGATCATTCACATCACCGTAAGTTCGCTCAATTCTTTCAGCAGCAACCGGCTGGTTTATCTGAAAAATTTCTTTTTTTCAGACAAAGCCATTTTCACGTGTCAATAACCAAAATTGCCGCATTTGGGCTTCTTAAAATACTGCAGCGAATATTAACCATCCTTTGTATGCTCAATATGTTAGTGTATGGTGCGCTATGTGGTCTGTAGGCATGATGGGTTCCTTTTTTTTTCGAAGATGAGAATCGAAATGCGGTAACGGTCAATGGATCGCGCTATCGTAAGATGCTAACAACTTAATTTTGCCCTATTATTGACGACGTGGATATTACTGACATGTAGTTACAACAGCTAATGTTGAGCCATGTCACACAGCCAATGAAACGATCAGTTTCATCAGTGGCTAGCCAAATCGTAAGAAATTTAACAGCACTGGTTTATTGTTTTATGGGACTATGTTAAGGACAGTATTCATACAGAGCCAATCGAATCGATTTCAGGTTTAAAACTCGAAATCCGCCATTTTCCTAAAAAGTGATTAAAAGCTTTAATAAAAAAATCGAGATCTGTCAGCGTGGTAGGTGGTGGATATTTACCAGATATCATTTTTCATTCATAATTGCCAAACTTTTCTCTTCGCAATACAATAAAAATTTAAATTATCTTAGGTGCCCCTGTAGGCTAGTAGGTAGTGTACTAGCTTGTCAGTATGGGGGTTGTGGGTTCGATTCCCAACGAAGACCTTGGTTTTTTTTCACTACAAAAATAAAAATTGACTGTCGGTGGGGCTGCTCAGCGATGAAGGCATAGTCACTGGCCACTGTGCTGTCCTATATACAGCAGTTAATTTCCGACTATCATTCTACTTTCACCACCTGTTTCATCTATTCTCTATCCCTTTCCTAAAGAATGTAACACGGTACTTGACTAAATAGGCATTGTTACCTGAAGTGCTACTTCTCTTTAAAAAAAAAAAACAAAAAAAAAATAAAATTTTTTGTTTTATTTTGTTTTAGAATATAAACTTCATTTTGAAAAACCCTTTATTATACACAAATATACGTTTTAGGAAATTTCACAACTAAATGAAATATGTAAACATGCAGTTTTCGCAATTGAAATAAGATTTTCATTTTTCCTGTAAACAAAAATTTATTTTGTATTTGATTTTTGGGGCAACAATGCTTTCTTATCAAGCCAATAACAAATGATAATTAGGGTGTTCCTATTTAACAGAACGATGATTTAAAATCGCATATCTTAAATATCATAGAATATTCCATCTGTAGTTCCAACAATAAAAGAATAACTTTGAGAATTATTTAAGGATATCATTTCTCAATAGCAATATGTTTTAAGTCCATAAGTGACTACAAAAAGTCTGTCTGGATACAAGCAAATCTAGCTTAGATAACGTATAGAAACAACGCCACAAAAGCTCATAAAATTTCAAGCTTGATTGTAGTGTCGTAAGACAAAAAAATAAACATACACGAGCAGCGGCTGATGCTTACTGACTAACTTTATTTGTGTAAATTCAAAAGTATAATGATTACATTTTATTAGGGTGGCGTATAAATGTCAATACTCTATATGCTCCTCCTAAAGATATTGCTATGATACAAAATAGATTACTAACAATAATTAAGTTTGAAAATGGGTTTAAGTTACAAAAGAAATTAATCAATTTATGAATGTGACTACTTCAAATTTAAATTTGATTTTTAACTACTCTACCTCCTTCTCGTGGCCTGAGTTCTCTTCTAGTGTGTGAAACGTCTGCCTGAGGCTGATTGTCTTGCTCTAATGTAGAGGTGGTGTTGCTATTTTGTGACGTTTGTAAATCTGATTCAACAGGTTGTTGTGAAGTCGTTTGATTCCTGATCTGATCAAGGTGACGTTTGATAACGTGATTGGTATGTGATAAAATGCAGGAGTACGACTGTGATCCAAGTTTTTCTTTTATAATTGCATGAGTCCAACCAGGCTTGTTTGGGTTACTATAGTCACGCACCATAACGTTTTGACCTTGCTTAAAAGTTTCATTTCGATTTCCCTTGTGGTTCATGACGTTGTTGTGTTGAGAACGAATAATTTTCTCTTGTGTTGTTGGTGGTTTGAGGTTACTGAAACATGTTTTAAGTTGTCTTCCAAGGAATATTTTTGCTGGAGATTCACCTGTACTACAGTGGGTCATATTGCGATAATCCATCAAAAATCTGCATAAAATTTGATCTAGACTGGCACCATTGTTTTGATCTAAGCTTGCTAAGATAGACTTCTTGAATGTTTTGACGAAATTTTCAGCTTGACCGTTGGTTGAAGGATGGCCAGGCGCTGTTAAAATGTGCTTGATTCCATTTGTGGATAAAAAATGTTGGAATTCTCTTGAAGTAAATTGACGACCGTTGTCGCTCACCAAGGTATCTACCAATCCATAACGCGAAAACATTTCTCGTAATCTTCCAATTACAAAGACTGTCGTTATTTCTTTAGTTTTGAAAATTTCAACGAACTTTGAAAATGAATCGATGACAATTAAGAAATAAAAGTTTTTGATTGGACCAGCAAAATCGATGTGAATTCTGCTCCAAACCGATCCACTTGGTGTCCATGGTATTAAAGTGCTTCTTTCAGGGCTAGACTGCAATTTTTGACATGGCATACAGTTTTTAATTAAATTTTCTATGTCTTTATCAAGTCCATGCCACCAAATATATGATCTGGCGAGTGCTTTAGTTTTTACTATGCCCAAATGTGAAGAATGCAATTCTTTCAATATTTTTGTTTTGAATTTTTCAGGTATGACTGTTCTAAAACCCCATAATATGCAACCATATTCGACTGTGAGTTGGGTATACTTTTCTCTGTATGGTGTAAAACGTTCATCTTTTAAATTATTTAAAGTCCCGTTTAAAATACATTCTGCAACTTTAGATAAAATTGGATCTCTTCTAGTCTCACGTGCGATGTCTTTAAAGTTTAAATTGAATTGGTTTTCGTTTTCAATGAAATTTATGTATGAATTTTCTGTAATTTCGTTATTAAATTTACGTTGAGGCATTCTAGAAATACTATCAGCTTCATTTAGGCTTCCCTTTATAAATTCAATTGAATATTCAAATCCGGACAATATGACTGCCCAACGCTGCATACGAGCTGAAGCCATACTTGGCAAGCCTTTATTGTTTCCGAATATAGTGAGCAACGGACGATGATCAGTTTTTAAAACAAAGGTGTTTCCAAGTAAATATTGTTTAAGTTTAGTGACGCAAAACACAATCGCTAATGCTTCTTTTTCAAGTGTACTATAATTCCTCTCAGATTTCGATAACGCCCTGGATACGAAAGCTATGGGCCTTTCGCCATCAGGAAACTTATGTGATAAAATTCCTGCCACAGCGCTATTAGAAGCATCAGTAGTTAACACCAATGGTAGTTCAGGATTAAAGTGAACCAAAACTAGATCAGATGTCACTGCTTCCTTTATAGTATTATAGGATCGTTGGCAAGAGTTTGACCAAATAAAAGGTACACCTTTGCCCAATAAACGGTAAAGTGGGGACATGATATTTGAAAAGTTATTTATGAATTTTGAGTAGTAATTCGCCATACCAACAAAAGCTCTTAATTCGGATATATCATTTGGAATCGGTGCAGAAATTATAGTAGAAATTCTATCGTTATTTTTTCTTAATCCGTTTTTGTCAACGTCAAAACCAAGATACGAAACTTTCGGTTGAAAGAAAACCGATTTCATTATGTTTAATTTTAATCCGGAGGATTGCAATTTATTGAGCACAAGTCTTAATGTTTGAATATGTTCCACCATGTTTTTACCTGTGACAGTAATGTCATCTTGATACACGACAACATTCGGAATCCCCCTTAAGACGTTTTCCATGGTTTTCTGAAATATAGCAGCAGCTGTTTTAATCCCAAACGGTAAACGTTTTACTTTTAAAGTTCCAATGTGGGTACTTAAGGTGCAAAGTAATTGCGATTCTTCATCAAGAACAAGTTGATTGTATGCATTAGATAAGTCGAGTCTAGTAAAAAGTTCTCCTCCTCCTAATGACGCAAATATTTCGTCAATTCTGGGTAAAGGGTATTTAAAATCTATCAAAAATTTATTTATAGTGACCTTAAAATCGCCACAAATTCGTATGTCGCCATTGTGTTTTAAAATTGGTACTAATGGAGTACCCCAATCCGAATTATCAACGGGTTCCAACACATCCGTTTCGATTAAATCACGTAATTTTTTCTCAATTCTGTCCTTCCATGCAAACGGTAAGGGCCTTGGTTTACAAAATATAGGTGTTACACCCTCACTAATTTTTAAAGAAACTTTACTAACTTTAAACTCACCCAACTTATCCTCAAAAACTTCTCTAAATTCACTTTTCAATTGATCTATAATTGTAGAATAGGAATTGTGTTGATTTATGTTGTTTACTTGCATAAGCTCAAAGTTAAATGAGCGTAAAAATGATCGACCAAGTAAAGGTGGATTTGTAGTGTCAGCTACAACAACAACGACGGATTTTGTAATACCTTCCAAAGTTACAGACGCATCATATTCACCAATCAACTTCAATTTATCACCACTATAATCAACGTATGGAACAGTACAAGATCGAAGTTTCTTCTTAATGTTATTTTCTTGATAAAACGAAATTGGCAATAACGTACATGGAGCACCTGTATCACAAACAGCATTTAGTTTAATTCCATCAATGATGACTGGCAGAGAATACACATCACTAGAATTTCCCTCAGACACACTGAAAATGGAATAATTAAATAAATCTGTATTACAATCATTATCAATAGCATCATTAGGTACATAATTATCATTAGATACATAATTTACACTTCTCCTTTTGTCACGACACACTGAGGCCAGATGACCAATTCTACCACACGAATGGCACTTGCTGTTCTTGTATTTACAAGATTGAGAGTTATGATTTCTCCAACCACAATGAGAACATGAATAACTTTTTTCACCACTGCTTGTACCCCTGTCAACTCTTCCGTTGCTTCTGCCGCCACTGCCTCTGCTACCACCTCTGTCAACGTTATCACCATTACCTCTCTTTGCTTCTTTGTTCTTTTGAAAATGTTTTTGCTTTTTGACAAAATTAACTGTTGTTTCCTCCCTCACTTCTTTGGCCATAGTCTTCGTCTCCATAATCATTGCCTTTTTCAATGCACTTTGAAGTGTGAGTTTTTCATCTTCTTCACATATTCTTTCGAAAATGAAATTTGGCAAACCCATCACAAATTGATTTAAAACAAATGCTTCCAAGCTAATTCCAAATTTACAATTGAGTGCTAATGTCTTAACTCTGGCATACCATTCTGCAACAGATTCACTTTCCAATTTTGTTGAATCATGAAATTTCTTCCGTTCACTAAAAACAATTGTTGGTGGCGTAAAGTGGGAGTCTAAAATTTCGCACAATTCTTCAAATGACTTGGACACAGGAGAAGATGGACTGCACAAACTATGTAGAACCTTGTAGGGAACAGCTCCAATTGATTTCAACAAAATAGATTTTTTTACCTTTTCATCAGTACAGTTGATCTCACAAAAATGTATGTCCAACCTTTCTTTCCACACGTTCCAAGAATCCACACTTGAATTAAATTCCTGTATGTTGGAAGTTTGAAGCACGGTCACTGGAGTAATACTTTGTTCTGTCTCTATTTTTGGAGGCATACTTTTTTTTTATATGCAAATGTTTATGTTTAACTCAAACAATATTTTATTTTTATCCTCGTCGCCAATATGTAGTGTCGTAAGACAAAAAAATAAACATACACGAGCAGCGGCTGATGCTTACTGACTAACTTTATTTGTGTAAATTCAAAAGTATAATGATTACATTTTATTAGGGTGGCGTATAAATGTCAATACTCTATATTGATTTTTATTAAAAAACCAGCGTGCCCGTAACTGCTTTGCAAGTCACTTGTGGTTTGTGTTTATTCTGCAGCGTTCTTTTTTGTGTGCGCCAAAAAATTCAATCATACAAGAAAATTATTCAGAAAGAACACAATTTCTTTTTGTCTAAACTAGCTTTGGACACACATTTATACCATCTGGCAGCACCACAATTTAGTACTGGCAAGAAAATGAAAAGGGAAATTTATTCCGTAAGAAAAGAAAAATGGCAGAATAAGTTTCCATTTTTAGTTCAGTTAGTTTTCGAATCTTCTAGAGTAACGTGGTTTAGAGTATAAGAAACATACGTAACTTAAATTTACCTAAAAGAAAATACTTACAAAAAATTAACCTATACTAAAGGTTTAAAATTACTTACCTGAATTACTTACCTTACAACTTAAATTAATCAACCTGAACACTTTACGTAAAGAAATAAATGTAAACACATACTTACCCAATGAATTATAAATCCATTAATCAATTATACTTATAACCTAAAAATAAAGAAGAAATTTATATCTAAACCTGCTGGTCATTTAATCATCGAGGAAAAAGGTGAGAATTTAGGTTTCCACATATTCCATAAGGAAAAGAAATTAATCACAATTATTATTCCAACTTCCCCAATTCTAATTGCTCTAACCGAGCAATTGAAAATAAAGAAATCTCCCTTACAGATTGGCCCCAGCTGGAAGTGAAGTTCCCAACTCTGCCTAATCTAGAGCGCGCCATAATTATTAATACAATAAAGTGACGTATTCACTTTTTTTTCGTTCTTATGTTTTTTTTTAATAATTTTGTCTTTTTCACAATTCAATATTTTTGTGTGCTTATATAGAACGTCTTATTCTATTGTGCAATGTTTTTAGATATACGACATTCTTCAATTGATTTTGGTTCGCGGTATAGACAAACAAAGCAGGTGAACGTGATACATATAATTGACCGTGCGAAAAACAGGGATCCTTGCAAAAACAACACCTATAGGGAACTGAAGCAGTTTAAAATCAAACGGAAAATCTGGCGGAATCATAGGAATGCGTGTTATCAACACATCCTCTCCCTTATATTTTCCTTTTAAAATTTTTGCTTCAATCACATTTTTCATGACTTTTTTAACTACTAAACGTGTCCCATTGCAAAGTCGTGGCTGGCAGATATTTCTAAGCAAAATAACTGGTACACCAACTTTCACTTGTAGACTGGGGCGGGCAGTCCAGTTAACTCAAGCGAATTTTAAAATTCGACTGGATAATTTACAACATCGTCTTGATTGGTAACAGCGTCATCCGATTTGTAGGTAAAAATTTCCCCGGGAATGTCACTCAAAATTTTCACATTGTTATCCGAAACATCTGCATTTTTCGCAGCTAAGATAACTCTCTTCCCCAACCAATAATGGTTTCTAAAATTTTGTGCAATACTGGGAAATAGGTTTGTGACCAATTCTTGTTTTGATTGTGCAAAGTGGCAAAAAATATCTGGAAGCGTAATCATTTTTATGGTGGGTCAATTGGAATTGCGCCATTCCCAATATCTAACAATTACTTTGAAAAACGTTCGGCTGATGGATCATTTTGCAATTGAACACACAAATTACACACACACACACACACACATAAAATGCAACAGAATATGGAAAACAAAATTCTCTATTTGTTTGCACATCCACTTGCTATGAACATGAGCATATTTCGATTTGTATTACCGTCGCATTCCGTGCAAGCACACACACACACAGTAATGTACAAACGAAAACACACATTTCATTTGATACAAAACATTGAGTCGAAGTATGCAATGGAAAAAAAATTGATTTTTTTGAAAAATTTTTCTTGTTTCAAACACATGAACGACCATTACGACCAACGGACACCTATTTTGGGCTTAATTTTTATATATACATATATATTTTCATCCCTCAATTTATAAAATATTTACAGAATACAATACAATTGTGAAAAAAAAATTGGGAGAAAAAGCCTGCATGCAGAAGTGCATTCACTATTTAAAGAGGATCATTCTTAGATATAAATAGCAATATTGTTACTAAATTACAGTGAACTCGCAGAAACGTGAACACCCAGTAATATAAACATCCAAAAACATGAACATTTTTTTTACATTGACTACGCCAAAACGTAACCAAAAGCTGAAAGGTCTAAAACGTGAACTGTTTTTATCGAAAGTTAAAATTCAATTTTGTAAGCTTATTTAAAAATTTTGGGATTCCCCGTAGAAGAATCTCGTAGTTTGTTTGTGCTAAACAACTTTTGTTGCATGATAAGTAGTTTTGGTATTAAGTGTTAACTCTTCAAGAAAAGTCAGATATTTTAGAGCTTTCAGGGAAAGGTTCACCTGTAATTGGTTTGTCGAAAAAGTATAATGTCGCCAAATCGACGATTTGTTCAATAAAAAACAAAAAAGATGCAATTTCGAAATGCGTTAATAATACATTTTCGGGTTCTGGAAAAACAGATACTAATTTAGAAATTAGAATCTCAGAAACCCTTTTGCAACCCATAGTAGCATAGTAACTTACAAAATGTAGAATCTAAACATGTTTCATAGGTGGAAAATAATAATAAAGACTAAAATATATTATAGAAAAAATGCAATCTAAAACGTGAACAAAATCGAAAACGTGAACACCCTTGGTAAAAATTAGTTCACGTTTCTGCGAGATCACTGTAATAGCTAATTAGATAGCCTTTTCGTTTGAGGACTTCAGCAATCTATTTTGCATAGAATGAACGAGTTTTAGGATTTCCTCATGTAAAATTATCTCGCATTCAGTTTGTAAAACTTCTTTGTGCATAGTTTGTGACATAGTCGTTGCACGCTGCTCTTAGTTTGCCTTTAAAATGTCTACGTATGCTCTTTTGTCCGTTGCGGATTCAATAACCGCCATACACCCCCAAACCAATAACGCTTCCTTTACCATGTTTTATAGTACCACACAAATTTGCTTCATTAAATGCTGTACCAGATTACCTCCACCCGAATTGATGGTCTATAAATCCAAAAATGCAATATTTACTGTCATCCAAAAAAGTAACGCTTTTCCAGAATTCTGATGGTTTATTCAAGTGCTCTTTAGTGAACAAAATTCTTTTCTGCCTGTTTATAAAAGCAATGAATGATTTCTTACGTGCTATAGGAACGTGAAATCTGTTACACTTTAATATTATTCTTACAGCATAATCACATATGCTTTTTTTAAGCTTTAAGTGAATGTTTTCGGCCACTTTTGGATCTTGCTGCATAGAGCTACTAAAATATTTCCTTTCTCTTACAGTTATTTTTAATGGGCGTCTAGATTGTGGGTTAGATACAACACCTTCTGCTTCTTTAAAAGAATTAATGAGCCTGTAGATTAAAGAGTGCATTCTCTCTACCCAATTTCCCGATTTCTTCCAGAGGTAAACTATAAATTTTCTTTCAGCAGAATTAAGTTCTTTTCCTTTTGCAGCTTATTTTTCATAACGTCTTTTCCTCTGTAATTCACAAGAACTTATTCTCTACCAATGATTTTAAATCGTCTACTAATAATTACTAGACAAGAATTACCTGAAATTCCCAGCATTTTTGTGTTGGACTGAGATCATTATTGAAATAAATAAAATTTTTACGCATTCAACATTTAATTTTAATTTTTATCACAACAAAGTGAAACTTGTGACTGCAAAATTGAAATCATTAATATTTAACACATTTTATTCTTAAATTTTTTAATCCTTTCTGTTTTGTTTTCAGGGTCTTTTATGGGCCTTAGATGTTGGCATTGTAAACACATTGGAACAGCCAATACGCCGTTGCGGGCCAAAGATTGTAGCAATAAATACAGCTACTGGCAAAGTGGTGAAAAGTATTGATTTAAGTGATTTAGTTACAGCTGAATCACGTCTACAATTTTTAGCGGTGGATTATGGTGCCGATAACAAACCATTTGTGTAAGTAAAAACAAAATTTTCGGAAAACCCTTCCTATATTTATACGACTAATGATTGTTTTTTTTGTCAGTGTTTTAGGATAGGATTGTACTATTTGAATTAATTTTAATATTATTGCGTTTATTCCTTTTAATAAACGTTTTGTTATATTGAATTCTCTTATTTCAAATAATAACACAGTATGTTGGAGTTTTAAATTAAATTAAACGATTTTTTTATGTTCAATACACACATAACAAACACGATGGTAACTTTGTTGCCTTTACTCACTGATGACTCAACTTGAATTAATTCATTTGCCCATTAAGTGGTGCTTAAATAGTTGTTTAAAGCGATTCTCCCATATACAAGAATATTCTACTTTAACATCACCCCATACTGTTGTTGTTATTATCATTTAGTTAAGGTGCCTGTATTTTGTTTTTGCTCTGTGTTAGTTGTTTTTGTTTACTGTTGTTTATCATATTTCGTAGAATTTCTTATAAGCATATTTTTATTCTCTTGTCTGTATAAGTTTTCTTAGATAACTACGCAGTTTGTAAAATGGGTCGTTTCGTTTACTTATTTTTTTTTTAATTATTTTCTTTTAAAACTTAAAGCATTATCTGCTAAGTTTGTACTGTGGAATATAAAAAGATAAGTTTAAAACAATTTTTTTTCAAAAAGCTTGCAAATCATTTAATAAAGGTAGCGTTGAAGGTCGTGTTTTTACTTAAGACCTGTAAAAAGTTATCACTACGAAAATTGAAATATATGGAAAATATTATTTAACCTCAAATTCATTAACAAATTTAGAACATTTTGTTTTTATTTTCAGGAGAATTAACTATAAAACACGAAAAATAATATGTAGCAATGTAACAGCAACAGTTTATATTTTTTGTTGTGTATGAAACTCTAGAGTGTTGTATTATTATTTTACAATAAAAGAACTCAATATAACAAAGTGTTTATTATAAGGAATAAACGTAACAATATTTATTGTACGTTTAATTATTGATTAATTATTGTTACGTTTATTCCTTATAATAAACGCTTTGTTATATTGAGTTCTTTTATTGTAAAATAATAATACAACACTCTAGAGTTTTTAAAACAAATTACAGGATTTATTCACTTGAAATACACACAACACGCTGTTGTAGTTTCTCTTGTTAAGCGTGTAAAAATGAAAGTTCTAAAATTTAAACTAAAATTCAAATTAAATTCAAAAAAAAAAGTACGAAAAAGGTGAGACAATGTAAACAATTTTTCGTTCTAACTAAATAACTTAATTATCCTCTTGCAACATTCAGTGAAAATATAAAAAAAATGTAAAAAAATATTGAAGGTGTTGCAGCAAATATTTGTATAGAATATATGAACAACATTTGTATAACTACTGTGGAATCCGACTTCTTATCACACTTACAACGGGTTGTGAATTGCGCAATAGTTGCAATGGCAATGGTTATTTGAAGCTAGAAATAACTTCAGTTACATATACATACGTATCTTTCTTCTTTTTTTTTTTTGTCATATTTAAATACACAAAAAAATCTTATCTTGGCATGTCATTTCTTTATCACGAGTGCACACAAATGTAAAGTAAACCTGTCTGCATTAGCTCAGATCGTACAGAGACAGTTTCTACCATTTTGTTAGCTTTAACTCGATTAAGCTAAATTGCGCTTGTCCACATAATGTTCACTAAATGAGATAACAAAGTAAGTGACAATTCAATGACTGGATAACTATTTGTGAACATAATAGAATTAGAAAAAAATGCGATTCAAAGCACAACCCTTTTATTTATGAGAAGTAAAAAGTTATTTCTCTTCTGTCCTTTCAATTTCTGTATATGAAAGAGTGTTTTTATAGAGGTATATAAATTTTAAATACAGTAAAATAAGGAAAAATTTTTAAATTAAGATTAAATTTACCTCTGGCATTGTAATTTAAATATGACTTCTGGCATATTACTGCTACAGCTGGCTTGGACTTAGTCTAATCTGGAGGTATAATTTTTGAAGAATTTTTTTCAACATTTGTGCCTGTATATCGGCTATCACGCGGCGATTGATCACTTGTTGTGCTCCAAGTGGTCAATCGTTTCGTACTTATCGGCGTAAACTAGCGACAACACATATCTTCACAAAAAATAGTCTAGCGGCTTTAAACCACCCTACCTTGGAGGCTTATTCACGGATCCAAAAGCTGAAACTATTTTATCAAGCATTTCATCCAATAAATCAATTGTGACACAAGCTGTAAACATGTTGCGGCGTCTTGTTGATAATACAGCTCCTGTACATCAGGGTTATTTAATTCTTAAAAGAAAAAGTTTGTAATTATGGCTGTACGCCGATCACCATTGATTATAACGTTCTAACGTTGGTGCGGACAGCCCATCAAATTCACCAAACATTCAGTTTTTCTGGATGTACAGATATCTCAAAATACACTCCCCCCTCCCTGGGGGCACATTATGGATCACACAACCATCTAGACTTGTGTCTTTCGGGGCTAAAAGGGAGTCTAGTCCCCTTCAAGGCTAGCAGGAGCCAACTGGACAATCCACTATATTTTCACGGGAATCAGTAAAGCCCCAAAGTTCCGCTATTTGTCTCTTTAGGCATTTAGCTGTTCTCTGACTGATTATTGAGGTAGGCCCTTCGGGATTATCGTGGTGGCTGTGTGTTTCGAGGCCCTCGTTTGAGTTTGTGGGTCGGATCATTCACAATGAACACAATGAATGGTCCAGGTCCAGTGAGTATGAATGCCATCGTGTTCTTAATTATATTAAGCTTCATGAGTTCTGGACCATGAGTTGGATAGTCTCCAACTCTTTAGCAAGAAGTGAAGGCTGCGGCTTGCTTCGGGCTTTTGAAGTTTCAACTAGGAGTGGCCGGAGGATATACGTATCCGAAGGCCTTCTAGGGCAAGGATGACGCTACATTTCATCCACAGTGGTAATGATCCACCATCTGATTAGGGCCAGCGGCCAGGTGCAGATGTAAATCTTATCACATCATCTCAACATACACTTGAGGATTACCATCACGTGAATGACGTATCCATTAAAAAAAATTAGCTTTATCGCTTAATAAAATTCGCTTATGAAATCGGGATCGGCTATTTAGAACAGAACAATGATTTTGGAATTAAATTTATAGGATTTGGGAAAGGTTGTTTTGGCGTCAGTCTATTCATGTTGAAATGCCAAAACATAAACATGAATCACTTAACAGCTGACAGAATGGCCAACAGTTAAAAAAGTAATGCCAACTGAAAAATCTATAGGTCTATAAAAAAACAGCCTTTATATAGATTATAATCTAAAAAGTGACTTGGGCTACGTACTTCTTCGAAACTCGCGCCAGTAGAAAAAAGATAAGGGGTAAAAACCGGTAGTTTTATATGGATTGGTTTTAGCGACATTAAGAAAACAGCTAAATCTCTCAATGGCGATGTCTCAAATTTTGTGGGGTTAAAAGCCGTAATAAACTGAAATTTTATAAGGGCCAAGAGATTTTGGTGAAATTGAAATATTAATATATCCTTAGCTAGAATAGTCTATTTTTGTAATCTGTGTCTTCTTTCAAAACGCAGACCTGGTAAAGAGATATGGAAGGAAACCGACAATTTTATACCGTTTAATCGATCCGAGATACTTATTTATAAGATGTTACCAAACTACATCTAATTTCAAAACTGAGAACAGTAGTGAAGAAAAAAAGAAAGATATGGTGTTTTGGGTAGATGCACTAACAATTTAAATGACATATTTTATTGTCGGAAACTTTTAGTTACAGACTTTTTAAATAAGGACCTTTACAGGAGTCACTGTTTTTCAATCTGTAACTCTTAATCTCTAAAACTATTCTTTCGATTTAAAAATATATTGTTACGTTTATACCTTTTATAAACGTTTTGTTGTTACTGAGTTCTCTATTGCAAAATAAATAATACCAGATTTTAGAGTTTTATAATTAATTACAATTTTATTTACTTTAACTACACACAAACTTGGCACTACAGATCAATTTAGTAAAGATGCCAGACTTTACTTCACGAGGTTTATGCTTTAACTAACTAGCTAACCACTTAAATGCTGTCTTTTATATTTGTCCACTAGAGGTCTAGTAAAATAAAGAATTTTCTACTTCCTTTGTATCACATTTTATTGTTGTTATGTTATTCATTCAATGTTTAGGCGCCTGTTGGTCTGTGTGTATTTTTATTTTTGTTTTTATGCTGTTAAAGTTTCGTTCTGGAATTTATTTGTCTTGTGTGTATCGGTTTTCTTAGAAAATTACGCAGTTAGTAAACAGTATACCCAGTTGTTATTGTTTCGCCTGTATAAGATTTCTACGCAGTTTGTAACTAGCCTTTCTGTCTGAACAATGGTATAATTTCATATATCACTTGGGTGAAAGTAAAGTGGTGGCTCTAGATATTTCCGAAGCATTCGATAGAGTGTGGCATGACGCACTTCTCTCAAAACGTGCTGCTTTTGGTGTCGGTAATAATTTCTCCAGATATATATCTAGTTTTCTCAGAAATCGCACTATACAAGTTGTTATAGATGGAATATCATCAGACGAATTTATGATGAATTCAGGGGTACCGCAAGGCTCCGTTCTTTTTCCTACCCTATTTCTTATTTTTCTAAATGACCTTCTTTGTCGAACTTTCAACCCTATATATTCTTTTGCCGATGGCAGCGCCATTTGTCATTTGTATTCATTTCGAAATAGACCAGGCCATTTGGAGGTTAGTTCCAAAAGGCAGAACCTGAATGATATGCTTAATAATGATCTCGCGACAATCTTGGAATGGAATAAATTGGTCGTGTGAATAGAGCAGATTTTAATGCTCGTAAGACGCAATGTTGCATGCTTATGCATAGATCTGCGTTTGGCAGTGGTGATGCATCTGTTACTATGGGTGATATAGGTATTACGGAATCGGAAGTTCTTGATGTTCTTGGCATAAAAATTCAGTGTGATGTTCGATGGACTGAACACATTTTTCAGGTTTTAAAGAAGCTTTCAAGTTCATCGGTTTTCTAAAACAGTGTAAAAGATACTTCACTCCATCCGATCTCCGTACTATCTATACCACCTCTATCCGTCCAAAAATGGAATACAATTCTCATGTATGGGCCGGCGTTCCAAAGTCTATTTTGGAGTTATTCGACCGCGTACAGGAGAGGGCCAACAGGCTCATTGTGGACGGTAGGGTATTTAACTCTATTGATTCTCTAGAGGATCGACGCAATGTGCGATGTATTTCACTGTTCTATCGTTACTACAATGGTAAGTGCTCTGATGAAATTAGGGAACTTGTTCCCGATACTCGCACGTTTTCGCGTTTTACACGATTTTCGCTGAGAGCGCATCCATTTGTGGTTGATTGGCTAGTGAATCGCACTACGTATTATAGGGAAAATTCGTTTTTTAGCAGAAAAGTCCGTTTGTGGAATAAGATCCCTCCGGAGGTCTTTCCTAACACTTTCAATAGGGGAAAGTTCAAGCTGAATGTTCATTGACACTACTCCTTCTTTCCTCCTACCCGTAATCTAATTTTCTAGTTCTGACATAACGCATTGCATGTGTAGGGGTCGTCCCCTGAGTGCTGGTCCGAAATAAAAAAAAAAGAAAGTTGTTGTTGTCTTGCGTGTATAAGTTTTCTTAGCAAACTACGCAGTTGTTAAACAGCATACCTAGTTGTTTACTTTATTACTTAATTATTATTATTTTCTTTTAAAACTTAAGCAAGACACAACCGTGGCAAGAATGCAAATCAAGAAATGTGTAAAATTTTTTAAATTTTGTGGCGATGTATTTCATATGCTTACAAAAATGTGTGTAATAGAATTTTAAGTCTTTAAGATAAAAATTATAGAATAAAAATTCAAATGAAATATATTGAATTCCAACTTTTAAAATTGAATTAAACAATTTTTTAATTAAAACATTAATTATACTTATTAATGGCTTATAAATGGAATGAATGTACAAATACACATACCTACGTACTCGCATACCCATCACTGTTTCTTTCTCATTTCGTTTTTTTTTGCTTTTTTTAATATAATTTTGTTATTCTCCTTTTAGTTATGCTGCAGATGCTGGTGCACGTAGTATTTTAGTGTATGATTTGATGGGAGCTAAAGCATATCGTATTGTATTGCCAAAGGCTACATGTCCCACAAACGATGTCCTTTACATTGCTCTGACTGCACAGCCAGATGGTACCTCAACTATGTTTTTCACTTATCTCAGTTCTCCACGATTATATTCGATTAAAACTGAATTTTTGCGTGTGGGTAAAGGTGCTGGTTCCATTGTAGATGTTGGTCCAAAGCCATTTGGAAAACAAATGGTTTTGTTGGGTGCTGATGGTGGTAACTCATTATTTTTCCGTTACAAAGGTGAAAACGATATATACATGTGGGATTCGGAAACATGTTTTAAGACGGCAAACCTTCAGGAAGTGCAAAGTGGTGGTGACTGTCGTCTATCAACACAGGTAAATTGTTTAACACATTTAGTTAACCATTACATGCATATATCGAAGACTTGCAGCAAGATTGTCATAACTCAAAAGTTTATAAATCTTTAAAAAATTTATCTTAAAATTGTTGGTTTTTTTTCGATTTTTTTTCGAAAATGATTCAATTGCTGCAAAGACTGGATATATGCATGTATGCTAGTGCGACTTTTATGCATTTACAGCTACACACAGTGTCATGCTTGTTTGCTTTTCAAGAGCCATAAACGAGACTACTTTAACTTTGATTACACATGAATGTTTAGAGCTCCAAAAAACAATTTGTTTACAGGACGAGCATGACGTTCCAAATTATGTATAGTGGTTTGTCCACCATCTGATTAAGGCTACATAGCCAGGCGTGGATGTAAAACAAATCACACTCTGTACTACAACGGCACCAGTATGTGGCGCTGTATGTGAAAAATGATTTTCTCTGTTTTTCTGCTTTTTGCTGAATTTTTGCTGAATTTTCTTTGCTATAAACCTCACGGAGCCCGAGACCTTGCGTGCGTTCTGAAGTTATAGCGTCAGGAAGGAAAATCCGACTTATTTTTATATTATAGATTTAAAAAAATATCGTTTACCGTCCCTGCAACAAATATTCTCTTTAAATTCAAGCAATTAACTTTTTTATTGATTGAATCTAAAACAAGCATCCTTTTTAAATATCCTTTCATTATTTAATTGCTATGCAATTGTACATTTCTAATTATTATACATTTTCATATTTTTCTAGGTCTTACCTGGTCATAAGCGTTTTATGTGGGCTTTGGAGAGTAATTTTCATGATTTTATATCTGAACGTACAGGCTGCAATGGTGCTTCAATTATTCTACATCCGGTTGTACGTGAATGTGAGGACTAAATTATAAATCCATCCTACAAATCAATAAAACTTTAGTCTTCGTTTAAACATTTTTCACTTAAAGCATTCTAATAAATTTTTTTTAAAACATTTATTTCTTTAAATTATTTATATTTGTTTACTTGTACTTATACACATGTATGTGTGTTTTATTAAACTAAGGATTAAGTATTTTTCTTTATAAATCAATACATTAGTAAGTTTGCATAAGAAAACTTTTGATAATAAAAAAGAAATTAAATAAAATAATGATTAATGGAATTAAAATGATCTTTATTAAATTAAAGGAAGGTGTTATTTATGAAAACAAACGAAATTTGGACATATTTATATACTATCGTCATACCTTCCAGTGAAAACCGTCGTTACTAGCTGTTTGTTTGGTACATTGGCGAGCGCTTTCGATGTAGATATAGATGTGCTGGAGAGTTAGTATTGGGTGTGTTTGTATAAATAGTGTCCGATTAAGGTTGTTTTTTCATTAGGGTCGTATCTATTTATATAGGTAAATTGCCTATCACCTGGCATTTTATCCGGATTTAGTTTGTAACGACACGCTTTACCTGGCTGCTGGGGTATACTCAGCGACGTCCAGGGTCGTGTTGTGTCGTGGAGACAAAATAAAAAAAAACCCGCGGTTGCTCAGGTTTACTTAATTTTTTTATTTTGACAATATCTTCTTTCTTAATGGCAGCTCGTTGTCGGCTTCTTCTACTTTACACTGTGTGGGTGTATGAGTGCGACAGTGTCCGTAGTCTGTGTCCAATATATACCGGTCAGTGGCGTTTCGTTTGGGGCACCGTTCATTGAAGTGGCCGTGTGACCAAGGGAAATAACCAGAAACACTGTAGGTTGGGCTGGGTCAAAACCTCCGCTCAACTGTCCAATGCTCTGGTCACCCACTATGGTGACGGTAGACACAAACTCCGCTGGGTCAAAACCTCGGCTTCGTTTGTGACCGAGCCACAGTTCGGTTTAGTATGACGTGTGTCCTATGGAAATAACCAAAACACTGTAGGTTGGGCTGGGTCAAAACCTCCGCTCAACTGTCCAATGCTCTGGTCATCCACTATGGTGACGGTAGACACAAACTCCACTGGGTCAAAACCTCGGCTTCGTTTGTGACCGAGCCACAGTTCAGTTTAGTATGACGTGTGTCGAAGGGAAATAACCAAAACACAGTAGGTTGGGCTGGGTCAAAACCTCCGCTCAACTGTCCAATGCTCTGGTCACCCACTATGGTGACGGTAGACACAAACTCCACTGGGTCAAAACCTCGGCTTCGTTTGTGACCGAGCCACCGCCGGCTGCACACAAATTGAATTTTTATTCATGGTGTTTGCCCTTTTATACTTATGCTGTCAACACACAGCTATACACAAACACACACACACCATAATAGCAGTCTATTTACACCACAGCCGATGGCTGTATTCACCACCAACCATCAGATGCTGCTTAACAAAAGCTATTGGCTGTATTCACCACCAATCATTCTGCCCGGCGGTGTTGCCCAACGAACTGCCGTCAAATACAAAATTATAAATTAAAATGACTTAAACTAAACATAATTCATTAACTTAATATTAACTTAATTAAAACTAAGACATTATTCTCCTAAAATTAGTGAGAGTACTTATTCTATTATAAACAAAAGTAGGAATTCAGATAAAATAGTATTAATTATTATTCAAAAAATCACAAAATAAAAATGTATTGTTTTAAATAAACTTAGCAAGATAGCGAAATTCATATTACAAAATAGGAATTCAGATGAGATAGTATTACTTGTTATTCAAAAAATCACAAAATATTCTGCTTATAGCTAAAAAAAATGCATTGTTCTAAATAAACTTAGCAAAATAGGTAAATTCATTTTACAAAATAGGAATTCCGAAAAAAGGTAAGAAATATTATGTTTATTGTTTAAAAAAAAAATTTTTACAAGAGGGGTAAATTCATATTACAAAATAACAAAATAAGTTTGTCGTGCCCAAAAACGACCCTGGGACTTTTGGCGTTACAAGTTTAATATTTTCATCTTTTATTATTAGCTAGGTAAGTGTGTCCGTCTAAAAGTGTTTTTCGTTTGTTGGAGTATATGAATACTTTCAATAATGTGAAAATTATGCCTGAGGTCATATTTACCTGTTCGTTTATAATGTTCGTTTTTCTTTGTTAGATTTTCATGTTTTCAAGAATGTCTATAGTCTTCGTCCTTTTTTGCTAGGATGTAGTAATGTCATATATTCATCTTTTTCCCTTGACGCGTGTCCTCGAGTGTCAAGGTGTAATGCAAATTTTAAGTCTTCTCTTTTTACTTTGTACGATCGTATTATATCTGAGAGTGTTGCTGATTTTTAAGGCTCTAAGTAAACCTGCTTTGGAAAAAAGGTTAATTATAATTAATCTATATATTTCTGGTCCTGTGTAAGTAAAAGTGTGTTATTCCTGTATTTAGTGTTGTATTATCTAAGCAGTTTGTCGATAGATAGCCATAATCAGATGGTGGTCAAACCACTTTGAATGATTTGCAAACGTCATTCACGCCCTAGGAGGCCATCGAATACGTATACCCTCCGGTCACTTCTAGTAGCAATTTCGAAAGCCCGAAGTAGGCCGCAGCCTTCACTCCTTGCTAAAGAGTTGGAGACTTTCCAACTCCTGGTCCAGAACGCATGAAGCTTAATATAATTAAGAACACGACGGCATTCATACTCACTGGACCTGAACCATTCATTGTGTTCATTGTGAATGATCCGACCCACAAACTCTCACGAGGGCCTCGAAACCACAACCATCACGATACTCCCATATAGGGGCCAACCTTAATAACCAGTCAGAGAACAGCTAATCCTCTAAAGAGACAAATAGTGAACTCTGCAAGCGTACTGATTCCCGTGGAAATATGTGGATTATCCAGGTGACTCCTACCAGCCTTTGAGGGGCCTGGGCTCCCTTATACCCCGCAAGACACCAGTCTAAATGGAATAGTAGGTTCCAAAAAGACTATCATGTGCCCCCGGGGGGAAGGTAATGTAGATAATAGTGTCCGTCGCAGTTCATCTATATATATAAAAATTAAACCCAAAATAGGTACCCGTTGGTTGCCAGTGCTTGACGAGATGCGCCGTCGGATTTCCACCAAATTTTCTTAGTACCTTCGTAATGGTCGTTCGCTGTTATGTATCTTTGTTTCATGCGTTTACGCAAAATATTTTTTCCATTGCATATTTCGACTCAGTGTTTTATATCAAATGAAATGTGTGTTTCGTTTGTACGTTGCTGTGTGTGTGTGTGCTTGCTCAGAATGCGACGACAATACAAATCGAAATATGCTCATGTTCATAGCAAGTGGATGTGCAAACAAATAGAGAATTTTGTTTTCCATATTCTGTTCCATGTTCTGTTGTGTGTGTGTAATTTGTGTATTCAATTGCAAAATGATCCATCAGCCAAACGTTTTTCAAAGCAATTGTTAGATATTAGGAATGGCGCAATTCCAATTGACCCCACCAGAAAAATGATTACGCTTCCAGATATTTTTTGCCACTTTGCACAATCAAAACAAGAATTGGTCACAAACGTATTTTCCGATATTGCACAAAATTTTAGAAACCATGATTTGTTGGGGGAAAGAGCTACCTTAGCTGCGAAAAATACAGATGTTTCGGATACCAGTGTGACATTCCCGGTGTAATTTTTACTTACAAATCGGTTGACTCTGTTAGCAACCAGGAAAATTTGCTTGAGTTACCTGGACTGCCGCCCCACCGCCAAGTGAAAGTTGGTGTACCAATTATTTTGGATAGAAATATCTGCCAGTTATGACTTTGCAATGGGACACGTTTAGTAGTCAAAAACGTGAAAAATGGGATTCAAGCAAAAATTTTAAAAGGAAAATATAAGGGCGAGGATGTGTTGATACCACGCATTCCTATGATTCCGCCAGATTTTCCGTTTGATTTAAAACGGCTTTAGTTCCCCATACGTGTTGCTTTTGCAATGATTCCTGTTTTTCGCACGGTCAATTATACGTATCACATTCACGTGTTAATAAACCAACTGCTTTGTACGCTATACGGCGAACCAAAATCGATCGAAGAATGTCGTATACGTAAAAGCATTGCAATAGAATAAGACGTATTATATATGACTTGCAAAGCACTTACGGGCACGCTAGTTTTCTATAAAAATGTCAAAAGTTAAAAGTTAGTGTCTCGTGCTATTGTGATTTCAAGATAATGCATGTTTCTATCTTGTTCTTTTTCCATTACGTATGTAATGTTATTGGGGATTATCCTTAAGTCTATTGGAATTTGTTTGGCGTTGTCTTATTCGAGGATACATATGATGTCATCTACGTATTTATAGCTATGAGTTATTTTATGTTTTTCCATTAGTGTGGTGATTCAAGATGTTGCATTAAAATTTCCTTGGCCGAGTCCGTCAAGCAATTTGTATAAAATCTTAAGTAGACCACTTACGTCTTTGTCCAGCAAGCGGTGCTTATATAGTTGCTTTAAACGGTTCTGGCATATACAAGAATATTCTATTCATTATAGGAGCCTGCTTACCTGTGTGCTTTGTTTTTATTCTGTGTTACTTGTTTTTGTTTTCCGTCGTTTATCTTATTTCGTAGAATTTCTTAAAAAAGCATGTTGCTGTTGTCTTGTTTGTATAAGAATTCTTAAAAAAATACATAGTTTGTAAAACACACAATAGGTCATTTCATTAACTTTTTTACTGATAATAATTTTCTTTGAAAACTTAAACAAATCTTCGTAACAATATTAATAAATTAATATTTTCTACTTGAACAGAATAGCCAAATATCATTCAAAAAATTTCAATAATAAAGGAAATTGTACAAGGTATAGCATCGAGAGAATTTCAAGACAAATAGTATTTCCGTTTTGATCTCCCATAAGAATCATGTTCAAGGCCTTTAAATATTTAACAAAAATTAAAAGAAAAATTCACAAACAACATATTCACCAACATGTACGTTTAAAAAGTACAGTTACGCTACAAAACGTTCAGAAAATATATCTCGCCGCTTAGAAATCGACACAATCAATTACATATAACTAAAGATAAAGATCTAATTTTTGCTTTGCTTCATATTGACAGTTCCCTTTTCATTATAGATAAAGAGAATGAATATATGACTCACAACACCAGTGGTTATAATTTCGATTGTCGTCGCCTTAAAGAAACAGTATGGAAAAATAACAAATACCAATCATGCTCAACTACTTATTTTGTTTGGTTCAATATGTTGATTATATTTATAGCATATTTAGTATAAATACAAAAAGTATACTGATGACGGATACAGAGGTTAAAAAATACTCGTACATTATATTCGTCTAGTGTCTAATTTTTCCTATATTCTTTAAAAATTTACGCATATTTCCTGCACTTAAAAATTAAATAAAAAATAAAAATATTTTAGTACTAAAATAGTTCAAATATTAATTATACTAAAAATAAAAATTTTTAAATTATTCTAACTGCTATCGGTTTTTTAAGAATTCTTCATTTTATATTTTCATTTTCTTAACACTGTCACTTACTATTCAAAATTCATTAGAAAAGTGCCTTGTTTAAAGTACACTTTTAAGTACTTTTTATACTTATAAACAGTAATTCATAAAGATCGTTTTACTCGTAAAAGTATTCAACACAAGTTGAAAGTTGAATGTCTTTCAATATTAAAATGCCTATAATCCTTTCGTAAATATTATGTGAATATATGTAAGGGGTGTTTTTTAGAAGTATAGAACTTTCAAATGAAATAAAGTAAAGTTAAATTTTTTTAATTGACATAAAATTTATTTTGTTCGAAAGATAATCTTCTGACATTAAAATTTAAATATGTCTTCTGGTATATGACCGCCATAGCTGGCTTGTATGTAGTCTAATCTGGAGCTCCAATTTTCGAAGACTTTTTAAAAAATTTTCTCACATAGCTTCTGTACATTATGGCTGTTAAATTGATAAACGAAAGAGCCAGTAATCATGGTTTTGTAGTGGCCCACCATTGACGTACGTATCAATAATTTAACCATCCCATAAAGCACACCAACCTGTTAAATTTTCTTTATATAATGGTGTCTCATTATACACTTGAGGATTATTATCACTAAAAATATAGTAGTGCAGTTTATTTATGGACCCATTCAAACACAAGTAATCGTCATCGCTAAACAAAATTTGCTTACGAAAATCAGGATCAAGAGCAATCTTGTTTTGGGGAAATTTGCCCAATTTAGGGGCATTGGTCAGGCGTCTGTCTATTAACCCAAACCAAACTAAACATATAAATTACTTCGTAGCTGAAAAAATGACGGCCTTTTAGAAAATGTTGCCAACTTAAAGGTCTATACCTTTATAAAAACACCCGTTATGCATGTTCATCCTAATGTATATATAGTTTTCTATAAGTTCTGTGAATAAAATTGAATTATTTATTTACGTTTACGTTGTAGAGAGTACTTGAAATTTCACCTGATTTTTATTTACGGACTTAAGTGAGGCTCTATGCGAGAACATATAATTTAAAGCAAAAATGTATCTTTTTTTATTAAATAAAATAATTTTTATTAGTATTTTATTAATTAGGCACTAGGTCTTTTTTATAAAAAATTCAGTTAATCTTTATTTTTTTATATTAGTTCTCGATATTTCGCGATCTTCACGAAAAATAAAAATTGTATAAACAATTTATCAAATTAATTAATTAATTTTTTTTATGATTAATTTTGATAAATTGTAAATTTTTTGCTCTTCCTGAAGATGGCGAAATATCGAGAACTAATATAAAAAAATAAAGATTAACTGAATCTTTTTATAATTAACAAATTAGAAATAAAATTAATAAAATATTTAAAAGGTCAAATAACTATAATTGTTATATAAAATACTTTTTTATATATTGTTATTAATTAAATATGCACTAATCTTTTAAACGGTCTTTTAATTATTTTAACGATTTTATTTTTTCCGTTATTTTGCTTTCCTGTGGAAAGCTTCTTTCGGAAATTATTTTTTATAAAATCGTTAAAATATTTAAAAGACCGTTTTAAAGATTAGTGCATATTTAATTAAGTTAAAAAAGGTCGAATAAAAATAAAAGTATTGTTATTAATAATTTATTAAAAATAATTTAATTTTTTAGGTGAAAAAATTTTATTTTTTTTTTAAAACATTTTTTAACAATTTGTTAAAAATATTTAATGGAATTTATAGTTTAAAATCACACAAGCGAAAAATATAAGAAAAACTTTTTTTGTGCATTAAGTGTTTACAAGGTGCTTTTGGTTAACAGTTAACAAATAAATCTAATAACAAATTAATCTAAAAATTTAAATAAAATCCTTTACGAAAAATAATTTTTCAATAGCTTTTAAAAAACTTTTTTATACTTTAACACAAATACATATATACAAACTTGGTGTTATGCATCCATTACTTATGTAAATAATTAAATGAATTGTCAAGTGCTGGTGGCACACATCTTTAAAAACCAAAAATTTAATCAAATAGAAAACCGGCAACAACAGTTGAGTACATTTTTATTATTTTTTTGTTTTTTTTAGTTTTCTGTTAAAATAAATATGTGTTGTATGTGTATGTGTTGGTAAAAAAAGAAATAAAAATTTAAAAACAAAAATGTTACAAAAAGTACCATTTCATACGAAATTGTTGTTAGTTCAAATATTTAATTATTTTCTATTGACAAATCATTGAAGTCAATAAAAATAAAACAAAAGTGCCTTATTCGTTTAAGCCGAATTCTTAATACGCTATTATCATAGACTATTAAGACATGAGATCGTATAAGTTATTAATTATTATTATTTCGAAATAAAGGTTCTTTAAATATTAAATTTCATTTCGCTATTTAATTTACGCGTACGACTTTTCAAGTTTTTACAAAAAAGTATTTAATGTTTTTTTTTTTATTTTATTAAAAATTAATTTCTGCGTAGTTTTATAAATAATAAAATCATTTTTTTTTCTTTATCCATATAATTAATCCATTTCTTGAACCGATTTTTTCGTCTATTGTTAACCGGTTTTTATGTAGAACGTTACACACGCAAAGTGGTCCAATTTTTTTCAAACTTTTTATTAATCTATTCAATATTAGTTTAGTTTGAAAGGAATTTTAAGCTCCTTTTGCTTGAAGTTTAACGAAATCCGGATCTATCGTCATTAATTTATAGAGCTAAGATTTTATCGCATATAATCCCAAACTTTTTATTAATCTTTTTATATATATTAAATTCAGTTGATGTATAAAATGAATAAATAGATTATTGCTGAATTGGGTAAAGTACAAGAGGACCAAAATAAGAAAAAATAAAATATAATCCTTTCCTAAATAGAGCTTTCCAATGAAATTATATAAAGATAATTTTTTAAATTGACATGAATTTTATTTTATTACTTCTGGCATATGACCGCCATAGCTGACTTGTATGTAGTCTAATCTGAAGATCCAATTTTAGATGACTTTTTCAAAAATGTTCTACCATAGCTTCTGCACAACATCTGTTCAATTGATATAGTAGCTACCATTTCTAAACAGCATATTTTTAAAGACGTAGTTTTCGATTATTCCACTAGCCCATAAAGCACGCCAAATAGTCAGTTTTTCTGAATATAACGGTCTCTTAACATACACTTGAGGATCTTATCATCACTCCAAATACGATAGTTTAGTTTATTGACGTATCCATTTAAACAAAAGTGAAAAGAGAAATATATTCAATTGTTGTTGCCGGTTATATATTTAATTAAATTTTGCGTTTAAAAGAAGATGGTGTGCCACCGGCACTTGACAATTAATTTAATTATTTACATAAGTAATAAATAACAAAAGCCAAGCGTAATACCTTAAAGAATAAAGAAAAGTTATGGGTCCAATTAGATCTGTTTTCATAACTTCATAGCCCATTTTCTAATCACAATACTGCATTTAAGGAATAACACTGAAAATCAAAAATAACTTTATTAGAAAGTTATTACAAAATACAAAAATTCGGATATGTATAAACTTACTTCTGGTCAGGTGGAAGTCAGCGCCCTAAAGGTAGAAAAAAGGTTTTGTGTTTTTTATATTTTTTAAAGAATTTCGACTTATTGCTTAATATTTTTTTGTGAAATTTTTATTTCAGTGTAGAATATTTGTATGAAGATTTTTAGCAAAAGTTAATTTTTACTGGTTGAAAAGTTAAATTATTATTATAATTTTCTGTAATTCTTTTTATAATTTATTGTTATTATTATTATTGTTATTATTATTATTTGATTATTAAGATTAAGATTTATTATTATTATTATTATTCGACTTTTTTGTTTTCTTAAATATATAAGTATTAATCTTAAAATTGGTCTTTTTAAATAAATTTATCACATATATATGTATAATGTATATTTTTAGGGTTAATACTTATATATTTATTTTTATGTTGAAAATTATAATCATAACTAATATAGCATAACATAATTTTTTATCTATTAAACTACTAAGATTTTTTTAAGGTAATTTTAATTATTTTGTAAATTTCTAATCAACGAATGCTCTGTATTAAAGAAAGAATTCATTGGAAATCCAGAGGATGTAATTATATTTTCAATCGAACATTCAGAGGCTTTATACTCAAGAGTAACATATTTAAAAATAATTTAAACTTGGAAAAGTTCGGCAATTATGAATGAAAAATGATATCTGCCATTTGTCCACCACGACCACGTTGACAGATGTCGATTCTTTAATCAAAGTTTTTAATTACATTTTGGTAAAATGGCGGTCCTATTTCATTAATCACATCACGTGTTTTGGGTTTTAAGGCTGAAATCGATACGATTGACACGGTATAGACTCTTTTTTTTTAAGATGCCTATTAGTCAAGTACCGTGCTACATTTTTTAGGAAAGGGATAGAGAAGAGATGAAACAGGTGGTGAAAGTAGAAGAATAGTTAAGGAAAATAACTGTCGTATAAGACAGCACAGCGACCAGTGACTATGCCTTCATCGCTGAGCAGCCCAACCGACAGTCAATTTTTATTTTTGTAGTGAAAACAAGCAAGGTCTTTGTTGGGAATCGAACCCACAACCCCCATACTGACAAGCTAGTACACTACCTACTAGCCTACAGGAGCTTTTAACATAGTGTTGTTAAATCACACGATCTGACTGGCCGCTGAAGTGCTGATTACCGTGAAATTATGCAATCCTGAAATTTGGTTTGCATGTGGCACCGTCCTGTTGAAACCACATATCACTGACATCCACGTTGGCAATAATAGGTCAAAATTGAGTCGTTAGCATCTTTCGATAGCATCATCTTCAAAAAAAACGCCTCAATCACGTCTCCAGACTACATAGCGCACTATACAGTGAAACGTTGAACATGCAAAGGCTTCTCAATAAGCGCTCTAGGATTTTCATAAGCCCAATTCCAGCACCAGTTGACGAGTGTAAGGCTTCAAAGTTAAATCCTTACGCAAAATTCGCCATGTGGTGGTTTTGAATTGACAAATATGAATCTGCTTCAACACTGTGGCTCACAGCTGCGATGTTTTCAGTTGAACGACCCGGTCGAAACGCGTTAGTGTTTGCAGTTTATGTTTCGAGCCTGCCAACTCAAATTTAACGACCAAATTCTTAATAGAGGTCTCAGAACGACGATTATGTAGTCCGAAAATACTAGGAATTTTACGAAATATAACTTTAACAGAACCACTATTGTCATAGTGGATTTTAATTATTTTAATGCGATTTCCGAAATTGAATTCATTGTAACAACCGCCTTTGTAGCCACTACGAATGCGTCGAAAAACTATATGCCAAAATTATCATGTAGTTGGTATTGCCACAATAAAAAAACAAACTTCTTGTTAAAAAGCCTGATACTTGAATTATATTTCCGCGGAGGAAAGCATATCCATATGCCCATTTCATTACTGCTCATACAGCTCGTCAGTGGATTTTACCCCATATGGATATTTTACGTGAATATCATAAAATATTTATTTATTAAATTAACCTTAATTAAATTAAAAAATTATTCCAAAAATTAAAATTTTTTATTTCCAATATTTATTTCTTATTTGTTTGCCCTATTAACTAATTAGTTAAATTCAACAAACGTTGTAACAAACTTATCCTACCAATTTAGCTGATGTACATAAAATATTTCAAAATTTTTAAACACTAACAAAGAATGGCCAAAAGAAAAAAATGTTCGACAATCTTCTTCTGCTATAATTTTTCAATAGGCGAATGAGAAAAATACATTCTCACAGATATCTTTCAACTATATAAATACATCTGACACAAGCAGTTATCATTTTATGAAATTTTTCAAGTTTGATAGTATTTACAAATATCAGCTACACGCCAGTTAAGATAAATTTGAAAAATCATCAGTTGAAATACAAAAAATATTTAAAGAAATAAGTGATATAAAACAGATTTCAATTTCACTTCATTAAGGAACGTTCTATATATAGTTTGTAAATTATAATTAAAATCAAAAAATCTCAAAAAATTTATTTCACAGTAGACTATTCAATATGAAGTGTATAACAATGTATTTTGTGGTAAATATCTTTCATTATAATCCTTGATTTAAGTAACTAAATAATGAAATGACGTTTTGGCTGGCAAAAAATAAGTGATTATTTCAGTGATAAAGTGCCACCACAGAGTGAATAATAATTTGATTTCATATAATAATAAAAATACTTTTCAATAATAATAAAATAGCAAAGCAATTATAATGTTAAATAGTTGCACGTCATAAGAATATAGAGAAACATTTGTGCCAAATTTAATACATTGACGTACGTATACCGTACCGTAAGCGGACTTTTTGGTGAGGTACCAAACTATTCCTTTAATAGATTTGAGTTTAAAACTTAACTAATATGATACTCCCACAGAACCTTACCAACAATAGCCTGCAGGTACTCGCTGTCATTAAGGATATTCGAAACAGAGTGTTAAGTCATCCATCCAACTGCCAAAATTCCTCTTCCATAGTTTTAAGCACTAAGCGGGAAAGATTTTCTTATATATTATTTACCAGAATAGTCAATATTTCTTCTTTATCTCAGTAGTTGTCTACACATATAATTCTTATCTACAATTTATCTGCATGCTATTTTTAAATTGCATTCGTGTCAAAACTTTGAAATTTCGTTTTTTTGCTTGAAAATGCGAATTAAAATATAAAAGAAAATTGCAAGTATACTATAAACCCCAGGTTTTGTGCGCTACACCACCAAACTCAACAAACATAAAACTACAGAGTGTAGACGGCTACTCAAAGATGATTAATTTTTATATTTTGCAATTTTTCTTTTCCTGATTTGTACTATATTTGTACAATTCGTTGTAGCTATTAAGGAAGAATAAAACTTGTATGCCTAAAGTTCATACCCGACTTAACACAAGTTGAAACATTGGAAAAAAGGGAAAACTCCGACCTTAAACTAAACTATAACTTAAAAGTTACAGCAATCAAATGTAATAATTTCAGTGTTAAATTCTTTAACCTTTTTACCTGCTTTATAATCCTAGCTCCAAATGCTTCCAAGGTCTTTACTGATATCTATTTTTAATAATTTTTTTAACCCCCTAGATTTTAAGTTGGTATAATAAGATTGTTCATGCATTTTCGGGCTTTTTAAATCATTCCTTTTAATCATTAATTTTAACGAATTTTCTGTTAACAGGTAATTTGTTTCGTTCTTAAAGGATTTGGAATTAAACTTATCAACGTTGCCCGAACTCAAATAGAAACCCGTGAAGCAAACACTTGTAAAGGGCGACAATCTCCAGGACCTATTTGTGAATCGTGTGATTTATTATCGACCTGTGTTAATCATTCAAATGGTTGGTTTAATATACCCGTTGAAACGTGTGATACTCAAAACGGTTACTATTGTAATGCACGTTTGGGCGGCTGCAGTAATTTAACGGGACCTTGTCATCCATTTAGCTTTGAGGGCAACTTTCCCTGTACTTCTCATGGCATCTTTCCGGATCCATATGATTGTCAAAAATATCATATGTGCTACTTTGTGGGTCCTACTCTTGTTTCAGCCAGCGTAGATTGTGGCAGTAACAAAGCTTTTAATCCAGCTACCGGTCAATGTTCCTTTACAATAACAGATCCGGTGTGTACTGAAAAACAATTCAAGTGTGTGAATGCTGGTGATGCCCAGGCTTGGCCCTTGAACCCCAATATATTTTATATATGTAAGGCTACTTCAAATCAAGATGAACGAGTTCTTTATCCCACATTGTATCGTTGTAATGATGGTGAAATATTTGATGGTTATTTTTGTCGTGCTGTAGAAAACTCAAATAAACCAATTCAAAGCATCCCTACAAGCAGTGCAGTAGTATCAACGCAATCTATACCAACGACAACTACCATGACTCCCGGTTCAAAGAGGGTATGTACCGAAGTTGGATTATTAGCCGATATCCAAAATTGTCGTAAATATTATCATTGTTCAGCTATAAATGGCAGCTTTACAGTTATGGAATGCCCACCGGGTACTTATTTTAATGAAGCATTTTATTCTTGTACTTTTGGTAGTTGTTAATTATATTTAATAGCGCTTAATACAAATACAATAAAAAAATAATTACAAAATATTCGCACTTTTTTTATTAACGTTGACAATAAATTATGTTATTATACCTGTTATTATACCATTCGTTTGCATCAATCCAAAAATATTATTAAAATATTTTTTATGTTAAAAAATTTGGCAGTATAATATTGTAGCATAATGTAGCATAATTTATATGTTCCTTTAATCTCCAATGTGATATCTTTTTTATGGTCTACCAATATGAGGTTTTGATAAATTGCAAAAAAAATACAGATATGGCAACGCTAAATAACAATTTTGTTTTAAGAAATTTACACTAAAAGAAAAATTACTTTAGTTTTTTTTTTTTTTATAAAGAGAAGTAGCACTTGAGGCAACAATGCCTATTCAGTCAAGTACCGTGCTATATTCTTTAGTAAAGGGATAGAGAAGAGATGAGACAGGTGATAAAAGTAGAAGGATAGTTACAGAAATTAACTGTCGTATAAGACAGCAGAGCGACCAGTGACCATGCCTTCATCACTGAGCGGACCCACCGACAGTCAATTTTAATTTTTGTAGTGAAAAAACAGCCAAGGTCTTTGTTGGGAATCAAACCCAAAACCCCCAGACTGATAAGCTATTACACTACCTACTAGCCTACAGAGGCACCTAAAATAAATGAATAAAAAAGTACAAAATATATTCTATACTGAAAGAAGTGGTTTCAAATAGCTTTTTGTACTTAACGATTATTCCGCTTAAATTTATTAGTTTTTTAAAGCATTAAAATACGGATTGAATTCTGTTTTCCACCGGAATAAAACTTTGTGACTTGGTACTATTTCGTTAAACACATCACGGATTTTATATTTTAAGGCTGAAATTGATCAGCTCCGTATAGACACTATTCTTAACATAGCCTCACAAAAAATAATCTAGTGGTGTTAAACCCATTTGATTGTCGTGAAATTATACGATCGGAAAATTTTGTTTGCAATAAATTTATCGTTTCGTTGGCTGTGTGACTTATGACATCGTCCTGTTGAAACCACATGTCAGTGATATCCATGTCGTCAATAATAAGCCTAAATTGAGTTTTTAGCATCTCGTGATAGCATATTTCATTGACCACAACCGCATTTCCAGCCTCATCTTCGTAAAAAAAAACCCAATCACGCCTCCAGATGACATAGCCATACACAATACAGTGACACGTTGAGTATGCAAAGGCTTCTCAATAATCACTCCAGGATTTTTAGAAGTTCAAATGTGGCAATTTTGCTTGTTTACAAGTGACAAATGATAATGGGCTTCGTCTGAAAAAATTATTTTTTTAGGAAAACCAGCCGGTTGTACCTGAATGAATTGAGCGAATCTACGGCGATGTGAATTTTCGGTCGGCTTCAATTTCTGTACCAGTTGAACCTTGTAAGGCTTCAGCCGGTGTTTAAAGTTTTGTATAACCCAAATTGTTGAGAACGTCGAGGAATTGACAAATTTCAATCTGCTTCAGCACTGTGGCTCACGGCTGCGATGTTTTTAGTTGAACAAACCGGTTGCACTCATTGGAGTTCGCACGTTTTGGATCGAGCCTATGGACTTAAATTTAACGACCAAATTCTTTATTGCAGTCTTAGAAGAACGATTATCTTGTCCGAAAATATTACGAATTTTACTAAATTTATCTTTAACAGAACCATAATTTTCATTAGTGAAATTAAATTGGCAATTAAACAAAAAACTAAATGTCAAAACTATCATGTTGTTGGTAATGCCACAATTGATTATCAAACTTCTTGTTAAAAAACCCGATACAAGAAAATTCTATTTTAACATCACCCCATATTATTGTTGTTATTATCTTTCAGTTTAGACGCTTGCTTGGCTGTGTGTTTTGTTCCGTTCCCTTTTAGTTGTATTTTTTTTCTGTTCTTTATCTTATTTGAAAAAATTTCTTATAAGTATGTTGTTATTATCTTGTGTGTATAAGATTTTTTTTAGGAAATTACCCAGTTTGTAAAATCACAGTCGATCGTTTCGTTTAATTATTTACTGATAATTATTTTCTTTTATAACTTAATAAACAATATATTTTTTACTCCCACATAATAAGTCCACTTGATGTATATGAACAATCAGTACTTTACATTTGATTGCACTGGTGCCGCAGTAAATTAAGCATCTTTTCAAATGTTATATAAAATTTAAGATATCTCTTAAAGAGTTAACCTAAAAAATGGGACTTTTTAATTAATTTTTACTTTTTATGTGTACCGAGAATTGTTAGTGCAAAAATTAAACCATCGTAGATTTTTTTCTTTGGAATCCTTAAGAGCATATAAACAAAATTTAAATAATTTTGTAATTTCTTTTTTACAAGTTTGTTATAAAAAATTACTCAGCCAAAAAGAACAAAAACACAACAATTTTTTAGCGAAACTTTTGGTTCTTCGATTACTTTTTGCACTGCTTTGTTTGCAGGAGCAACTTTGAGGATTTTCCAATAAAGAAATCATAATTAGTTAAATTATATTTATTACATAACCTAATAAATAGCTTTAAGTCGATGTGAAGTTTACAAATTTTACCTTTGTGATTTTATTAAATAAAAAATTATAATTTATTTAAATTAATAATATTATTATTATTTATTATTCATTTTTGGCTTGTGAGTTAACTATTTGCAACTTTTACTTTTGGATTTTTGACTTCAAGAGTAATTTCGATTTTTGGGGAAATTTTAATTTTTGGTAGAAATTCGATTTTTCATTTAGACAGTTTTTTTTTATTCTTTAAAAACAACAACAAATTTAAGAAACTCTAATTCATTGAATAATTCGTGTGACTTCTAATAGCAGAAACTTAACATAGTAGTTAATCTATATGAGTTCGTTAAAATTCATTTTCATTGTTTACCAAAAGGGCGCCTAAAATAACACAACCATCCATTCTACAATACTTTGTGGCACTATCTCTTGTTGACTTACAAAACAAAAACGGTAGGCATATGCCGTAATTAACGCAACCTTTACATAAGTATAAGGCTTTGGATTCGAAAAATATCCAGCCATCCTAATTACAATTTTAAATCACTCTGGCGAAGCTTCGTATATCACAACACTTGTTTTGCTTTTTACACAAGACTCTGATGAAACCTAACTGGCTGGTTTGTAGTCAAAGGCGAGCGCTTTCGATGCGAATGCATCATTCTCAAGCCGCGTTGTGGTTTGTACTAGTGAGTCAGTGTTGTCGTTCAGGCCGTTCTTTAGACAATTGATACACAGACTTTAGATAATCCCACTTACTCCAGACAAGTACAACAAAGAGCTCGCACAATTTACGCCATAGCTATAAATAACGGCTACAAGGCCACTACCATCGATAAACTTCTTATTCAATAACAACACTAAAAACAGAAATAAAGAAGACAAAGAGATAGCCGATACAGCACGACGGCACACCTTTACTAACACAGGACCAGAAACATACAGACTAACTATCCTTTTTCACAAAAAAGGAATACTCACAGCATTAAAAACTGGCAACACTCTGAGACATAATCTCCGAACAACGACAGAAACAACTTACAAATTTAGTTCCAGCGTGGTATACAGACTTACCTGTACCTGCAAACAAACTTATATAGGGCAAACTGGACGAACACTAAAAACAAGGTTTACAAAACACATACGATCATACAAACGAAAAAGAGAAGATTCCAACTTTTCATTACACCTTGACAATCACGCCCACACACCAAGGGAAATAGATGAATGTATGACATTACTACATCCTAGCAAAAAAGGACGAAGACTAGACATTCTTGCAAACATTGAAATCTACAAAACAAAAACTTTCAACAATGACATTATAAACGAACAGGTAAACACGACCTCAGACACAATTTTCACACCACACACGTACTTGGACGGAGGTATCGATAAATTTACTTTGCATAAAAATGCCAGGTGACTGGCATTCTGGCTACTTGAATAGATACGAACTTAACAACAGAACTGCCTGAACCGCCACAACGCGGCTGGAGAATGATGCGTTCGCATCGAAAGCGCTCGCCTTCGACTACAAACCAGCCAGTTAGGACAGGAAATAGCACTAAACAGACTACACATTTTGCAGGTTTCTAAAAAAGCTTTCAAGTGCCCCGGCTTTCTAAAAAGAGATACTTGACTCCACCCGATCATCGTACTCTTTATACCACCTACATCCGTCCAAAGACGGAGTATACGGGACGGTAGGATATCCAACTCTATAGATACCCTAGAGCATCGACGCAATGTAGGTTGTATTTTACTGTTTTATCGTTACTGAAATGGTAAGTTTTCTAACGAAATTAGGGGACTTGTTCCTGGAAATCGTACATTTTTGCGTTTGACTTAAGAGCGCATCCATTTGTGGTCGATTGGCCAGTGAATCGCACTACGAGTTGCAGAGAAAATTCATTTTTTAGCAGAACAGTTCGTATGTGAAATAAATTCCCTTCAGCGTCATTTTCAATGTCGGAAAATTCAAATCGAATGTCCACAAGCACTACTCCCTCTTTCCTCCTTCCCCATAACCTAATTTCCTAGTTCTAATACAATGCATTGCATGAGTAGTGGACATCCCCTGGTTCTAATACAATGCATTGCATGAGTAGTGGACATCCCCTGAGTACTGATCCGAACAACAACAAGAAAAATGTTTTTAATTATTATTTGTACTATTTGATATTAAAACAAATGATTTAATTTATTTGGCTTAAGTCCACTTTTATTTAAATTTCTTAATATTTATAATGATATTCTTAGTTACGAATATTGGTTAGTGAAAAAGATAATATTTATTTAATCTAACCAGGGGTGCTAATTCTGATAGTCGTGATCGAAATTGTTTAAAAAAAAAGCTTAAAATTCTGTTACTCGACCCGATATCAATGGAATTGATGCTTTCGCATTGCAGAAAACACTAAACAAGGACACTTTACAACACTAAATAGGAAAAACTAGAGAAAAATCAAGCCAGTGACAAAAAAATTGAACGTTTAGAAATTAATAAGGATTCCGTTTTATTTTGTACAGTTTAACCGTTAGTTGCCCCCAAAGTCGGATGGACCTTGGTTTTCGATGCGAAGAGTATGGCAGCGACAATCTCCCAACAATCTCCTTTAGAGTGAAATTTATTTTTGACATTTTAGGCTTAAAATACAAAAATTATTATTTTTATTTATCACATAGAAAAATATTTAACTTAGATTTTTCGATCTTATGTTCAGAAAAACGTTACTTCGAATGATTGTTAGTGTGCGAGTTAAAACTCATACGTTATCGAATGTCATAATCAGAAAGATTTCCAAAAACAAAAAACTTGGACTTTCAAGTAAGAATTCGCCCGTATACGACTTAATTGCAAAAAGATTTCTGGTGGCAAATTATAAGATTTGATACTGAGCGAGAATTAAAAAAATACGATCGATATTGAATTCTATAACTTGTCCAATGATTTGTTGTAGTATTCAGCGAGTTTACAGTTGTAACTTATTTATTTTACATACATACATACATAATTTCATTGTTATGGCTAACAATAGGATATTATATTTTTTTAAAAAATTGTTTACAAAAGTCATCTAAATTTAAGGCACCTTTAATTTGATACTATCTGATATCAGATTTATTGGCATCCGCCGAAATCTCATATAGATTTTCTTCTTTTAAATATTCACCAGATTCATCAGCTAAACCAGAATCATTTTTAGCTGATTCTTCGAACAATTTCGCCTTGGCGCGCCTTGATTTTATAAAAATTCCATGACCCGGACAATCATTATCTTCTTTGTAGCATTTTTCACGACAACAAATGCGGCAAAGACGAAATTTGCACTTGAAACCCATAGGATTATTACACTGATTACAATTCTCTAGATTTCTTTCATGTTTACCTTCGGGCTTATTTGGACGACGCAAACGTCTTCGTAATTTTTTCATTCGCTTACGAGATATCTCTTGGCCATCATTGTCAAAGTACTGACGTTTTTCTCGGTTGGGATCTTCTGCCAAACGCACTTTTTCCGCAATAATTTGCTTGTGAGTTTCTGGTGGCACTCGAATGTACGGTTGACAAAGCCAGGGAGGTAATGAGAGATTAAAGCCTAGCGTCTGTTGCAAAAAACTTGGATCGACTTCTTCCTCGTCATAAACTAGAAGGCCTTCATGAAAGGGTTCATATTTTGCTTGTATCTTTTTTACAACATTACGGAACTTTTGCAATTCATTAGCCACTGCCAATTCTTCTCTTAGTTCACTATTTGGCTTAAGATTCATAACATGATGAAAAATCTTAAACAAATGTCCTCTTATGTATGAAATTGGGCAGGGATATTTTTCCGCAAACGATAGATAATCTTCAGCCATTTCCCAAGTTGTAGGTAACTGGCCGCAAAATATGGCTGGATTATGCAAATTACCCTCAGCAGTCATGACACCGTCGGCACCGGTCTCCTGCAAACATCTTTCTATATCTTCCAAACACATAATGTTACCATTCGCAAATAAGGGTATGTTAATATGCTGGCGCACATCTCTAATATAACTCCAATCGGCAACACCTGTTAGCGGTCCTTTTTGTTCTCTAGTCCTACCATGAACCGTTAATAGTTGACAGCCAGCCTTTTCTAACATTTGAGCATAGCGAATGGTTCTTTTTCTATCTTCTAAAATCCGTATTTTGCACGTTACAGGCACCTTTAGATTTACGTGTAAAGTTTTCACAATTTCTTCCAGCAAATCCCACTCATCTTGCAAGAACGAACCATAATGACCACGTCGTGCTATAGCCTGCGGACAACCCAAATTTATATCGATCGCATCACAGAAATCTTGGGCTAAAAGACCTGCTTCTAACAATACTTTGGGATCGTTTCCGCAAAATTGTATTATTAGCGGTCGGTCCTCCGGGCATGTTTGCAAAGCATCCTTACGATATTTTGGGTCGTTTGCAAAAAGATTGCTGTGATACATAGGTGAGTAGCACAATTGCGCTTTGTATTTGCGACACATCATACGCCAAGCCAACTCACTTTGATCTACCATAGGTGCTACTATATATTTAGGAGAACACAATATTTTACGATAAAACTCATAACCGCCCAATTTATCAAATTTCGGTTTAATATCGTTTTCTGCGCTGGGTGCACGACAGTTGTCCAACATTTTCGATATCTTATATAAATTAATACTTTAGTTAATTAGTTGGGTAACTGAATTTGAAATTCCTTCAAAAATCACTATTATAAATAAAAACATAAACATGCACGTTTCTTTAAAAAAAAATAGCTCACAAGTGGGGAAGGATATCTCAATATCAAAAGGCAATACATCAACTGTTAAAAATATATAGTGATTGGATTTATATATTAATTTATTTTAGATATTTATAATATTATCGATTATATTAAGGTTTGCTGTGATTAAAACTGAATAAACTCCTGAAAATAAGGAAGTTTTTATTGATGTCAGTTAAATAAAAAATTTCTTTAAGTGTTTTTTTTTCTTTTGGTTTTAAGCAACTAGGCATCACTTATATACATACCAATCTACAATCTAACACATGTTACACAGAGATGGAAGAGCGGAACTATTGGACTTTTGCATAAATTGCACATTACCTGCTGGACAAACGTTGTATTAAAATTAAATAAAAAAATAAAATGAAACTTAGAAAGCCTTAACAAAACTGTTTGAGAATAAAAAAAACTATACAAATTTTAGTTGGAGTCTAAAAACAACAAACTTACCTTGCTGAAACTCATACACGTCCTAACCTGCTATACGCTGTACTTTAAGCAGGGATTTAACAGGTATTTGGAATACTTAAAATAATTAAAGAAAATAATTAATGAAAAAGATCTTCACTTCGTCTTTAATAATAAAATGAAGTAACTTAATTAATGCTGAAATCCCACCCATATTTACATATATAGATTCAATAGCTAGAATTATATATTACACTGAATTATAATTCAACAGCAATGCAACATCTATTAAAAGAGTAAACTATTCTCGTTAACTATTTTTTTCGTTTAAAACACGTTAAGTTCTAACTTTTTAAATACTGTTTTAACCTTCCAATTTCGAGTGCAAAATTTAAGTTTCCCATGTCTGTGTTTTTATTATTTTTTTTTTCTTTTTTACTTTAATGCAGCTGTTCGTATTTTCTGTGTTTTGTAACTGCAAATTACAAAAAAGGATATTCTTTTAATTTATAAAAATATTAAGCAACTTTTGCAAAATACATAAATTTCATTACGAAAATGGAATTTATGCACGAAGGTATTGCATTAGGTGTGGATTTACTGATTTTAGGTTTATGTGTTAGAGAATATGTAACCTATAAGAATAGTGTAAAATTACTTAAGGTAAATTATATTTCAATTTATAAATTTTATAATTCATTTTAGTTTTCTATTTCAGAATGCGCCGCAATTATCGATAGACAAAGACCTAAAGGACATTGTTGCTAGTCAAAAGGATAAAAAGATACCTTATGCAGTTGTGCGTGGTACAGTGACACCTATCGGTGTGCCAATGCGAAGCGTAATGTCACCGTCAGTAACTGGTGTATTGCAAGTAATTAAATTGAGGTAATTTTAAAAAGTTTACTATAGTAAAAATAATAAATATATATATATATATATATATATATATATATATATATAGTGCTGATAGGTACCTTTGACGCTACTTTTTGTAAGTAGTATATAAATATATATATATATTTTTTTTTTTTAATATATATTTATATATACATATATATTATAAAAATATATATATATATATTTATATACTACTTACAAAAAGTTGCGTCAAAGGTACCTATCAGCATTCAGAGTATTACGAATAGTTAATACAAAATGAACATTTATCCTGCTTTGCTAATTTCTTAAAAAAACAATCATAAATAAACATCATAACATCGGATAATTACTTTAGCAAATTTACGTACAATTTGCGAGATTCTTAAAAACTAATATATTTTTATTTTGCAAACAAACCAGACTCTGTATTTAACAGTTTAAACAGCCTGTGACCCTTTATGGTATCGAAATTTTATTATTCACAATTATAACAACGAACTTTAAAAAATTCTAAAAACACACGGAATTAAATCCAATTTAAAAAATAGTTATAATCAAACACAAAAAACGTATTCAATGAACTAATAATCTTTTTATTTCCTTTACCTTCTCAATAAACTTAAGGATCTATAAAATATTACTGCATTAATTAATTATAACTAATCAAGTTCTCCCTTTTTTAAGAAAAATATCATTTTTATGTTTTTGATGTTTAAAATTTTTTAACTGAGAGCAACGTTTTATAAAGTTTTCTTCTATGAAACAAATTGTTTCTTTTAATAAAAAAAATGTCTTTTTTATATATTTTGAATATTAAAAACATTTAAAAGCATATCGAATCGCTATTTTCAGAACACAGCCAAATAACATGTATTTTAAATCACATTATTTTCGGACCGCGGGACAAAATAGAATATTCGATTTTGATTGAAATTTGCTACCAGACAAGAATAAAACTATTGTTTTTTTTTATAATCAGTTAATGCCGCAAAAACAATATTTTGAACACAGATTTTTTTTCCAGCGAACACCGCGTAGCGCGTGGTTTTGCTGGATTTTGGTCGGAACAACGAAAACTTATCCATGTCTCATCCAATGAAATGCCTTTCGAATTGACGAACAATGGTGCCAGTGTTGAAGTTTTAGATGCGCTTTCAGCCGCTGTACTCGATATGGATGTTGTCTATGACAATTATGAACCTTCATCTTTGTCATTTTTCGATCACATATTTGGTTTCTTTTCGGGCATTCGCCAAAAAGGTCTACAAACTACAGAAGAAGTTTTAAGGGATGGTAGTTTCATTACAGCGGTTGGTGAACTAGAACTAGACGGTAAAACATTACGTTTGCAACCTTCTCCTCTGGGTCCTCTATTCTTAACAACATCGACAAAGTCTACACTAATTAAGAAATTTGATGAAGCGAAAAATTCCATGTTGTTTAAAATATTTATCTGTAGTTCCATATCAGCTGTGTTGGTCACTTTAATTTTAAGAAAATATTTCCTAAAAAAGAAACAAGAACGTGATGAAAAACGCTTGCGAGAAACGTTAGAAAAGGAACGGAAAGGACGAAGAGCTAAATCGCGACCGGCCGATATATCTACGGATCAGCTGTGTGTTGTGTGTAATATCAACCCAAAAGAGGTTTGTTTTGATTTTCGATTGTCAATAGTTTGGTATATTTAAACACAATTATAATTTTGTTCACCTTTTATAGAAAAAACAATTGCAATTCAATTATATTTCATATTTTTTTCAGGTCATTATTCTACCTTGTGGCCACGTTTGTATATGTGAAGATTGTTCAGAAAAAATCAGATTGACCTGTCCGGTGTGTCGGGGTAAAATTAATACTAAAGCTGCAGCATTTATAGCTTAAAATTATTATTACTGTGTTAATTATTGCAGTTGGCAACTTTCTTTTTGCTGCCAATTAAAAAGAAATATTTATTATTTAAAGATGCATATATAATTTTATTTATTTTTTTTTAGGTGTTAATGTATTAAATAATGACAATTATTAATTTATTAAATGGCTGTGTTATGCGTTAATGCATGATCTCCTTGTAGGTATACTGATGACATAACATTTCTAGGAAAACTTCATATTTACGATTATGATAATCCTTTGTGCAATCCTTAGGTTTAATTAATTTTCCTTTGCCACCCATAGCGGCAGAAGCTGCTTCTAAGCTATCATATACTTTGGCAGCACAAGCACCCAACATTGACGAACCTGCTAAAACCCTTTCTTCCTCATTTGGTATTACAGCGGGAGTTTGGCAAACATTAGCGTGACATTGCACATATATTTCATTTTTTGCTAAACCGCCACAAAATAGCAACATCTCAAAGGGAATTCGTTTGTATTTAATCAAAGTCTCAATAATATGGCGAGTACCATACTGAAACATAAAATGTTATAATTTTTATGATTATTTTACATTTTGAATCATGAACAAATACTAACTGCTAGAGCTTGCACAAAACCCAAATATAAAATGGCGAAAGCTTCTTCTTCCACATTCATATCAAAACCAGAAACCTAAAAATACGCAAACAGCTTTGTTTGTAATAACGTCATATTTGAAACTAAAATTAAATACCATTCCTTTGAGACTGGGATCAGCTACGGGAGAGCGATTGCCATGAAAATCGGGCCAAACATGTAGATCTTTGGTCAAATAACAAATATCATCCAGATTACGTTCTTTTGCCAATTTAATTAGCAATTTGTTTAAATACTGAGGAATATTCCTAAAATATACGTTATAGATATTTGGCTTTTTAAAAATCTACATATTATACCATAACTCACTCATTCTCTTTCAATTTTGGTATTATATTTTTGGACTGGAAATGCATGTTTATTACGTGATCCAACAATAAGCCAGTTGCGCTTTGGCCACCTTCGTTTAAATGATAGTCTGGAAGAATAGCATTACGATAGGGACCCCAAACACCCTTAGCCAAGCAGGGCTCCTTGGTTAAACTCATGTGACATGTAGAGGTGCCACATATTAACGCCATTTTGGCTTGCAAATCACAATTTAATTCGTTCGAATGGCACCCAAGCACACCTAACGCTCCAGCGTGAGCATCAATGAGAGAGGTTCCCACAGAAATGCCCGGCCGTAAACTCATTTCTTTAGCTGCCCTTTCAGATAAACCATTTCCCACCGGCGTACCCGGCACTTTTATATCTTTTCCAATAATTTCCGCCTGATTTTCTAGTAATTCCTCTAAGCCGATTTGTTTGAAAAACTCCTTATTCCATTCCATTTTAACAGCATCATAATTCCATTTACACACTGTAGAACACAAAGATCTTGTATCAGCATCAGTCGCACGCCATGTTAAAAAGTCAGGTAAATCAAATATTCGCCAAAGATTTGTCCACGTTGAAGAATAATTTGCTTTTAACCACTTCAGCTTTGGCAATTCCATTTCAATAGAAACCTGTCCACCTACATACTTCAATATGTCGTGTTTGGTCGAATTTATTTGGGCTGCTTCTTTATCTGCTCTGTGGTCCAACCATAAAATAATATTTCTTTCTGGATCTTTACTATTACTTGCCGATATAGGCTCCCCATTTTTACCGAAAAACGCTACCGAACAAGTCGCGTCAAAAGATATGGAAACAATTTCTTCTTTGGGAACTTCTTTAGAGATATTCTGTAAACGTGAATAAAACAGTTTAGTTTAATTAAATTTAAACATGCTAAATTTCCATTTAAATAATCCAAAGATAGCTTAGTTAAACAGGAAACTTCTCACAAGCAGAAGATTTGTGCTGAAACATTGATGATGCCCTCGATTCTGTAAACCGAGCCATTCGATAGAGAGTGGTTTTTTTAAACCGAATAATTAAGCATTTGGTGTTCTGTAAATCGCTCGATTTGTGTTATTCAAAGTCATTTTCGAACAAAGGCTTTAAAACGTTAAAATAAATATTATCAGCTGGAAAATATCCGAAAAATGATGCTTAGAGATGATTCGGATCCTTTTAGTGTTTTCGATGAAATGTAAGTATTGCATCTTTTAATCATTTAGATAATGTATTTTTTATAACTTTAAAGGTTTGTGGAATTTTATAACATAAGTTGGTAAGGAAACGTTGCTACATCAGATAGGAAGGTATCAATTCCTGATAAGATTCAGTTCTCAGTTGCATAAGGATTTTTGGCAGTCGGTGCTTTTCAGCGTGCTGTACCAAACGATGCACATATACATAGGAATTGTCCTTTTTCAAAGATATAATGGACTGTTTTGCGTATTATGGAAAAAAATCTTTGCCATCATGGATAAATCTTAAATTAAGTACTGAAGAAATACAAGAAACTAAATTGCATATTAGGCTTATTAAATCTAGAGTCAATATTTTACAATAGGAAAGGATACTTCCGCCTAAATCTGTTAATTGTAAATATGTATGTATATATTAATATGGTCAACGTTGTTTTTTTAATTTAACTTCATTTACTTGCAGTGGTTATTAGAGTTGCTAACGGATGCCGCCCGGGATCCACTCATGATTCCCTAATATGGCGAATGTGAACAATCTGGTTGGTTATTGGGAGACTCTGGTTATGGGCTAGAAACACTATCAATACGGCACAAAAGAACACGCCTGCAATGTAGTTGAAAGGACTATCGAATATATCAGAATAATAAAAAAGTAGACAATGATTAAAGTTTAAACAAAACAGCAATAATAAACGAATAGGTTTTATTTTTCTTTTGCTGGAATTGAATTTCTTCAATTCTTTATAAAAGAAAATTAAAATTAAACCAACAAAATATCACAATACACTATGATAATATATTTCGATTAATGCACAGTCAAGTTAGAAATTAAAATTATCGCAGGAGTATATATAGAATTTACGTAATTAAATACAAGCGCACGGTTTTTATTTTTATATTAATTATTCGCGATTGAATAATTCGAATTATAAAATGAATATCGAAAAAAGCAAAAACCATTGAACACTTTTTCCAAAACAAAATTTAACTGAAGGAGGTATGTGGTGTATACATAGATTAACAAAAGTTTAAAAACCATTTTATTGGCTTTCTATGCTGTAACTTTCCAATCGTTTAATTTTTTTCCACCGATATATTCGATAGTTTTTAAACATACGAGTATTTACATAAATTAATATTTTCTCGCATGACGTTACTTTATATTGAAATAATTTGCAATTAGAAAATACCTTTACACAAGTGCAAACTGAATTCCAAATGTCCTGAGTTGATTGTTCATAATGATTTGGTTCTTCATTCCAAACACGTATTTTTTGAACGGCTTGTTTTATAACTTTGCCTTCTTGTGTGACCAAACCAGCACGAGCCGAATAGGTGCCAACATCAACACCAATAAAGTATATGTTACGTATTCGCAACGTATTATTTACTATTTGCGTTAAAGTTCTTTTATATTTACTAAAAAACATAGATGAAAACATTTAGAAACGGCCTTATAGCTTGCGGTATGATGTGAAAAATTTCGATTAAATAGACAAATAAAATTAAAAAGAGAAGAATTTGTAATTATTGTGTACTACGTTAAATAATTTTTAAACAGAATTGAATTATTATAACAACATTGTTTAACCCTTTATTGCCCAAAACAATTTATTATAAAAAAAATCGATTGTTTTTTATACAATCTTTGTTTCTAATTTAATTTAAGAACAAAAACAAAATAAATTATTTTGAGGATTATCAAATATATTTATATACAGTAATTGTGATACTTACAACTACCTTTGGGCACGCGGCGTACTTAAGGGAAGGATCAATTTACAAAACACATATACTATACGTAATACACAAGAACTCATCGATAAACTTAAGATACATCACTGATATTGTAGATATTGCAAAGACGATAATAAAACAGAACAACTTTAGATTCAATAATCACTTTTACAAATTACCTGACGGACTCGGTATGGGAAACCAAAATTACGCATTCTTCATGGAAATTTTCATGCAACATCCCGAATCACTACACGTAAAAACACTAAAGGAAAAACACAAAATAACTCATTACTAGATGACATTATGTGCATCCTCGAACAAGACAACGGCGAACAAATTTTAGAAAACTTAAACACAATTCATAATAAGATTACATACACAATGGTAAAAGAACAAGACAGAAGTTTGCATTATCTTGACATCACTATAACACGAGGAAAACTGACTATTTAACATTTGATATCTATAGAAAACCAACTACGACGGGCACTACCATCCACAACACCTCAAATCACCCTACCCAACATAAACTAGCAGCGTTTAGCCATATGATACACAGACTTAAGATAATCCCACTTACTCCAGATAAGTACAACAAAGAACTCGACACAATTTACGCCATAGCTATAAATAACAGCTACAAGGCCACTATCATCGATAAACTTCTTAGACAATACAACACTAAAAACAGAAATAAAGAAGAGAAAGATATAGCCGATACAGCACGACGGCACACCTTTACTTACACAGGACCAGAAATATACAGACTAACTAACCTTTTTCACAAAGAAGGAATACTCACAGCATTAAAAACTGGCAGCACTCAGAGACATAATCTCAGAACACCGACAGAAACAACTAACAAACTTAGTGCCAGCGGGACATACAGACTTACCTGTACCTGCAAACAAACTTATATAGGGCAAACTGGACGAACACCAAAAACAAGATTTACAGAACACATACGATCATACAAGCGGAAAAGAGAAGATTCCAACTTTGCATTACACCTTGACAATCACGGACACACACCAAGGGAAATAGATGAATGTATGACATTACTACATCCTAGCAAAAAAGGACGAAGACTAGACATTCTTGCAAACATGGAAATCTACAAAACAAAAACTTTCAACAATGACATTATAAACAAACAGGTAAACACGACCTCAGACACAATTTTCACACCATTAAAACTACTCATGCAAACGGACAAACGAACAACATCCTCAGACGGACACACGTACCTAGGTAATAATAAAAGAAGGAAGTATCGATAAATTTACTTTGCATACAAATGCCAGGTGACTGGCATTCTGCTTACGTGAATAGATACGAACCTAACAACAGAACTACCTGAACGCCAACACGAAGCGAAAGCGCTCGCGTTCGACTACAAACCAGCCAGTTAGGACGGGAAATAGCAATAATATTTCATTTACTGGCGGAGAAAAAATAAACGACATAATACCAGAACCTTATTTTGTGATATTTTTAATTTATTCGCATTAGCTAAAGGTTGTCTTTAAAATAGTTACTAGTACCCTAAGTTTCAATTTTATAAGCAACAAAAAAAAAACATACCACCTTTTTGGGTGTCCTATAAAAAACGTTAGTTTTTACATTTTTTCCCAATTCAGAGGCCTGTAACTTTTCAACAAAATATACTATCAGAACTAAACTTGCCACTGTTTTATTATAAATTTTATCAAGAATACAGACAAATAATAATAATTTGAGCATAAATGAATACACCACGTCAAACAACACTAAGTTAAGGTCGGCCAAAAATTAAAAAAATTATTTCTAGATTTTATCCCCAACTAAAAGAGGTAACTTAGACATGTAAAAACATTTCTTGTAGCTACTTAAATTCAAAAACTCTTAACATTTGAGTACTCAATCTCGGGGACATACCCAGAAGCTCGGGGACATCTAGCAGCCATGAAGGATGTTTAACCACAGGAATATGAAATCGTTTAATGTTCAATTTCTTCACAAATCTGTTCATAGGCGCTAAGGTTTACGTAACAAATGATTTCCTACAAAGACTTTTGTGGATTAAACGAAATTAAGGTTTATTTGCATGGCTGCGAAGCAATAAGTGTTGTCCTGAATGCTCTAAGACTAGCTTTTATGGCAGCAATAAGAACGATGTCACAATTTAGCAACTAATATTTTTTGCATCTCATCCGGTTAGGATAGTACTCGTGTACCTTTACCTTATATTATGATGTATCCATAATATCAGCAAGATTTTATAAATCAAAAATTAATAATATAACTCCTGAAGGCGAGTTTTTAGCATCAGTTGTTTTAAAACTTCAGTAACACCTTGTCGGTTGGGTTTCTCAACATTTTCCTTCTCAGATATATTTATATAAAACATGGAGCAAAATTAGTACCTTTTACAAATTGAATTGTTTATATAGCTTACAGGTTATTTTGCATATACCAAACGATTCTTTTGTATTTAAAAATATTTTTGCTGTCGTTTTATCTTTGAGAAGTAAAAGTAAGTTACCATTTTTTAGTTGAGAGATAGACAATATTACTTTGCTAATAAGGTTGAGAGATCTATGAATTGAAAAACATGAATAATGCGATAGTGGTTTGTTTACATTTTCAGCAGCAACAGTAACATATCGCGGGTTAATAGGTTTATTAGCTTCAGCCACTGATGGAAAGTCTATGAGATTCATCTATGTCTCCAACTAGCCTGTGCCTATTTTTCGCTTTTTTTATCTTACTTTGAGGGTTACAGTCAGCTAGTATTAGCTGACCGATTTTCCATTAAAGGCAGAGGGGTCTGGGGGCCATTAATCCTATATTTAACTGTATATATTTATTTTTTATTCAAAATTTATTTATCTCACAGACTGCTTAAATCAAAAATCTTTTTCCAATTAGAGTGAGATATATTTTTTGTAAAATTTTATATTTTTTGTTAATTTTTTAAATTTACATGTTGAAATTTTTAAGAAAATATATTAAACTCTAAAGTAATAGAATTAATACTCTTATGAACTGCATATACACATACATATATTGGCAGCTAGATTCACCCTGTAATTTTTGAAGTGTCATGTTTCTATAATTTGTTTGTCTCTCCGAGAAGACTCTTGGTGTTGCAATTTGTAAGGCTTCTGCCTTTAAAATTTGTTAACATATAAAATATTCGAAAGTAATTTATTCAAACACAATGTTACATTTAAATTTCATATTAATTTAAAATAACTCTTAATGCAGTTTTTTGCAGTTCCCTATAAAAAAATTAACTACGTATTGTTTTATTACAAAAATTGTGTGTAAAAGCCTTAATCAAATAAAAAATAAAAACTTCTTTAAAAAAATTAAATAGCAGTTGTTTTTCTGTTCGAATAAAACGTTCGTGTTCGCCACAAATTCAAATATTACAAAACATAAGGGGCTAGACACATTTTCAAGTAAGTTTTTTTAACTCAGTGAAAACTTACAAACAAATTTGGATGCATTTAAACTTTGAAATGAAATTTAAAATAAATCAATTTTGTTTTAATGTAAATTACGCAAAAACTGAAGAAGAACTGTTATCTTGCGTTTCATACAAATTTTTAAGATTGTGAATTATCATGTATTATATACATTCAAACTACATATAAATAAATAAATAAATTACTTCAACATGAATATAAAAATAAACATTTTTGTTTGTGTTCTATTTATTTAAGTTTCACAGCCGAATTTTGGTATATCTGTTAACATTAAAAAAAAAATTGCTACTTTTTTGTTGTGAGTGATTGATTTTGGCAAAGAAATGTGTATTTTAATTACCTTAATTACATTATAGTGGGTGAGTGGGTGTTTTAAAAGGCTGCAGAGAGTAAATCGGCTCCTGTTAAAACACAGTCTGAAGCTATGAATATTTCTGAATCTGTTATTTTTGAAACTAAATTGCAGGCTGTAATCTCAGCATAAGTTATTCCACCCACAACAAACACCAACATCCGACGTTTCTTTAAGGGTATTAACAAATCTTTACTATCAGGCGTTTTAACATTTTGGTTGTATAATTTCAAGGATTGCCCATTGATTTGCATGCCATCGATCATGGCTATTTTGGAAATAAAATCATCACTACTACTCGACTTTAAAAGAAACATTGATAGTTGTGCGATCAAGGGAATATAAAGACGATTAAAGACATAACTTGGACAAGATGAAGCAGGTAATGACGACAAAGAATTTACGGAATCGTCAGCTCTATCCGTTGAAACCATCAGCTTTAAACGATTTGCATTGGCTTGAAATTGGGTTTGTTGAAATTTTGATAAATTCAAAGGAATATTCGATAATAATTTCGAAGCTGTTTTGTTAATAGGTGTAGCTACACCTTCCACCACTGGTGGTAATAAAGAAACTTGTGCTAAATGTTCAAATATTGTTAAATATTTCAAACCAAAATAGTTACAATAGTTGCGTATGAATTGAGCTAGCTCCTCAGATGTTATACCAGCGCACACATGTAACAGAGCCAATAATCTTAAAGTGTTATATTTTTGACCATCTGTGGTTAGTAGCTCATCAATATCTTGCAAAATGTTCTTTCTTGACACGTTATTTAATATATCCTCTTCCAACGCCTGTACACGTCTAAAATTCGCACCCAACATTTCAATAACTTTTTCGCTGGCATTTAAATGTCTCAGTAATTTATTTTTAATGTCTGTAACTTTAGGTAATTTACGATTAACGTAATCCTGCATTTCATCTAATTTCATGTTATTTAGTTTTTGCAATTCCATACTAATCGATTTTGTTTGCTGGCGAATTTGACTGCTTGCTGCCGAGAAATGTTTATAACGATTTTCTGCAAATATTTCATCATGCAACGAATTTAAGCGTATTCTTATTGCAGGTGTTTTTGTATTCGTGACACTTTTATTCGACTGCTGATCGATATTCTTTTTTAAGGGTAATGAAAATATCGACATTTTTTGTTGTTGAATCTTATTTTTTGTTAATTCCAATTCCAATATACCAGCATTATTAGGAAATACTTCTAATAATAGGGCGGAGTAAATAGTAGGAGTTAATAACGGCGCAGCATAGTCCGCATCTCGATCTATTACCAGCCAAGCTGAGAAATCATTGTTTTGTTCTTCACTATCACTCTTAGGTAAAGATCCCAATTTATTTAGCATTTTCAAAATATTCTCTGAGTTTTCGCCAAAAGTAATAGTTAAGTCGGGACGACCACATAAAATTTCTAAAATTCGTAGCGAATGTGATATAGAAGGCAACAAAGAACAGTCTCTTCTCATGAATGCGGTAGAAAAAACCTTAAAGAAATTAAAAATATATTACAAAAATTAAAGTTAATACACGAATTATTTTTATTTATATTTTTATGAAATATATTTTTATTATTACTATTAGACTATTTCTAAAAGTGTATTTGGCAAATTATTTATTTTATTAATCTAAGATTAATTAAGGCCGACTAACTGCTTTACGATATGTTTAAGGATAAATGACTTCTAAATAAGTCGAAAGTTTATTTTCTGAAAATATGCACTGCCAATAAAGTAGAAAATTGCAAAACTAAACTAATTTTATTCCTCCTATAATTTTAAACTTTTTATGAACAGATTTATAATGAACTTTGCAAAATTATAGTTTTTTGTTAAATAAACAACTTGTGTAAAACAATTTGTACTCCATATTAGCAAAATCGTTTAAATAACGTACGTTCTCATCCAGAACAGTTCATAAACGGCTAAGAAATAGTCTAATGACAACTCTAAACTCTTACATGTTGCTTAATTATGGATAATTGATTTCTAACAACAGTAATAATAATAATTTCACCAAATATTCTCAAATAATAATGTTTCACAAAAAAATAAGATTAAATTAAGTTTCACAAAATATTTGATAATTTTTATAGTTTTTTACACGATCTTTTTTATCTTTAATAAATATCTTTTTTCTTTTTTTAGGATCTTTTTTTTTTTATATATTTTTTCTTTTCAAAAAAAATATATAAAAATATATAAAAAAAGATATATAAAAAAAGATATTTGTTTCACAAAATATAAAATATTAAAAAAAATTAAATTTTATTTCTGCAAAATTTCACTTAATTAAATTAAAGTTTTTTTTTATGAAAAGTGGAAGTATGCTAAAAAATCTAATCAAAAGTTATGTAAACAGAGAGTGGAAAGAAACAGAAACGTGTCGCCGCATTTGGGAACACATTCGGTCTCTTTGTGGGTATAAAATGTTAGCCACACCACCTCAAACAAGTTGTATCATCTAATGAGTAGATGGTCTAAAGTATCTGAGTCGCCTATTTTTTGTTATGGGAACTCCTGTAACAATAATTTTCTGGAATACGCATCTGCCGGGCGTGATCACCAACCTTTAATAGAAAAATGATTTTTGCCGCAATAATTCATCAGCCAGTTGGCTGAAGCCAGAACAATAATTTTCTGGAATACGCATCTGCCGGGCGTGATCACCAACCTTTAATAGAAAAATGATTTTTGCCGCAATAATTCATCAGCCATTTGGCTGAAGCCAGATCATAGGTCGCTACTTCGATGTGGTACTTGCAGGTCTTGCAGGGATACTGTAGCAAATGATTTCAATTACATAATAAACATGTGTTGCCTTCTGTTTTACTTTATTCTAAGTTTATATTGGATTGTTGATATTATAATAATAACCATCACTTAAACCTCATATCGTATAGGATGAAATGTTAGACGAAACTACAATTTTTAAACTGCCTAATTCATACATTATAGTATTTTTCTGTTTTAATAAAAATTCAGAGCTTTCGTTAAGTTTAGAATAATATTATTTCTACGACTTACATTTGGCATCTCCATGCACAATACGCCCTCATCCAAATGTATAAAATCCCAATTATATCGATGCAATCCGACAACACCGAAAAGTCCTTCCTTTTCTAGTAGCTGAGGAAAATATGTGAAACAAGCTGGCACACAAATTATATGAAAATGTTTGAAATGAGTATCCTCGGACCATGACGCTGACTGAGATTTGCATATCAATTTAATTTGATTCAGTACGCGTGTGAACAAAGAAAAATCGCTGCGTATCATGTATAATTGAACTTGATCTTGAAGAGTACATGTGATGGCGTTGTTAGGATCTAATTTAAATATACGTTGAATTCCTTTAAGTCTATAAGTCGTGAACAAATGTATTTAAAGTATATTTTTATACATATATATAATTTTTTCTTAATGTCACTTACTTTAACCAAGAAGCTGCACATATATGTTCCAACGGTTTGATAATTGAAGGTTCTATTATCAAATCCTTTTTCCCTGGTATTGAACACAAAATAGCTTGTAATTTTTCTTGTGCTATAAGTTGGAAACCTTGCAGTTTTTTGTCTAATATAGAACTCTGCATATCTATTTTGTTTAAACAATTAAACTTTGAAATTCAAAACACTACAAAAAATTTATTAAGGAGAACATTATAAACTTCTTATAGGGCCCATACACGACACAATCATAATGTCGCAATCACATGATTGATCAATCACGCTTTAACCATACACCACACCAGCACGATTGCTCAATATTCATTTGATTTCAAGTATTGTGTGGATAAGGTCATTATAAATAAATGAATGATTGAACAAATTTCACGAAACACGACACAAGCACGCTGTCACAATCATGAAAATATCAAACTCATTTTGATTTTACACAATCAGCTTGATCAATCATACATCAACCCCACACACGGTCAATCGGCTTGTACAATCAGCTGATTGCGACATTATGATTGTGTCGTGTATGGGCCCTATTAGCAGCTTTATTTTTTAGACTTGCATGAAAGCGAAGTATATCTATAACAAGTCTACAAAAAGTACATCATTAAAACAACAACAGGTATTTTATTTGTGTATAAATCATGAATTGTGCTAAAAAGCAGCTGACTACAATCCATGGATTGTAAAGTGGGTATACTCTTACTTTATTGTTAAAATAAATGTTAAATCAGATTTTGGCAAATAAAAATAAATTAAATTAAAACAAATTGATCTGTTTATTACAATTAACGTAAATTAAAATTTCGAAAGCATTTATAAGAACTATGTTTTAATGTAATTTAAGACTGAAAATTTAATTTTGAAAATTTTGTTTACCATCTCTGAACTATTCAAAAAAATAGCACTCTAAAAAACGTAAATAAAATTTTACATATATATACGCAGTGATTAAAAATGCTTGACTATTTTTTATGCATATGTAATTGCTTAACTATTGCTTCGGAAAAGTGTGCAGCAAAAGCAAATAAAATGAAAGAAACGCTTTTGCTTCAGTTGACTATGTGTTCTTTCTGCAGCAAAGCAGTCAGCAAAGCAATTGCTTTGAAACCGTTTGCTGTTGCTTCAGCAATCAGTTCTTCTTTATTTTTATTTTTGCTTAACTCTTTACTATAAAGTTGTGGCTGACTGCAATTGCTCTTACTTGCTGTAACTCGCTTTTTACCTTTTATTACATTGTTTTCATCCCTTTTAACATTGGTAATGCATTTATGTATTTATTGTTGTTGTTTCATTAAATGGTGTTTTTTTCGTAAAAAGCAACAGCAAAAGAAAAAACAAGCATCAACTTATTGCTTAAGCAACAGCGAATTTTTTCAAGATAAATGCTTTAGCCCCAATTTACATTGGACGATTTTTGTCGCTGCAATTCTTAGTTTGTTGTTGTAAATAAAGAGTGTAAAGAGAATAGGGGAAGAGAGGAACTCTACCACTATTCTCTTTACACACATTATTAACAACAAACTAAGAATTGCAGCGACAAAAATCGTCCAATGTAAATTGGGACTTAGAAAGCTGAAGCAAATTCGTTTCTTTCTCTTTTTTTTGCATTTGCCTTTTGCTGTTGCTTCGTTTATAACGAAATGGCTTGAAAATGCTGAGAAATTTAGTTTTTTTTTTATTTGCGGAAAAATATGTAAGCATAGCAAAGATTTTAGTGCTGTTGCTATTTTTAAAGAAGTAATTTATACCCTGCATATATGTATCCTGACAAAAACACAAAGCGAAAAACTTTCACCTACGCGCGTGCTACATGCAGATACAGATTACTTATTAAGGAACATTTGACCGCCTTTTTATGATTTTGAGTACACAGCTCATCTAAAAATAATTGATTGAACGAACAAACGAGGACTGACAAACCGTCATTTGTTATACTATTGATGCTAATTATCATTTTAATTTATTTATATTTATTTTATTTATAGTTTCCATCAACGATAGTTACCTTTTTCTCTCTATCATGAATATTAGCTATTCGTTTATTTATTGTTTAACTATATTTATGTTGAGTTAGTTTGTTTTTAGTTGTTATTAATTGCGTTATTATTGTAGCATTTTGATGATATCTAAATTAAAATTATATTTTAATACGAAAAAATCAATTTTTTTTCTATTGACATGTAGTTGTTTTGTTGATATGAGAGATACTCATAAATGGCACAGTGTACCCGGTGAATACAGTAAAGTACCAGTATTTGACATTTAATATACAATTTTTTGTGTGTAGTTTGACATCTAAATATTTTGTATATAAAATAATAAGGGGCTTAAGGTTTTTTTCTTAGTGCTTAAAAATAATAACTATTTTTGCAACTCTGACTAATAATAGCCCATATACAACGAGGAAGAGTTTGTTGTTAAATTTTGTAGAAAAATAAACAAAAATTGTTCTCATTCCTGATGGATTTTTTACGTTCTGACTGCATATTAAAAGAAATACTAGAAGACCGAAAAACGTTGATTGGGTTTTTGGATGCAATATTTGGATTTTTAAAACGAAAGTAAGTTGAAATAAAATAGTAATACTTGTATATAAAGATCCGCTTATGACCTTAGGGCTAGGTTCTATAAAGTGGATAGAAAGTTAGAAAATTCTTTACATTTAGCACAGATTTCTACCACATACAAAATGCGAATGATGATAAATTAGGATTCCCAATAGGCGTCAAAGAACAAATTCTATTGAGTTGTATGCAAAGGTATGAGCATAACTTGGAGCCTTCAAAAATAGCAACAGATATAGTTGAGACTCCATTTCCTGTGGAAGAAGTCGATATAATTACGGAGGGATGTAATGAAAAATGGAATGAAGTGCATGAAAATGTTAATGAAAATGACGCCGAATTACTTGAGCCTTCAAAAGAAAGTGAATGTTTTGCCAACGCTGCAAAGTTTAATGCGTCTGACTACAAAAATGGTTCAGTATTTGATAATTATTGCTGGTCTCAGACTTTAAAAGATGTAGAATTAAATGTACTTCTGCCCAAAGAAATAAAATCAGCTAAACATATTGAAGTACATTTCAAATCAAAGTTTATAACAATAAAAACACTACATCCTAAAGATGAGCTTTTAATAAATGCTGAAACTTGGGATAAATACAGACACAGTGATGTCATTTGGTCAATATCAGAAGGAAAACTAATAATAAATTTTGGTAAGTGCTTGTATAGGTAAATAATAAAATTATAAATAAAATATGAAAATGTAATTTTAGATAAACTTAAGGAATGTTGGTGGGATAAACTTTTTTTGAATGAAACAGCAATTAATATTAAATCGGTAGATACCGAACGTTCCATCGAAGAATATTCAACAGATATTCAAAGCACTGTCGAAAACTTGCATACACACGGCAGCTTTCAAGATCGTGATTTAAAAAGTTTGCATCTGAATAAAACTGAACAAATGGCTCGTTTACAACAAGCCTGGAATGCTGAGGGTTCGCCATTTAAAGGACAACCGTTTGAACCATCTGTTATACAATTTAGCTAAATGTAGACAGACCTATTTTCTGAACTAAAGCAAAACTAGTTGAACCTTAACACGTATATTTTTTTTATTTTATTTTTTATTACATAAAACATTATTAAACATATTCACCCCTATTCTGCGTTTCGATTTAGTCTCCGCATTCAGTTCCGTTGCGATCGAAAATTGGTATTCTGTAGAAAAACGGAATCGAAAGAAAAAGAAGAAGACAATAATGTTTACAAAATTAATAGCATCACTGTGGAATGTGGAAATGAAATAGCAAAATAAGCAAGTTTGTTATCATTTTTATAAACAAATGTAAAATTTAATACAAATATATTTATTTAATTTTTTATGGTTCAAATAAAATCAAATGAAATATTAATTTTAATTCAATACAATAAAAAAAACTTTTAATTAAGAAAAATAAAATAATCACACACAAATCATACCTACTTTTTTCCATGCACTGGCATTTTTTGTTGTAGGACCTAGTGCATTGAGGACTCCTGGAAGAAGTGGCAGAACACTTTGATCGCTGGTGGTATCCACATGCAATGTCTGCTTTAAATGCCATTAAATTTACCAATTTTTCATACTGGTTCTTGTTTTTGACCTGTAACACATCATATTTGGATACAAAAATTAACAATTTAAAACAAAAAAAAAGTTAATTTAATTCAATAAATTAATTAAAAACAATTTAAAGTGTTTTTTTTATCGTTTCTGAACATTTTATCTCATTTTCTACTTACATTTTTTTCAATTTTAAACTTTTTAACTAAAAAACACAGATAAAGAAGACCTCTCCGTTAACAAAAAAAACAACTGAGAAAAACGGAGCTCCGATCGTAATGCAGAATACATACAATCGAAAGAAACTGAGCGTAATCGAAACGCAGAATACCAAAGCTGCTAGACGGAGAAAATTTCGATTCGAATCGAAACGCAGAATAGCCCCTATTGTTTAATAATTAATAAAATGTCCACAGAATTGTTTTATAGTGAGTAGTCTTTATGGAATCAAAAACGATTTATGCATTGTTAAATGATTTTAAATAATAAACTATGTATTAACTCAGGCATGTGATACAAAAAGGAATGGAACAGGAGCTTCGTTTTTCAAATCAAAAATACATTTGAAAGTGCGATTGTAAATTTACTTTGATATTATATTGTGATCTTAGTGTTCCCATACTTTTATAATAATTTTTGTTTTATTTTAAATACTTTATCGGACCTAGAATGATATGTTCAACATGCAGTCTTCTTATCCAGGACTCTTGCATTTTCCGAAACCTAAATGCAGTTAAGTTGTTACTTGTCATGTTCAGACAAATGAAAATTGGCTTCGTTTGAAAAAATATTTCTCCACATAAATAAGTTCCATCATTTCTTTAGTGTTCGATTTGTATTATTTAATGCTATTTTAACTTTGTTTAAACCCGTTTACTATAAATTGCCGCACAACATATGAAGATATAATTTTTCAAAAATATTTTTCAACTCGGCAACACAAATATTTTAAGCCAATCAAATTGGCATCACTTTAATATTGCCACATTCAAAAAGGGGTTGCCATACTGAGTGTAAATAACTTGACAACTTTGACGCGTTATTATCTTCCTCCGTTTCTTTCTTTTCTTTTTTAACAGGCTTTCGGTAGGTGTTGTTTGGTTAAAAAAAATCCTAAAAAAATAGTGAAATTTTAAAGCCATCGCCAAAAATTATATGCAAAATGTGAAAATATAATGTGTTAACTTTCCCGCGTTTATAATATTTGCAGACTTTATATACATATTGTGATAAGTAGTTATAAACAAAATCAAATGTTAATTTATTCAGCTTTAAAAAAACTATAAATCAATACCATCTTTATATTGTGCAATTTCTCATATTTTTAATTAATTATTTTAGATAAACTAGAGCCAAAAAATGGGTCGCGTAATTCGTGCACAACGTAAAGGTGCTGGGTCTGTTTTTAAGGCCCATGTTCATCATCGCAAAGGCGCTGCTAAATTACGATCTTTGGATTTTGCTGAACGAAATGGTTATATTCGCGGAGTTGTTAAGGTATGTTTTTAAAAGTGTTATTTGTTTGGTATTAAGAGTTATTAATTGTTTTTCATATTTATTTAGGAAATTATACACGATCCTGGCCGAGGTGCTCCTTTGGCCGTCGTTCACTTCCGTGACCCTTACCGTTATAAGATCCGAAAGGAACTTTTTATTGCCCCTGAAGGTATGCACACTGGACAGTTTGTATACTGCGGCCGCAAAGCAACCCTCCAAATCGGCAACGTGATGCCTGTATCTCAAATGCCTGAAGGTACAATTATTTGCAACCTGGAAGAAAAGACCGGAGACCGTGGTCGCTTGGCTCGTACCTCCGGCAATTACGCAACCGTAATTGCACACAATCCCGATACTAAGAAGACCCGTGTAAAGTTACCCTCTGGCGCCAAAAAAGTCGTTCCATCTGCCAATCGGGCTATGGTTGGTATTGTTGCTGGAGGTGGTCGTATTGATAAGCCCATCTTAAAGGCAGGTCGTGCCTATCACAAATACAAGGTCAAGCGTAACAGCTGGCCTAAAGTACGCGGTGTTGCTATGAACCCTGTTGAACATCCTCACGGTGGTGGTAATCATCAACACATTGGTAAAGCTTCCACAGTTAAGCGTGGTACATCTGCTGGTCGTAAGGTTGGTTTAATTGCTGCCCGTCGTACTGGTAGAATTCGTGGTGGCAAGGGTGATACAAAGGATAAATAAATTACTAAGTAATTTTTTGCAAATATCGAGTGGTTTGATATCCAAATATAACATCTGGTGTTTTGTATCCGTAATTTTTATGAATAAGTTTTATGTTGAAATAAAGATAGTGGATTACATTTAACATATTTTATATAATTCAGGCTTAACTTGTTAAGTCTATTGGCTTTTCAAAAGGAGAACAATAGATTTTTTTGCTTCGGTAGAAGTGAGGCCCGGAAATGTTGAACACAGTTTTTAGCAAAAGAAGTGGACGTTATTAAATTAGAAAATTTAGCATGCAACAAAAATAGCCGAGGTATATTTTAGGCTGGCTTGAAAAAAATTTATTTAAGAGAGTTGTGTAGCATAATCATTAATTTTATGCCATGTTTCCTGACGATATACGAACTGTTTTAATTACAAGTAAATTATTAGTTTTTATTAATGTCATCAATATACATACATATGTATGTGATTATGAAATGAGCAATAAAAGTAGCATTCGTTATGGTATCCAAAATGCATTACGTTTTGGTAGCATCTAACATCTCTATACCATAACCGAACATAATAATTAAGCTAATTCAAATTGCATTATATTTTTTTTTTCATTTATACTAAGATCTTCAACTCAAATATTGCTTCACAATATAAGATGAAATTAAGTGCATTTCAGGAAATAAATTTTATTGGTAAAAAACGAGACATTATTATTTTCAGAATAAGCCATAACTTTGCAATCAATATCTTAATGAGCTTAACATTTCGCAAACAATTTATTTATGTAGTAAAACAAAAATGTGCATTGGTATATAGTATAAAAAAGTTTTTACATTAAAGTGTTTGTCATTTGAGTAGATACTAGAATCAAAATTTTATAATGATAGAATAAGGGGATTTTTGTGCACCTTACATAGAGTCTAGAATTAACGGTACGATAATAGAGTGTCGTCAAAATAGCAGAACTGGTTTGATGACATTTAACCCAATCTAGGAGGACAAATTCTGATAATAATCCCATTAAATCTTATACATATTTCACAATAAGCTTAGCAAATTCTTTCTCTGATTTATTTAATCAGAAAAATTAAATTTTTTTAATATATTTAAGCATAGATATCTATGTATTTAAGTTTTTTCACTTTGCGCCTTTGAAAAATAGAATTATTAATTCCGTTTATTTGTAATTGTGTGTGTTTACTTCTGTAAATTTGTTTTGATTATATTTTTATAGAAAATAATTTCCAATGAAACTATTTCTAAGCTTAAGTCATATCAAATTTATATCTAGAATTGAATTTGACATTTATCGAGATAAATTTTCCATGTGTAGACCATATATTAATACAAAATTATTATTGTGAATTAAAAAAATAAAATAAATAAAAACGCTGAAAGTCGTGACAAATTATTTACATTTGCATAAAATCGCTGGGTGTGACGGTAATATTGTTAAGTTGCAAACACGGTTTATTATATAGTTAGACTGGAACGAAAAAAAGTTGTGATGTGTATTATCAATTGTTTTCGCCCGATATAAAAAATATAAATATTTATTATATGGAACAAATAATGTTGAACTAATTGTTTCTTAATTACAAGATATAAAAAATTCCGACGAAGTGATATTTACAAGCGTACAAGTTTAATTAAATAATTGCATAGGCACAAGTGTATACATATATAACTACACACACAACAATAAATTCGGGCAGATTCAACTAACCAAACCAAAAAAAAAAGTGAAAAAGGTGTTCAGAAGTGAGAAACAAGGTGAATACAAAAATAAATATTAATAGCTACGTATGTATGTATATTATTTATAATAATGTAAGTCAAAGGATTATGGGACCAACAAAAATAGAAATGTTATTTACTTATACATACTTCATTTTACCACTTAAATATTTTTAATAATAACAAATAGGTGACTTATTTAAAGTTTTCATAAAATTAACAAGTTCGATTAAGATTTACTCCTTTATTGTGAAATACATGTATGGAGCTAATACACATGTATTTACATACATGTATATATATAAATATATATATTATATATATATATATATATATATATATATATATATATATATATATATATATATAGGCTAATGTATATAATTTGAAAGTTGCAGTTGGAATTGTTAGCCATTAAAATATGGATGTTTACAATAATTTATTAATTTAAATTTATTTGCCCTTGTCTAGAATTCAGTTTAATTTTTGTTTTCAAATTTGATTTCATTATGTGTGTAAACATTAAATATGTCATAATTTATAACAATTTAGAACTCTAGAGTTGCCAGTTACATATTTAATTAAATCAAAGTGATTAGCGTGTCGAATTGTTATTTAAAAAAAGTAATAGCGTAGCTAGGTTTTCTTTCCTTTTGGGAGACTTGGGCCAAACGTTTACGTAAATGAGATTTTGTTTGCAATTTAATTCTTTGATTTACAAGCTCTTGGAAGTATTTTAATTTTGTAAAATTTATAAACCTTTAATCCTTATAAAAATACCTTTAGTTTCTGATTTTATATTTGGTTAAGAGTACTAAGCAATACACGTTCCGTGTTAATTTCAACTGACTGTCTGCAATGTTTCCAAAGATAATGCCTTATACATCCTTTGGTATTTAAGTTTTTTTAACTATCTCTGTTATTGTTTATTATTATTAATTTATTAAAATTTTATTAATCGTCAGCTATATGTTTTGAATGAAGCACCCTTTCATTATTGAAATCTATAAGCTTTACCCTTTAATTTCAAATAGCAAAATTGGTTCTGTGGAAAAATTAAAAAAGTACTGCATACCGTCAAAACAACTTTTGATCGATATATTTTAAATTGTTATTTTTTGTAAGTTGCAAAAATTTATAAAATAATCGAAACAATTCAGAAAATCAATGAATAATGCAATCAGAATGAATGACGTATGGAAACTACAACCTCTCTAATAACCTCAGTAAAAAATAAATTGTATTTTTTTTATTGGAAATTAGATTAAATGTAAAGTTTGTACGAAGATTGTTCTCGGAATTGGTAACAGCATAATGCAAATGGATGGAATCCATCCAATATTTTTTTTGGGTCAACACGCGTCAAATTTGATTTGTGAACAGGCCGCTTTTCACTTCTCTTTTTTTCTTTTCTCTCTATACTGAGAACACTGAAGATGGCTTATAGCCGAAACCGGTATGTTCATAAACTAAATTTGACGCGGGTTGACGTAAAATCATACCGAAATAAATCAAACCCGTCTTCCAGAAAAATATTTATATAATGTTCAAGAAATGTATCGCAGTAAAATTTTGATATCTACAAAACAAAATAAAACAGAAGGAACAAACAAATGCTTTCAAAAGAGCTAAAACAGACCCACCACTTTTGTGCATTAACATGCAACCGGTAAATGTGCATGTAAACGTATATTAGAAAATTGAGACCCAATTCAGTATTTATCATAAAACTATGTTTAAATACATATTATTAATTTTTCAAAAAATTAGTCAAATTAGTTTTGTTTTATAACCACAAATCAATTATTTTAGTCCGACTTAAGTTCACGTATATTGTAATTTCTAAATTTATTGAAAAAGGAAAATTATTTACAATTTTTTTAATATTAAGAAAACAGGAAAAATTTGAAACTAGAAGTATGCTAGTCACTGGATTACTACATATACAAATGTTTGTGTATATATGAACAAAATTTGTTTGAAATAAAGTGTTTAATCCAACAAATTAATTCGATTGTTTTCTGTTACAATCATTTACCAAGTTATTCAAACATATTTTACTATTATTAATAAAGTTTGTATGTTTGATTACAATATATATTTTTTAACGGTCTGATTCATATCATTTGCAATACTTATTAATAATTCGGTAAAAACGCTTTTAAAAATGGATGGTACCCTTCATTCACCGATATAATCGGTTTCTCTGTTATCACTACTATGTATTTACGTTAAATTAACAAAAATTACACACTTGTTTAAAAACAGATTTTCATACTTTCTTATTATATACTTAAACACCTGCTCTCACATAACTTCCGTTTTACCCTTGTTAACAGATATACATACGTGTATACTCAAGTAGGTATGCTTTTGTTGTTGAAATTATTTTTAAGCTTTTTATCATGTTTTCTTATCTTCTCTACTATGTTTGTGCCTTTATGAATAGTATGAAAAGGTATTTATTTATGAGTAAATATGTATTTAGTGTTGCCAGATAATCACCCAAAATAGCATTTTTATATATTAAGCTGTACTACTTGAAGCGCGATTTGATAATGTTGTCATCGCATCGAAAACGCTCGCCGATCGTATTAAACCGGTTTTCACCAAAAGGAATCACAATGGTATTTTATTTACTAGCGGAAGAAATCCACACAACTTTATATACTAAAATGCTATTTTGAATGATTATCATATAGTACTATCTGAAACATGGCTTGATAATGATGTCATCGCATTGAAAGCGCTCGCCGATCCTACCAAAGAAACAACCAGTAACGACGGTTTTCACTGAAAGGCAATGACAACAGTATTTTAGTATATATCGAACTGACATCTATCATAAAAACAAAATAAGTAAGTCCAAAACATGCCTAAAGGACCGGTAATATAAGAAGAGTTCAATTTGCTGTTATATGTAGCCCTCCCTTGTGAACTTCGTGGTGTGAAAGTTGGGCTAGAAAAAAAACTTACGGAAAAGGAAACATTATTTGTAAAACTTTTAAAAACGTTTGCCGACAGTCTGTAAAACAACTTGGTGATGATAAATAATCGTATGTTTTTAGAGCTCCCATAAGTAGTAGCCAAAATAATATTATCAGTATGAGGTACTACTTTTAGATTAAAAGATTTCTTTACAACAGAGCATTATGTTCACATATTTGAATTTATTAGTTATAATAATTTACCTGAGGGAAGTGCGCAGAACCACATACATATATAGAATTATGGCTGATGTATGCATATGTAACTATAAGTAGTACAACTGAACTACCTTATTGGCAGTTCAAAAACTCAACACATAGTTTGACTGTAGAATCTATAATCCTTATGATCTTATCGACTAAATTTATAAGGGCACAAGAAAAAAAGAGCCAAAATAAAATTTTTGGAATTAACCATCTTGCGCACCACTCTCGCTCGTAAATAAAATAATTCGAATTCTCACATAAAGTTGGAAATGCCATTGATAAAAGTAAATACCAAAGCCGTAATTACGAAATATACGGCGTATTATTAATTTTTCATGCAACATATCATTTTAGAAGGACCTAGCTTATTGAACGATTTCCAAAAAGAAACGGTTCGGACTTTTATTAAAGTTTCTTATTTACGTTTACCGTTCCGATTAAACATTTAAAGTACTATAGAAATTATATTTAATGATCAACTCTTCCACGAATCAAATGCGCACAGATTATTATACTGAGGATATTTCGTGCTAAAAGAGCTGAATTTGTACCGTTTTAGTTACAAAAATTAAGAATATATATTAAAAATTTCTGATCTTTATTATAATTTGTTTATATTTACTTGCTTTAAACAATTTGTGTAGAACCATCCGACATTAAAAATTGAGACTTGTTTTATATTTATGTAATTTTTTGTTACTAATGGTGGTAAATAAAGGATTAGCGTTAGTTATATTGAAAACAAAAAAATATTTTTTGTGAAAAAAAAAGAATTTGATTTAAATATCAAATAGAATATAGTTCATAGAGATTTCATTTAACGATGATGAAACAATAAATAATAATGTGCTATTTATTTCTAATCGAAATATTTTTTCTTAGAAGTCACAAATATATTAAAATAACAAATCAAATTGACTGTTATTTGTGGTTCTCTCGTTCATCGTTCATTAACATTTCAAAGTAAAAAGGAGCGACCTAGTGCCGTTAATCGGTCCGGTAGGAACGATTCACCAAACAGTAAAATGATCAAATTGACTGTAGTTTGTGGTTCTCTCGTTTATCGGTAATTGATGTTTCAAGGTAAATAAGGAGCGATGAATAGAAGTAACAACCTAGTGCTTCTAATCGTTGCAGTCGGAACGATTCACCAAACGGTGATATGATTAAATATCCGAGAGATGAATCTTTATGACTATAGCAAACATGATAAATATTTTTTGTTGTTGTTTAACTGTGGGTAGATTTAAAATGCGACTACATATGCCTACTCTTGTTAATACAATTTCGCCATTTGCACTATTTTAGTAAAACATATCGGGTGTTTTCTATAGAGGCATAGCACTTTGGAAACACTTTTAAAGTGGCGGTCATTTTGTCAGCTATCCAGTGATTTATGTTTAGCATTTCAACAAGAGTATACTGACGCCTGGACAAGGCTTCCAAGTTGTGCAAATTGGATCCAAAACAAGATTGTCGTTGATCTCGATTTTCATAAGCGAATTTTGTTTAATAGTGAAGCTCAGTTTTGTTTATTGGAATGGCTACGTCAATGAAGAAAACTGCCGTATTTAAAGTGATCCTTTAATCCTTATGTGTAATCCTTAAGTGTAGGACACGGTTATATCCAGAAAAACTAACATGTTTGGTAGAGCACGGGTTGGTGGAATCATTGATACGTACTTCTTTTAAAACGATGCACGTCAGAACGTAACAGTCAATGGTGACCGCTATAGAGATATGTTTACTGACTTTTTTTGTTTCATGAATTGAACCACCATGTGTGATTTATTGAAAAAAGGCGCTTGGTAACCTCATAGTTTCACGTTTCGTACCGTTGAATTAGCCTCCAAAATCGTGCTATCTAACATCGCTAGACTATTTTCGTCAAGTCTTGGAAAACGACAATCGCCGCGTTATTATCGTCCGTAAATATTGGAAAATTGGACCTTCAGATTAGATTACGTCCGAGCCGGCCGTGGCGGTCATATGCCAAAAGCCATTTTAAAGTTCCTATACCTTTTTAAAAAACACCCCCTGGTAAAAATATAGAAACACAGTTTTTATTTACTCTTTATTTATGTAGGTGAAAGCTTTTCACAAACACAAGTGTAATTAAATCAAAAAGTCAAAAGTCTATTCTTTTATTTAATACACATCTTGACATTTAAATGTTACAAAAACTATTCGTTGTAATTTTAGACGTTGTCAGGGCAACTCAACAGGAAATCAATAAGACAACAAAAAATAAAAAAAAAATAAAAAATCAGCATAAAAGAAATTCTTTTGCTTATTTATCTATTACTAAAAATTCTTAGTCAGCCTTAAAAATTACACAAATAAAAGGACAACGAATAAAAGACGCAAAATGAGTAAAAAAAAAATAAAATTTATAATACATAGTTTTCAAAATTAACAATTAACCTAAATACCAGTCAAATAAAAGAAAATAGCATATTTAAGCTTTTTAAATTAGAATGAAATTTTAACGATTAGAGTTAATTCAACTAAGCAGCAATGACAACAAAAAGGACCAGTGCGCTAAGCGAAACACGTATCGAAGAACATCTAAGTTTATTGAAAGATTTAGAAACAAAGCCACTGGCAGATACTTGCTGTGATATTTGTCTCTGTGATTGCTATAATAGTCATCGCAGTGAAACTGAAAACTGCTGCATTAGCAAACAAGTCACCAAGGACAATAAAAAAATTGAAGATAATTCACAGGAGGAGGTCGTCAATACAAAACTTAAAAGAAAGAAATGTGCTTCCAATTCCACGAAATCAAATCGTACAACAAAATCAAATCAACTTTCCACTGACACTACCCTGCCAAATGAATACTTAAACACAAGAAAATCTAACAACACAGATTTACGTAAGAAACGTAAAGCAAGGAAACGTTCGAAAAGTGTCGTTTTACAAAGAAGTCAAAGTCAATGTTCAGAACATCATTACACTAGAGATTGTGAAATTTTACAAGATCTTTTAACTTATTTAGATGATAAATTTTTAACGAGCTTGGAAGTGAAAGGAAAAGCATCTGATTTAAAAAAGGACTTGAATGAAAACGACAAAAATCCTATGATAAGAAAATCCAGATCACCACCACCATTACTACTACCCCAAAACCATCACTCATTTTCTTATCCGGAAGATATACATTCAAGTTTTGTACCCATTAGACTAAGTGAATCAATGGCAAATTTATGTTTGGCGCCTACAATTAAAGAAGCCTATAATAAGGTACCTGATCATGACAAACGCATTTTAAATCGTATGGCTACAAAACGTTGCGAACAGGCATTGGCCACAGAAAATGCTTGGCTGGCGCGAAAATATTGGGAAAATGAACGCTATGAACGCGAACTTTTAAAATGTGAACAGATGGAAGAATATAAAAAGGCTGTACGAGATAAACAATTTCAGGATTATTTACAAACCAAAGCCAGACTTAATGAAATCGCTCAACGTGATTTGGCCGAACTGCAACGTTTAAGAGATTCGCTGCAACAAAAGGACGACCGCACAAAGAAGCGCTTACAAAGTTTACGCAATGAGCGCAACCTGACTGTTAATCAGAAACGGTTTGAGGAAATGCGTAAAATGGAATGTGTCAATCTGCATCAAGAAGAACAAAATTTAGATGATATGTTACGTAAAAGCGAAACATGTTTACGTCTTACGCGACGTCTTCAGCGAGCCGATCATATACGAAATAAAATGTTAGAAAACTATTTAAAACGTTTACGCTACGATAATTACGTTGAACAATTGCAACATGAGGAACATTTGCGTGAGGTGCAGTTAAATGAAAAGCTAAAACGTCAGCAACTGAAAGAACAAATTTCGCGTAAGCGTTGTCGATCTCAGCATTTTGTCGAAACAAAACAGCAGCGTAATGATTCCATACGCAAAACTGCCAAACTATCCAAAAGCCTTAGAGATATAGTACGTTCTTCAGTTACGCCTGAGGCAGGTGTTACACTTTTCGGAACTGGCGGAGCAAATAATAATGGTGTTAATGCCCAAAACCCATTGAGTAAATTAATACTAAATTGTCCGTTTTAAAAACGAAACGAAAAAAGCTTTAAGAACTTGATTCAAGTTAAAAAATTTTAATTAATTAAACAATAAAGGGACTATGATAACTATTAACTTGGCAGTACGTAGTCGTTATTTAAAAAAGTAAGAGTTCTATTGTCAAAGTCGAATTTTTGGATCTGCTTTTCTTTTAAAAATCTTTTAGAATATTTAAGATTTCTGAAAATTTTGACAGGTTTTTCATATAGAAACCTTTAACTAATTGGAGAATACAGTGAATGATAAAAAGAACTTCATACGTATGCTGTCCGCGATTTTCGTAGCAAAGGATAATGATATCACTCAATCAATCGTTACTGTTTGTATTAAATGGTTTCTTTCGAATTGACTGTAATATTAGCCTCCGACTCACGTTCAGGGATTACAAACAATTTGAAATAATTAATAAGTTCTTTCTCGCAACAATCTTCTAAAAAATAATCATCACTACTCACATCTACTCTATGGAGATCACAAAAACGGAAAATATAATCTTTTTCATTATTGTCAAGTATTTTCTTTCTTTGTCTTGTTATTTGTATGACCACAGTTTTATTGTGATTTTATTTAATGTTTTGCAGGTAGTGCGGTACTGTTCTATTTTTATGATTTTTCAGTTTTGTTGTTTGGAAGTCCAGTGCTGTCAGTCTGACATTACAATACTCAATTCTGTTATCACTTCTTGGGGGATGAAAGGCCACATGAGTTGGATGCCAGCTGATCAAAGCGATTATCTCTAACTTCTGATGCAGATGCGTTGAGATTGTAGAAAGTTCAAATGCGTACATTATGCCGATTCTATGAATTAAAGCTTTTGTTTTAGCTTTAATTCAAAACTAATTTCCTTAAATTCTTAGAATTTGCCTGCGACTTCATCTTAATAGTATGAATATACACAAATATCACTCGGTTGAAGTCGTTAATAAAAATAAGCAAGTATGCATCTTTAGCCATTTATTGAAGACCTGAATATATTAGACTTATTTTTTTGGTTGCTCGGATATGTAATTTAGCTTTGCTTAATCGCTTATATTAACAGTATTCATTCACTGCATTAAAGTTTGTATAATTTAAAATTTAATTTTACAAAGATTCATTCATGAAGATGAAAATATATAAGATTTCTGGGTGAGCAACATTATTTTTTAATTTTTTCAGCCTTCTCAATAATATTGACTTGACTTACACCATTAACATTTGCATTGCTTCATTGTTATCAGTTAAAACATTAACGTTTTTTCTGTATTTTTTATTCCCAGATTTGTTAAGGCACTGTTGCAGTGTATTTAAATTGGTTGCAATTGCGTTGACGTTTATTTTCTGAACGTCGAATGATTGCGCTGTATTATTCCGGTAAACCTGCTCCTCATTATTTACCTATGTTAAGATCGGCTCATCTTAATTTATGATCTGTTGTTAAAATATAATTTAGTTTATAATTACAGTGGAACAAATACAACCCTTTTTTCTTAAAACAAAACGCGCCAGTAGATAAAAGATTTTATAGTAAACTAGCTGACCCATTTAGAACGAATTGGTGAGATCGCAAAGAAGAAACGCAAACAAATAAGCTCGATCCCCACCGCGACTGTTTTAACGGCGGCAGTAATTGAGTTCATGTTACGTTGTGCCTTTCACCGTCATCCGCCAAGGCACATTGGAGGCAGTTGGCGGCTGGCGACGAATTTATGGTGTGTGTGTATTTTTGGAGTAAACAACGCTTAATATTTACGTAAATCCGATACCATATAATATCAAAATACAGCGCACAAAAAAATTAAATGCATTGAATGAACGAATCTACAAAAATTCATTCAAGTCGATCCAGTCGTGTAGTTGTAGTGTAGTTGAATAACCTAGATACCGACGGCAGCACCATCTGCCGGGTTGGTTTGTGAATGTCAACAATCCAAGGTGGCACCCAAACGCATGCAAAAGAACAGTACAGTAGAATTATATACATAAGGAAGATTTGTATGGGTGGTACCACGCGTCTTTATCAAATGCCGCCTATATTTGCAGCAGAACTTAAAATATGTTCACTCAACCGAAATACCAAATTCTGTTTAAACACCGTTATCAGGAGCAGAAATAATAGATTTTTAACTTCTGGTTTGTATGGGAAGCACCACGCCCCTTTGTACAATCCCGCCTATATTTGCAGCAGCAATTAAAAAAATGCACACCAATCCGACGTACCAAATTTTGTGCAAACACCGTTATCAGGAGATTTTTAATTTGTGGTTTGTATAGGAGGTACCACGCCCCAATATCTAATTGGACCGAATTGTAAATCTTAACCACTCGGGGCGCCGCCCAAACGCATACAAAAAAATTATTCGCAAATCGGTCGAGCCGTTTAGGAGGAGTTCAGTCACAACACACGTACAGTGGAATTATGTATATAAAGATTAAAGAATACAAAAAATAAAACTAAAAAGTTTAATAATAAATATCAAAGTTTAATAATAAATTAAAAAACCTTAAAAAATAAAACTACATACTACGAGATCAATTTTTAACTATTCTTATTTTAAGGTCTTCTTAAGATCGCTATATACAAATACAGCGTAATATTTAAGATGAGTTTCCAAGTGTCCCCATAATGTTTGGAGATCCAGGTGGTGTGCCAAGCACATGGGAGCAGCTGTAGACTAATCATAAGCCGGCATTTAGAACTTTATGATTGGTGTCGTTATCCTGATGAAGTAAAATAAATCTATTACTTTCAAGTTTTTAAAAATTTTGAATCGTTTAGTTTTTGAGGTGGTTCATAATTTCCTCAGTTTTAACTAGATGCGAAGACAGCCTAAAGAAAAATATATTTCGTTTATTTAAATGTGAACAAACATTTTTTGTGATTTACAGTGGTTCAAAAATGTTTTCCTTCAGTTACTCATTAGCCTTTTTCTAGCCATAGTATTGCCCATCCGAACAGCATGTGTTAAATTTATTCTCGCCATGGAAAAGTTCTTTGAGGCATATCGCTCGAAATACATAGCTACCCTGATTATTTGAATAGATTTACGTTCAGTTCACTTTACGTATAAAGAGCTTCTTTAGAGTTTATCTGCCATAAAAACGACTGATTCGCTACACTGTTTCTTTGAGCACCAGGACCGCATTTTATATTTAAATACTGTTATGTTTATACCTTTAATAAACGTTTAGTTTATTGAGTTCTTTTGATAAAATTAATTTGCAAGATCATTCGCGTTTATATACAAAGATACACGATGGTAATTTCACCGCTTCAACGGATATTAGCAGCTGCTTCAACTGTTGTGTATTCACTTTTTCACGTTCACTATTAGACTGACTGTCTACCCAAGAGAGGGCTGCAGAAAACTCAAATTCATCGCATTTACTCTAGATGCTGCTGCAGTTATTAATATTCAGTGTAGGTGTTTTTATTGTTTTTTTATTGTTTTTTAATATTAATCTTAGTTCATGGAATTTTGTTTTTATAAGATTTCTTAGAAAGTTTTTGATTTGTAAACAGACAGAATAGGTCATTTCATTTTATTTTTTTTATAAGAATTATCTTTTTATAATTTAAGCATCATCGTAGCAGTATATTTCAATGCACGCTGTCACTTTTAAAGTACGCATTATTAGTGAATTTTTTACTTATCTATTAATCTGGCATTGATCTGGTGAATAACACAGTATTGGAAATCCAGCTTTCGCTTTATTTTCCAAACATTTAGTCTCACGATATATTTGTGTTACTTTGCTTTTTCGATGTCAGAGAAGCTTATACTGTTACAACTTTAGCATTTTAAAATATGTTTTGATGAAAAATGTTTGGAAATAAATTTTGAAGTTACATTTACAGTAGATGCTTAATAAGATGGTGTCAGAGTTTTTGTTTTGATCCAAACAACAAACATTTTCGATAAATTTTTGTGTAACTATTTGTATATATAAGATGCTGTTGGAATAAAACCACTTGCAAAATAGGCCTTAACCAGGTGTTAACCCTACTTTGATTATCTATGAGAAATGCTTGTGTAAAATGTTTTTTCTACAATGAATGCAAATAAACAATAACATGATTTACAGACCTTCAAAATTCCAAGTTAATAGTGTTATTTTTAGAGGGATATTTGGTGTAAAATAAACTAGGGCTTTACAGGGATGAAAACTTTTAATAATCTGACTTTACATAAACAAAAATTGAAAGATTATAAAATTTTTTATTAGCCTTTTTCTTTAAAAACTTATAAAAAATTTACAAATAACATTGGTAAATAAAAAGCACACAAAATCTTATTTATTTTATCAACTTTTATTAAATAAATATCTGTTATATCGGAAAAAAATATATTGTTAATTAAAAAATACCGTTGAAAAGAATAACAGATATTTATTTAAAATATAAAAAGGTCGATTAAAAAAATAAAAAAATCAACTTTTATTTTAATCGTAATAAACGAAAACTTGAAAAATACATATTTTTTGATTGAAAAAAAGAAAACAAATTATTTTTGTATATAAATATACTTGATATTTTGTGATTTTTTTTGTTTTTTTTTGTTTTGCTTATTAATTATCTTATTAACCTTATCTTGCCATATCATGTAGCACATTTAGTATTATCTACAAAATGTGTAATTTATGGATTTTAAATATCTTACCTTGTTTTGTTTAATTTGTGTTTTCAACATAGCTGAAATAAAAAGTAAATTTTAATTTTTAAAAATTGGTGAACAAATATGTGATTACAGATGTGTACACAACTGTATCAATATATTTCTTGGAAACTCAATATTATATTTTGGAAATAATTATGCCAATCGTGATTGATTTTCAAAAATTCCCAGTTACGGGTTTTTTACATTTCGATCTTTTTTAGTAGTATTATATCCAAATAAATAATTTTAACTCGGCTTAGGCTCACGTGTATTTTAATTTATAAATTTATTACAAAATTTTTTAAATTTATTAATTTGAAAAGAAAACAGGAAAAATTCAACACAAGCAGAATGTTGTGCGACATTTTCTAGGTCGCTACTTTCTTCATTCCCATTCTTCGCATATATCTAGACCTTAGATGACTACCTTGTAGACATTAACTATTTAATCAAATAATTTGATAAATTAGTATACGAGGAATATTCCTAATAAACTAGCGTGCCCGTGACTGCTTTGCAAGTCAATTGTGGTTTGTTTTTAATATGCAGCGTTCTTTTTTGTGTACGCCAAAAAATTTAATCATTCAAGAAAATTAATCGGAAAAAACACAATTTCTTTTTTTTCGTTTTTATGTTATTTTAATAGTTTTATCTTTTTCACAATTCAATAATTTTGTGTGCCTATATAATACGTCTTTTACATATACGACATTCTGCGATCGGTTTTGGTTCGCGGTATAGACAAACAAAGCAGTTGGTTTATTAACACGTGAACATGATACATATAATTGACCGTTCGAAAAGCAGGGATCATTTTAAAATCAACACGTATGGGGAACTGAAGCCGTTTAAAATCAAACAGCATCTCTGGAGGTATCATACGAATACTTGGTATCAGCACATCCTCGCCCTTATATTTTCCTTTTAAGATTTTAGCTTTAATTTCGTTTTTTATAACTTTTTTGACTACTTAACTTGTCCCATTGCAAAGTCGTGGCTGACATATTTTTAAGCAAAATAATTGGTACACCAACTTTCACTTGTAGGCGGCAGTCCAGGTAACTCAAGCGAATTTTAAAATTTGACTGGATAATTTACAACATCGTCTTGATTGGTAACAGAGTCAACCGATTTGTAGGTAAAAATTTTCCCGGGAATGTCATTCAAAATTGTCACATTGTTATCCGAAACATCTGCTTTTTTCGCAGCTAAGATAGCTTTTCCTCCAACCAATCATGGTTTCTAAAATTTTGTGCAATACTGGGAAATACGTTTGTGACTAATTCTTGTTTTGATTGTGCAAAGTGGCAAAAATTATCTGAAAGCGTAATCATTTTTATGGTGGGTCAATTGGAATTGCGCCATTCCCAATATTTAACAATTGCTTTGAAAAATGTTCGACTGATGGATCATTTTGCGATTGAACACGCAAATTATGCACACACGCACAAAATGCAACAGAATATGGAAAAGAGAACTCTCTTTTTGTTTGCACATTCACTTGCTATGAACATGAGCATATTTCGATTTGTATTGCCGTCGCTTGCTGTGCAAGCACACGCACAGCAACGTACAAACGAAAACACACATTTCATTTGATACAAAACATTGAGTCGAAGTATGCAATGGAAAAAAAATGTTGATTTTTTTGAAAAATTTGTCTTGTTTCAAATACGCACTGTGGACTCACTATTATGCGTAAACAAACGAAACAAATATACAAACCGTTACGAAGGTACTGTGAAAATGTGGTGGAAATCCGACGGCGCATCTCGCCAAACACTGGCAACCAACGGACACCTATTTTGGGCTTAATTTTAAAATCTTTAGACGTGTGTGTTTTTAATTTACATTATTTTTGGAAAAATATCTGATCGTTTTGTGTCTGGCAAACTAGTCGATTGAATATATTAGAAGTTTAATCAATATCAAAAAATAATCCTGATTAATATGGAAGTTATTTAAATATAAATTTTGTTAAATATTGTACCAATATTATGCTTATAGTTCATACATATTTTCAGAAAATTTTTTCAAAAATGATCATTCTATTTTCGTTTTTGACAATATTTCTGTCAGTTTTTTTAATTCCTATTTATTTCTCAGTTTTAACTATTTTAGATTTTGACCATTTTATAGGAACATTGAATGCCTTCCAGGTCAGGGTAAACAAAATAAAAATAGTGCACAGTCTGAAGTTACCAATTAAGTTTTACACTTCGCTTCATAAGTGATGATTGAATTTGGGATTCGATTATATTTCTTTAATTTTCGCCAAAATATTTTTTCGACTGTTTCTTCAATTTTTTTGTTTATTCTATAAAAGTACAAAAAATAGTACTTTTATTGTATTGCGTACGTCGATCACATTTTTCGCAGAATTTTTTTCCCTAAAGGTACTCTGTTGATGATTTTGTGCGAAATGCTATCAAAAGTCCGTACAAAAAACTTAGCGCGAAATAGATAAGAAATACTGTTGTCATAGAAGTACTCTGTTAGCTTTATTTAAAGCTACAAAATGTTTCCGGCTATAAAATGTTTCTGGCAACATATTTTCTTAAATTCGAAACAATATCAGTGGCACTTTGTTTTAAGGGAATTGCAACCCATAGCTGTTCAATTCATTATTTGTAACTTTGTGTTTTAACACGTTCGCGAATACTATAGCATTCATTTTCATTGTGATGCAAATGCATATATAATATACTAGCTGACCCGGCAAACGTTGTTTTGCAATAGTAATAACGAAAAAATTGGATTTACTTAATTTCAATTAATCTTTCGTGTAGAGAATACCTTAAAAGTGCTATGTTATGTTATAGTTCGACTTGTAATAGAAGTTAAATGTTCAAAGATTGAAATATGCCATAAATGTTGTTGATTTGATTTGTGGAAAAATTGTAATTTCAATGCAATTCTGCCGAATAATTTTCCGAATTTTCCACTAAGAGTTTTCTATTTTGCAATTCGAAAAGCTACAACGGAACAATTGCACACAAAATTCCATACTAAAAATTAATTTTCGATTTTTCCAATTTCCCGGCTTTTCCGTACGGTTTTCCCAAAATTTTCTTTCGTACTAACATTCTCCTGGCAATTACGAACAACTGAAAAAAAATTTGAGCCTAATCGGCCCAGCCGTTTTAGAGTTATGGAACGACAATAAAATGTACACTTCTTTTTATATATATAGATATAATATTAAAGTCAATTTTAATCCATTTAATTTTATACAAGCTAAGTTTTGTATACATTTCAAAATAATGACCAACTGATTCATTAAGTTATTTTCATATTATTTTATATTTTTTCTAATTATTCGGAATCTTTTTCAAAATATTTTTTTTTGTTTTTTTTTTAAATAAATATTTCATGATATTCTCATAAAATGTTTATTTTTAATAAAAATTTTTGTAATAAATATTTTATGAGAATATCATGAAATATTTATTTAAAGGAATCAAGCACGAAATAAAATAGCCCTTTTTTTCCTTAAGTCGACACATTGAGTAAACCAGTGTAATAATTGACGTGACGCTATAGCATCTATATTTCGTAGAGTTCTCAGAGAGAGCTTACTCTATTTGATGACTCTGACACAGATCAAGATATAAGTAAGTGTAGGAGTATAACGGAGTGTAGGAGTATAACGGAAATAATTGGAAATGAAATCAGTAAATTTGATGGAGAACTTTGGGATAGAATATATATATATATATATATATATATATATATATATATATATATATATAGAATTCAGCGAAAACCCCTAATATATTTCTGTCAAACAATCATCGTTTTCTGATTCAGGAGATTGTAATAACATAATATTTCAAATGGGATAGATAGGAAAACTACATTGTACTGCAGAAATACCAGACTTCAACGACTGTAGCTGAAGATGTGAAAAACTGTAAAACACAAAAAGAGATTTTCTATAAAATTTGGTCTACGGAAATAATTTAATTTAATTCTTAATTTATTTAATTGTTAATTGCACAAATGAATGTATATATATATATATATATATATATATATATGTTCGCGTCCTTCGATATATATATATCAAATTTAAACATATATTTTTTGTTTACATAATTAAAACATGCTTGATGACAACAATAAAGCTAGTTTTCCTCGAAACCGATGTATTGTCACCACTACTTTGTTTATAATGTCGACAATTATGTATGGAATACAATATTAGATAAATGTCCGTCCGCCACTGTTAGCCTCACGAATGCGACCCCTTTTGAGCACATTTTTCATTACATTCTTACACATTTCACACAGTATTTCATTAATTTCATCAAAAATATTTTGTTTAGGTTGCTCGAACGTTTCTGGTTTGTTTGCATAAACCGTGATTTTCAGATATTCCTACAAAAAGAAGTTCGGAGCAGTCAAATCTGGCGACTGTGAAAGCCAATCACCAATAACTTGTTGTAGAAAGAAGTCTCGCTGTACGCGATGTTGCACCGTCTTGTTAATACCACATGTTAATCAAGTCGAAAGCATGCAGCTGTGTCGTTAAAAAGTTTTCGAACATATCGCATACGATATCGCTCCCTATTTACAGTTACCGTTACGCCGTTTTCATTTTCAAAGAAGTAAGGTCCAGTGATTGTGTTTATTCACATATCCTTTCAAATAAAAATGTACCTCGTCATTCATTATGATTTTTTCATGAAAATCGGGGTTGCCGATTGGCATATGTACGGCGTTGTAAATAGTCTAGTGGAAGAAGCTTTTGTACCAACTGAATCTTATATGGAAACAAATGAAAATCCTTGCGCAAAATTGTGGTCAAATTGAGGTTGATGAATTGTTTTGAACACTTTCTTGAGCTGCAGTACGTTGTGGCCCTTGCTTGGGCCTATCGCCTACAGACCCTCTTTCTTCGAAACCATTCACTACACGATATATAGTGCGTTTTATTGGCACTTTGATTCATCCAAAATTTTCCGTAACTCTCTTATCGTCACAGTAATCGATGATTGATTTTGATAAAATGTTTTAACGATTAAAAAACGTTGGTTTATCGAATATTTTTCCGTAATAAGTTTGCCACGTGTCTACTCCATGTCTGCCAAATATGAACTGTCGAGACTAATATTTACCTGTAAATGTTGCTCAACGGTTTTTGCAAATTCAAATAGAATACGAGGCTTAACATGCTTTAAACGAATTCTGTACGGAACCTCATAGAGAATATTAAAAATGCCACTTGTTAGACATCTTTCAAAATTAAAATCTCAAAATCTTAAATAGTTTCTTTTTATCTATTTTATTTTATACATTTTGATAACATAATTATTTAACGTTTTTAAATTTACTTTACATACTGAGTTTACTTTTTGTGAATGCGGCTGCGTCATTTCATTGTTTTTTTAATTGCTAAACTTAAGAATTTTTAAGTTTTGTTAAACGAAGAGATCATAATTTTCAGGTAAATACCAATTTTGCTTAAAGACCAACGTTTAATTTCTTGTTTTGTTTGTAACATTTAATTTTAATGATTGAGTTCGTTATTTCTTTAATAGGTCGCTCTAAAAGGCAAAAAGCATCTAACTAAGCAACCCCTTCTAGCCAGGGACATTTTGTGGGGGATCGATGGGATACTTTCGTAACTATTTTGCATTACTTAGTCTCGACTTAGACAAAGCAAATTGACTTAAGAGCCACCTTAAATAATAATATTTTTGATTTTGTTTAAAGCTTTTTATTGTATTAAAAATTATTATTTGTCAATAAATATTTTTTATGTTTAATTTTAAAACACAACTGCTTTGTTTTCTTCATTTCATTAATTTTAAAATTTTATATTAATTTTCAGCCTTTTCATTAACTAAACAAAAAAAAAAAACACAAAAAGAAACATAAATATTAACACGAAACAAAACGAAAACGAGTACCTAGACAACAATATTTGGAATAAAAATGTTGGACTTATTAAAACAAAGTTAAATGATTTGAAAATATCAAAGATCAAGACCACGATGACGGAGTTTAGAGGATTTTATTTATTGCATTTTTTTATTACAATGCTGACCATATGTCTGGGTTGTTCATCAAGAGCTTCACCCAAACCTAGGCCAACAATACCTTCAACTATGGCACCAATGACTACCCCGAGACCCAATATAACATTTCCCATTTTAAATTGTCCACCGCCGTATGCGGCCTGGTATTGTCTCAATGATGCTACTTGCTTTAAGGTTGAAATTCATAACGAAGTCTTGTATAATTGCGAGTGCGCTAATGGCTTTATGGGACCAAGATGTGAATACAAAGAGATTGATGGGAGTTATTTGCCAACTAGACAACGTGCCATGCTAGAAACGGCCAGTATAGCAAGTGGCGCCACTTTAGCTTTAATATTTATGTTCGTCTTGTGCTTTTCGCTCTACATAAGACACGAAAGGCGACAAAAATTAAAATTAAGCCAAAGTTCCGCAATGGCTCACGAAAATGCCGGTATGGATGAAATAGATGGCATAACAAAAATTCCTGGAATGCGACCTTTTGGTCCTCATCATTATCAAGTTTTACCATTATCATCCGCATTTAAACGTTAAAATCTATTCGACGTTTAACTATTGTAGCTTTAGTTAATTTTATCATTTAATTATTTGCTTTTCGGAAATTTTAAATTTTATTTACAACGATATAAAACAAAATGAATGTTTGCTGACATATTTGTAAAAGTATAATTTAGATTTTAAACGCACTTTAAAAAAAGAAATTTCAAAACAAAAGTCATTTTAAGATGGACTTAAAACCTAAATAATTTTTTATAAAAATGCCATTGGACGGTCTTAAATTTTTAATTAAAAACAGTCATAATTTGAATTTCAATTTAGCAAACAAATTTAAAACTTTTTTTTTCGTTACCCCTTACAATCCTTTTAAATAATTTAATTTAATTTAAGTGCTGAAAATACAAACATATCAATTTTAAAAAGCCAAATTTTTTTAATTTAAGTTATTTTTTCGTTTTCATTTATAAGCAGCTATTTTTATTTAATTAATTTATTCTTTTAATTACATACAAATATTTGAAAATGTGTAGTTTTATCTTGTCCTAAGTTTTAATGTATTTATTCACACTTGTTCTTTTATTTATTTGTAACTATTATTTTGTTTTTCTTTATTTCTTTTTGGCAGGTTATTGTTTTAATTACATTATTGATGTATTTGTTTAAAAGTATTTATTTTCAACACGAAACTATAAAAGACATTGAGACAGTATATTATAATTGTTATATAACTGTTGTATTATTTTTTATTTACATACATATTTATTCTCTTTATATAAAAGAAATAAATTGCATTTCCTACGAGCAACGAAAAATGATTTCTATTTAATTATTTCAGAAAATAATAATTGTATTGTAATCAGTTTGTAATAAAGATATTGTACGTTATTGTATACTATTATTTTTAATAGTAAATAAATAATAATAAAAAAAAACAATTATTAATATAATTAACATTAATTTTAAAATTCTGTTATTTATTTGTTTTTGAAATAGCCAAAAGTCTCAGCATCTTTTAGTAAAAGCATATCAACATTTACCGGTTATGGCACTCCAAAAATATTTACGTTTTTTTACTTTTTTAAAATAAATATAAAGTTTCACACGGACAAAAGTCAAAATAATTGAGGTAAAATTCGCATACTTAAACTAAGCATCCATTGGCGTAAAAAGAATGACCTGTACTGTGTTAACTTTGTGTACAAAACTTCTGGGTATTTAGCATCTGGATCTGACTCTGGTCACTGTTTTTTTAATTTTTTTTTAAATTTATTAATTAATTAGAATCCGTTAATTAGAGTCCGTTTTCGATACCTGACAATCTATCAAGAGTTATGCTCAGCGTATGGCCTATTCCACAATAGTAAACGAATGCTTAGAATACAAAAATAGAGATTCGTTTGCTATCGTATTACAAAACGGTTACGCGATTAATAGACATGAGCCTGTAGGCTAGTAGGTAGTGTACTAGCTTGTAAGTATGGGGGTTGTGGGTTCGATTCCCAACGAAGGCCTTGGTTTTTTTTCACTACAAAAATAAAAATTGACTGTCGGTGGGGCTGCTCAGCAATTAAGGCATACGGGCATGTTCTCAAAAACGCAAAACGCTTAAAATTGGCGTTGAAAATGCCAAATTGGTGTTCTGAAAAACGCAAATAATATCTTGCGTTTTAAAGACACAAAATAATAGGCCTTCTGACAAACGCTAAACGCTTCATATTTGCGATTTCAACTCGCAAGCATTTACTGAAGTGAACTGATTGAGTTTGCTTATACAAAACATTCAAGACAAAATAAAATGGTTCACAATTAAATTTTAATGTTTTCTTTTTCTTTCAACAAAAATTTAAAACAATTTTACACTATTTAAATTAAAAATACCAATTTTTAAACTGCTTTTTTTTTTTGTTAAGATCCTGTGCCAATTGTTTACTTTAAAATGACGATTTAAACAAACAGCTGATCAAAAGATCAAAAAGAAAAACAAATCGCCAGCAAAACGTACGATTTACAGAACATCTAAAATTGAGGTTGGCGTTTTTAAGCCGCCTGGCGATTTGAAAACCTTGCGATTGTGAGAACATGCCCGATAGTCACTGGCCGCTGTGCTGTCTTATATACGACAGTTAATTTCCGACTATCCTTCTACTTTCAACTGTTTCATCTATTCTCTATCCCTTTCCTAAAGAATGTAGCACGGTACTTGACTAAATAGGCTTTGTTGCCTGAAGTGCTACTTCTCTTAAAAAAAAAAAAGTCAGTCATTCGTTTTAACAAATCCCGCTAATATGAATTACTTCTAACAGCCAGATCAATTTTATTTCAAAACTTCAAAATTTTTTATAAAAAATACTTAGTATGGATTCCTACAACAACAAACCCACATAAATTGTCAAACTCATCAAAGGCCGCATGTTTATATGTGAGCTAAATCATGCATTACAAAATATTTTAAAAGCATCTCAAGCAGTCTTAATGATGCAATCTAAAGGCTAGTAGCAAGGACATCGGTCAGCTAAGTAAGAAAAGGTTGTATTTCTCCTTTAATTATTGAATTGTTGTGAAAAGAACGGTGGCCTTTAGTTTTAAAGCGGGATAGTTGAGTATTATAATTTCTACTTTATTCTCTTCAAAAGTACTGACCACAAACAACTTTCGAAATGGAAGCAATATTGTCCCTTATAATCCAAACACCGAATTCACATTGTTTCGCTTATAGGTGCCGTAAAAAATGCAGCTTTATAAAAAGCTTACTCCAAGAGGGTTTAGTATGTAAATAGTGTCTTATCATAAGTCCTTTAAGAGTTACATAATGTGTGAACAACATTATTTACACATTTCTAACTCTCAAATACTAAAATACTACTCTATTTTTGTACTTAAGCCCTTTATTCGTCATGATCATTGCGATTTCTTCAAGACGTGAATAAACTATAAATTTCTAGTCCTTTGAAGCAATTTCACAACGAGCCGTCGGCTCGATAGGACTATAACACAGACGTAATTTTCACACCATTGAAACTACTCATGCAAACGGGCAAACGAAAAACACCCTCAGACGGACACACGTACCTACATAATAGTAAACGACGGAGGTATCGTTAAATTCACTTTGCATACAAATGCCAGGTGGCTGGTATTCTGCCTACCTGAATATATATGAACCTAATAACAGAACTGCCTGAACCCCGACACTGACTCACCAGTACAAACTAAACCACGGCTTGAAAATGATGCATTCGCATCGAAAGCGCTCGCCATCAGATAAAAACCAGCCAGATAAGACGGGAAATGGTCATATTATTCCATTTACTGGCGGAGGACAACCAAACAACATAATACCAAATTATATCTTTTCTATAAAACATTTTTATTAGCCATTTTTCAATAAAAAATTTTAACAATCATATTTTTAAAAAAAAAATTTTTTTAATCAGTCCTAATATTCATCAAAATATTTCAGTCAAAAATTTTCCAAAAAACAAAAAAAATTTTTTTTTCCGTTATAATTTTTCTATAAAAATTTTCAGCAACAATAATAATAAAAAAAATATTTTTTTTAACAGTCAACACATTTCTATAAAAAAAATTTTCTCAGTCAGATTTTTCTAAAAGAAAACTTCACCAGATGGTCTTCTTATAAAACGTTGCATTGGAAAAGATCGAAATCTTTAAATATGCACGAACGCATATATAAGAAAGCTAAAAGCGAACCTTAGGCCCCTAGCCAGCAACATATTAAACGCTCGTGGTTACGTTCGAAGAAGAGATGTTGTGTCCTTCCTTGAAAATCGGAAAGATGTATTCTAACGGTTGTAATAACTATGATTAGAGTTTATTTTGTCCAGCACTGATGATTGGACTTAACAAGGCATAACTGTTAATAAAAATAATAAGATATAGTTGTCCCATAACTCATCCATTTTTCTTCTATTAGGACATTTTGTTTCACCAAATCTCACTGTATTAAAAGGAATTATATTTTTAATTTTGCTAATTAAGCTTGTTAATAAAACATTGTTTATTTATTTTTTTTATTATATTTTCAGTAAAATTAAATTGCTATGCCAGATAATTATCAAGATCCGCCCGAGCCTGAATTGGGTCCACCCAAAGCTGATTTTAGTGCTCCACCGCCTTATGAATTAACACAGCATTCGCAATTGCCATTAAATCAACAAAACCTTCAGCAAACACCTGTACTAACAGAAATTCCCATGCATCATGGTAAATTACCCACATACGAAGAAGTTCAAATGGAAAAGTCACTAAATGGAGAATTGCCACCGGGATTTTTAACAACGCATACCCTACAGCCGCCACCTTTACCACCACCGAATCCACTTTTGGCAAACTTACGTGATCCGCCAGGAGCAACGACTGGTGGTAATCTTGGTGGTGCTTCTGGTCTTACATTTATTGCAATTGATGCCTCTGAAGCAGAAAATCTAACCAGTTCAAGCGATAACAACCTTTTGGGTACAGACATTATGTTCATTACAGCTTTTACGGTGGCATTTTTATTCAATTGGATTGGTTTTCTAATGCTGACCTGTTTTTGTCACACCATTGCGGCTCGTTATGGTGCCTTATCCGGTTTCGGTTTGTCTCTGGCCAAATGGACACTGATAGTGAAACATTCAACTGATTTGGCTTCGCATGAAAATTCCTGGTTATGGTGGCTAATAATGGCGTTTGGCTTTTTAATTTGTGTACGTGCTTTAATACAATACGTTAGTATCAAGCGTACCTGGCGTTTGCTCTCAACATCGGCCCAAGAACGTTTGTTATTCTTTTATTAAAATTTATATAGAACAAAAATTAAGACAGAGAATCTACAAAAAATATAAATATATATATTATATACAATGAAAATAATAATACATTTTATATTTATGTGTAAGCTGTGGTACAAATGACATGTTGCCAATAGATTTGTGTCTTTAAAAATTTTATAATTTCTATTTGCCCACGGTGTAGTTAAGTCAGGCATATGCATTAAAGATATGACAATTTCCAGAACTTTGTTATTTGATAGTAAAGTGTTAGAAGGAAAAAATAAATTTTATTTTTTCTTTTCTCTTTCTGCATATGTTAAAGGCGGCCTACATTTTTCCATTTTCTTATTTTTGTCACAATGGGTCTTAAAACTTTGTTTATTCTTCAAATTCATTGTATTTTCTACATTTTTTTGTTATAAAAACTTATTAATTCTTTAAACATTTAACAATAAATAAATAATTAACTAAACTATTTTTTAAAAAATATATATTCCTGATTTTGTCCACACTGTCGTGAAAATAATGCAATTTTTAAACTATTAAAATTTTAAATAAAAAATATCCAAAATTATTTAAAGTCTTCAGATAAGCTGTAAGTAATCAGAATAATATAATTTCATAACTTGGTGAGCGTTTGCAATAAATTCGATTAAACTTTTCCACAAAAAATTTTTAGGAGAAACAACGTGCCAACAAAACACATTATTTATCGTGTAGTGAATGATATCGAAAAAAGAGGGTCTGTAGGTGATAGGCCCAAGCATGGAGCACAACTTACTGCAAGATCGGCTGAAAACATTAATGCTCAAGAAGAAAGTGTTCAAAACAATCCATTAAACTCAATTTGACGGCCTGCTCAGGAGCTTGGTCTTCAAAGAACAAAATAATAATTTTATGTTTTTATTAAAAATAATTTCCTGAAGAAGCTTTCTAAGGGAAAGCGAAATATTGATCAAAAATATACTGTTAAATTGATTTAAAAAGACCGTTAAAAAGAATAATACATATTTACAAGTTTTTGCGTTAAAATGGTTTAAACAAATTCATGATTCATACTTTGCCCTTGTCTCAAGGCAAGTTTTTTTTTTTTTGTTAAAATGGAACTAATAAAAAAAAAAAGTAGAAATAGGTTATTTTAAAAAATATTATATTTAATATAACATAAATACTTGATTTCAATTAGATAGTATTGATACAAAATTATGTTTCAGTAGAAGAAAGAAATTTTAAGTTTAACAAAAAGGCGTTCAAAAGGAAGGAAATAAAATCTGTAACACATTTAATATTATTATTGAATACCTTCATCTTCGTCATGGTCTGGGTGACCTTCAATGGGGATATCACCCCCCGCCTTAATATTCTGATAAAAACTGCGGTAATTTGTACCAATTAATGGCAGCATATCTAATAAATCTTTCTTTTTATTTTGTGATACAGGCAAAGGGGAATTGTAGCTCGTGGCCAATTGGGAAGATGGTTTTTTACGGCGACGCGAGTTTATATCTAGCATCTGAAATGACTCTTTTGGCTGTAATGAAAATTTGTACTGCAAAACTCCTTCCTGGCTTGCTTTTTTCGTATCTCAGCCAACGAACGTTTTTTCACTCAAAATTCTCACCTAAAAATCAGAAGATTAAAAAAAATAATATTGCGTTGAAAAGAATGTAGGTATTTAATATTATAACTGAAATACTATGTGATCTCCATGTATATTTGTGCTTTAGTAGTGCACGAAAGTCGAAGAATTCCTCTTGTCTTAATTCAGGGACAATATAATTTTTATTGGTCACCGATATTAAGTTTGCCCAATCGTGTGAATGTTCAATAGATCGGAAGAAATTTTTTTTTCTATTTGCGCATGTATCATAGTATCATATTCAAAATGCGTATGACCCACGACAAGAAATTTATGATCAATAAGTTGAATACTTGCGTGATCTTTTAAAACTGTCCCAAGGATTGGGTAAAGATATGAATTGCGGTTCCGACCAGGGCAGGAATCACCAAATAAAACAATATGACGAACTGAATTTGGTAAATCGTTTCGTTCCTTATATAGCACAAGACTTTTTTTCGTTGCCCCATCATGCACGGTTAAATTAAAAGTCCACAATGGTTGACAAAGTTTCTTATTTTGTATTTAAAGAGTTCGCATGTATTACACAGATCAAGCTGAGGTTTCTTGAACTTAATATCTAGGGTAGTAAATGTATCTCTATATTTTGATTCCGATACGCAATCAGAGTATTTTTTAGTATATAATCCCAAGTTAAGACCACGTTCGAAATATAATTCATTTGTATGCCGACGACTGCAGTGGGATATAACAATTTTATTTCTTGCATTTTAGAAAATTTTTAAACTCTTTCAGATAAGATATTTTATCAAATATTTTTTCCAAATATAATGAAAGAAGTTGATTTGCCAAGAGTTGTAGATTTGTAACCAAATGCAAGGATTACACCAAAAAACCCGTCTTACAAATTTATATTTAATATAAAAATCTTGCAAAAATGTCTTGTTGCTAGAGAAGTTGATTTATCAAAAGTCCACAGATATATTTGAAATGTATTACCGTGGGGGGAAAGCATATCCATATGGTAATTTCACTACTGTTCATATAGATCTTCAGTTGATTTTACGGCAAATTTTGTACAGAAAATGCAAGAGTCTTATATCGTAAGCCAAATTGATTAAATGAGAGTTCTCATTTAAACAACACAGCAAACAAAAAAAAAACTCAAAAACACTACTGTACAAACACCCAGCAAACATTTACTTACGAATTAAAAGTGACCTAAATGAATTAGGTTTACAAAACTTTAAGATTCTATTTGAATTTTATTAGAAATATGCGTTTCTACATTATTAAGAACTAAAATTAGTGAAGTTTGATTTTTTCACATCAAAACATACTTGTTTCCGAATAATCATCAACGTAAACTCTTTCTCCATATTTATGTCAGTATAATTTTTTCCAGGGTATAATTTCCCATGAACGAACGTAATGATTTCCAAATAAAAAATCTTTGACCTTATTCATAATATAAAATGATATGCCAAAGAAGGAAGCAAAGTATAGCCAAAATTGGCCTAATCTTTCCCAAATGCTTAAATGGTAACGAGCACTTATTTGCAAAATATCTAAATCTAATTGAAAGGTAAGACCCTGCTGGTCAGGTAATTTATGTATATATGATTCCTGTATATCCAATCGAAAATAAGCAGGATTTGATTTGACTTGATCCCACATAGACTCTGTTTGATATTGTTGTACGTTTGAAGAATTTGTATTAAATTTAATTTTACGAAAAGAAGTTTTAGTATTTCTTCCTGGAAAAGGGCAGGTAAATTCTACATATTGTTTAAGCATTAGCTCAGCCCGTAGATGGATTATGCCGCTTTTTAACTGATTTTCTTTAGGCAAGTTAGTGGAATGAATTAGCAATGCTGGTGGAGACAACTGACATTTGTGCTGGCAAAATAAAAATGATAAATTTTAAATATTTTGTTCGCTATTTAATAAAAAAATTAAAATACAAACCTTTATAGTGGCTTCAAAAAGCAGGATCACATTAAAACTTACTAGTTTGTGATCTAAAGATTCAATTTGTTGTACAAAATGAACACGATCTACATAACCATCATAGTCCAAATCATTTGTCCAATACTAATCGTTTAAAACATTTAAAATTATTACTTTAATATTAAAAACAACAAATATCATTCGACTCACCTTTATTCCATCGCATTTATCGTTTTTATCGCTTGCCAATGCATTATTTAAATTTGGATATGTACTGCACACAAACACATCAGTTTCTCTATCAGAATTTTGATTATCGCTGTCAGTTGTTTTGCCGAAGAATATTGAATTGTATTTGAATTGGACTAGAGGTTGTTCGTACAAGATACGAGATTCCGCTATGCCCGAATATGGACTCAGTAGTGAAACCAAGAACACAGGTATCATTACGGAGAGAGCTAAAAATGTTAACACCAGCAAAGTCGCAGTTGAACAAATTGCATTTTTATAAATGATGGCTGTATTTGTGGCATGTAATGGTATAAACTTCATATTTATTGCTTTAAATTATATTTATTATGTTATTTAATTTTTCTTTGTTGTTTTATGCGAATAAAAAGTTTTACGTTTGGTTTTAGGAAAAGTTAAAAAATTTATTGTTTACAAAATGATTGTTGTCATAGTCACACATAGCCGAAAACAAAAATTATAAATTCTTTGTTTCCCTTGGATATTTTCCTAAACTCGTGAAAATCTTTAGTTTTGTAATGCCTTAGCAGAGATATTTTTGGAAACAGTTAAACAATTTCATCGTCCGCTTTTTTTTTATTTGTCACTAATTGTTATGACACCCTGTGTGCTTTTCAAATCCTATCGTAATTATAAACGCGTTTATTTTTGTCTTTTCCTGAAATATTTGTTATTGAAAAATTAAATTAATAAGGCCATTTAAATAAATATAATAATCGAACACCGTTACATTCAATACTTTAAAAAAAATCGGATTTTCTATATAATAAATAAAATTTGAAAAATATACATAAATACATACATACATACATATAAACGTATACAGTTACGGACTTAAGTATAGGCACAAGCGTAACTTTTAAGAGAAACAAACTGCTGCTTTTTTTATACAAGGAAATATGAAATATTTATTTGATCAATTATTTATGGGTATAAAAAAACTAATTAGACCGTTTATTTAATATTTAGTTGGCAATAAAATTTGCTTAAAACGGCTTAAGTCTATTCGACATGCTGTGAATTAATATAACTAAAGATACTTTCGCCTCTGCTCAGCTCAATTCTATTTAAAATTGCACGTTTTCGAATTCTTCCTTCCGATTCCTCCCACAAATACTCAATGGAGCTTAAGTCTGGGGACTGCAAGTTGTGTAGCAAAACATGAGCCGTATATATGCAAGTCACATCTTTGTGTTTATGGAATGTAAACGTTTCAGATATGTTTAGCTGCTCTGCACTTTGTTTGACATTTTCCTTTAAAATAAAACTGTCTTGTCCCACACCCGCAGAAGATATTAACCTATGGCACCGTGCTTTACTGTTGGTAAAATATCTTTTGCTTCGTTTGCAGTGTTACGCTTTTGCCAAACTCTAGCGTGTCCATTACATCGGAAAATATTAAATTTACCTTCATCTGTAAACAGTACCTAATCCCAATGCGATTATTGTCTATTTTTAAATTGTTGGGCATAGTTCACTCCTTTCTTTTATCAACAGTTGTTATCCAAAGTGCGCGATTGAACCCCTTTGCCAAAATCATATTTCATCTCTGCGACAACCTGAGAAAATGCTATTTTTGGATGATCTTTGAAATTTCGTCCGATTTGAGTACGACATTTCTCAGTTAGTTTGCGAGGACGACCATAGCGACTTGCATTTTCAAAATTTGTTTCATCTTTGAACTGATTTATAGTGGTCCGCATGATAAAACGGCTGCAATTCATCAATTTAGTATATGTAAAATTATTTTTCGTTGAGATGCAGTCGTTTCACATTTAGAATACATTTTAAGAAGATAACAAACAGAATTGCTGCCAGATTAATAAAATAAAAAGTGTGCCTGCCTTTTGTCCATTATATCGTAGAACCGACTAACTCATCTTTCTACACGCATAAAAATATGCAGTAGACAGTAATAGATTAATAGTAATATTAATATAAAAAATATTCCGTCTGCTTTTAATGCAATCTTTAAATAATACATGACTGTTGTGCCTATATTTAGGTCCTTCACTGTATTTAAATATTATACAGTACGAACAGTGGGGACTTTCACGAACAATTTCTTATCTGAACTAAAAAGCTCGTTTTTAGTTTGGTTAGTGTTGCCAGAACATAAATCGAAATAAACAATATTTTAACTTGAAGGCTTTTTTATATGAAATTAGGCATCATAATTGGCTTTGTTTAGTATTCACTCTACAGTAAAGGCACAAACCACGAAAGGAAATTTGAACTTTTTACTTGTAATTATAAAGACAATTGCCGCCGTTGTTTATATCTTTTGACATTTCTATACGCTTACAATTTGACGTTTATTATAATCCGTGTGACAACTGGCGTGGCGTTTGCTTTCTCAATTTCTTTGCAAATTTACAATTCATAAGTAAAAAGCTAAGAAAACTATTTTGATTATGGCCAAAAAGAAAAACGAAGAGTCGAACAATGATCAGGATTTTGAAGAAGAGCCGAATTTTGAAGACCCCGAAGGGTTTGTCGACGACATAAGTGATGAGGGTAAGTGTAGCAATCATACATAACCTTAAAATAAAAGGCAATCGTGTGATTAATGCTAATTATGAATATTGTTGGATTTTGCAGAACTCCTGGCAGACAAATTAGAACAATGCCCATCAGAAGCTGATGGTGTCGAAAATGTGGTGGTGGTAGATAATATTCCAAAAGTCGAGCCTTCACGTTTGGAAAAGTTAAAGGCTGTTATTAGTAAGCTATTCTCCAATTTTGGTGAGATTGTAAACTCTGTATATCCCGTTGATGAGGAGGGACAAACAAAGGGTTTTGCTTTTATGGAATTTAAAAATTCTCAACAAGCCGCGGAAGCAGTGGCGAAATTGAATAACCATCGTTTAGATAAAAAATATACTTTTGCTGTGAATTTATTTACTGATTTTCAAAAATACGATAGTATTCCCGAGAAATGGGAACCACCCACTCCACAACCCTTCAAGATGCAAAATGATTTGTATAGTTTCCTTATGGATCCTGATGCATATGATCAATATTGTGTGGCTGTTGAAAGTTCGCCTAATAGTGTGCAAGTGGCTTTTTGGCAAAATACTTTACCCGAACCCACCGAGTTGGAGTCTCGTGATAACTTTTCTGAAACTTTTGTGAAATGGTCTCCATTGGGTACCTACGTGGTGACATTCCACAAACTTGGTGTTATTATTTGGGGTGGTAGTAAATTTACACGTCTTCAACGTTTCCCCCATCCTGGGACCCAATTTGTTGAGTTCTCCCCCTGCGAAAATTATTTGGTAACTTATGGCCCTACTCCCACTGGGCAAAAAGTAGTTATTTGGGATATACGTTCTGGTGCTGAAAAACGTTCCTTTGTCGCCGATGGTGTATCTATGTTTTCCATGTTCCGTTGGTCTCACGATGACAAGTATGTTGCTCGTTTGGGTGACAACTCTATACACGTTTATGAAACACCATCTTTCTATCTGCTTGACTTGAAGTCGATTAAGGTGCCCGGCATTCGTGGCTTTTCATGGTCGCCAACTGATAATGTTATTGCCTATTGGGTAGAGGAGCAAAATCAAATTCCCGCCCGTGTCACCCTTGTCGAGATTCCCAAAAAGCGGGAAATCCGCAATAAAAATCTTTTTCATGTGGCTGATTGTAAATTGCATTGGCAAAAATCTGGAGACTACTTGTGCGTCAAGGTAGATCGTTATTCAAAATTGAAAAAGGATAAAAAGGATTCTGATGTTAAATTCTTGGGAATGTTCTATAACTTTGAAATTTTTCATATGCGTGAAAAGGAAGTGCCCGTAGATTCTGTAGAGATCAGAGAGCTTATTTTAGCTTTTGCCTGGGAGCCAGTCGGTAATAAGTTCGCCATTATCCATGGTGAAACCTCCAACTCAAATGTCAGTTTCTATGAAGTAAACAACGGTGTAAAGCCGACATTAGTCAAAAAGCTGGAAAAGAAATCATGCACTCACCTCTTCTGGTCACCCAGAGGCCAATTTATTGTTATGGCCAATTTAAGTACCGGCACATTTGAATTTGTCGATACCAACAATAATTTCCTTATAACAGCCTCTCCTGATCACTTCCGTGCTTCAGAAGTGGAATGGGATCCCACTGGACGTTATGTTGTTACCGGCGTCTCTTCTTGGAAGGTGAAAGAAGATACAGGATTTAACATGTACACTTTCCAGGGTCGTATCATTCGCCGAAACATTCTTAAGAGTTTTGTACAATTCTTATGGCGTCCGCGTCCACCAACTCTTTTGAGCGAAGAAGAGATCAAGGATATAAAGAAGAATTTGAAGAAATACTATTTCATTTTCGAACAAAAGGATCGTATGCGCATGACTCGTGCATCCAAGGAATTGTTAGAGAAACGAGCACAGTTGCGCGAACAGTTTATGGAATATCGAAATAAGCGTATTGCTGAATGGAAGGAGCAAAAACCAAGACGTATGCAGTTGAGAAATCGTAAGTTTCTTTAATATTGCTATTTACATTTCTTTTATAATTATAATATTATATGAAATAGTATTAACAAATTGAATTTTCTTTTATAGATTTCGATACAGATAGCTTGGATACTGAAGAAGTTGATGAAGAAGTTGTAGAATTTTTGGTCAAAGAAGAAATAACCGTACTCGAGTAGTTCGTTTAAGTTCTTAGTGTCTGTCTTAATAAAAAAAAAAAAAAAATAACTATCATATTGAATCCGCCAAAACTTTAAAAACAACTTCAGCCATTCAGTCACACAAACTGCGTACATATTGCTTTAGTGAATGATTGAAATAAAGTCACATTTCAATCAAAAAGATCTTTATAGAAGCAAGTGTCATACGATAATATACAACAATAGTGTTTTGTTGAGATCATACAATATAACAAACACACTTTTCTTATATTTGTACCATAAAAATATTTAAAATAGCATAAAAGAAAAAATAAATTTTAATCGTCCCTAAATATAAACACTACATTCTAATGTTATTACTATTACCAATATTGAAAGTTAAAATAAAAATATACTGGGCAAAAGCAAAAACTGTGTGGTTTTAGTATTATTTGTCATAGTTAAGAGAACAAACAGTATTGGTAGGCCATATTAAATGTTTAGTAGTTGATGGCAAACAAATTGTTTATAATGGTTAGCAAAATTGACACACAAACCACTTTAAACTACTTGAACAACAGTCCACGTACGTTACCAATTGTAATAATTAATAAGAGTAAAAGCAGTTCCATACAAATGTGTATGTGAAGTATTGAAGAGACTGGGAAATGCAAATAATTCCAGCAGTTCTTTATGAGAACGCGTTAAGAATTTTTTATAAAAAAAAAGTTAAAACATTTTAACTTTTTATTTTTTCTACTGTATTGTACCCATGCTCAACGTAAAACATGATTTTCCTAACGACTCTGACAGACACCGAAGCCAAAGAAGTAGAGTATGGTATAGCATTTCCACTTTTTTGGCTTCGTTTTTACTTTTCTAAAAATTCGCACGTTAGAAAATAATGTTAGTTTTAATTTGATATGGAACGTTGGTGTAATAAAGTAGCTGTAGTCAGCGGTGCTAGCGCAGGTATAGGAGCAGCCTGTTGTAAGGCACTTGTACAATCTGGTATGATTGTTGTTGGCTTGGCTAGAAGACAAGAACTTATTGTTCAACTTAAAAACGAGCTGCCAAAAAACGTCCGCAATAATCTTCATGCCAAACGTTGCGATGTTACACAAGAGGAACAGGTGTCAGAAGTATTCGATTGGACACAAAAACAATTGGGCGGCTGCGATGTATTAATAAATAATGCTGGTATAATAGCAACAACACAATTATCAAAACGTAATAATACGAAGGAAATACATCAAACTATTGATACAAATCTATTGGGAACAGTTTTCTGTACTCGAGAGGCATTTCACTCCATGCGCTCGCACAAAGATGGCAATGGTCATATAGTTATTATTAATAGTGTAGCTGGTCATCAAGTGCCTAATTTGGGTCCAGATTTACCTTCTCTCAATGTATATCCAGCAACGAAATTTGCCTTGAAAGCCATGAATGAAATATATCGTCAAGAATTTCAGCGACATAAGACACAAGTTAGAATGACTGTAGGTATTGTTCTGAGGTTGTTTTTTTATCCTAATTAACTTCAAAATTTTCCTAGACTATAAGTCCTGGTGTTGTAAATACGGATATTTTACCTAAGGAAATACTAAAGGTAGTTAAAGAATTTATGCCCATGTTAAACTGCTCTGATGTGGCCGATGCTGTCGTTTGGTCTTTGAGTACTCCACCAAACGTTCAGGTAAGTTTTTATTATGCAATGGTTTTAAATCAATTTCTGAGTTTGCTGCTTTTGCAGGTTCACAACATTATTATTAAGCCACAGGGTGAAAAATTCTAAAATTTCAAACACTTACAATTTTTCAATTTAATTAAAATTATTTAAGTAAGGTTTAGATGTAGGCTGGAATAACAGAAGTTTATGTCTAAGTAATTAAGGACTGTCAATAAAAAACACTTAACAAAAGCTTTCTGGTGTATGCTGCACCCATTTTTGCATTTAATTAAATTTATATCATTTAATTAAAATTAAATCTATTGAAAAATAATTGAAATCGGTTTTAATATCAGTTATATCAAAAGATGTATAAAAATACAATTATATAAAATTTTATTTATTTTAATAAACCAATATTATCGAGTTAGTTTTCTTCATCATAAAGATAAATTATAATTAATGAAATGAATCAATAGTTAGAGATTATTTTACATAAAAGTAATTTTTGTACGGGCCATGTTAACCTGCCACACATTAAGTTCTTCATAATCCTCAATACATTTATCGACTTGATCCGGTTTAAAGCCCTTTGTTGTACAACGATCCATTACATCCGCAATTTTAACAGTATTGCTACTGCCAGCCAATTCACGAACTACAGCAAAAATTTTATCCGAAGTATTGGGAATGCTAAATGGGATTTGAAATAGAAAAAGAAAACGAATTTATGTAATAATTTATAAAAAAAAAAGATTTCAAAGTATAACTTACTGTCCCTTTTGATGTTCATGCAGTTGATTGAGTGAATCTTTAGACATTTCCAAAAGACGCAAAGCTTCAGCGACATCATCTTTTTCCACTTTATCTGACAAACGCAGGCGAGCTAAAGCTGTAGACAAGCGTAAAATCCCCAAAAGATTTCGAGCTGAAGTAAAGGTCATGTCTTTTTGATTGCGAGCCTCACGTCTAAGTTCAACATAAGCGCCGACAATATATTCAGTTAACTCATCAGGTATTGTGGGATTTTTGCGCTTGCACAGATTTATATAACGACGCATTAAATTCATATCTAGAGCTTTAATGCGAGTAGGAGGTTGTTTAGAATGGCTGTGCACATAGGTAATATGTTTGGCCAACCGCAAATCATTTTCACGATCTGGTTTATCCTGTATTAGCCACAACAGATCAAAACGTGATAATAAAGCGGCTGGTAGCTGAATATTTTGTTCTACAGTACGGCGAGGATTATATCTTCCAAAAGCCGGATTGGCGGCGGCCAAAATCGATACTCTAGCATTTAAAGTTGTCATTATACCAGCCTTTGCAATAGATATGGTTTGCTGTTCCATAACTTCATGTATAGCTGTACGATCAACATCCGCCATCTTATCAAATTCATCAATGCAACACACACCCTGATCAGCCAATACCAAAGCACCACCTTCTAAAATCATATCGCCTGTTAGGGGATCCTTCATAACAGCTGCTGTGAGACCCACACCCGAGGAACCTCTACCGGTGGTGTATTGGGAGCGTATAGCCAGGCGGCTTATATAACCCAATAACTGAGATTTAGCTACACCGGGGTCACCCATAAGACAAATATTAATATTTCCACGAATTTTCATACCATCTGGTCTCTTGTCAACACCACCCACCAACAACAGTAGCAAAGCTTTTTTAACATCTAAATGGCCGTATATTTCAGGTGCCAAACTTGTAGCCAAACGTTCATAGAAATCATCTTGCGCCAACTCTGTTAACTCCTCTGTTGTTAATTCAGCTTCTTTATCAGATATTTCGTCATTTTTATTAATGCATATAATGCGCTGAAAAGTTAAATAAAAATACTTATCTTTGATAAATATGTCCATTATACTTACATACGCTTGCAAAAAGGTATCAGATAAAAGTCCATGTATCATTTGTTGAAAACCACTGCGGATTAAAGGCAAGTAAACACCCGATATAAGAACATGATCACCGGGCTGAGCCTGGCGCGTGACTTCTCCACGGCACATAATAGTCATCGTACGTGGTATATGCCCAACAGGAACCTGATCGCTATGTTCCTGTATCTTAACTTCTTGAAATTTAACGAACTTGGAGCCACGGGTTTGTAAATATAAACGGCCACCTGCCTTATTTATGCGACAATCGTCAGAAGGGCAATTTGATACAGGAGTAAATGATAAGGAATTGACCGGCTGATAGGTCTCAGAACCACAACGATCACAAGTATATGTTGCCACGACCATCATAGGTTTGACTTCAGTACAACGTGTAACAATACCACGTACAGTAACCAACTTACCAATATGTTCCGCTTTGATTTCACGTATTGAAAATGCCTTAACATGAGATTGTGGTTTAAATCCGACTTCACTTTAAACACAAATTGTTGCTTATCTTTAGTTTTCTTATTTACATATACATATATCTACATAAATAACTTACAATCTCTTCATTAGTTCAGCGGGGAACTGATTACGTTCATCATGATGTTCCATGGGATTTCTAATACGTGCTTGCAAGAGCAAACGATGCTCAATGTACACATCTAAGGCGTCCTTGGCATGCACTTCATGTTCTTTGTAATTCGGTAGCATTTCTGCTATAACATCACTAAACATAGCGGCATATCGACGGCTATTATTAACTACAGCGTTAGCCAAGCCTTCATTAAATTCTGCCAAATGATCCAAATCTACGTTTAACAGAACTTGTTCACGATGAGCTATTTTAACGAGTTGTGCGCCGTAGATAAAATGTTTTTTACCATCATCATCTTGCTTACAGAATTCGCTTAAAAAGGTTTTTATTGCCTCTTAACGAAAACAGGCATTTTGGTTATAAATAAAATTTTTTATTCAAGAAAATCTATTTACCTTTATCCTGAACATAATCACGTCTTGCCATTTTAAATTGAGTCCTAATTTAATATTTTAATGTATTTGAAGCTTGCTGTGCTTAAAGGCTTGTGTTAAACGTTATTGATTATTTAAATATCTATGAAAAAATTGCATCTGCTCCACTAAACACAATGCTCACACACTTTATTTTGTTTTTACGCGCCAAATATCATAACAAATATTATTTGGTAGCACAGTTGTATTTATTTGTGTATTTTAATGCTATTATAGGCAACTCTGCTGCTAAGACGATCTTGCGGGTTGTGATAACCCAATAACCAAAACCATGCATTTAAAACAACAAAACATTTACCCGAAACATCGAAAGGAGATTTGTAAATAGGATACTCTCGATAATATCTTTACGATTATATGAACGTGAAAATCGGTTATCAAGGGAGCGAAAATCTCGCTGAAGTATTAAAGAAAGAGACTAAATTTATTCAGTTTTATGCCAAAACCGACGAGTTTTCAGAGGACACATTTATCAGTCTTTATGGATTACTCAACCATTTATATTTGTGCTGTTGGGGGTATAAGGCAGCCCAGTCGCTTGAAGGCAAGCAGGGTGTCAACTGGAAGCTCCACGTTATTTCCACGGGAATCAGTAAGCCCCAGAGTTCCGCTAATTTTTTCTTAGATTTTTAGTTGTTTTTCTGACTGATTATTGAGGATGGCCCTTCGGGAGTATCATGGTGGTTGTGGTTTTGCGGCCCCCGCATGAATTTGATTATGGGGGCCAGGATCATTTCGCCTTTAATAACACCAACGCGTGAATGATCCGGACCCAGTAAGCATGCTAGTCATGTGTTCTGGACCAGGAGTTGGATAGTCTCCAGCAAGGAGTAGTGGTTTGCAACCCTGCTTTGGAATCGCTGAAATTGCAACTGAAAAAGACCTTTTGCTAGAATTAGTCCTCGGCTACCTAGGGCGTGAATGACGTTGCTTTTTATTCCCAGTGGTTTGACCACCATCTGATTAAGGCTTACGACCAGGTGCAGATGTAAATCTTATCACGAAATATTAAATCTGGTTCAGACAAACTCTTTTGGATGCAGAAGTATCGCTTGCTTTTGTCAAGTATGTTGCAGGTAAACAGTCAACATTGTGTTCTTTACAAAAAACGTTTTAGATTTCTGGGACGTGTTTCCTCAGAAATATACTATAAGTAGGTATTTGTCAAAAGCGAATTTAATTCCTTTGTTTTATGTAGCGATACATTCACTTCTGTTCAAGAAATTTTTCTATGAATTTCACATTGTGACGATTGACGAAGTTTGTTTAAAAATCTTGACGATTTTCTGGTATCACTTTATTTTTTATGCATTGGGAATGCCTATGAAAATTGTAATGGAAAGCTTAAATATTGGGATATTATTATAAAGCAGAACGAACTATAAGTGACTCAATTTTTTAAAATAATTTTTCAGCAAGATCAAACTGACTAGCCATTTATAAATCTAAGAAACATATTGCGGCTACTCAAGTTCAAGAATTATATGATCTCCTAGAAATATTATGATTTAGATACGCCAATTGTGCTAGATTCCTTTGGTACGAAGATGCTTAGTTTAAGTTATAAAAGAAAATAATTACCACTAAAAAAGTAAATGAAACTACCTATCGTGTTTGTTTAAAAATTAAGAAGTTTTTAAGAAATCTTATGAACACAAGACAACAACAACATGCTTTGTTAAAATTCCAAGAAAGTAGACCAGATTAGAACACAAAATAAATTAATAACGCAGAACAAGAAGATATGTATACAGTCAAATAGGCGTCTACACTGAATAATGATAACAATAACTATATATGACGTTGTTAAAGTAGAATTTTCTTGTATATGCGAGATCCGCTCAAAACAGAATATATATGCTCCCATCTGTTGAGCAATAAAGCAGTTTAAGAATAAACATCGTCAAGTAACGGCTAAGTTACTGCCGTGTGTTTTTGCGTGTATAAAAGTAAATAGTTCTTCTGAACAGATCCTGTAATTAAATTTAAAAACTATAAAGTGTGTAATTATTTTGCAAAAAAGGAACTCTAAACACAAAGCGTTCATTAAAGTAATTAAAATAAAAATATTGTTAGGGATGCGACTTGCTTAAGTTTTAAAGGATATAATTAAGTAATAAAGTAAACGAAATAACTAGGTATGCTGTTTACTAACTGCGTAGTTTTCTAAGAAAACTTATACACGCAAGACAACAACAATTTTCTAGTTACAAATTGTTACGGATGCGTCTTGCATAAGTTTTAAAAGAATATAATTAAGTAATAAAGTAAACGAAATAACTGGACAAGACAAGACAACAACAACAATCTTAAAATAAATTCCATGAAGAAACTTAAACAGCATAAAAACGAAAACAAAAATACACACAGACCAACATTGAACACAGATATACATTGAATGAATAACATAACAACAACAAAATGTGATACATAGGAAGTAGAAAATTCTTTATTTTTCTAGACTTATAGCGGACAAATATAAAAGATAGCATCTGAATGGTTAGTTGTTAGTTAGTTAATACATAAATCTCGCGAAGTAAAGACTTGCATTTTTAGTAAATTGTTTTGTAGTGACAAGGTACAAATAGTTCTTTGTGTATAGTTGAAGTAAAAAAACTTGTAATTAATTTGAAAACTCTAAAATCTGGTGTTATTTATTTTGCAATAAAGAACTCAGCAACAACCAAACGTTTATAAAAGGTATAAACGTTACAATATTTTATGATATTCTTATAAAATATTTATTGTTCAAAACATATCCATATAGTTAGTTCCCTACTGCTTTTGCAGCTCAATGGAATTTACCAAAATTTTGTTTAGAAATTTCATTAGTTTTATATCTCCAGCCAAATAGATAAAATAGGAATTATATACAATCAACAATACAAAAACTCTCGAGTTTTCTATAGAAAATTTGGAGTCAAATCCACTGATGATCTATATTGTAGTAGTGGAATGGTTATATGGATATGCTTTCCCCACAGTAGTACATTTAAATTTTTGAATACTAAATATTTAATGAGAATACCATAAAATATTTATGTTTAAAGGAATGTGGCGCAAATAACATAGATTAACTTAAAATAAAAATGAACTTTATTTTAATATGAAAAAGTGAAGCTAATTCAAAATTATAATTTATTTTAAATATAAACAATTTTTTTCTTTATAAAAGCTGGAATCTGTTATTACTCACCTTTTTTTCCATCACGAAAATATAAATGGTGAAGAGTTTAATTATACTAACGTTATGTTAGCAATATTTTTCCATTTAAATTTTTATTAGGTATCAAATTTTCATGGGTTTTCACTGCAAGACATAGACATAGTACATATTAGCAAACGCTGAAACAAATTTTAGTTAATTAATAAAATTTAAAACTAAAATTTGTTACTAAAAATTTAATTTAAAAACAACAAAAAAAAAATTGTGTCTTGTATTTCCCCCCGGGGGCACATTGATATATTTTGACGGAATCTCACGGTCATTACATGTGTCATCGGGGGTAAAAGGGAGCCCGAGTTCCCTAAAAGGCTAGCAGGAGCCAACTGGACAACACCATTTTATTTCCACGGGAATCAGTAAAGCCCCAGAGTTCAGCTTTTTGGCTTTTTGGCCTTTTAGCTGTTTTCTGACTGATTATTGAGGTTGGTCCTTCGGGAGCATCGTGGTAGTTGTGGTTTCGCGGCCCTCGTTTGAGTTGTGTGGATCGGATCATTAACAATGAACACTATGAATGGTCCTGGTTCAGTGAACATGCTTGTGTTTGTGTTCTGAAATTTTATCAAGCTTGCATATGTTCTGGAGCGGTAGTTGAATAGTCTCCAACTCTTTAGTAAGAAGTGAGGGCTGCGCCCTGCTGGAGGATAAACATATCCGAAGATTTCCTGGTTAACCGTCAGGTTATGGCTTTCACGGCTAGGTACTGACGTAAATCTTATCACGCATGTGTCTTGCATTTATTCTGACGACTTTTTGAATTCTTACGACAATTTGAAAAGGTTTTTATGAGTATTGTATAAAATAAAAAAACATAACCCCCTGCATTTATTTTACCTTCCTATACTTTCTTCGATAACTCTGTCCGCACGTTTAATTTTGTCATTTGTTCATAGGTTCTGGTCTTTCTAGATCTTTCTATAGCGGAGCTTAAGGCGAATTTGCCATAAGCTAAGATATTATCAAGATAAAATTTCTTTTAGAATAGCATTAATTTCTTTTAATAAAACGATCTTCCAATTTCATTTAGTTCGAAAAATTTATTTTCGTTTTTTTTTGTTTTATTATATTGATTTTTTTAAATTATAATTATTATGAAATAAAATGTTTTTTTTTTTACAAAACAAAAATACATTTAGTTTTTATATTAACATTATTTTATTAAATGTTGCACATTAATTTTATTATTTTATTAATGATAGTACATAATATATCAATGTTATTTATATTTCTTTTATTATTATTATTCTTCGGTTGAATGAGTAGACAATAATCATGCTAACGATTATCTTTTTTGTGTTTTACCGACATTTGTTTTAACAATTTTTGTGTGTTTTTTTACTAATTATTTATTTAAATAAAATTGCGACTATATATACGGCCATCGTTTTTGAATGTGTGTGTGTGTATGTGTAAAATTACAATTTTAATAATAATCTATAAAAATAAAGTTATGTAAAATTGAATTCGATATTTAATTGTTTACACATTTTTTTTAACAACAACAATTTAGTTTAATGCTTTAGTGCTTTTGAAATAATAATAAGAATAAGAATAATAAAATAATGAAAGACAAATTTAAGAACAACTATGAACACTAAATATTATACATGGTTGCATTTTGTAAAAGATGCCGTTAGAAAACCAAACAAAATTTGTTCAAAATTTAATATTATATTGCTTTTCTTCAGCTTGATTGTTTTAATACATTACATAGATACGCGTAACTAAAAATGCAAACAAATTTGAGAATAAACTTAAACATTATTAATCACATGCAAAAATATTTGTTGCTTTTTTAATTTTTCTCTTTTGTATATTAATATATAAGTATAAAAATAATTTAACATAAAGAAAATTTTTATTTTTGTATTATATTTATAGTAGATTTTTATATTAATCATGCAAAAGTTGACGTATTAGTTTGTGCATTTTTATTAAATTATATTGTTTTTCGAAGTAGTTAGTTTTAAATATTATTGGCTACTAGCTAAGTTTCCTTTTTTTTGTTTTATTTCTTTAGCACTAAAAATAGTATATATGTGTCTATGTGTTAATAGTTTAATATATATGTTAATTTATTTGAAATATAATTTACATTTAAATATTTTACAATTATAACTATAAATATTTATTTTTCAGTTATTGTTAAATTTTAGAATTCTAAAGAGCCATATTCGGTTTTTATTTAACGTATAGTGAGCTTTAAATGAAATTGTATAGACTTGATAAGAACAAAACTATAATTTATATAGGTAAATCTTAAAATATAAGGGAAAATTATAAAGTTTTACATATTTGTATTCAGCTGCGTCTCACTGCATTTGTTATATCTAATTGTTAACCTTTAAATGGATAACATAAGGGAGTTATCATAATATAAAATGTAACGCCTAGTGCCATAATTCATCAGAGAAGTGCAGTCCCACAATTATTTTTTATAACTTCAGATGTCAAACTGCATATAAAATAATTTTAAGAAGAAAGCTACTGCACGTACCTGTTGAATTGCTGTATCATGATGTGACGTATTATGGAAAATACCATTAATATTGATTGATGACTTATCAAAATTATAATGAGAATCAATAAAACCGGTTCGGATGAATGAACAATCTAATTATTATTCTTAAAATATTAGCTAGATGCTAAGTATGCTCACAGCTACAGCTAGCTGTTTGGAAATATTTCTTAGAAATTAAGCGATAATTTTGTGGCAATCCATTACAATAGAGAACATGTGCTCAGGCAAAAGATTAACTAAAACTTTTGATTGAAATTTAAAAAATATCGTAGTTATTGTAAAATAACTTAATAGTTTTGGGATGTTTTGAATAACCAATTTATTTATTTTTTTTGGCTTATAAAATATGGATAAGCAATTAATAATTTTTTCAATTGCTGCAAATTTAGCACAAACAGTGGAATATACTATGGAAAATGTAGAGTATACTTAAAGGAAAAGTTTAATTTTCTAATAATTGGAACAGCTATAATTCTTAATTTCTTGAAACTGAATTAATTCTCTAGCTACAAGTTCCATTTTGAAGTAAAGATTCCTGGCATCTAGTGATTTATAACTTGTGATCTTTATAATAAAACAAAAAAAAAAAAAAAAAAAAAAAAACAATTAGGAGTTTTCACGATGGTTATGGTAAAAATTTTCATATTGTAATTTTTTGCCTAAAGTACAGCAAAGTAATTCGTGAGTGCACTTTTTAAATTTATAGCATTTTTGTGAAAGAGCATTTAATTTTCTTAATAAAAAAATTTAATTTTTAATTTGTAATAATAATTATAGTTTTTTAATCCAACTTTTTTTAACTTTAATAAATCTCTCTTATTCTTTTTTACGGTCTTTTTTAATTAAATGAACAATATATATTTTTTTCTTTTCGATATTTTGCTTTCCTATGGAAAGCTTCTTCAGGAAAAAAAAAATTTTATTTTTGAAAAAAAAAATTATTAACAATTAATAATTATTATTATTATTATTTATTTATTTCAAAAATAAAATTTTTTTCCTGAAGAAGCTTTCCAAAGGAAAGCGAAATATCGAAAAGAAAAAAATATATAAAAAAGATCGTTAAAAAGAAAAAAAGATATTTATTAAATAAGTAAATTATAATTATTCGGAATCATATTCATTATAAGCAGCAATATTTATTTTGTGCTTGATTCCTTTTAAATAAATATTTCATGATATTCTCACAAAATATTTATTTAAATAAAAATAAAAAATAAAAAATGAAATGCTCTCCCCCATTACAGTGCATTTCATTTTTTATTTTTTATTTTTATTTAAATAAATATTTTGTGAGAATATCATGAAATATTTATTTAAAAGGAATCAAGCACAAAATAAATATTGCTGCTTATGATATTTATTAAAGATATATTAATTTTATTTACAAATTTTAATAATTTATTATAATACAAAAATTAAATTGTTTATACATTATTCCTTTCCTAAAGATGCCACCCAATGGTGAGGCGAAATATGCATAATAAAAAATAAAAATTTACATAATTTTTGTATAAAGGCCTTGTGTTCCAAGAAAAAATTACTTATAAAAAAACCATTTTTAATTATAATTTTATGTTATGCTTTTTAACATATATGTCTAAATATGTTATTTATTGTTATATGAAACTTAGCGCAAGGCAAACAAGGGAAAATTAAGCAAATTGCAACAAATCACTTTTTCTCACATATGCACAATTTTTACTGCCTATCGTGAAAGCCCCTATTATTAAATATCTCCATATTTTAATTGTTCTTCAATTCATTTCTTTCTCAATGTTTCGTTAATTGTATAAAGCTTGTAAGTCTTCTAGTTAATTTTTATTTTTTGTTGTTGTTTGTATTACTTTAATTTATTTTTGTTTTTTTTTTATAATTTTTTAAAGTAAATTTCAGTTCTTCCAGTATGTTTGTTATGTTTCCTGTTAAATTAAACGATTTCTTATACAAACTTTGCAAACATTTTTTTTGGTTTTACTTAAATTGTGCTTTTTAGAAAAAGAAAACCTTTTTGTTTTTTGTTATTTAATTGCTGTGTTAAAAATACATTCTAAATTTAATCAAAGGAACAATTATCATTTTACATTTATTTATTATTTTCTTTTTATTTTTGTTTTAGTTTATTACTTTAAATGTTTTCTGATTTTTGTATTAAATGGGCAATTTAATGTTAATATTTGTGTAGATAGATTTACATATGTGTGTATGTATGTATGTATGTATATTTATGGCACCTTTATCTTGTGTCTGTGAGTTTTAAAAAAATGCAAATATTTATTGGGCAATTGATGGCAAAAATATGAAAACAGTCCAGCCTATAATTTTACTCACTACTCACTACTCACACGGTTAATTTTGTTTGTATTGAAAGAAATCATGGAGAGACAGACAGACGTCTTAAATGCCAAGCATTTCTTTATTTTTCTTTTAAATTTTTAAATTTGTTAATTGCCTAAAACAAGTTCTCTTTTTACTCTAATTTCTAATAAAAGTTTAACAGTTGTTTTAGCTCTTTGGACTTTCTTATATATTCAAATTATAAGTAAGTATTTCTAATATTTTCTTGTATACATTTTTATTTTAATTTTTGAAAACAAAAACCAACAATGATTTAAATTTTAACAAAGTTTTTAAACTTTATTGTATCACTTTTTTGTTTGCTTTATTTTTATATGAAAATAACACATTGTGTTGTTTTTCTTTAAAGAATTCTTGCACTTGTTATTTATTGCTGGTTGGTACTTTTTTGTCTGTGTAATTTTTGTTTTAAGAATTTCTTTAACACTCTAAGAGCGATTACGAGCAATTTATATGCATTTTCATTGAGTTTGTTAATATGTATGTAATATATAATATTTATATATAAACTACACAATTTATAAAACAGAGTTGCACCCTTGGATTTTTACAGTATATTTTTAATACAACTTTATAAATCGTATCGCTGTTAAAAATTGTATGACTAGTATACAGTATAGAGTTAACAAATTGATGTTTAATATATTGGCAGAGCTGCCAGTTCCTACCACAGGTACAATCTCGTTTTCGATTGGATTACCCTCTGAGCGAGGATCGAAAGGTAGCGAGGAATGACCTTTATTAAACGAAAAAATTAAAAAAAAATAAAATTAGCAAAGAAAACAAAGTTTCAATACAACAAACTTACCGCCTCCTGAACCATCACCAGATCCTTGCATATGATATTCTTCATCGTCGACATCATCTGTTATACGGCCAGAGCCCTCATCATCATGACCAGCCATATCACTTTGTATATCATTAATTGTCCTTGTGGTGGAGGGTATCTAGTTTTATTTATGATAAAAATAATAATATTAACTAACACAACCATTAAGTACAGGGTGTCCGCCGGGAAGCTTTACTAGGTTGTTTTGCCGCCAAATTTGGTAAACATTAGCCTTGAAGTAGACAGGTGGCAAATTTATGATGGAAAAATATTCGATAAACCAACGTGTTTTAATCGTTAAAACATTTTATCAAAATTAATCACCGGTTATTGTGACGATGAGAAAGTTACGTGAAATTTTTGTGAGAAACAACGTGCCAACACAACGCACTATTAATCGTGTAGTGAGTGATTTCGAAGTAAGAGGGTCTGTAGATGATAGGGTCAAGCATGGACATTACTGCTGCTCAAGAAAGTGTTCATCGAAACAGTTCATCAATCTTAAATTGACGCCGTGCTCAGGATCTTGGTCTTCAAACAACAACCTTGGCCACCACAACGTATTGCAAGATCGGCTGAAAACATTACTGCTGCTGAAGAAAGTATTCAAAACAATCCATCAACCGCGCTCAGGAGCTTGGTTTTCAAAGCCACAATTTTACACAAGGATTTGCATTTGTTTCCATATAAGGTTCAGAGTGTGTGATTCGTTTTACATTCGCACCTGGCTGTGTAGCCTTAATCAGATGGTGGAAAAACCACTACTGTATAATTTGGAACGTCATACAGGCGTCCTAGGAAGCCGAAGACATAATTCTAAGCAACAGAACCACCTAGTTGCAACTTTAATGATTCCAGGACAGGGCTGCAAACCATCACACCTTGCTAAAGAGTTGGAGACTTTCTAACTCCTGTCCAGAACACATGTCAAACATGCTCACTGGACTGGATCATTCACTTAGGGTGTTATCAACAGTGAAATGATCCTGGCTACCATATTAAACAAACCTGTTATGGGGCCTCGAAACCACAACTACCACGATACTCCCATATAGGGGCCAACCTCAATAATCAGCCAGAGAACTATTGATTGTCTAAAGAGACAAATAATGAACTCTGCGATCTTACTGATTCCCGTGGAAATAAAGTGGAGCTTCCAGTTGTCTCCCTGTCTGACTTCAGGGGACTGGGCTCCCTTTTCCCCTCAGTTGCACTGTGTCTAGATAGTAGAATATTCTATAAAAACCATATTTATATTCCCCTGGGGGGGTCCATATAAGGTTCAGTTGACACAAGGCTTCTTCCACAAGAGCTTCATCCATAAGACCATTTACTCCGCCGTACATATGCTAATAGCATGTTAAAGCTCGCCCATGACAACTCCGATTTTTATGAAAAAATAATAATGAGTGACGAGGCATATTTTCATTAGAATGGATATGTGAATAAACAGAATAGTCGGTTTTGGGAAGAGGGAAAGCCTCAAATTATTCAACAATCACCTTTGCATCCATTAAAAGTGACAGTCTGGTGTGCAATTTGGTTAGGAGGAATCATTGGACCTTACTTCTTTGAAAATGAAACGGCGATATCGTGATATGATTGAAAACTTTTTAACACCACAACTGCATATGGTATCAATAAGACGGTGCCATATCGCATACAGCCCGGATTACAATGGAATTACTGTGCGACATCTTTTCACAACAAATTATTTCAAGAAATGGTGATGTTGATTGGCCTCCACGGTCGCCTGACTTAACTGCTCCGGATTTATTTTTGTGGTGATATCTAAAAAGCAAGGTTTATGCAAAGGGGGCACATTGTGCTCAAAAGGGGTCGCATTTGTGAGGCTAACAGAGGCAGACATTTATCTTATTTATACTTGCCGCCATTAAATTAAACATTTATCAATATAAGATTCATTCTCTTTTATTTATTAAAAAATTATAAACAAACAAAGTAGTATACCTTCCCGGCCAACACCCTGTATTTTATAAATGTTTATTCACTTGCGCTTAAATGGTTCAAGGAAAGCTTACCGCAGTTGCAATATTTTTTCGAATTTTTAATAATTTATCAACCAACTCGTTTAATTTATTTGGTTGATCATTTGGTTCTAATGGCACTTCGGGATTATAACGCTGCGTATCAATTCCAGCTGTCATTACTAATTGCTTATAATCTCCAACGCGATCACCAATCCAGCAATTATTATCATTTCTTTGAATATCCTCGTCTTCGCAAACACTTTAAAAAGAACAAAAAAAATATATTTAAAGAAAAAATTTTATTTCACAAAATATACACATGATTTTACTGTATTTTATTTACATACATACATACATACATACATATATACATTCATATATAAATATAAATTTCAAAAAGAATTTGTCAATTGTTTAAGCCCGTAAATAATTTTATTTTTTATATTTAATAACAAAAAAATAAATTATGCTAGTTCCAGCTATTAATAAGTTTAAAACTTATATACACCAGTTTATGATGGGTCAGTTTTTGGTTCTCTCTAACAACACCGGTGTAAGTTTGTCATTTAACAAAAATTTATTTGAATATTATAACATCAATTTAATATTTTCTAAATGCAGACCTATCAGCACATGCCTTTGAGCGATATTATATTAAACATCATATTTTTTGGTGGTGCTATATTTGCGCCTATATATTTCTGTATAATACGTGATATCCTACGGAAAATGTGCAGTTATAAATATAAAATTGTTAATATTAAAAATTAATTTCTATAAACAATAATAATTTCTAAAAACAATTCTGTTAAAGTCTATATTTTGTGATGTTAAATTCTTAAAAAAAGTTAAATGGATTGCTGTGGAGAAATCATATTCGTAAGGATATTACGAATACTGCTTATACAAATAACTGATCGCAGGATATAAAAAGAAAAAAATGTCAAGGCCAAGTAAAATATGACAAATTGGATGAAATTGTGGATAAGAGTAATTTAAACATGTGTATATGCTTTTCCCATCATAATCCATTTGAATGTTTGGTTTTTCTGATTTTATGCAAATATTTTGGGGAAATCGAATGTGACGTAAAAAACGAATTAAAATAAAATTTTAATTAAAAAAAATAAATATTTGATTGTCTGTTTCTTTCAAAATAAGAGTAACCTGCACCGATAGTCCTGCCACCAATATTGAGTGCAAGTAAAATTAAAATATTTTTAGCACAAATTTGTTTAACATCGGCGTTTTCAACAAGACTATTATGGCAACAACAACGATATGAGAATTTTCACATTTAGTTTTTTGCCGTATTGATGCTTTGGCAATTTTTGAAATGAATTCAATTTCCAACGAAAATCTCATTAAAATAATTAAAATCCACTATGAAAATGATGGTTCTGTTAAAGTTATATTTTCTAAAATTCGTGATATTTTCGGACAACAAAATCATCCTTCTGAGAACTTTGTTAAATTTAAGTCGACGGGCTCGAAACAAATTGTGCGAACACCATCTCATGTTCGACCGGATCGTTCAACTGAAAACATCGCAGCCGTGATCCACAGTGTTGAAGCAGATTCAAATTTTTCAATTCCTCGACATTTTCAACAATTGGGGTCATCCAAAACCACCATATGGTGGTGAATTTTGCATAAGCATTTAATTTTGAAGCCTTACAAGGTTCAACTGTTGCAGGAATTGAAGCTGACCAACCATTCACATCGGCGTAGTTTCGCTCAATTTATTCAGGAACAATCGGCTGGTTTTTCTGAAAAAAATTAATTTTTTCAAACGAAGCCCATTTTCACTTGTCAACAAGCAAAATTGCTGCATTTGGGCCTCTAGAGCGATTATTGAGAAGCCTTTGCATGCTTAACGTGCGACTGTTTCGAAGATGAGGCTAAAAATGCGGTAACAGTCAGAGGATTACGCTATCGCGAGATGCTAACAACTCAATTTTGCCCTATTATTGAGGACGGACTTATCATTGACATATGGTTTCAAAAGGACGGTGCCACATACCACACAGTCAAAGAAATGATCAATTTAGTGCAAACCAAATTTCCCGATCGCATAAGTGGCCAGCCAGACCGTGTGATTTAACACAAATGGAATATTTTTTAATGGGGCTATGTTAAGGACAGAGTCTATGCGGGAAAAATCGAATCGATTTTAGTCTTAAAACTCGAAATCCGCGATGTGATTAATGAAATAGGATCGCCATTTTGCCAAAAAGTGATTAAAAACTTTGATTAAAGAATCGAAATCTATCAGCGTGGTCGTCGTGGACATTTGCCAAATATCATTTTTCATTCATAATTGCCGAACATTTCTCTTCGTAATACAATCAAAATTTGAATCGTTTTGTTTGATGTTGTTTTAGAAAACTAAGTTCATGTTGCAAAGCCCTTTATAAAGGGATTTCGCAGGAAAATAAAGAATCCTGTTTCGTTTTTAAATTTTGAACCAGGCATATGTAAAAATAAAGGGTGGACAAATTTAAGGTTAGGAAGTGAATTGCTTGCCAAATGATTAAACGTCAATAATTGGGCAAAAAGTTTGGAAATCACAAGCGTGGAACGTTATACTTTCAGGCAAAAAATTTTAATTGTGAAAATTTACTACGACATTAAAATAGTGAAAATTTCAATGTACAATTACTTCGTAAAGTTACGAGCATCTTTTGCTCGTAATCAGACTCCTTCGTAGAGCGTATGTTAATCGCTGAATGTATTGTCATTGACAATAGACTAAAACAATACGCTCTTAGTGGCCGTGATAGTGCAAGCATAGCCGCTATACAGCATAGTGTTGAAAATGAGAATACAACATCAACTCTTTGACGTTCGCCACAATTGGGCATCACCAGAGGCACTTTGCGTAATATTTTGCATAAAGATCTTCATCTTCACCCTTATAAAATTCATTTCTTTAAAAAATTAAGGTCAACCGACTATAGTTTGTGTCGAACGTTTGTAAATTGGCTACTCGGGCAATTGAACGAAAACATCGCATTTTTAATTAGGCGGTTATGTAAACAAAACAAAATTATCGCATATGGCGTTCACAAAATTCGTAAACAGTCCACGAAAAGCCATTTGTTATGATACAGTTGCTGACCGATTCGGGCGCTAATGGAAACAATAACCCATTGAGGCGCCATTCGTAATGGCTTTACGGACTGGTCGACTTGGTGATGTTCCCGTTTAGCTATGGTTAGAATTCGCAAGTGGTGCCGACCCTTCCCGCAAGCCGGGTAACAAAACATGAAAACACTATAAATAAAGTGCTATTTGATCGTCTCTTTGCCCACCCAACTTTGTAGTGGTTGTTGCCTCTTCAGTTCTTTCCACGACCCACACAAATTCCCAGTAAATTATCATCCGTCCACCCTAGCGACGATAACAATCACATTTAAAGTACGGTTTCTGGTCAGGCGGCATCATCGGCCCGTATTTATTTCTGAAAATGAGTAAAGAAACGCGGTCAACGTGAATTCTCAGCACAACGAAGCCGTTATAACCAATTTTTTGTGGCCATAATTGGCGAATATTAACATCAGTGACTTTTAGTTTCAGCAAAATGGTGTCACAAGACACACAGAGACCCAAACAATTCAGTTATTGCATGAGAAAACTCCCGATAGTGTGATTTCTCGATTTGGCGAGATCACTTTGCCACTTCTTTCTTGTTTCTACTTCACAGTGGTATCAATAAAAATTAAGTTGTCAAAAAAAGTGTGTGTTTTAAGCCAATTTATTTCCTAACCTCAAATTTTTTATTTTGCCTCTTTTTTTGTTTTATTTACCACAAATTATCCGATTATTTACGGTATACTTACTTGTTGACAATGTTTGAGTAAAATTCTTTAGATTTATCTATGGTTGATAAAAAGCGAACAATTTCCGAATCAGCTGGTGTGGCCCATTTAATATTGTGTGGCATAGGTGCTTTAATTTCCTGCTCCATACTTAGTGATGCCAGTAATTTAGGTATACCACAAGTTTTTTTTACCTGTAATAATTAAATAAATTTGGGTGTTTATATTTGTCTGGTACGATATAATAAAAGTTTAGACATTAGCTACACGTTATTGCAAAATTGGCATCTGCATTAACTGATCTAAGAGATTACAAATTTGTCAATGTTATTATTTAAATGTTTTAATTATTTTCTAATTTCAATTAACATAGAGGCAATTCCATTGGAATGGATGGGAAGTTCTAAATCGTTTTGCTAAAACACTTACAGGTTATACTACCATGATAAAGGGTTTTATTAATTTTTTTTTTATTATAATTACGTTTTAAATAGTGGAAGGGTGGCTGCACATGCCTGAGTTAATAAGTATAATTAGCAAATAAAAACATCTTTTCTCCAATAACGTTTTTTTATAATGTTTATGAGACTGCATTTATGAGTTATTGAAACAAAAATGCAAAAGTTAGGTTAAATCTCAATAAAAACTTATACTGTAGTTAGGTACGGCTGGGCCAACATGAGTAGGACAAGAAACATTATTTTTATTTAATTTATGTTGAGTATATGGATTTAAAATCCCTACAGATATTAAAACAGTAAATAATAGTACATAAAACTTAAATTTAGTTATTTAAATATAAAAGTAGATAACATTTAACAGCATTAACATTTAGAGAAAAATCAATACGCTCAAAATCAATATGCTTAAAAACGGATCAGAGTTGGTATAATTTGGTCTGAATACTTTAATTTCCAGTGGAATAAAATAGCCCGTAGGATAAAATTAATGAAATATCTAAATGAAAAATTGTTGATCAAAAAATCTGAACAGTCATTTACTTTGATTAAATTTAAAACAAAGATGACATTTAGCAATTTTCTTCGGCTTTTTAGAGTTGGCAGCTTTATTAAAGCAACTCTACTAGTGTAGGATGGTATAATTAAGGTCTTCCATTGTTAGCCCCGAAGACAAATTAACAAGAGCCTACTTTTGCACCGATAATCTGCTATTGCAATACTCTTTCTAAATTGCGTTCCAGAATAGGTCTAACAAGAGAAGTATAAAGATGTTTTGTGACATTTGGATCACCAAACTCCTTAGCCCAGCGTTTCGTAAATCCAAGAAGTGCACGTGCTTTGTTAGTGGCTGACGAAATATGCCGTATAAAATTAAATTTAACATCCAATAAAATACCAAGATCTGAAACTACATTCAGTTTCTCAAGTTCGTAGCCATTTAAAATATATTGCGTTTGTACGACATCTTCGGAAGAAACACATGTATTTGCAACTCCATAAGGTTAATATTATAACGGGAACTAAATGCATCTATGATCAGCGTGATTATATGTTCAAAAGATGTTCACAACGTCTTCATATAATACAACGTTTGAGTATTTACTGATAATGGGTAGATCATTAATAAATAAGAAAAATAATAAAGGATACAGATGAAGCAAAAATTTCTTTTGAAGTAAGTATGCTGAAACGTACTCTTTGAGTTCTTTTTGGCGGATATAAATTAATCCACATAAATAATTTGTTTGTGAATTCCATAAGGTCAAGTTTCCTTATCAAAAGTTTGTGGTTGACCTTATCAAACGACTTACCAAAGTCGGTGTAAATAGCATCAATTTGTTTTTGTTGAACAAATCCTCGATTGACTAGCGTTGATAATTTAAAAAGATTTGTAATAGTTGAACAACCCCTTCTACAACCATGCTGAGCTGGAACCAATATAGACGATACTTGATGGGAAATGTGTTTAGTATCAATTTTTTCTGCAGGTGACAACATTACTCGTACAACCGGATTTAAATAATAGAATTATAGAAGAAGCCTTCCATATTTTAGAAAAATAATAGATTATTGTAGGAGATTTTGCCAGCACGAAATACCATCCGGACCATATTTATATGAAAATTTCAGCTTTTTTAAACAACTCAAAACTGTTGATTCATCAACATTCTTCTGATAGTTAGTAAGAGCTGGATTTATTAAAATCTTTTATCAGAATAGGCGGCAGAAAAGAAATCTGCAAACAGATTCAAAATTCTTATACTGTCTGTCTGTTTGTTTGTTTGTTTGTTTGTGCTTTATAGGAGGCCAAACCCTTGGGCCGATTTTCCTGAAATTACTGTGACTCTGGAAGGAATAGTAGGCTATATGAAGCTTTGATTGGACAAAGAGGCGTGGCACCGCCCATATAACCCAAAAATTTAAATCGCCATATTTTGGGCATTTTTTGACCTACGTCGATGATGTTTGGTACATATGGTATTGGCATAATAAGGAATACGTACCAGGAGAAAAGTGAGTGGGACCACGCCCCTTTTTAGGACAATTAAAAATCGTTATATAGTCTTAACTACTGGACCAATCGTCATTCAATTTTCACAATAGGATATTCTTACGAAATAATAAATTCTTTGACTCAGGAATACTTATTACATGATAATATATTTCGACCAAACACACTTCTGCACCTACTGTTACTACGTTTATTAACGGCTTTACCTCAAATTTGAAATACATATTAATTAAAATAGTGGGGTAGCCCCATTCTCTTTCTCCCACAACTGTCTGCAAAACAGCTGATTTTGTAATATATGTTAATTAAAACAGAGAGTTGCAAGTGACTGCGAAAACAGCTGATTGTGTAATTGCTGCTTTTTGATTCGCCTAAAAATAAAAAAGGGGAGCATGAAGCAAGTTACATGCGGTTCAGTACTGAATTCTAATTGGTTTAAAGCAAAAAAGGGGAGCACTAACCTTACTGCATATTTACTTTTGCCTTAACGCATTTGCAATAGTGAATTAGACAGAAGTTGCAGTTTTCTTTTTAAATTATTGTTTGCAGTTTTCTTTTTAAATTATTTTTTTTAACTAAATTTTTATCAAATTTATAACCAAAAAAAATTAAAAAAAATTTTAAAAAGTTAATATAATCAAAGTTTAAATTAAGTGAGAAACTATTGTGTTAAAAACTTAGTTATAAATAAAAAAATGCCCCCAAAAAAATTAGCCCTTTCAGCACGTACTCCAAAATCAATAAAAATGAAATCCAATAGAGCAAACGAAACTCATGAAGAACGTGAAGCACGCCTTGCAATTGAACGGTCTCGAGCCTCAACCTCTAGAGCTGCAGAGAATTTACAGCAACGTGAAGCACGCCTTGAAATTGAATGGTCTCGAGCCTCAGCCCTTAGAGCTGCAGAGAATTTACAGCAACGTGAAGCACGCCTTGAAATTCAGCGATCTCGAACCTTAACATAGAGGGTTTCCGAGACTGCTGTTCAGCGGGAAACACTGCCCATTATTTTACTGCGTAATATCGATCCACCACGGCTTTGCAATGGCACTCGACTTGCATTAAAAAAGCTGAGAAATGATACCAACAGATTTACCATTCGATTTTAAACGATTGCAGTTTCCTGTTCGGTTAGCGTTTGCGATGACTGTTAACAAAACTCAAGGTCAATCTCTGCAAGTTTGCGGCTTAAATTTAGCAAATCCATGTTTCTCGCATGGACCGCTTTATGTTGCATGCGTGTAGGAAAACCCACCGATTTATATGTGTATGCTCCTGATGGGCAAACTAAAAATATTGTATATCCTAAAGCATTGCAATAATTAAATTAAAATTACATTAATAAATTTTTGTTAATATATAATTACTTGGGTATAAGTAAACCATTTTTAAAATTATAATTTGTTTGATTAGGAAGGAAGAGAAAACTTCTAATGAAACTAATCTCAGCGAATTAAACAAAGTAATTAATTAAGAATGCTTCGAAAAATTTTTTAACCCCATTCTTCAAATAATAACCTACAACCTACATCTACTTTATGTGAGAGTTAAATTCAATTTTGTTACTAAGAGATAATTTAAAAAAATAACATGTCTAAAAAAAATAAAATAGAAAAATTGTTTATTCCAAAAAAAAAAAAAAATAAAGTTTAGTTTTATAAACACTCAAACATAAAGTACGATGGAAAACTAAGGAAACAAGCTTCTCACAAATCACCAAGTCAAATCGTTTATTATATATTTTTATATTAGAGTTAACTATTAAAAGTTTTTTTTTTATTATACGACTAATATTTAATGGCAGTTATTAATTTCAAAATCAGCAAAACACATAAAATGCAAACACCACTTTTTGTTCTTATTCTGTTCAAAAAATGTTTAGAGTTCCCTGCACAGAGTGTTTCTTTCACAACCCTTCATATGTGGAACCATAATAAGTAATGGATAGAAATTTTAACAAAAGGCATCTTACTATAGTAGCTATAATAAATAATACATAATAAAAATTAAAGGATGTTCTGAAAGTGACCTGATGTCTATAATAAAATTATTACATTTCGAGCTGGGATAAGCGGACACGTGAAATTTGTAAAGTGTCAGTAAAACTATAGGCGGTATAGTAATAAGTAGAAAAAATACAGCCTTTAATTAAATGGTGACCCAAAAGTGACGTAATAGTTACGTTAGTGGCTTTGAATGAAAGTAACATTAAGGCAGCCATTTAGAATTGCCGCTAAATGAAAACAATTAAGTTGAAGGGTGTTTCAATTGAGGCTTCAATTTTGACTTATGTGACATTATTTTATAGGCAAACACTTGAAAGAGAATATAAACTTTTATATAGGGATTTTTAACAAGAAGTTTGTTTTTTCGATTGTAGCAACACCAACACATGATAGCTTTGACATTTAGTTTTTTGACGTATTCGTGCATTGCATTTGCACGAAAGACGCATTAAAATAATTAAAGTCTACTATGAAAATGGTGGTCATGTCAAAGTTATATTTTTATAATTCGTAATATTTTCAGACAACATAAACTGAGACCGCTATTAAAAATTTGGTCGTTAAATTTGAGTCGACAGGCTCGAAACAAAATATGGGAACACAAATGCGTGCTCGACCTGATCGTTTAACTGCAAACATCGCAACCATGGGACCGCCATTTGGCCAAAAAGTGATTAAAACTTTATTGAAAAAATCGACATCTGTCAGCGTGATTGTGGTAGACATTTACCAGATATCATTTTTCATTCATAATTGCCGAACTTTTCTCTTCGTAATACAATAAAAATTTGAAAAATTTTGATTTAAATTTTTTGGCTAATTTTGTTTTAAAAGGTGTTTGTTTAAGCTAGATAGAACTTTAAATTGTAAAAAGTAACACAAAAAATGAAATTTTGATGAAACATTTTCTTTTATTTGTTTCAGTATACTCTGACAAATCATCATAAATAGACTCTCGCTTGAACAACGCTACGAAATTATCCAAATTTACTTTGAAAATCAGTCGTCGATTCGCGCAACTTAAAAACGACTTCGTCATTTTTATGGCGTACATAATCGTCTCCGGACGAGATGTGGTTTCAACAGGATGGCGCTACGTGCCATACAGCGAACGCAACCATCGACTTATTGAAATCAAAATTTGGCGATAAGTTGATTTCGAGAAATTGACCTGTCAATTGGCCTCCAAGGTCGTGCGATTTGACACCACTCGACTATTTCCTGTGGGGCTACGTGAAGTCACTGGTTTATGCTGATAAACCAGCAACAATTGACGCCTTGGAGGACAGCATTGTTCGTGTTATTCGTGACATACGCCCAGCAGTGCTCGAAAAAGTGGCCCAAAATTGGACGTCCAGAATGCGCTTCGTCAAGAACAGCCGCGGTGCCCATATGCCCGAAATCATTTTCAAATGTTAATGTCACGTATTGATCCTTCGAATAAAAAAGAAATTTTGATTACAATTTAATTTTGTGTGTTATTTTTTACAATTTCAAGTTCTATCCGGCTTAAAAAAACACCCTTTATAAAACAAACTTGTTGTTGAAAAACCCTATATCTGCTAAAAGGACATGTAAAATTACATATATGGCCTTGTCTTTTAAACCGTGTAGACTGAGGCTATGAATTTAGACGGCAACAGCAAATACAAAAAAATTGAAATTGAAACATATCCCTATTTTAGTAGGTATTACTTATTACGCTGTAATAAGTTAATTGTTATAAGTTTAAAATTAAAAATTAAAGGATAGCGCATACATGGCAACGAACACTTTGTTTGCAAGGCTAACTCTTTAGTTGTGTCGTTGAATGTAATAAAATTATTATTGGTTTTGCATAGGAAACATTAAGGTTAAATACGACTGCTAAAGTGTGTAACCCTGTAAATTATTGGCATGCTATAGACTCAAATAAAAGCTTTTTTTTTATTTATTTAGCATTTCATGTTGCAGTAATTGTATCAATTTGTAAATTGCCATTCTCTCTCCCTTTTTTTATTTATTGCTGTTTAAGTACAATTTTTGTTTCAAAGTGTTTGTGTTGAAACTTACCTTCTTTTCCAATTCAGGACCATTTTCCATAGCTCTCATTATTGTTTCTGATAGTTTGCTATCCAATTGTTTAATGACTGTAACAATGCCAGTATCAGAACGTATATGGGTTGTTACCAAATTGTCTATAGCATCAACAACATTTGACCAGGGACTATCTAAGACACCAGCATATTGAGCAGAACAGCCTCTGCAGACATATAAAATAGAAAAAATAAAGAAAGTTAAATATGTATGTATGTGTGTATGTAGGTACATATTCAAATTTAACCAGGCACATATGTATTTAGATAGACTAATGTCGTTTTTATATTGAATTGCGTAACATCGAACAAATAACATTTGTAAGAGTACAACAAGAACAAGAACTTTTACACAAGTATTATTGGGTCTTTTCATATAACTGTCTGTCTGCTTATTGGATTATCTATGTGTCCATCTCTCAAGCACATTTACAATAGTCATACAATTGTACATTCAAAAATGTATACGAGTTACATGCATACATACATACATACCTTAATACATTCATGCAATAACTGTAACAAGGCTTTAGATGCGTCTTTTGTAGACCATTACAACTGGGACAATAACTCATTTTTAGCAAATGTTTCTGACAGCTTTCACTCAAATGTGTGGCATATAATTCATCAGTTTCACTTAAAACTTCAGCACTTTGATACAAAGCATTGATAAAAATGTGTGCCGTTTGTAGACTTTGAACTAAATTGCGTGTTATTTCTTTGGGTATAGCACCGAATGGCTGCAAGTCATCGTATGTATGTTTCAAACAATTAATATAGTCCTCGTGTAATTCACCATAACTCTCCTTATTCAAATGTACCACTTGATGATATGCTACCGGGAATAAATTCACAAAGAATTTATGTATGGCACTTTCCAAAGTTGTGCCACTAACAGTTTCACTTGATTTTAAATTACTAAAACGAATCAGAAAAGAAAATAAAAGTCAAGAACAAAATATCAAATTAAATTAAAATGTTTTAAACGCAAATAAATATATTTTTTATTTTAATCAGATCATAAATTTATATGTTTTCCATTTGCAATAAAATTGAAAATATAAAAAATATTAATACGATTAATTATACCAAGTTTAAATAAGACAAAAATTGTTTAAGAACAAGAGAAACTGTTAATAGTTACGATCTATTAGTGCTATATACGGCTGTGATGAAGGCTTTAATACCAAACTTAATTAAGTGTTACTCTATGTTTTTATATTTTGAAAAGTTTTTTTTTTTAATTTTTGGTATAACTATCGATATTTTTTGGTGAAGTATCGACTATTTTGTGAAGGTTATATTTTTGTACAATATTATATGTCTTTATATAAATAATTCTACTGTACGTGTGTTGTTACTGAACTCCTCCTAAACGGCTGGACCGATTTGCATAAATTTTTTTGTATGCGTTTGAGTGGCGCCGCGGAACAAAGGGGCATGGTACCTCCCATACAAACCACAAATTAAAAATCTATTATTTCTGCTTCTGATAACGGTATTTAAACAGAATTTGGTATTTCGGTTGAGTAAACATTTTTTTTAGTTCTGCTACAAATATAGACGGCATTTGATAAAGACGCGTGGTACCTCCCATACAAATCTTCTTTATGTATATAATGCTACTGTACGTGTGAATGTCACTGAATATATTTTTTTTGCATGCGTTTGGGTGCCACCTTGGATGGTTTACATTCACAAACCAGCCCGTCAGATGGCGCTGCAGTCGGTATACAGGTTATTCAACTACACTGCAACTACACGACTGGATCGACTTGAATGAATTTTTGTGTATTCATTCATTCAATGCATTTAATTTTTGTGCGCTGTATTTTGATATTATATAGTATCGCATTTACGTTAATATTGAGCGTTGTTTATTTCAAAAATACACACACGCCATAAATTCGTCGCCAGCCGCCAACTGCCTCCAATGTGCATTGGCGGATGACGATGAAAGGCACAAAGTAACATGGACTCGATTACTGCCGCCCTTAAAACAGTCGCGGTGGGCATCGAGCTTATTTGCGATATCACAAAAGTTCCCTCCGGGGGCACATTTATATGGTCTTTATAGAACTTCGACTATCTAGACCTGTGCAACTGGGGGAAAGAGGGAGTCCAGTCCCCTGAAGGCAGCAGGGGTCAACTGGGAACTCCACTTTATTTCCACGGGAATCAGAGGGCTCGCAGAGATCCGTGATTTGTCTCTTTACACATTTAACTGTTCTCTGGCTGATTATTGAGGTCGGCCCCTATATGGGAGTATCGTGGTGGTTGTGGTTTCGCGGCCCCATAACAGTCAGGTCACTTTTATATGGTGTCCAGGATCATTTCACCGTTAATGACACGCTAGGTGAATGATTCAGTCCAGTGAGCATGCTAGATGTGTGTTCTGGACAGGAGTTGGATAGTCTCCAACTCTTGCAGCCCCGCTCTAGAATTATTAAAGTTGCAACTAGGAAAAACCTGTTGCTAGAATTAGTCTTCGGCTTGCTAGGACGAGCATAACGTTCCTATTTATGCAAAGTGGTTCGACCACCATCTGATTAGGGCTCCATAGCCAGGCGCAGATGTAAATCTTATCACGTAATATCACAAAAGTTACATTTCGTAAAATTCGTGATATTTTCGGACAACATAATCGTCCTTCTGAGACTGCTATTAAGAATTTGGTTGTTAAATTTGAGTCTCGATACAAAATGTACGAACACTAGCGCATGTTCGACCGAGTTGTTCAATTGAATACATCGCAGCGGTGAGCCACAGTATTGAAGCAGATCCAAATTTATTTATCAATTAATCGACGTACTTAACAATTGGAGTTATCTAAAACCACCACATGGCGAATTTTGAAGTGTTACAAGAATCAACTGGTGCTGGAATTAAAGCCGACCAACCATTCACATCGCCGTCAATTCGCTTAATTCATTCAGGAACAACCGGCTCGTTTTTCTGAAAAAAACATTTTTTCACACGAAAACCATTTTTACTTGTCAGGGTATGTTAACAAGCAGAATTGCGGCATTTGGGCTTGTGGAAGTCCTAGAGCGATTATTCATGTTCGACCGGGTCGTTCAACTGAAAACATCGCAGCCGTGATCCGCAGTGTTGAAGCAGATCCCAATTTGTCAATTTCTCGACATTTTCAACAATTGTGGTCATCCAAAACCACCACATGGCGAATTGTGCCTAAGCATTTGACTTTGAAGCCTTACAAGGTGCAACTGTTGCAGGAATTGAAGCTGAACGACCATTCACATCGCCGTAAATTCGCTCAATTCATTCAGGAACAATCGGCTGGTTTTTCTGAATAAAATAATTTTTTCAGACGAAGCCCATTTTCACTTTTCATCAGGCAAAATTGCAGCATTTGGACTTCTGAAAACCCTAGAGCGATTATTGAGAAGCCTTTGCATGCTTAACGTGCGACTGTTTCGAAGATGAGGCTAGAAATGCGGTAATAGCCAGTGGATCATGCTATCGCGAGATGCTAACAACTCAATTTTGAGTTATTATTGATGACATGGATATCACGTACATGTGCTATAAACAGAACGTTGCCACATGTCACACAGCCAATGAAACGATCAATTTATTGGAAACAAAATTTCCCAATCGCATAATTTCACGACAATCAACGGTTAGGTGGGCACCCAGATTGTGCAATTTAGGGTGACTATATTATTTTTGGTGGTGCTATGTTAAAGATAGATTCTATAAGGAGCCAATCGAATCGATTTCAGCCTTGAAACTCAAAACCTGTCAAAAAGCGATAAAAAGCGACATCTGTTATCGTGGTCGTGGTGGACATTTCACAGATATCTTTAACAAACTGTAAAAAATAAATTTCTTGTTCTTAAGAGTGTCTTTTTAAATCTAATTGTATACTGGGTCCCATTTAGGTTACATCAGCAATCAAAGAGAATGTGTAAATAGAAAGTAAATCGAGTCAGGCAAAAAACACCATGCCATGTATGTGATGTTTTTTAATCTTTCCGTGTATATAGATGCGAGCTGATACCAACGACTTTCTCTACACTGACCATGTTGTTAGAAAAATGTTACAAAAATATAAAGTTTTATTAGGGAAAAGTTCTTTTTCATGCTATTTGGTAAAATTCGGTACTTTTATATCGTTCTTTACTTTTCTTTGAACATATAAATATCATTACAAGTACAAATATTTCATAGTGGCCCGGATTATAAATCAACGACTCCCTACTACTACTAACAAAATATTGAAAAATTATTTTACACACGCTAGAAGATAGAGATAAAGTACTTTACTCTAAAGTACTAAATTATAAGCGGGGTATAAAATAAACAAAAAGGCTGGACCAGTTTTAAAAACTATAATGCGCCTGCTTAATCACAGAACCCTGAAACATTGTTCTAAAATTAAATTTAGCGTACAATTGGAAGGGATAAAAAATATGAATTTTTCTTCTCTAGGTAAAAGGCATTACTGTGTGATTGTTATTACACTGAAAAAAAAATAATTAAGTAAATAAAATTACAATATAAATATATAAAAAAATGTAAAAATATTACCTTATAATCTCTGAATATAATTGTACAATCAATTTTCGTGATTGAGGTAACATGTGCTTATACACTTGTGAGAATATATTTATTGTTCTATTCTCAGACTGCTGAGCCAATTCTAAAATGTGAGCTGTAAAAAAATAATAAAAATTAAATTAATTAAATAATAATATATATATACTTTAGAAGTGGAATAATATATATACTTTAGAAGTGCAATAACGTCATAGCGGTAATAATGGCTATAACCATAACCATAATCATATTTACTGTCGAATAGTGGTGCCATAACTATAAAAACCTCTTATTTATTTGTGGCAAAAGAAGCGAAAAATTAAACATAAATTAGAAGTTACCAATCAAAAGGAAGTGAACGTGAAAAATAAAAACAGAAGAGAATGGTTATCGCAGAAAATTAAAAATCAATTGATATCTACGATAATAATCGAATAAAACTAGTGTGTCCCTTAAGGTTGGCTTCAACAAGTGTTTTATTTGGTCATCGTCTCTAATTGAGACTTTATTATATATTTGTTTTTAAATCTTATTACTTTAATTAAGGGTTAAAGTTGTCATTATTATATTATCTTTACATTATTTTACAATTTCGTATAATTTAAATTATAAATTTAATAGATTTATCTTAAGTTTGTATCTAATAGAAATAATTGTTTTTGCAGTTATTTTTATTCTTTCTCATTTTACCAAACTTACAAAGAATATAAACTCTGTTATATATTTGTTTAATACCATCTGTATATTTTATAGCATGTTATTCAATTGTCTATAGCTATTGTGTAAATTTCTTAATTAAACTTCGATTTATTACAAGGACATTACATACGCAATATTAAATCTGTCTTCGTTCATTAACAACATTCATTTTGACAGGATATTACAACAGGCACATGATTTTGTCTTTTATGTCATCAAGCTTCCAAAAACAAAATCTAATTATTTAATATTTTGTCACAAAAAATATTGCTGCTTCTTTATTCTTTGTCATCTTAATTACCCTCAACATGGTCAAATTGATTTCTTTTTTTTCCCAAAAAAATGAAGTCATATAACTGAATTATTTTTTAACTTTAGCTTGCAACTTCTATTGCTAATAATGATTTTTTGTGTCAACAAATGTTCGTCTTAAGGCAAATTAATTTTGAATAATTTTTCTTTACATATTAAATCTCATAATTGTGCTATTAAAGAGTAATATTTAACTATGATTTAGAGTTTGCAGCTTAGTAATTTTAATTTTAAGGAATTATGATAACTTAATATACTTTTATTCCATAAAGGAATAAAAAAAAGGTAGTGCGTAAGTCTATCGTGGGAGAGTTCTTAAGGCAAAATTATAACTCAAATAGTATAAAACGGATATATATATATATATATATATATAGGATGTTGTACTAAAGTAAAATACTGAATAAAGCGACACTGAAGAATAAGGGAGTCAGTCGTTAAGTAGCCGTCAAAAGTAGAAGGTCGTTGAAATTAAAAGTTGAAATAATCTTCTAATCTTTACTTATTTATTTATTCCTTATTTTCTTTCTTTTAAATTTAAATAAATAACAATTTACTACATATAAACTAGCTGACCCATTAAAAACGAATTTGCGAAGAAGAACAATCGCAAGCAAATAAGCTCAATGCCCACCGCGACTGTTTTAACGGCGGCAGTAATCAAGTCCATCTTACTTTGGGCCTTTCACCGTCATCCGCCAATGCACATTGGAGGCAGTTGGCGGCTGGCGACGAATTTATGGCGTGTGTGTATTTTTGAAGTAAACAACGCTCAATATTTACGTAAATGCGATACCATATAATATCAAAATACAGCGCACAAAAATTAAATGCATTGAATGAATGAATACACAAAAATTCATTCAAGTCGATCCAGTCGTGTAGTTACAGTGTAGTTGAATATCTGGATACCGACTGCAGCGCCATCTGCCGGCCCGATAAACCATCCAAGGTGGCACCCAAATGCATGCAAAAAAAATTTATCCAGTGACATACACACGTACAGTAGAATTATATACATAAAGAAGATTTATATGGGAGGTACCACGCGTCTTTATCAAATGCCGCCTATATTTGTAGCAGAACTTAAAATATGTTCACTCAACCGAAATACCAAATTCTATTTAAATACCATTAGCAGGAGCAGATTTATTTGATTCTTAATTTGTGGTTTGTATGGGAGGCACCACGCCCCTTTGTACAATCCCATAGTGTTGAAGCAGGTCCAAATTTGTCAATTCTTCGACGTTCTCAACAATTGGAATTATCCAAAACTACCACATGGCGAATTTTGCATAAGGATTTGACTTTGAAGCCTTGCAAGTTTTGACTGGTGTAGGAATTTAACCCGACCGACCATTAACATCACGGTAGATTCGTTCAATTCATTTTGGAACAACCGGCTGGTTTTTCTGAACAAATCATTTTCTCAGACGAAGCCCATTTCCACTTGTCAGGGTATTTCAACAAGCAAAATTGCCGCATTTGGACTTCTAAAAATCCTAGAGGGATTATTGAGTAGCCTTTGCACGTACAGCGTAACACTGTTTGGTGCACTATGTAGTCTGGAGGCGTGATTGATCGGTGTTTTTCGAAAATGAGGCTAAAAATGCGGTAATGAAATTGATTTTCAATTTATTGCAAACCGAATTTCCCGAAAAGCGGCATTTAAGTAGCCAACCAGATCGTGTGATTTAACACTACCAAATTATTTTTTTGGGGGGCTATGTTAAAGACAGAATCTTTATGGAGCCAATCGAATTGATTTCAGCCTTAAAACTCCAAACCAGTGATGTGATTAACGACATAGGACCGCCATTTTGCCACAAAAAGATTAAAAACTTTGATGAAAGAATCGACATCTGTTAGCGTGGGCGTGGTGTGGACATTTGCCAGACATAATTTTTCATTCATAATTGCCGAACCTTCCTCTTCGTAATAAAATAATCTAAATTTTTGTTTTATTTTGTTGTAGAAAGCAAAGTTCTTGTTGAAAAACAAAGTATAAATATAACTTTTCTTAAATGTATGCTAAAAGAATGATTCCATTTATAGTTTTGTTTTCGATTCTTCTATTCTATTTCTTTGTTTTAAAGTAGATATTTTTTACAAGAATTATTTTTATATTTAAATTTATTTATTTATTTTTTCATCTATTATAATTAAAGTTATAATAAATCTTAAGAACGAAAGCACTAGTAACTAAGATTATCGGCTAATATTCAAATTTATTTTTTCATATTTTCAATAGTTATTAATAATTCTGGTGTTTAAAAAGTTGATGTTTATTCATGATATTGCCGAAGAGAATAACAATTATAAGTTATACAATTTTAGAAGAACTATATGTATATGAAGGAGAGAAAATTGAGGTTATAAACAACAATTAATATTAAGTAGAATTTAAAAATAAAACGGAAAAAGTATGTTGTTGCAAAAAATTATTAAAAAAGTAATATGTCAAAAAACTGGCAATAAAATTTAAGTTTATTTCCATTATTTCAAGTCTTTTTCTTTTATATTATTTAAAACCTTATAAATCGTTACTCTGTTTAATATTTTTCAATTGAGAAATATGCAAACTAATTAAATTTAATCAGGGACACAAGCAAGTGCTGCTTTACAAATTTTATTGTTTGCAAAAGTTTATAGTTTCATAACTTTTCTTATTCTGGGTTTTATTTCTTGTCAATTTTTTTGGGAGAGTAAGAACATTGTTATAGCCTGTTTCTACGACAATTTGAATCTCATGTTTCGCTCTCTGAAGCAAGTTTATGAATAATGCTGTTTACACGACACATTTATCTGCTTCGATTTGACAGTTGTTATTAAACAGAAAAACATAAGTTGAAAAACAACAACAACAGTTGAAAAACAACAGAATATATCCTTCTTGCCGCGATAGCATTAAGTATAAATTTTTTCCTATCGATTTTTTTTTAATTTTATAAAATTAAAATTAATTAACACAACCACAAAACAATTATATTTTTTAAGTTTTCACTTTTAACTTTGTTTTGTTTGTAATTTTTCTTTGTTTACAAAAATGTTTAATTTTGATAACTAGTGCAGATAAACTTACGATAAAAATTAGAGAAGAGAGGATTTTTCCTTGATTCGCAGCTAGATTCAATATAAATCTACCAGCTTCGTTCTCAAAATTTTGTATGGCGAAGCAGGTTGATTCGCTTATGATTGGGACGTGAAGCAAGAATAGAGAGCGAAGCAGGTGCCGTGGAAACAAGCTATTACTCTGTCGGCTGAGAAAATCTGAAAAAGTACGCAGGCAGTATCCAGTGAAATTTTGCAAGAAAACAGCTGATCGATGTGTAAACAATTGAAATAATAAAGCAAGAGAATTGTGGCGCATGTGTACGGAACGTTTGAACGTTTCTACCATGAAATAAAATGTTTTGTTTATTATGATTTATTACAAACATTAAAAATAAACACATTTGTAACTACTTACCTCTGCCATTGCTAAATTTCAATTTTTATTTTTACTTCACAACGATTATTTAATTCAAACACTATATGAAAACAGCTGTTCAAAGTAGTCGCAAAATCTTGCAAGCACAAATTTCTCCAGTAACATTTTGCAAGTTCTCTGACTTTGAACTGTCAAAAAATTATCTTTTTAGCTCTTTTTGCAAGAGATTTCGAGTACGCAGACAGACCTAATGATGGCAAGTTGTATTTAACATATTTTTTGTATTCTTATTTTTCATATTGTGTGAACTTTGGAAAGCTCAGTAAGTCTTTAAAGGCAGGATTACTCTTACGCTAACGTATACGTTTTTAATCTGGTGATATGTTTCCCTTAGTAAGCGTGTATGCCATTAGATTCTTTTTCCTAAAGCTAACGTTGACGAACAAATAGACTTTAATTTTTTCTATGTATTTACCTGTCAGCTATTAATATTTCTCATTTTTAATTGTTCGCGGTGTAGTCAACATATGTTTTTAAAGTAGTTTCTGATTTGGCAAAAATTTTTTTTTAATTTATCAATGAAATTTTGATACAACAAAAATTTATAATTTTTATACATATTGTTACGTTTATTTCTAAACGCTTTGTTTTATTGACTTCTTTTATGTAAATTAATAACACAACACTTTAGAGTTTAAATTAAGTTGAACTTTTTATCTACTTTCAATACACACAAAATAAACACGGTGGTAACTTCATTACTGTAATGCCTTTTTGAATTTAAGTAAATCTTTTAGCTCGTTTAACATTAAAACTTCTAATTAAAGCTGGCCACCTCAGATTCCTAAAAGTTTAACTCCGTACGTTTAATAACAATAAAATAATAGTTGAAAATGTATACACTTTATTAGTATGCAATAAATAAGTAAAATGGATGGAGACTTTAAGATGCTTAGATAAACGGAAGTTATAAAAAATTAAGAGAAGACTTGACGTATTAATTGGGTAAAATAAAAATGAAAGAAAATAACACTAAAGACAGTGAAAGAAGCTGGAATTGTAGTACCTATTAGGTCTATGTGAATGATAGGACGAAATTAGCTTTACTAAAACGTTAGCAATAACGGCAGAGTATGTGATGGGAGTAACTAATCGAAGGTCTAATATCACTCAAGTATAATTTCAACAGCATGACTCTTAATACAGGTAAAGTAGTCGTAAATTACTAAGTGACTATCAGATATGATTGCGGATTGTAAGAGGTCTACTTCAATTTCATTTGCATTCTGAAATTACTATTCGCACATTATAAAAATAACATAAAATAAAATAAAAAACAGAAAATAACTCACTACTATAGATGCGTAGATGATACTATATGCATCCTCGCACAAGACAAGGGCTAACAAATTCGAGCAAACTTAAACCTAATGCATAATAACATTATATACACAATGGAAAAACTTGCACTATCTTGACATCACTACAATACGAGGAACTGACTGTTTAACATTTGACATCTATAGAAAACCAACTACGACGGACACTACCATCCACAACATCTGGAACCAACCCTACCCAAAATATGATACACAGACTTAATCCAGATAAGTACAGTAAAGAAATCGACACAATTTACACCATAGCTAAAAATAACGGCTACAAAACCAGTACCATCGATAAAACAGGAATAAAAACAGGAATAAAGAAGACAAACAGTCAACCGATACAGCATGACGGCACACCTTTACATACACAAGACCAGAAATATAAAGACTAACTAACCTTTTTTACAAAGAAGGAATACTCACAGCATTAAAAACTGGCAACACTCTGAGATATAATCTCAGAACAACGACAAAAACAACTGACAAATTTAGTTCCAGCGGGGTATACAGACTTACTTGTACCTGTAAACAAACTTATATAGGGCAAACTGGACGAACACTAAAAACAAGGTTTACAGAACACATACGGTCATACAAACGGTAAAGAGAAGATTCCAACTTTGCATTACACCTTGACAATCACGGCTTGATATTGATGTTTTCACACGACGTAATAAGATTTACATATGCGCCTGGCCGTAAGGCTTAATCAGATGGTGGATCATTACCACTGTGATGATGATGATGATATGTAACGTCATCCTCGCCCTAGAGGGCCTTCGGATACGTATATCCTCCGGTCACTCCTAGTTGCAACTTCAAAAGCCCGCAGCAGGCCGCAGAGTTCACTCCTTGCTGAAGAGTTGGAGACTATCCAACTCCTGGTCTACACGACGGCATTAATACTCACTGGACCTGGACCATTCATTGTGTTCATTGTGAATGATCCGACCCACAAACTCGAACGAGGGCCTCGAAACACACAGCCACCACGATACTCCCGAAGGGCCTACCTCAATAATCAGTCAGAGAACAGCTAAATGTCTAAAGAGACAAATAGCGGAAGTCTGAGGCTTTACTGATTTCCGTGGATTGTCCAGTTGGCTCCTGCTAGCCTTGAAGGCGACTGTGCTCCCTTTTACTCGCGCAAGACACAAGTCTAGATGGTTGTGTGATCCATAAAGACTTATAATGTGCCCCCGGGGGGGATATGTTTTCATATCGAAAGCACTCGCCATTTGCACCAAAAGAACAACAGCCAGAAAGGACGGGGAGAAATAACTACAGTAAAATAAATATAGGGTCCGCCAAATAACTTTTTTTTTTAAATGCTATAAACAAAACAAAACTACAACTTCGGCTGTGTGGCACGTAGCGCCATCCTGTTGACACCAAATGTTGCCAATATCCTCGTCTTCAATTTTTGTAAACAAAAATTCGTTCAACATGGCCCGATAACGATCGCCACTCCTGAAAAATGGCCCAATTATGCCTCTGGATCCGCACCAAACACTGACTCGTTTTGGGTGCGTCGGCTTTTCAATGTATGCGTGCGGGTTTTCAGTGCCCCAAATGCCACAATTTTGCTTGTTTACATACCCGCCAAAGTCAAAAAGAGCTTCATCTGAAGAGATGATTTTTTTTTGCAAAATCGGCATCTTCTGTAAGTCGATCGCAGGCCCACTTAGCGAAGCGTTGTTCAAGCGTATACCCAACCATATTCGTTCAACGGAAGGATAAAACTAATTATCTGTCAAATCAAACATGAGCTAATTGTTACCACTCACGAAATAAGCAATAGTTGAAAAAAAAAAACGTTAGATGGCGGATCCTATAGTTTAATTATAATTTTAAGTTATTTTAAAATCAAAATAAATGTAACTTTGAATTTAAGCCCAAATAAAATTATTTGGTTATATTGGTTATATTTGTGCAAAAATTTTAGTGTTTTGGCTAAATCCTAAAACTTTCAATGAGAAATTAGTTTCTCCGATTAATTTAATCGAGATATTTTTAATTATTTGTTAATTGAATTTCGCTATTTTTATTTACCTAAGAAAATAAATTCGTAAAACTCAACAAATAATCGATTAAATAATTTAGTGACCTCTAAATTATTTTTATTTAGATTAAAAGCCCAACTATAATATGCATAAAGGCCCAACTATAATATGCGTATGCAGGCTTAAGCCAACTTAAACAACTGTGCAAATACTTAATAACCATATGTGGCGAACTATAATGTACTTAACAAGACTTTTTGTCAAGTTTCGTCAAATGTCAATTGCTTATGCAATGTACGAAACTGATCGCACATTCTGTACGGAAACAGCTGATTTTGCATTATGTTATAGATACATTAGTAAACAAATTCCAATGGAGGGCAAAAAATATTTTATCTGAATTTAATGGCAAAAGAGACGCGTTTTATTATAACGGCAAATCAAAGGTACATTTTATTTTCTTTTCCATATTTTTGACACACAATTTTCAACAAAATTCCATATTTTATTGTTTATAAATTCAATGATGCACATAGTTGTATTTTTTAGTAATTCTGGCCCAAATAATACATACAGCGATATATGTGTAACTTTTCTTTCGTAATTTTCTTAAAAGTATTAACAAAAAATTATAAATTTGTTGAAGGATAGTATTAAGGATACAAAATATTATTATTAAACGCCTTTTTGCTAATAAATTTCATTTATTTAGAACGAAATTATTTTTTTGCAAATAAAAGGAATAAAATAAATGTGCAACCGTGCATAATAATTTCTATATTCATGTAAGTACAATATAGCCACGTGAAAATCTTCAACATTTGGCAGACTTTTCGTCCAACTTTTGACATTAGCTTAAGCCAGATTATGCATATTATAGTTGGGCCTTAAGCTGGCTTAAGCTGATGTCAAAAATTGAACGTAAAGTCTGTCAAATGCTAAAGTGAATCATTGACGACTTTTACGTAGCTATTTTGTCTTTACATGAATATAGAAATTATTATTCGTACTTTTAAAAAAAAAAATAATTTCCTTCTAAATAAATGAAATTTATTAGCAAAAAGGCGTTTAATAATCATATTTTGTGTAATTAATACTATCCTTATACAATTTTATAATTTTTTGTTAATAGTTTTAAGAAAATTGCAAAAGAAAAATTACACACATATATCGCTGTATGTATTATTTGGGCCAAAAGTACTAAAAAATGCAACTGTGTGCATCATTGAATTTATAAACAGTACAAATTTAATTTTATTGCAAATTGTGTGTTAAATTGCTTTGAATTGCCGTTATAATAAAACGGGTCTTTATCATATAAGCTATTTTGTCTTTGTACATTTTCTATTAAATTCATATAAAATATTTTTTGCCCTCCATTGGAATTTGTTTACTAATGTATCTATAACGCAATGAAAAACAGTTCTTTCCGTACGGAATCTGCGATCAGTTTCGTACTTTGCTTAAGCAACTGACTTTTGGTAAGTACATTATAGTTTGCCACATCTGATTATTAGGTATTTGCACAGTTGCTTAAGTTGCTTTAAGCCAGTATAAGCATAATACTGTAGTTGGGCCTTAAGTGGTTAGTGCAACTGCACTTCGATGTCTTTCTTCCATAATTAATTATTTGACGCCTTAAAAAATCAATTTTAACTTTGTAGTCATGCCTTGTGGCAATATAATTTTTATGGATATTAACTACTTAATTATAAACAATAAAGATTAAATAAATTTAACATAAATTTATTTTATATTCCCACGCTTCTTGCATCAACTCTTTCATGCTTTTTATATCTCCTTTTATCTCTTTCTAATACAATTCCCTGCCATTCAACTTTATACAACCAAATCCATAAAAATATTATTTCAATTCCTTTGGGCTTAAAGACTTTGTACGTTTACATATGTATGTGTGTATGTATGCCTATTTAAGTAAACATGTATATAAACAAATAAAAAAGAGTATTTATTTATATAATACATGCATATAAATCTCTATATACAAATGTCTACAAGTATAATATGTTTTAATGATTTAGATTCAGATGTAAATTTACTCTCTGCTCACAAAATACGAATGAATATTTTATTGCAAAATATACGAGCACTTTATACGTTTTTACGATTGCATCTGAAATTTGTTGAGGCGCAAATATTGGCATTCAATAAAGGAGAACGAACGATACATACGGGCATGAATTGATTTTAAAAAGATAAATAAATGACGCTGGTTTTTTGAGGTGTGTCAATTGTATATCGTAAATGTGTTTACTAATGTATGTATGTTTGCATGTTTGAATTTTGTTAAACTTGTTAAACAGAGTTTTTGTATATTAAAAACTTTTATTGAATTGTTTATTAATTTAAAGCAAAATTTATAATCTGACAAACTAGGCCCAGACCAGAAATGCTTCCTTGCTTTAATTTCTTTGTGTTATATTTCTATTAAGTTCTCACAGTATCTTATTAACAATGTTATGTGTAATAGTTATAAGTTGTCAACCAACTTCCGTCTCTGAGGGAAGCAGGCAAAATTCTTTTGATAAAAAATACGTTTTTTTGCATTTAATACAGGGTGTCCACCGAGATGGTATACTATTTTCTTTATTTATAATTTTTGATTAAATAAAAAAGAATACACTTTTTATTGATATTTATTTTATTTAATGTCGGCAATTATGAAAGGAATACAATATCAAAAATGCCAGCCGTTTCGCACACATTTTTCACTACATTCTTACACATTTCTCGCGGTATTTCATTAATTTCAACACGAATAATTTGCTTAAGTTTCTCAAGCGTTTCTGGTTTGTTTGCATAAACCTTGCTTTTCAGATATCCCCACAAAAAGACGTATGGAGCAGTCAAATCAGGCGACCGTAGAGGTCAATCAGCATCACCAATAAAATAACTTGTTGTGGAAAAAGGTCCGCAGCAATTCCACTGTAATTCTGGCTGTATGTAATATGGCACCGTCTTGTTAATAATCAAGCTCAAAGCTTGCAGTTGTGGCGTTAAAAAGTTTTCGATATCGCTCCCCATTCACAGTTACCGTAACGTCGTTTTCATTTTGAAAGAAGTAAGGTCCAATGATTCCTCCTGACCAAATTGCACACCAGACTGTCACTTTTAATGGATGCAAAGGTGGAATTATTTTAGGGTTTCCTATTCCCCAGAACCGACTATGCTATATACGAGGGCTGCTATTTGTATTTGTGGCCTAAGGATGAAAACACAAGCATTTAAAGACAAAATCTATTTTATTGTTTTTCAAAATATTCTCCATGAAGATTTATACACTTTTGCATGCATTGGAACTAATTTTCAAAGCACTTTTTCCACTCCGATTTAGGTACTTCTTAACCATGGGTTTTAAATGCAGAAACTGCTTCTTCAGGTGTAGGAAACCGTTGTCCACGTAGTTTTTTCTTGATGTTCGGAAACAAAAAGAAGTCATTAAGTGCCAAGTCAGGCCGGATGACCCATCAATTCAATGTTTTGCCCTGTCAAAAACTCCATTGTTTCAGCCGATCGGTGACAGCTCGCATTGTCGTGATGCAGAATGGTGTGTATTTTCTTTGACTTTTCCCGAAGTTTCTCAAAGGCTTCTGGCAAACGAATAGTGCTGTACTATGCCGAATTAACCGTCTAACGTTGCTCTAATTGCACAGTCGCCACATGACCGGCAATGCCGAAGAAACAGGCAACCATTTGCTTTGATGTGCTTCTTCCAAGAACAACTTTGGTGGGATTTCGCTCGTCTTGAAAGACCCATACGGTGGATTGCTGTTTTGTTTTAGGATCATATGAGTATATCCATGATTCGTCACCTGTGCAGATATTATAAACTGCTTTTGATGCACCTTGAGCGAATTCCTGCAACATTTTCTTGTACCAATCAACACGAGCATTCTTTTGTGCGTTTGTCAGGTTATGCGGTATCCAACATGAACAAACGTTTTTCACATGCAAATGTTCGTGCAAAATCTTATTAATGCTTGCCATACTAATCCCTACAGATGCCTCAATCTCGCGATATGTTACATGACTATCATGCTTTATCAGCTCATGCGCAGCTGCGATGTTTTCTGGCATAACAATCGTTGTTAGACGACCTTCACGGGATTCGTCCTGAAGTGATTATTGGCCACGATTAAATTCGTTATACCAGTTTTTAATGGTGTTGTAAGAAGGTGCTTCATTACCATAGAAGGATTTAAGTTCATCTGTGCACTGTTGTCGTGTCAGGCCACGCCGAAAGTTATAAAAAATTATTGCACGAAAATGTTCACGAGTTAATTCCATTTTCTCCTAAGATCATTTTTTCAACCTGCTATCACTAACACTAACAACAATAAAATGACAAAATGTTTTGGTTGAGGTTGGTTGAGCTGGTACCTAGCAACAGTCAGTGTTACCAGGCCAGAAATATAAATAGCAGCCCACGTATTTACATATACATTTAAATGAAAATGTGCCTCGTCATCCAATATGAGTTTTTCATAGAAATCGGGGATGTCATGGACCAGCTGTAGCCTCCAACTGGCACATGTACGGCAGCTTAAATGGTCTTGTTGAAGAAGATATTGTGTCAATTGAACTGAAAACAAACGCAAATCCTTATCTTGACCAACAGTAAGCCGATCTTGCAGTCGTTGTGGTCCATACTTGGGCTTATTACCAAAAGACCCTTTTTCTCAAAAATCATTCACTACACAATAAATAGTGCGTTTTGTTGGTATGTTGTTTCTCCCAAAAATTTCACGTAATTTTCTCAACGTCATCGTAATTGATGATTGATTTTGATAAAATGAAACACGTTGGTTTATATAATATTTTTTCATAATAAATTTGCCACGTGTCTAATGCTTACCAAAATGGCAGCAAAATGAAATAGCATACCTTCCTGACGAATATCCTTTCTTAAACTAAAAAATAAATTCAACATTGTTTACAATAATTTTAATATATTGTTACGTAGTTTTCTAAGAAATATTTTACACTCAAGACAACAACAGGCCTATAACAAATTCTATCAAATAAGATAAACAACAAAAAACAATAACAACTAACACGGAACAAAACACACAGCCAAGCAGGCGCCTAAACAAAATGATAATAACAACAACAATATGGGGTGATATTAAAGAAGAATATTCCTGTATATACGAGCTTAAGACAACTACAAAAGCACCACTTGCTGGGCAAATAAATTAATTCGAGTCATCAATAGTAAGTAAAGACAACAATGTTACCATCGTGTTCATTTTGTGTTTATTGAGAGTAAATAAATCGTTTAATTTAATTTAAAACTTTAAAGTGCTGTATTATTATTGTGCAAAAGAAGAACTGAATATAACAAAATGTTTGTTAAAAAGAAATAAACAATAACAATATTTTTTAATTAAAACAGGGTAAGATATTGGTAATATCATTATAGCTGCTTTATTAATTAATTTTCTTCTATATCAATGCTCAATTTTGTCGTTTTTTGTTTGAAGAACTATTGATAACAAATACAGTCAATGTTTACTTTAGAGTTGGAGCTATCAATAGACAGAAACTAATCATGGAAAATATGAAATATCAAGCGCTATCTGCTATTGTCATTCGATATAGGGCTTTGAATATAAAGTATACGCAACCGCATCGACGGAATTTTTACTTCTTCGGTAGAATTGATGCATCATTACATGATGCATTACATGATCGGTTTAATCGTACACAAAAAATTAGCTGACGCTCATTAAACGTTCTTTTTTTTCGGACCAGCACGCAGGGGATGACCCCTACATATGCAAAGCATTGTGCCAGAACTAGGAAATTAGGTTACGGGAAGTTCTGTAAATTGACTTCATTATTTACTTATGCATTAAGTATTTAAAAAATATTTTTTTTTTAAGTAAAATCTTCATTAAATTTTACACTAAATAAAATTTTACTGGCAAACTTTCGAAAAACTTTAACTTTCCTATTATTGGTTTTCCCTAAATAGAAGACATCACAAATTCAACTTCTGGGCGGTGTCATGTGGTTTTCCATCGAAAAACTAAAGTGTGACTCGGCAGCGATTATATTTCATTGAAAATAATTAACATGGTTCTAGTTGCATAATCAAGAGTCGATTGTTACGTTTAACCTTTTATAAACGTTTTGTTTTGCGTTTTTTATTGCAAAAAAAAAAAAAATAACACGAGATTTTAGAGTTTTTAAATTAATTAGAAGTTTATTTACTTTAGCTACTACAGAACAATTTACTTAAGATGCACGTCTTTACTTCACTAGGTTTATTTTTACACCAACTTACTATCCACTCAGATGCTGCTTTTTATATTTGTCCATTAAAAGTCTAGAAAAATTAAGAATCTTCTTCTCCCTTTATATCACATTTTGTTGTTTATTCAATGTATGTTTGTGTGTATTTTTGTTTTTATACTGATAAAGTTTCTTCTTGGAATTTATTTGAAGATAGTTGTTGTTGTCTTGCATGCATAACTTTTCTGAGCAAACTACGCAGTTATTAAGCAGCATAATTAATTGTTGTTGTTTTGCGTGCATAAAATTTCTACGCAGTTTGTAACTAGAAATTTGTTGTTGCCTTTTGTGCATAAGTTTTCTTAGCAAGCCGCGCAGTTAGTAAACAACATACCCAGTAGTTTACTTTATTGCTTAATTATGCTGCTTAAAAAACAACTGCTAATCCGCATTGTTGCAAAGTCTTGTAGTTCCTAAATGGTTAAGTGGCCACTTCAAAAACTCTTACTTACAGATCAAAAAGCTTAGAAAAATTTCTAAATTTTAGATTAAACTTCTTTCGTTTGTATTTTATTTTCTTAAATTTTTCTTCTATTAAAAACAAAGTCATTAATATAGTTTTAATTAAGTTAAAATATTTATCTTATTATGTAACTGTTGCATTACTCTTGTTCTTATCTTTGCTGTCATTATATACAAATGCGACAAGTATTACGTTTCGTTTAATAAATGTACATGTGTTACTTTTAAAGGTTATCACTTATATCGAAAGTTCATGAATGGAAGTTATAGAAATCATTGCTAAGAATATTTTGAAGTTTAAAAGCATTTTTTTAATGATATTTTAATAAAGAACTATTTCCCTCTTTCGGTTAAGTTTTTCCAGACATTTCATTACTTTAGTACTTTGGAATATTGCTGCCATTCATGAAGTTTCCAGTTTTGTTTCTTATGAACATTTTTGTCTTCATTTTTTATATTGTTTTTAAGGAAACAAGTTTTTGGAATAAACCTTTTATCCTTGCTTGTTTTTATAGTAAATGAATAGTTACTTTTTGAAATATTTCAATAAACTTAAAACCAATTTATTTAATATTAAATATGTAAGTACAAAATAACCTCATTCACACATACAGCTCTATAAAACTAATTAGAAATGCTATAACTAATAGTAATTAATTTTTTTTACTATTAAATTGCTGGTAAACTAAAAAGAAAAATCTAATCTACATTAATTTGTGCTAGATTCCTTTAATAAATATTTTACGATACTCTAATAAAATAGTTATTATGCAAAAAATATTGTTACGTTTATACGTTTAAATAATGAGTTCATTATTGCAAAATAAATAACATCAGATTTTAGAGTTATCAAATTAATTACGAGTTTATTTACCTTAACTATAAACAAAGTTAAATTTGTACGTTGGCACTACAAAACAATTTACTAAAGATGCAAATCTTTACTTCACGATTTGTATGCTTTAACAAACTAACTAACCACTCAGACGCTCCTTTTTATAATTGTCCGCTAGAGGTCTAGAAAAATTAAGAATTTTCTACTCCCTTTGTATTACATTTTGTTGTTATGAAATTGTTCTATTTTCTCTTTTTTTCTTTCGACCTTTATTTATTATTATTAATTTAATTTCTTTTTTATCCAGGCTCTTGGTTCCACCAATAAAGACTCTATGGTTCTTTTCTTTTTTCCATTTATTTAATTGTTTAAAATTCAATATTTCGGATACCTTCGGTATCCTTCTTCAGGAAATATACTATCGAATAACAAAAGAAAACAGAAAAAATAGCAAACAAATTAAAATATTCATAAAACAAAAATAAATAATAATATAATCTGGACTTTGCCCTTTTTGTTGTTCTTACATTCTAATTATCACCTTTACACTACCCTCAGGTTAGATTGTTGACTAATCTTGTTCCTTTCCTTTTCATCCCATTTGTCCATATTTTCTTATCATGTGTCTGTAAGCATTCGCACAATTCTCAGTGTCGACTTTAAAGTTAATTTTACATTCTGCGGGAGTATTTATTATGTGGAGCATTTCAATTGTATATCTTTTTCTTTTGTTTCTCTGTTGTTGTAATGTTATTGTGCTCTCTAAGTTCGGCGAATGACCAGTTGCCGCACAGTGGGCTGTGAGTGCTGTTCTGCTTGTTGTTATGTTATTCATTCAATGTATAGAAGCATGTTGGTCTGTGTATATTTTTGTTTTTATGCTGTTAAAGTTTATTCCTGGAATTTATTTTAAGTCAGTTGTTGTTGTCTTGTGCGCATAAGTTTTCTTAGAAAACTACGTAGTTAGTAAACAGCATACCCAATTGTTGTTGTCTTGCGTGTATGAAATTTCCACGCAGTTAGTAAACAGCATATCCAGTTGTTGTTGTCTTGCGTATATAAAATTATTATGCTAGAAAGTTATTATTGTAGCTAGAAAGTTGATGTTGTCTTGCGTGTATAATTTTTCTTAGAAATCTACGCAGGTAGTAAACATCATGCAATTGGGTACTTTACTTTATTACCTAATTGTTTTTTTTTTATTTTTTAGTAATTAATTTTAAGCACAAGGTCTTATTTAATAAAAAATTTTTTAAAAAACTTTATTTTTTATTATATTTTCGATATTTCGCCACACCGTTGGTTAGCATCATCAGGAAAAACAAAAATAATAATGAACAAACAAATTGAAAAAATTTTTTGATTAACAAATTCAAAATAATCAAAAAATTTTTTCAAAAAAACAAAACAAACAAAAACAATAAAAAACGACAAATTGAAAAAATTTTTTGTTTTACATACATACAAACAAATTTTCAATACTAACAAATTTTTTAAATGAAATCCAATTTTGAAAATACATAACACATTTACAAAACAATAGTATTTTACACATATATTTTAAAAACATAAATTTAATGACCGAACATTACAAAAATTAAAGTATTAATTATTAATATTATGCAGATACAGAGTTTTGTTTTATAATTTTATGCACTAAATGTCTATAATTTTGTGCAACATTCTCCGTATCTGCTTTAAAATTTATTCTTTTGGTTAATGGTACTTTAATTATTTGTAACATTTCTAACAGTTAACGGCGTTTATAATTATTTTCTAAATTTAAAATTGAAACATTTTCAAAATTAGGATAGTGATTAACTTTAGAGCAATGCGAAGATAATGCTGTTTTTTGTAAACTAATATTATTCCTGTATTTCTGGTCTGACCTATGTCCTGCGATTCTAGTTTTCAATTTATTTTTTGTTGTGCCTACATAAACCTTATTACAATCCTCCTTATCATTACCGTTACAAGGAATTTTGTACACTACATTGGACATATTTAATTTTTGAATTTTATCCTTAGTTGTACTAAACAACCTATTTAATGTATTTGTATTCTTATATGCCATTTTGTATTTATTTGTATCATAAATTTTTGAATTCTCTATTCTTTCAGACAAGACTGGTATATACGTTATCGATTTATATATTTTCGGTTCCGTTCCACTACTTATAACTCTTTTCCTCCTATTATTAAATTGATTAATTAACCTATTAGTTAATCGTATTGGAAAATTGTTCTCAGTTAAAATATTTCTAATCTTTTCTTTGTTCTTTCTATGGAATTCTTTGTCACTAATTGTTAAAATTCTCTCTATTAAATTATTGGCCGTGTTAATAATAATTCTTTTATTTTGTTTAGAATAATAATTAATAATTCTACCTGAAGCAGTTGGTTTTTGGTACCAATCTATAACTAATTCTTTATTTCTTCTTATTACTAAAGTGTCTAAATATGGAAGTTTAGCATCACATTCCCTTTCAGTTGTAAATTTAATTGAAGGGTCAAATTCATTTAATGTTTCTAACATTTCGTTAGACGGTGTGGCGAAATATCGAAAATATAATAAAAAATAAAGTTTTTTAAACAATTTTTTATTAAATAAGACCTTGTGTTTAAAATTAATTACTAAAAAATAATAAAAAAAGGTCAAAAAATTATAACTATTATATGTTTTTTTTTTAACTTAAGCAAGACTTATCCGTAACAATATATTTGAAATGTATTACTGCGGGGAAAAAGCAATTCCATATGGGCATTTGACTACTGCTCATATAGCTCATCAGTAGATTTTTTAGCTTAAACTTAGTTAAAGCAGTGAAACTTTAAGGCAGTTAAGATGCAGATATTGGTCTTTAAGTACTCGCAGAAGCATTTTTGTAAACTTGTTGATCCCTCCGTTTTAATGGTTACATTCGAGCGGATTATTTTCGCACCACCTGCTGTTAATTATCACCAATTATTTAAGTTCTTCAGAACTTACTAAAAACGTTTTTTAAAAATTCACCAATTTATAAATCCATAAGTATTCATGGCTATAAAATATGAATCAACAATATAAACGCCTTGATTTTCCGTGTAATGTTTCATTTGTTAAAATGATTTTCAAGCACCCATATGATTCTAAAATTCAACGGGATTAAAATTGTGCAGCAAGAAGAGGAATTCAGGGACTACCAAAATCACGTATTCTTTATTTTTGTTGTGGTCTTTGATCACTAACATAAAAACTGGGTTTCTAATTAGCTGTCAACGATTGTATTTTCTAAATTTTTTAAGGACAGATTTCAACCAGCTACCATCTTTGTGGACAGAAGAATTTTAATTAAAACCAAATAATGTAGTTACATATTGCATACCTTGGGGCTCTTAATGAAAGAAAATTTAGTTTTAATAGTTCCTTATTATTACGCAAATACTTTGGAAATGAGTGTAAATATTTGTTTCCAACACTTCCTTTACTTTTCCTTATATTGGGCAGCAGTAAAAAGTTTTATAGTTGCGATAATAAAAGCATAAAAATGTTATTGTACAACTTGCTTAAATAGAATCCTTTTTAAATAGTTTTAAAAATACAGCATACATTTTAGAGTTATTAAAGTGTATTAGCAATAATTTTATAATAAATGTTGTAGCTCTTTTGGCATATATTGGAATGAATTTTTTTTACCACTTCAAGTCTGCAGTTTAATTTGTGTTGTGGCAACGAGGGACTGTAAATTTACAAAAGTTATGAATTAAATAGAAATCATAATTATTTTCTTTAAATAACTATTGTATACTTAACTAGGCGGATAAGAAGAACCAGTTTATCTAAAAAATACTGTTGAAACACTCTTTCTTTAAGTTTTAAAAGAAAATAGTTATCAGTAAAAAAGAAGTAAACGAAATGACCTATGACAAATGGCGTATTAACGTGCTCATTAAAAATTCCACGAAATAACATACGGAAAACAGAAAACATAAAAACAACTCAATAAGTCTTTTGAACGAAAAAAAAAAACAAAAAGAAAAGTTTTTAAAATAATGAAATCAGTTTTTCTATTCAAACTTTAATTCTTTCTTTCAATACTTCCTATCACTTATGGGGACACCCTTTAAATTTTTAATTTTATTCTTATTGGTAAAGCTGACATAGAAGTACACAATTTGTGTAATTTTTTCATCTCTAGCTATAACTGTTCAACAGATAAAGTTTTGTATGGAGAATTATGTCAACTATGGGCACACCTATAATTTTTTCTATTACGCAATTACTGTGAATGTAGTGTGTGATACGTTTTCTTTTTAGACTTTCAGTGGCTGTCTATAGAACTGCTACAGGAAGTAATAGATAATGGTTTATACTTTACTTTTCTTAAGGGGTATCTGCTTAAAGGGTGTCTCCATAGCACAACAAAAGACACAGCAAAATAGGCGTCTACACTGAAATAATGCTAACAATAGCAATATGTGATGGTGTTGCTATAGAATTTTCTTGTATTTGCGAGAACCGCTTAAAACCAGAATATATAAGCACCATCTGCTGCGCAATAATGAAAATATCGTCGATTAAATAAAACAGCTTTTAGACGTTAAAGTGATAAAGTTATTATCATATATTTTTGTGTGTATAAAATTGTGTAATTTACTTTAAAACTCTTAAAATCCAATATTGCAAAATTACACAAAGTAAAGCGTCAACACAGACTATTGAAATGAAAGAGTATATAATAAGGAAATATCTTGTGGAGTATTTAAGCTGAATAGATCTACTATTTCGTAAAATTCGTCGTATTTTCGAAAAGTATAAGCGTCTTTGAGAGACCACTATTAAGAATTTGGTCGTTAAATTTGAGACGACAGGCTTGATGCAAAATGTGTTTGGCTGGGTCGTTTAACTGAAAGCATCCCAGCCTTGATCCACAGTATTGAAGCAGATCGAAATTTGTCAATTCCCCGACGTTCTCAGCAACTGCAATCAAAACCACCACATGGTGAATTTTGCTTAAGGAATTGAAGCCGACCGATTATTCACATTGCCGTAGATTCGCTCAATTCATTCAGGAACAGCTGGCTGGCTTTTTAAAAAAATCATTTTTTCAGACGAAGCCCATTTTCTCTTGTCGGGGTATGTCAACAAGCAAACCTGACGCATTTGGGCTTCTGAAAATCCTAGAGCGGTTATTCAGAAGTCTTTGAGTACTCAACGTGTCATTGTAAGGGGCGTTATGTTTTCTGGAACCGTGATTGGGCCGTTTTTTTTTCGAAGATGAGGCTGGAATTGCGGTAACGGTCAATGGGAACACGCTATCGCTAGATGCTAACAATTAAATTTTGATCTATTCTTGACGATGTGAATATTACTGACATGTGGTTTCAATAGGACGGTGCCACATGTCACACAACAAATGGAACAATCAGTTTATTGTAAAGCAAATTTACTCATCGCATAATTTCACGACAATCACCCAGATCGTGTGATTTAACACCACTGGATTGTTTTTTGTATGGCTATATTAAGGATGGAGTTATACGGAGCCAATCGGATCGATTTCAGTCCTAAAAATCAAAATCCGTGATGTGATTAATGAAGTAAGGCTACCATTGTGCCAAAAAGTGATTAAAAACTTTGATAAAAGAATTGACATCTATCAGCGTGGCCGTGATAGACATTTACGAGATATTTTTTCTCATTACTAATTGCCGAACTTTTTTTTTTCGTAATACAAAAAAAAAGTGCCCCTGTAAGCTAGTAGGTAGTGTACTAGCTTGTCAGTATGGGGGTTGTGGGTTCGATTCCCAACGAAGACCTTGGTTTTTTTTTCAATACAAAAATAAAAATTGACTGTCGGTGGGGCTGCTCAGCGATGAAGGCATGGTCACTGGTCGCTGTGCTGTCTTATACGGCAGTTAATTTCCGACTATTCTTCTACTTTTACCACCTGTTTCATCTCTTCTCTATCCCTTTTCTAAAGAATGTAGCACGGTGCTTGACTAAATAGGCATTGTTGCCTGGAATGCTACTTTTCTTTATAAAAAAAAATTTGAATCATCTTAACTTAACTTTTTTGTTTTATTTTGTTTTGGAAAACAAACTTCTTGTTGAAAAGCCCTTTACTAACCGACATAATAACAACTCTCCAGTACTATTTAGAAACGTGGCTTGAATATGATGTTTCCCCAACGAAAGCCCTCGTCGATCATATCTAATAAACAGCCTGTGACGCCGGTTTTTTACCGAGGGAAATAACAGACAAAACTGCGTCTACGCTTTTAAATATTTATATTTTTTTTAGAAGTTTCCCCAATTACCTGTTTTAATAGTTATGGATTTCCTTTTAAATGACATTAAATTTTATCATCCACAATGCGCCCATAGAATTAAGTTTCTTTAGGCAGTTTGGCAATAAATTTTGAAATGTTAAATTATTGGCGCTTTTAATTAAATTGAAATTCATGTCTTTGATTTTGCAATTTAATTCATTTTGTTTTTATTTTGGCGTTATTGCTTTTTGTTTCTTTCAATATTTATTTATTATGCAATGTGACTTGACTAAGAGTTGTCAAAAAAAAAAAGGAAAAAATGAATATTAATGTATTTTATGCGTTTTTAGTTGATTTTAATGATTAATTTCTTGGCGAGAAATAAATAAAAGACAATTTTATTAAATATTTTAAAGGAAATAATTCATTATTTTTTGACATTTTCGTTTATTGGTTTATACACATTTTTACTTTTTTTTTTGCTATTAAATGTTGAGTCTACTAACATTTTTACATATATGCGCATATGTCGATTTATGTACTGCTATATGTACATATGTACAGTGAACTCGCGAAAACGGGAACACTCGAACACATGAATGACTCGAAAACGTGAACACTTTAATTTTTACATTGACTACTCTAATACTAAGTTTACACTTGTGTTTTTGAACGCGTTTAAGCAAAATGTTTTAAATTTTAAACACAACCGTTGACACTATACTTGAGATGTTTAAGGCTGACGTTTTATCCACTTTTTTACCTTTGTAACGACACGTTTCCGCTGGTTGCTGGGATAGCGACAGCGGCGGCCAGGGTCGTTGCAAATTTTATTTCTATTACATACCTGCTCTGTTCTTGGAAGGAGTGACAATGTTCGAATAACGTTATAAAACGTATCACCAAGTTTATTTATTTACTAATTTCTACAAGGGGGCTGGTTGCTTCAGGTGCGATCGGGAATTGCAGTCGTGGGACGGGGAGTCACCACGTGAAGATGGGGGGCAACGGTACAGATGGCAGCGGTACTGGCGGCAGTGACAAAGGGAGCTGCGATACAGGCGTCAGTAGTAAGAATGGCTGCGGTACAGACGGCAGCAGCATAGATGTCGGCAGTAGTAATACTTGGTAGCGGTACGGACGTCGCAGCAAAGATAGCAGTAGTACTTGGTAGCTGTACAGACGGCAGCAGCAAAGAAAACGGTCTAACCCAACTTATGGCGACAAGCTGCTTGCTAGCTAAGGGTAAGAAGTTGTTGCGGAATATTAAATTCCTGTCCAACAGGCTTCTTCTCCTTCAGGCGATCAGCAGACAAGAATCTATTACGGAGTATTAAACTCCTGTCCAAAGTTCCTATCTGTAGGCGATATGCTTGCCTTCTGCTAATAAGAAGTTATTGCGGAATATTAAATTCTTCTTATTTGCAGGCGATCAACTTGCAGTCTACTGATAAGAAGTTAATGCGGAATATTAAATTCCTGTCCAAAAGACTTCTTACCTGTAGGCCAGCTGCGTGCCAATTGATTTATTTAATAAAATGTTCCGTCTTTTATACCAGTGCGTGGGTACACACATTCACGCACACACACCCAGATTATCCATCATCGTTGCATGTCAACTATCAGCGGTGAGTTTTGATCTGTATCACAGCTGATTGTGTTGTTGATCCTGATGTTTCTGACTCACAGGTGGCGTTCATACGTTCAAATGATAAAATAAAAACAACAAAAATCAATACTTTACAAATATAATAACATATCATAAACAAACAATCTAAATTATATTATCGCAAAACAGTAATTTCTCTGAAATGGCAAAGTCAACGCGCAAATTTAAGAGAATTGTGGAAGAAGAGAATCTTAATCCCACATACAACAAAGAAGCATTGAATTCTCCTGCTAATCTCATTTTTTCAAATTTAAATGATTCTGGCTCACGTAGTCGAATATGGCATTGGTTGGATGCTAAATTTACTAAACAGGATGAACATTTAAGGGAGCATTCAGAATTAATAAAGAATATGATCGCGGAAAGTAAGAGATGCTTAATAAGTGAGTTGGAACTAAAATTTAATAACTTTAAAGAGGAATTTATAAAAGACGTAAGAAGAGAAATAAAGGAGTTAAATGATAAAGTGACAGTATTAGAGACTGCAAATATAGAAATAGAAAAGCTAAAATCTGATGTTGAGACTTTGAAGATGAAATGCTTAAGTCAGGAAAATTCTATGGTTGCGGCAGATATAAGAATAACTTGTATACCTTATAATAACAATGAGAATTTAAATGATTTATTAAAGAACATTTGCTCCTCATTAAAAACGAATATGCCACCGATTAAATCTATTTTTCGGGTAAAGCACTTTAAACACCATCGCAGTGTTGATGACCCGCCAATTATAATAAGGTTCAATACGCCATATGACAAAAACCATTTTTTGAAACTCATTGCAACATATCGCCGGAATATGAAATCTGCATTGCTATTACGTCATGCAGGTTTTCAAAGTGATGTTCCTTTCTACATAAATGAAAATCTTACCTCACATAATTATGGAATTTTTAAAGCTGCTCTTAGACTAAAGAAGGATAAGCTGCTAAAGTCAGTGTTTACGCTGCGAGGTACTGTCTTTGTCAGAAAAAATGATAGTGATGAGGCAATTAATATCATTTTACCTGAAGAGTTGGACCAATTTTTTCGACCTATTGCCGGGACGAATTAATTTTAATTTTTATGCTATTTATTGCAAGTCATTTTATCATCCAATAATAGAATTACTTTTTCCAATTTCTTATATTATTATTTTTGCATATCATTTTGTTAATAATTTCATTATTTGTGGATTTTATTGTAATTTAATGTTTAGTATTGTTTTTGTTCCTATTAGCGTTGCACAATGTTTTAATATGGAAGATAATGGCTGACAACAACAATGAGCGTGGAAGTTCCAAAGATTTAACAATGAACATGGTAAAAATTTTGTCAAAATATAGAAAAGGTTTTAGAATTGTTCATATTAATGCACAAAGCATTAATAACAAAATTGATGAATTTAAATTTGTCTTTGAAAACTCTGACATTGACGTTGTTTGCGTTTCGGAAACATGGCTTGCGGAAACAACTCTGAATAGCTTTATATGTCCATATGGCTATAAAGTGCTCAGATGTGATAGAGTGAGTCATGGTGGAGGTGTTGCCATATTCTTGAAAAAGAGTATGACGAGTAGGATAGTGGGAAAATCATTTTTTGTGAATAACACAAATGAGGAGAAGATTGAGTTTTTATTTGTGGAAGTTTTCGCCTTTGGGAATAAGTTGTTAATAGGTTGCATATACCGACCTAATAAAAGAGTACCTTTTTCTATGTTATATAACTTACTAGAAACTCTCACCACACAATATAGTGACATTATAATCACTGGTGATTTCAACTCGAATATATTGATAGAGATGGACCTAATTGATAATTTGTTGTCTCTCGGACTATTTCCTGCAAACACAGTAAATCCAACACATTTTACATCTTCAAGTAGTACATTAATTGACCTTTTCTTTGTTTCTAATACATCTAAAATAAATCTGTATGACCAAATTTCCGCATCATGTTTTTCCAAGCATGATCTTATTTTTCTGAACTACGATTTTTATTTTCATCAAACTGATCATCAGAGCATTAGCTATCGTGATTTCAGACAGCTAAATTTTAATCATCTTCGCGAATATTCATCCAATATTTCCTGGAGTGATATCTATTTTATGCCCAATGTGGATGAACAATGCAATTTCCTAAATAACAATATTCAGTATCTTTTCGACTTGTCTGTGCCAATCAAACATAAGACGAAAGCCTTTAGACAGAAACCATGGTTTTCAAATACAATAAAAGCAGCAATGCGACAAAGAGACTTGGCGTATGCTAGATGGAAGAGATATAGAACTGTTGAACTACATCTTCAATATAGAATTGCAAGGAGAAATGTAAATAGGTACATAAAAATTGCAAAAGGCGAGTATTATTCGAAAAGATTTGGCAGTGCAATTGACAATCGCCAAACATGGAATACTATTCGTGAAATTGTCAGTGGTGGTGATGTTGCAAATTTTGACTGCAATATTGATCCAAATTCTCTCAATGAGACTTTTACTAGTGCTCCCATGATCAAATCAGATCCCAATTTTTTTAATTTTCCCTCAGACCCGTTAAATTTAGGTGATGGAGTTGTTGGTGATCATTTTCGGTTTTCCTGTATCACTCAATGTGATGTAATGTTATCGTGTTTTTCAATAAAATCAAATGCTATTGGGCCTGATAATATACAACCGAAATTTTTGAAAGTGCTTTTGCCTTTGATTCTTCCTTACGTCACTCATATTTTTAATAATATTATCATGTCATCGACGTTACCGTCGATATGGAAACATGCGAAAATTTTACCTCTGCCGAAGGCAAATGGTGAATACAGGCCAATTGCCATTCTTTGTTTTTTATCGAAAGCTTTGGAGAGGATTTTATACCAACAAATGTTGTCTTACATAAACGGCAATAATCTACTTTCCAGTGTGCAATCTGGTTTTCGTCAGAACCATAGCTGTATTACTGCTCTTGCAGAAGTAATAGAGAACATACGACTAGAACTGGAATGTGGAAATATATGTTTTTTAGTGCTTCTAGACCACTCTAAAGCATTTGATACCGTGGATCATGACATACTACTAAGGAAATTAAAATTTTTTTTCAGATTCTCGGACACATCGGCCAAGCTAATTGATTCATATATATCGAATCGCACACAATCGGTTTTTGTAAATAAAGTATGGTCGAACAAATTGTCACTTATCAGAGGCGTACCACAGGGGTCTATTCTTGGTCCACTATTGTTTTCAATATATGTGAATGATTTGCCAAAGGTTCTTTCAAAATGCAACATCCACCTATATGCAGACGATGTGCAGATTACGCTAGGTACCCCAGTTGAAAATGTTGCCAATGGCCTATTGCATTTAAATAACGAGTTGAGGAAAATTTATCACTGGGCTTGTGCAAACGGACTTTGCTTGAACCCTTGTAAGTCTAAATGTATTGTAATAGGCAGGAAAAGTTTAGCATCGACTTTCTCAGGTGAAATTGTCTTAAATGACGAGAAAATCGAAATTGTTAATAAGGCAAAAAATCTGGGCATAATTTTTAACAACTGGTTGACATGGTCGGACCATGTAAACGCTCTGGTCGGACAAGTATATGTGAAGTTACGGACTCTCTGGGCCACGCAGTTTTTCACTCCATTACGGATAAGAATTTTGCTCGCCAAAACATACTTAATTCCTACTTTGATGTATGGATGTGAACTATTTGGTAATTGCGACGCCATTAGTAAAAGAAAACTGAATGTTCTTTATAATAATATTATTAGATATGTCTATGGTTTGCGTAGATTTGACCATGTTTCATCTGTTTTAAATAATCTTTACGGGGTTAGTTTGGAAAGTCTGATAAAGATCCGTACTTTAGTTTTTTTACACAAAATAATATATACAAAAACCCCTAGATACTTGTTTGAAAAATTACGTTTTTCCCAATCGCCTAGAAACCGAAATATTATAATACCTCGACATCAGCATCTAGTGTCTGAGTGGCAATTTTATTTGTATGCTGCTCGCATTTGGAATAGTCTTCCACCATATCAACAACAAAACAGCAACGCTAATAGCTTTATTAAATTTTTATTTACTTTTTTTGGATGATTTCTAGCTACATATTTATTTATTTATATTAATCTTATTTGAAAATATTGTATTTGTTTTTTGTTAATTTTTAGAATAGCGCGATGCGTTCCTGTACTATAATTATAAGATTAAGTCTTGTTGTACAGGAAATGAACAAATAAATAAACAAACAAACAAACAAACAAACTAGTTCTTATTTAATAAAAAATTTTTTAAAAAACTTTATTTTTTATTATATTTTCGATATTTCGCCACACCGTTGGTTGGCATCATCAGGAAAAACAAAAATAATGAACAAACAAATTGAAAAAATTTTTGATTAACAAATTCAAAATAATCAAAAATATTTTTTGAAAAAACAAAACAAACAAAAACAATAAAAAACGACAAATTGAAAAATTTTTTTTGTTTGTTTTATTTTTTCTTCAAAAATCTAACACAATTTTTACAGGCTGACGTAACCATTTCTCTAGTGAAAGAATGGAACAGTAATTTTTTTTTTAAGAGAAGTAGCCCTCAGGCAACAATGCCTATTTAGTATTTAGTCAAGTACCGTGATACATTCTTTTAGGAAAGGGATAGAGAAGAGATGAAACAGGTGGTGAAAGTAGAATGATAGTCGGAAATTAACTGCCGTATAAAGACAGCACAGTGACCAGTGACTATGCCTTAATCGCTGAGCAGCCCCACAGACATTTAATTATTAATTTTTGTGGTGAAAAAAACCAAGGTCTTCGTTGGGAATCGAACCCACAACCCCCATACTGACAAGCTAGTACACTACTTAATAGCCTACAGGGGCACCTGTAGGCAAGAACCAGATAAAATGTGAAATTGATAATGAATCTGAAGATGGCAAAGATAATGATTCTATTGCAGAGCAGCCAGGAATCGTAATAAAACACAAGTTAGCAGTGGAAGCATTAAATAAAGTCAAAATGGGCTGAAAATGAAAAGGTTGACCAAACTGAAATAAGAGTTTTGAATAAACTTAAAGAAAAGGCTGTACTAAAAATGGTAAAACAATACACGTATCAAAAGAAGATAAACGATTTCTTTGTGTAAAAAAAAATAGGAAACAAAACCCATCTGTGCTTTTTTATCTAAACATTTTTACAATCAAAAACATGATAGTTCACGTTTTCGCGAGTTCACTGTATTTGTCTTTATGCACTGGTACTTGATATTTTGATAAATAAACATTCTTTTTCTGCATTTGAATAAATTCTTCATCAATCAAATTGCTCTTTTCTTTTCTTTTGTTCTTTTTTTTTTTATTGTATGATTTCTTAATAAGATGGAGTTTTAAGTTTTATAAATTAATATTTTTTTGTTTACTTACATTGGAATAAATTCGATGTTGATTCCAAAATGCCACGTAAACTTTTTGTATGATGATGCAATAGACGCTCAAATTCAGTTGTTGCTTTTTTTCTTAAATCGATTTCCGTTGAATTCGAACAGCAATGACCGCCACATTGTGAACCTATAAAGAGAATAAAATTGATAAGAAACAAAATTAAAGAGAGAGAGAGAGAGAGTTTATGTAAAATGGCAAATCCAATATTTGAAATTGAACAAATTAGCAGGTATTGGAAATATTTGGTAAATTGTGTCAAGGTTACTCAAAAATGTTTTCTACTATTTTTATTATAGAATTTTACTCTTTTGCATACAAAATTCTTTAGGCATTTTGCCAAATGTTTTATTTATAGCATGTTTCTACCCACCATGTTATGTTACATGTTGGCAAGATTGCCAGATTTAACGATTTACTATTTTAATTTAAATTTTACTTCCGCAAGTCCAAACTGCAATAAAGTGTTCAAGCCATGTCGTTTTTTAAAAAAATAACATATTTTAAAAAATGTATGCAAAGTTTAGAAAGAATACTTTAATTAGGGAAAAAACTCAAAAAAAAAGAAAATTCAAATATTGTTACGTTTATAACTTGTTTTGCTGTACTATTGTCATCTCCCGTCTTATCTGGCTGTTTTGAAGTCAGAGGCGAGCGCTTTTGTTGTTACTGAGTTCTTTATTGCAAAGTCAATAACACCAAATTTTAAAGTTTTCAAATTAATTAGTTTATTTACGTAATTTATAATTATTCGGAATCATTTTCAATATAAGCAATTTTATTTTTCGTGCTTGATTCCTTTAAATAAATATTTCATGATATTCTCACGAAATATTTATTACAAAAATTTTTATTAAAAAATAAACATTTTATGATATTCTCATAAAACATTTATTCCAATAAAAATAAAAAAATATTTGAAATGTTTTACTGCGGGGGAGAGTACATCCATATTGCAATTTCCCTATTGCTCAAGTAGCTCATCAGTGAATTTTACCCCAATATTGTATAGAAAACCTAAGAGTCTTATATCCAAAGCCAAACTGATTCTATGAGAATTTTTCATAAAATCAACATAGCAAAGACATCAAGACTCAAAAACACTTCTACACAAACACAACAAAACATTTCAAACAACAAAAAACATTGTTTATTTTCTGGAGTAAATGTTTTATGAGAATATCTTTAAATGTTTATTTTTTAATAAAAATTTTTGTAATAAATATTTCGTGAGAACAATTTACCAAAGATGCCAGTCTTTACTTCACGAGGTTTATATTTTAATCAGCTAACTAACCACTCCGATGCTGCGTTTTATGTTTGTCCGCTATAGGTTTAGAAAAATGAAAAACTTTCTACTTCCTTTATATTACATTTTGTTATTATCGTTGATGCTATTCATTCAATGTATAGATGCCTGTTATACATGATTGCAAACATTAAACTCTGCAATGTTTTGTTTAGGTTACGGATTTTCAAGAAAAAAAGGGTCTGCTAGTAAAGGCTCTTTTATTATTAGACAATGCCCCGTCGCATCCTCCTGAAAAAAAGTTAATATCTTTGGATGTTTCATTAATCCATCCAATAGATCAAAATGTTTTTAAAATTACAGAAATGCATTATAGAAGCAGCCTTTTGGCTTTAATTGCAGGAAATGAATTAAATTTGTTGGAGTCAAATACAGACATGCTGTGTGCATTTTTCTTTTTGTTTTTATGCTGTTAAAATTTCTTCATGGAATTTATTTTAAGAAAGTTGTTATCTTGCGTATATAAGGTTTCTACGCAGTTTGTAACTAGAAGTAGCACTTCAGGCAACAATGCCTATTTAGTCAAGTACCGTGCTACATTCTTTAGGAAAGGGATAGAGAAGAGATGAAACAGGTGGTGAAAGTAGAAGGATAGTCGAAAATTAACTTCCGTATAAGACAGCACAGCGACCAGTGACTATGCCTTCATCACTGAGCAGACCTGACAGTCAATTTTTATTTTTGTAGTGAAAAAAACTAAGGTCTTTGTTGGGAATCGAACCCACAACCCCCATACTGACAAGCTAGTACACTACCTACTAGCTGACAGGGGCACCTAGAAACTAGAAAATTGTTGTTGTCTTGCGTGTATAAGTTTTCTATGCAGTTTGTATCGAGAAAATTTTTGTTGTCTTGCATGTTTAAGTTTTCTTAGAAAACTACACAGTAAACAGCATAAACAGTTATTTCGTTTACTTTATTACTTAATTAGTTACTCTTGAAACTTAAGCTCTGTTTTTTTTTTCAACAAACATATTGTTGCGAAGATGATTTATAAAGTTTTAAAAGATAATAATAAACAGAAAAAAAGTAAACGACCCACTGTGCATTTTATAAACTGCGCAGTTTTCTAAGAAATCTTATATATAAAAGGCAACAATATGAAAAAGAAACTTCTTTTTGAAAAATCCCGATATATAAACAACGAATAAAAAAAGAATTTAAGTTGAGAGCTTTAGTTCGGCTTAAGGTCTTTTTAATTGTTAAAAATGAAAACCAATAACAAAATTATTTGTTTAATTTTATTTTCCAATATTTCGTTAGCCGAACATTTTTAACAATTGAAAAGACCTTAAGCCGAACTAAAGCTCTCAACTAAAAAACGTAGGTCAACTATCTAATAAACACATACGGAAAAAGAAGTAAAAATAATATATCATCGAACTTTAATGATCCATTAATTTATTCGAATTTCCATACCTCAGCAGTACATGGTGTGATTTATGAATTCAACACACAGCAAGTTTTATAGACACCACATAAAGTGTGGTGTCTATATCTATTAAAGCGTAAACGATTTTATAGCACTCTATCTGGCAACTTTAATAAAATTTTGTCACCAAACTCTTACTGCTTGCTACGGCAAAGGAGAAAAAGAAACATGAAAACCCATAGGTAAAAGCTTGCAAGTGAAACGAGTAACAATTTCAAATATTTGAATGTGTTTTCAGGGCTAAAAAAAGTTTTCGGTCAATTTTTTTATACGTTTTTATAAATATCAATTTAGGTAAATATATGTATAACAATTCTGTTTTGTATTGGTTTTTGTATTTGCAATAGATATTTATTAATATATAAACAGATGTAAATTTTCCATGTATGTAAATACAGGGTTTTTCAACAAGAAGTTTGTGTGGCAAAACAAAAAATTTAGATTAAAATTTGATTTAAATTTTAATTGTATTACGTAGAGAAAAGTAAAAAATAATAAAAAAAATAAAAAAAAATTAATACACGATGTTGCTGCCCACTTAACTGCTGACTGTCGTGAAATTATGCGATTGCGAAATTTGGTTTGTAATAAATTGATCGGTTCATTGGCTGTGTGTGATGTATGGCACCATCCTGTTGAAGCTACATGCCAGTGATATTCCACGTTGTCAATAATAGACCAAAATTCAGTTGTAAGCATTTCGCGATGGCGTAGTCCATTGACCGTTACCGTATTTCCAGCCTCATCGAAAAAAAAACGGCTCAATCACGCCTCCAGACCATAGCGTACCATACAGTGACATGTTGAGCATATAAAGGTTTATTAATAATCGCTCTAGGATTTTCAGAAACCCAAATGCGGCAACTTTGCTTGTTAACATACCCTGACAAGTGAAAAAAAGATTTTTCCAGAAAATCACCTTGTTGCTAAATGAACTGAGCGAATCTATAGCGATGTAAATGGTCGGTTGCCATCAATTCCTGCACCAGTGGGATGTTGTAAGGCTGCAAAGCCACATCTTTATGCAAAATTCGTCTTGTGGTGGTTTTTGGTTAAACCCAATTGTTGAAAACGTAGAGGAATTGACAAATTTGAATTTGTTTCAACACTGTGGCTCACGACTGCGTTGTTTTCAGTTGAACGATGTTGTTCGCACATTTTGTATCGAGCCTGTCGACTGAAAATTAAGTACCACATTCTTAATAGCGGTATAAGAATTTCGCGAAATGCAACTTTAACAGAATCACCATTTTCATAGTGGATTTTAATAATTTTAATGCGATTTTCGTGCAACAGTTGCCAATGCATCTAATACGAAAACGTTGAAAAACAAAATGTCAAAACTATCATGTTATTGGTGTTGCCACAATTGAAAAATTAACTTCGTATTGAAATACCCTATAAGTGTAGCACAATTTAATGGAAATTACATAATTTTGTGTAGCATAGTTTTAGGAGAATTTTTCTTTAGTGTTACAAAGCACAAATTAATGATATAAATTATTATAAATAATAAGAATTTTTAACAGAAAATGTATCGATAACAATGCAGTTTCGCAGAAAACTTTTTTATGCCAAAAATTAAATACTATTACAAAAATGTTTATAAAATATTTATTAATAATTGCAAGTCGCTATTATATCGATAACTAAAAAATTTCTTAAAAATACACTTTTTAGAAAATCAATTAAATTGGAAAATCTTTTATTATTTCTAACAAATTGTTAACAATAAATGAACAAAATATTATAAAAAAACATTTTAAATTTTTTTGCTCTTTAATTCATTGCCTGCATTTAAGGCTTTTTATAATATTTGAATTTTTTGTAGCCTATTTTTAGGCATTTAAATGAAAGAACTAGTTGTGTTATTATTTATTCGTTACAAAAATGCAATTGCCCCAAGCAAACATTAAAATATATAAATAAATAAGTAAATAATAAAAAAATAAAAATATATTTATTTATCTTTTATTAAAATTTGTATATTGCCTGAGTGCATTATTGTTACAATCAGAGATGGTAAGTTTGTATTTAAAACATTAAATTGTTACTTATTTTTTTGTTTTAACAGTCGAGTTTTTATTTGTGATTAAATTAAAAAAAATAATTTTGTTATAATTGAACCGTTTTAAATAAATTATTTTAGTACGGAAAAGTGTTGCTAAATTGTACAAAAATTTTTATTAAAATAGTCTCTCATTTAAAGGGCTATATGGAATTTTATAGTGATTTTTTCATTATAAGAAGGATGCGCATATAAGTGCCATTTTCAGTCTACCATATGCACTGTGAGAAAATTAATGTTTAATTAAATTTTAATGTTTTAATATTTTTAACAACATGAATTTTAAATTTATTTTAAACAAAAATTTTTTATTATAAATATGGCAATTCCATCTCTGATCTAGATCTAGGGTAAATCTGTGTGCGTGTGTGTTTATGTTCAATAGTAAACATATTTATTTTAAAGTTTCTCCAATGTAACTATACACATACGTGTGTATGTGAATAGTTAAACAAATAAATAAACTTGTTTAAATTTTTCAGTTTACATACAGTTTTGCATAGTTTTTCTATAACCCTAGTTAAACATAAATGTGTATAGGGTGATTATTTCGTACCATAGTTTAAAATATTGCTCATATGAAAAATTATTTTAACATAATAGAAAAATTTTAACTTTTATTTTTCACTCAAGTATCACATTTAGATTAATTTAAATTTATTTTTGCTTGTCGTTATTTTACATAACAGAGAGTGTTTCCAAAATATTTTTAATTTATTGAAATGTTTTCCTTATACTCTAAAGAAAGCAATTTTGTAACAGTTAACGGAAAGAAATTCTTAACATATCCGTAGATACATATAGGACCAAAGCAATTAAATTATGTAAAAATTATTTTTATGAAATACTTATTGAAAATATAAGATCTTCCTTAATATAATATAAAAGATGTCAAATTTTTTATATTATAGACGCTTCGTAATATTGAGTTCTTTTATTGCAAAATAATAATACAGCACTTGAGAGTTGTAAATAAAATTAAACGATTAATTCACTTTCAATACATAAAAAATAAATACGATGGTAACTTCACCAGTGTAATGCCTTAAAAGATGCTTTATTATTTTATTGTCTTTACTGAACTATAAGTCAACTTGAATTAATTTAATTTTCCCAGTAAGTGGTGCTTACATATAGGGTCCGCCAAATAACTTTTTTTTGTTTTAAATGCTATAAACTTCTGAACCAATTGGACTCTGTATGGCGTCATATCAAGGTCTTTATGCAATGTCTCTGAAATGTTCAATTGTTGAGAACGACAGTGAATTGATGTTGATGGCGCCTCACGCACACTTCCTGCCACAGCAGCAATATTCTCGGGTGTGTGCACTGCTTTTGGCTTTTCACGCTTTGGTTTATCGATGAGGATGCCAGTTTCTTTCTCTTTTTTCACAAGATAATGAACACACGGAGCTGACGGTGATTCTCTTCTTCCAAAATCCGTAGGCAATTTTCGCACACATTCTGCAACATTACCATGACTTTCAAAGTAATGTCGCAATATTTTCCAGCGTTGTTCAAGCGTATACACAACCATATTCGTTCAGCGGAAGGATAAAACTAATGATCTGTCAAATCAAACATGAGCTAAGTGTAATCATTCACGAAATAACCACTAGTTGAAAAAAAAAGTTAGATTGTGGACTCTTTAGATGTTTTAGCCGGTTCTCGTATATACAAGAATATTATTCATTATCTTCACCCCATATTGTTGCTGTTGGTGCCTTGTGTGTATAAGATTTCTTGGAGAATTACGCTGTCTGTAAAACACACAATAGGCCATTTCGCTAACTTTTTTACTGATACATAATTATTTTCTTTTAAAACTTAAACAAATCTGCTTCGTAACAATGTTATAAATCGCGCTTAAGCTCTTCTAATTGCTTATTATATATAAAATAGGCCATAAAAAATAGGTGATAAAAAAAAATATATTTTCAAGCGTTAAAAAAACAAAAAAAAGGCGTAAATGTATTCATATTATATATGTATCGGGTTTTCAACAAGAATTATGTTGTTCAATTGTGGCAATACCAACAACATGATAGTTTTGACATTTAGATTTTTGATGTATTCGTAGTAGATGCATTGGCAATTGTTACAAAGAATTCAATTTCGCACGAAAATTGCATTAAAATAATTTAAATCCATTATAAAAATGGTGGTTCTGTTAAAGTTACATTTCGTAAAATTTGTGATATTTTCGGACAAGATAATCGTTTTTCTAAAACCGATATTAAGAATTTGGTCGATACAAAATGTGCGAATATTATCGCGTGTTCGACCGACTCGTTCAGCTGAAAACATCGCAGCCGTGAGCCACAGTGTTGCAGCAGATCCAAATTTGTCAATTTCTCGACGTTCTCAATATTTGGTATTATCCCAAACCACTACATGGCGAATTTTGCGTAAGGATTTGACTGGTGCAGGAATTGAAGCCGAGAGACAATCTACATCGCTGTAAATTCGCTCAATTCGTTCTGAAAGTCCTAGAGCTGCTCAATAGAAGCCTTTCCATGCTCAACCTGTCACTGTATGGTGCGTTATGAGATCTGGGGGCGTGATTGGGCCGTTTTTTTTTTGTTTTTTTTTTTGGAGATGAGGCTGGAAATGCGGTAACGGTCAGTGGATCACACTTTTGCGAGACGTTAACAATTAAAATTTTGGTCTGTTATTGACGACGTGGATATCACTGACAAGTGGTTTCAACAGGACGGTACCACAGCCAACTTATTGCAAACCAAATTTTCTGATTGCCTAATTTCACAACAAGCAGCAGTCAAGTGACAAGCCAAATGGTGTGACTTAACATCACTCGATTAATTTTTTGTGGGACTTTTTTTGTTAAGGACAGAGTCTATAAGGAGCCAATCGAACGGATTTTAGCCTTAAAACTCAAAATCCTTGATGTAATTAACGAAATAGGACCGCCATTTTGCAAAAAAGTGATTAAAAACTTTAAGGAAAGAATCGAGATCTGTCAGCGTGGTTGTGGTGGACATGTGCCGGATATAAGTTTTCATTCATAATTGCCGAACTTTTCTCTTCGTAATACAATAAAAAGGTGGATCATCTTAATCTAAGTTATTTGTTTATTTTGTTGTAGATAACAAATTTCTTGTTGAAGAAGGCTTTATGAGCATATCGTTGTTCAAACATTAAAAGTAACTTTTAAGGGTCGATTTATTTACTGCAACTGCGTCTTAAATGTACCATATTAAATTAAACGATTTTCACTCTTTTGATTATAAATAATTTTTGAACTTCTAGGATAAAAATTTGTTTCTTTATAAAAATTACACTAACGTTATTCAGGTATCATTATGAGTTAAATGGTTACAAAATTTTTCGCTTTCAATTTCTGCATGGGGGTAATTTTTATTGGGGTTATTTTTGTAGGGGCTTAAAAGAAGCGAATGACTTTTATTCCTTTAAAAGATAATTTAATGCGGCAAGACTTAAAGTAATGATGGCTTATTGTAAATCAAAATTAGTAAGTCCACATAATTCCGGGCTATTAATTCACATAAAATTTCAAAGTTTTCCATTTTATATACAAATTATAAAATTTTTTTAAACTCGCTTGTATATTAACGTTTTGGCATAGCCGTTAGTATTTTTGTTTATAATTATTTCAGCACTAACGGCGTTGTCACTTAAAAATCTAATGTCTTTGTTATGGCCATCATACTTCAGTATGAAAGGAAGTTTTTAGTTTTAAAGGGCTAAACAAATTGTTTTTTTAATGGATTTTTCAAACATGGATTTGTTTTATTAAAAACTTAAAAACTTCCAAACAAGTTAAAGCCAAAAGTGTGTTTAGTTATTATTAATATTTGTTGGCTTTAATGTTCAACAGCGGCAAATTATAAACCAAGCGTGGCACTAACAATTGTGAACAAAACTTATAAAACTTTTGAGTTTTTAAAAATTAATTACATTTTTAACCACAACATTGAAGTAACTATTTGTGAAAGAATTTTAACATACAAAAATTTAATTTAATTTTTGAACAAAAAAATTACAATGTGATTTTAAAAGAAATGTTCTTTATCTGCAGTGTTGCATTTGCTCGTATGCATTAAAGAACGTTTTACCAAACCAAAATTACAATAATTAAATCCATATTTTTACTTAACGTTTATGTATGCTTACAAATCGGGTTTTTCAATAAGAAGTTTGTTTTTTAATAGTGGCAACATTCGTAGTGGATGCATTGGCAATTGTTACAATGAATTCAATTTGGCTATAAAAATTATGGTTCTGTTAAAATTACATTTCGAAAATTCCTGATATTTTTGGACAACATAATAGTCTTTCGGAGACGGATATTTAGAATTTGGTCGTTAAATTTAAGTCGATAGCCTCGATACAAACTACGCGCATTCGACCGGGTCGTTCAACTGAAATCATCGCAGCCGTGGGCCACCGTGTTGAAGCAGGTCAAGGTTTTGACTTTGAAGCTTAAAAAGGTTCGACTGGCGAAAGAATTGAATCTGACCAACCATTCACATCGCCGTAAATTCGCTCAATTCACGTTAAAAAACCTTTGCATGCTCAACGTGTGACTGTGTGGTGTGCTTTTTTTTAGAAAACAAACTTCTTTGTTGAAAACCCTTTATTAATATGCTATGTTACTATGCTAGTGAGTGGTTTTGTTTTAGATACAAGAACTACCAATTACGGTAGGTTTATATTTAAATAAAAATTATTTAAAGGATCATTTTCCTCAAATGAGTAAAATTTTGTAATGCAAAGAAAAATGGAAAATGACACATTCCTGTAATTTAAGTGAAAACTTTTTCACATTAAAATACCATAATATTTAGAAATATGAAAAACTCACGTGAACTAATAAAAGGTATGTGATTAACCACATTTCAAATAAAACAAAATGACATTTGAGAAATTTTTCACTCAAGGTATAGATTTGAGATTTTTATGCCTTAAACTTTACCGACTAAATGAGAATTCTGTTTAAGTGTTTCCTTAATAAAAAAAAACCAAGCAGCAGCTATATAAAAATTTAAATAAAGTTTTATTTTTTTAAGATGTGCTTGGATTCTCCGACGGGGTAAAAATTTCTTTTGTTTGGGTACGGTTTTCCGTCGACCCTCGTCAAATTTGGCTTGTGAACAAACCGGTTTCGGCTGTTTGCCATCTTCAGTGTTCTTTTCGTACTAGTTGCGTTCTATTGTCAGTTGTGTTTATATAGTTCGTGTCTCCCTTCATGTTATTGCGTTCGTCACTTTCTGTCTTTTTTGCCTACATCTCTCTCTCCTTTTTTGTTTGTCTCTTTTTACCTAATTTGTCGCTTCCTTTTCCATTCGTCTTCTTTCCTAACTAAATTTTTTTACCTGTTGGGTTTTTTCCTTCTCTCCTCTTTTATGTGACATAATAATCTGTAATTGTATGTTTATGATGTTCTCTATTGCCTTGGTCTTGCGAACCTGCGTAACGTTTCTGTGCTGGTGTAGTGTCTGTCCTCCTATAAAAATGTTCCAACGGTTCAAATATTGTGTCCGAAGCAGTGTTTATTTGTTCATTTATTATTCGTCCGTCAAATGTTTTTTGTTTGTATATTTCTATGTTTTCTAATACATTTAGTCTTCTTCCTTTGTGCTGTGTGTGAAGCAGTTTAACCGTTGTCTTAATATGTCCTGGTGTACATTTGTTGTCAAATATATGGTTCGCAAAGTTTGATTCTGGAGTTGATTTTGGTCCTCGTAGTTTTTTGTTATAGTCTCTAATGTGTTCCCTAAATCTGGTCTTAATTTTTCGTCCTGTTTGCCCGATGTAGCTATAATGGCATGTACAAGTTAATTTGTACACTCCTTGTTTGTCTAGTATATTTGCCTCGGTTGTTTTATTCCGTAGTATTCTGCCTAGGTTGTTTCTTGTTCTGAATGCGGTATTGATGTTGTGTTTTCCAAAGAATTTCGCCAGTTTGTACGTTGATTTTCCCATATGTTAATGTAGCCCATTTTTTTCCTTGCTTCTCCTGTTCTTTGTTCGTTCCAATTTGTTTCCTGATGTTATCTACGAGGCGCTTTTTGTATCCGTTGTTTTCCGCTATGGTGTATATTGTTTCCATTTCCTTCATATACATTTGCCGTGTTAGTGGTGTTCTCTCGAGTCTTGTTATTAACTGCCTGATTGCTGCGTTTTTGTGTTGCTGGGGATGATTTGATGAGTTGTGTATTATTGTGTCCGTTGCCGTTGGTTTCCCGTACATCCCATATTCGATCCTGTTCGAGATCATGTTCCTCTTGATCGTTAGGTCCAGATAATTAATTCTCCCCTCCTCTTCCTTTTCCATTGTAAATTCTATGTCCCTGTGTCCTCCATTCAAGTAATCCAGAATTTGCCCATCGTCATCTCCTTTCAATTTAAAGTAAAAGAATTTCTTATCATCTCTACTTTAACTTAAATATAGATTTTGCATTTTCTTTTGCTTTTGTCACGCTGCATTTAATTCTCAATTGGTCTCATTTAAATAAAATCGTTTATTTCATTTAGCATTTGCCAATATATATCAAGTTTTGTTTTTAATCACGCAGAGTGTGTCATTTGCTTGAGGGGATGTACTCAGATGCATTTCATACAATCACTTTTATTGTTTGCACTGCCTAAACGTTGTTGTTTTAAGTAAAGTGCAAATTAATTGCTGTAGGGTATATATAAATATATTTTCCAAAAAAAGATAATAATAACCCATAAGCAAAATAGCTCTTGAGGCGTTTCTTTACTTGTAGTTTATTTTATTCTATTTTGCGTTTGCAAAAGTGTCAGGGTCATTTGTAAATTTAAAATTTAAAACAAATTTAAGTTGAAATGCAGTATGTTGTCTTGAAATTAATATTTTGCCAAAAATATCTTAGAATAAAGTCGTCGTTTGTAAAATAGGTCAAGCCAAAGATTAATATCATATAAATATTGTTTAAAGTAGACAGTGTTTTTGAATTTATAGCTTTCTAAAAATAAATGCAATTCAAGAGCCAATAAATTATGTATATAATTAGGCTATTAAATGTTGTAAGTACAAGGATATTTTAAAATTATAATTTTATTGTTTAAAATCAGTTTTACGTTAATATTCTTACGGATGTGTCTTGCTTAAGTTTTAAAAGAAAATAATTAAGTAATAAAGTAAATTAAGCTGTTTACTAAAAAAACTTATGCACGCACTACAACAACAACTTTATAGTTATAAACTGCGTAGAAAATGCTTTATTTTTCTAGACCTCTAGCGGAAAAATATAAAAGACAGCTTCGGAATGGTTAGTTAGTTAGTTAGTTAAAACATAAACTTGATGAAGTAAAGATTTGCATCTTTAGAAAATAGTTTTGATGTGCCAGCGTACAAATCTTACTTTTTGTAAATAAACTTGTAATTAATTTGAAAACTCTAAAATCTGGTGTTGTTTATTTTGCAGTAAAGAACTAAGTAACAACAAAATGTTTATATAAGGTATAAACGTAACAAAATATATTATTTTTAATATTTTTTCTTATTAAAATTCTTTTAAATACACAGAGAAAATAGATTCATTACATAACCAAATTTTTTGTATCGAATTTTTTCGGTTAACATGACGGTATGAATATAGTAGTTGTAACTGTTTTAAACTTTAAGACGACGACACACGATCATATACACATTTCATTTTTCACAGACGCCAGACATCGACAGAAACAATTTATAAATTTTGTTGATTTTCATTTATTGATTGTTTTACAACCAACTGTTTATATATTCTTCTTTTCCTGAAGATGCCACCCAATACGGTGGCAAAATGTTGCATATAAATATAAAAATAAAATTTGTTTAATTAATTTAATTAAAAATAAATATGTTTTTTCTTTTTTAAGATCTTTTTTTATATATATTTTTTCTCTTTTCAATATTTCGCTTTCCTTTGGAAAGCTTCTTCAGGAAAAAATTTTTTATATATTTTTTTTGTTAATAATTTTGTTTTGTTTTCAAAAATATATAAAAAATTTTTTCCTGAAGAAGCTTTCCAAAGGAAAGCGAAATATTGAAAAGAGAAAAAATATATATAAAAAAAGATCTTAAAAAAGAAAAAACATATTTATTAAAGATAAAAAAGATCGTTTAAAAACTATAAAAATTTAATTAAAAATAAAATTTATTTAATTTTGTATAAAAACTTTATGCTTAAAAAATTATTTACAAACTCCATGAATTCCAAGGAATTTCTCCATTTTAATTTTGAAACTTAGATTTCTGGGTAGAATCTAGATTTTTGTTTTCGGACCAGCACTAAGGGGATGACCCCTACTCACGCAATGCGATGTGCCAGAACTAGGATATTAGATTATGGGGTGGAGGAAAGTAGGAGTAGTGTTTGTGGAGATTCGATTTGAATTTTCCTACATTGAAAGTGACGTGATAAGATTTACATCCGCACCTGGCCGTGGGCCTTAATCAGATGGTGGATCATTACCACTGTGGATGATATGTAGCGTCATCCTCGCCCTAGAAGGCCTACGGATACGTAAATCCTCTGGTCACTCCTAGTTGCAGCTTCAAAAGCCCGAAGTAGGCCTCAGTCTTCACTCCTTGCTGAAGAGTTGGAGACTATCCAACTCCTGGTCCAGAACGCATGAAGCTTAATATAATTAGGAACACGATGGCATTCATACTCACTGCACCTGGACCATTCATCGTGTTTATTGTGAATGATCCGACCCACAAACTCAAACGAGGGCCTCGAAACACACAGCCACCACGATACTCCCGAGGGGCCTACCTCAATAAACACTCCGACAGCTAAATGCCTAAAGAGACAAATAGCGGAACTCTGGGGCTTTACTGATTCCTGTGGAAATATAGTGGATTGTCCAGTTGGCTCCTGCTAGTCTTGAAGGGGACTGGACTCCCTTTTACCCCCGCAAGACACAAGTCTTCACATGATTGTGTGATCCATATACATTTATGATATGCCCCCGGGAGGACATTGAAAGTGACGGGAAATACCTCTAAAGGGAGTTTATTCCGTATACGGACTATTTTGCTAAAAAACGAAAGTTCGATTCGCCAGCCAATGTACCACAAATGGAAGGGGCTTTTTAAAGAAATGCGTGTTAAACGCAAAACCGAGCAAGTAACAGGAACAAGTTTCCAAATTTCATTAGAGCACATACCATTGTAGTAACGATAGAACTGAAAACCAACCCACATTGCATCGAAACTCTAGAGAATCAATAGAGTTGGATATCCTAGCGTCCCCAATAAGCCTCTTGGCCCTCTCTTGTACGCGGCTGAGCAACTCCATAATAGATAATGGGCGCCGGCCTATACATGAGATTTGTATTCCATTTTTGGACGTATATATGTGGTATAAATAGTACGAAGAACGGACCCCCCGGGGGCACATATATATGGTCTTTATAGAACTTCGACTATCTAGACATAGTGCAACTGGGGGAATCACGGGAATCAGTGACCCGCAGAGTTCCGTTATTTGTCTCTTTAGACACTTAACTGTTCTCTGGCTGATTATTGAGGTTGGCCCTATATGGGAGTATCGTGGTGGTTGTGGTTTCGCGGCCCCATATCAGTCTATGGTTCTATGGCAGCCGGGTTCATTTCACCTTTAATAATACCTACCTGGTGAAATGTTTCCAGATCCAGTGAGCATGCTAGACATGTGTTCTGGACAGGAGTTGGAAAGTCTCCAACTCTTAAGCAAGGAGTGATGATTTGCAGCCCTGCTCTGGAATCATCGAAGTTGCAACTAGAAAGTTTTGTTGCATAAAATTATAGCTTCGGCTTCCTAGGACAAGATGACGTTTCAAATTATGCAGTGGTTTGGTCCATCATCTGATTAAGGCTTCATGGCCAGGCGCGGATGTAAATCGAATCACACAGTACGAAGATCGGATGGAGTGAAGTATTTTTTTATATCATTTTAGAAAACCGAAGCATTTGAAAGCTTCTTTAGAAACTTGAAAAATGTGTTTAGTCCATCAGACATCACACGTTATTTTCATGTTAAAAACATCAAGAGCTTCTGACTCCTCCAACTGGTTCGTACTGTTTATAAATGAAAAGGAATGACTGTCATCTGCGAAAGAGTATATTGGGTTGAAGCATTGTCAAAGAAGGTCATAGGAAAAAATAAGAAATAGGGTAGGAGAAAGAACGGAGCCTTGCGGTACTTTTGAATTAATCTTGAACTCGGTTGATAAAATTCCATCTATAACAACTCGCATAGTGTGATTTCTGAGAAAGCTCAAGAAGATATCGCACATCAAAAGCTACAAGTTTTGGCACAAGTGTGCATCATGCCAAGTGAGATAGTTAAGTGCAGGATTTTATGTGCTAGCACTGATACACAACTTTATTGCGTATATACGCTGCAAGGGCCCGATGTCAATTAAAAAGCGATAGTAGGTGATACCGAGGTAAGAGAAAACCCTGTGGAATAACATTTGCATAAGGCTAAAATATCTGGCCGATGGAGAGAAAAAAGCGTTCTTAGCCCGAAAATATGCTCCAGACAATGCAATAACCTCAATGTTTAACCTTGCAGAATTGCTTACGTTGAAAAAATGACATTTTAGTGACCAAAAAGATGTTTGTTATTTAAAAAAAAAAATATTTAATAATTTATTTATAAACCCCATTATCATGACTACGTATAAAGATAAAAGCTAAAACTTGTTTCGATTCGAAAAATAGTGTGTATAGATGCAAATATTGGCACTGTTATACTAATTAACAATAACACCAATTAACAATAATAAGCAAAAGGAGAAGAAAACAAAAAATACTTAAAAACACTAATTGAATTTTTATTAAATAATTGTTAGAAAAAATCAATAATATTACATTTGGTTTTATTTAAATTTTCCATCCAATAGAAAATTTCCAGTCCCTAAATAGCACCGTCATCAATGGTGTTGTAATTATATTTTAATACTGTAACAGGTTTTCAATTAAAAAAATAAAAAAGCAATAAAACTAAATTAAATTTAGAACAGAATATATATGTGTGTTTAAAATTATTTGTATGAGTGTATTTGAGGGTGTTAACACATGTTTGTGTAGCTACGAAATTAGCGTGTATTAACAGACAATCCCTTCTGACATTCAATACATGGAAACAATTGCCATAGTAACACTTATCTACTCGATTCCCCAATTTTAATTCAACATAATTTCACCGATCCAATTTAAGCTTTAAATATATTAAATAAACAAGAAGTTTGTTTTTCAACTGTGGCAACACCAACAACACAATAGTTTTGATATTTAGTTTTTTGACGTATTTGTAGTTTCAATTGTTACAATGAATGCAACTTCACATGAAAATCGCATTAAAGTAATTAAAATCCATTATGAAAGTGGTGATTCTGCTAAAGTTACATTTCGTAAAATTCGTGATATTGTCGGACAAATTGTACGAATAGCAACGCGTGGTAGACCGGGTCGCTTAACTGAAAACATTGCAGTCGCGGGCCACAGTGTTGAAGAAGATAGATCCAAATTTGTCAACGACAAACGTTGTTCTCAACAATTGGGGTTGTCCAAAACCACCACATGGCGAATTTCGCCTAAAGATTTGACTTTGAAGTCTGTTGTTAAGGATAGAATCTATACAGAACCAATCGAATCGATTTTAGTCTTAACACTCAAAATTTGAGAAGTGATTAACGAAAAGTAATTAAAAACTTCGATGAAATAATTGACATCGTCAGCGTGATCGTGGTGGACATTTGCCGGATATCATTTTTCATTCACAATAGCCGAACTTCTCCCTTCATAATACAATACAAATTTTAATCATCTTAATAAACATTTTTTGCTTTATTGGGTTTTATAAAATAAACTTCTGGTTGAAAAACCCTTTATAACAGCATATACAAACAAAAATACATTAAAAAGGCGAGTTAAGCCATAATTGGTGCAAGGATGTGTGTATTTCCAAATTTTATTTTATTTAATCGTGTTTTCAAAATAAATCTGCAATTCTTGCTCTTTTCTCTTTTATATTTTATGAATAAATAGATTGCTTGGAATAAATAACAAGGACTTAGGGATACCTAAAATATTTACTGATACAGGTATGCCCTAAATACGAAATAGCTTTGCAATTATTTTACTTTCCTATGCTTTTTTATTTTTTTTACAACATTTTTATCTAAAAACTCTTTTATTTAACAACACAAAGCCAGGCAAACGCTTTTTAAAACTGCTCTTTTTTTTTAAATTGTGATCTGAAGAAGCAAATTTGAAAATATTTATAAATATAAAGAAAACGTAGCATATACTTAGGCGTCTTGTTATATGAATACGCAACCTCAGAGTTCTGAAATTTTAAATGAAAGAACTAATTTGACCGCCCTTAAAAACCGGAGCACATTGCCAATACGTTGTACTTTGACGTAATCAATTGAAACCAAAGTAATGACGGAGTACCTTGTTGAGGGATAATAAATCAGCTGTTTTTACCGCATATTTTGGTAACAAAATTTTAACAAAGTACACATTTTCATTGGAGTTGGACGATATTTTGGATTTTCTTTTAATTGTTTGCTATTTTTGTGATTGTTATAAAATTGTGGCAACCTTTTTGACAGAACTCTATTGTTAAGAAACCAAATAACTTTAACTGTTATTAAGTTATTTGGATTTGTTTCTCCAGCAGATAAAATACTGTTGTGCTTCCTTTATGCCTTTACTGGCTGTTTTGGAATGAACCGCGTCATCACCTCGAACTTCCTCAAATGACAAAAAATTGAACTGTGTTTTTTAAATGACCTTTTAACTGCAGGGTTTATTTGTCAAAGTTTTATTTATAAATAAATTGCAAAAATATATAATTTTTGTTTAAAAAGAGTGTGTCAAAATTGAAGTATTTTTTAGCTGCACAGAAACTATTTTAATCCTTGAAGGATGTAAAAATTGTTTTTTTTTACCAAAAATTTTAAAAGTTTATGTGACTGTAAGATACACTATGGAAAATTGTATTTTTATAATTTACAATGTAATTTCGTTATAAGATTTACATCTGCACCTGACCGTTAGCCTTAATGAGATGGTGGTCAAACCACTGGGAATGAAAAGCAATGTCATTCACACCCTAGGAAGCCGAAAACTAATTTTAGCAACTGGTCATTCCTAGCTGCAATTTTAGCGGTTCCAAAGTAGGGTTGCAAACCACTACTCCTTGCTGAAGAGCTGGAGACTATCTAACTCCTGGCCCAGAACACATGACTAGCATGCTCACTGGATCCGGATCATTCACCCGTTGGTGTTATTTAAGGCGAGATGATCGTGGCACTCTAAATCAGTTAATGATAGTACCGCGAAACCACAACCACGACGATACTCCTCCCGAAGGGACAACCTCAATAATCAGTCAGAGAAACAGCTAAAAGAGACAATTAGCGGAACTCTGGGGCTTACTGATTCCTGTGGAAATAACGTGGAGCTTCCAGTTGACACCCTGCTTGCCTTCAGGGGACTGGGCTCCCTTATACCACCAGCAGCATAAGTCTAGATGGTTGAGTAATCCATAAAGACTGATAAATGTGCCACCGGGGTGGAATTTACAATGTTATAAATTTAACTATTAAAAAAAAAATAGTTTAAAAAAACATTGTATATAACAATCATACTTAAAAAAGTTTATTACATCCGCGGTAACAGTTAAACTATTTACAAGGAATATTAATATATATTCGATAGAACCAGCTTAGCAAAATATAAATATTATTTAATCTAAATATTCACTCACTGAAAAATTTCTATGCGATATAAATGAGCCAAATGCAAATAAATTAAAAAAAAAAAGAATTGCAATCAGCCTAAAAGTAGGCAGCATTTTTTACTCAATATTTTGGAATAAAAATAAATTTAAAAATGTCTAGGTTTAATTTTTCTTTTTTTTAAATATAAAATGATTCCCATTTTTAATTTGCTGCGTATTTCTATTAAGGATTAAATAAGAAATTTGCCTAAAAGTAGGCACCATTTTTACAAATTATTTTTAAACAAAAATTTATATAAAAATTTCTACTTTTAATTGAAGAGTTAATTTGAAGAGTTTAATTTGAAGAGTTTTAATGTGTGTGTTTATATTTAGGGGTACACAAATGGTCCCCGTTTCTAGTTTGTTGCGCATTTCTATTTCTAAATTAGTAAATGTTAATGACGAAAGCAAGCACACTTCTGGGCGTACATTTCCATAGTTTTTTTAAAATAAATGGGTATGCGTGGCTAAGTAGTTATGATGTCAAGGTTTAAGTACAGTACTTAGTTTAATAGTAACTTCAGGCAAAATACTAAAAATAGATAAATAGTTAATTAACTATGAATTTGTATTGAACAAATCGATAAAGATAAAGAAATTACATTCAAACTTCATTTCCGTTTTATTTCGTTAAGAATGAAATTTATAAAAAAAAGTAATAACAATAATAATAATTAAATGTTTTATGACAATAGAATAATATTAATGACTTATTAACTGGATGGAGCTATTTTAGTTGGGCCCTTCTTATAAATTACTTATCTTAATTTGAGTTTGGGCGATTACACTTGCATCAAAGTGTGTAAAACGAATAAAGCATTAAAGAACATCAGAAAATTTTTAAAATATAAACATTGTGGTAACAAAATTCGATTTAAAGAATTTCAAGAAAAGATTATTTTTGTTTAATCATTTTTTAAAACATCATTATCGCTTTAAAATGGACTTAAACTATAAAGCGAATCCTTAAAGTATGCAATGATTTTTCCGAATTTTTTTTTAGAAAATTTTAATTTATTTGAATTTTAAGCCTGATAGGTTTAGCCTAATGCGTCTAATATAATACAATTAAAACCAGAGAGCAAAATTACAATTAGAAATGCTATTAATAACACACGGATAATTAAGGAAAATCGCTTAAATCTTAAGTAATACAATTGTTGCCTGATAATGACAGATTCTATGTTATAAATAATTGGTTTTTGTTTTAACGAGAAGTTTGTTTTTCAATTGTGGCAACACTAACAACATGACAGTTCTAACATTTAGTTTTTTAACGTATTCGTTGTAGATGCATTGACAATTGTTACAATGAATTCAATTTCGCACGAAAATCGCATTCAAATAATGGAAATCCATTATGAAAATGATGTTTCTGTTAAAGTTACATTTCGTAAAGTTCGTGATATTTTCTACTGAGATCGCTATTAAGACTTTGGTCGTTAAATTTGAGTCGACAGGCTCGATAGAAAATGTCTGAATCCCAATGCGTGTTCGAGCGCGTCTTTCTACTAAAAACATCACAGCCGTAGGTTATAGTGTTGAAGCAGATCCAAATAAGTAAATTTTTAGATGTTCCCAACAATTGGGGCTATCCAAAACCACCACATCGCAAATTGTGCATAAGGATTTTACTTTGAAGCCTTTTAAGGTTAAACTGGTGTTGGAATTGAAGCAGACCGACCATTCATATCGCCATAGATTGGCTTAGTTCATTCATTAACAAACGGCTGGTTCTTCTGAAAAAATCATTATTATTTCAGACGAAGCCTATTTTCGCTTGTCAGGTTATGTCAACAAACAAAATTGCCGCCTTTGGCCTTCTGAAAATCCTAGAGAGGTTATTGAGAAGCCTTTGTAAGCTCAACGTGTCACTGTATGGCGCGCTATGTGGTAGGGAGGCGTGATTGGGTCGTTTTTTTGGTTCACGCCATCACGAGATGGTAAAAACTGAATTTTGGCCTATTATTGACAGCGTGGATATCATTGATATGTGGTTTCAACAGGACATGTCACACAGCCAATAAAACGATCAATTTATTGCAAACCGAATTTCCCGACCGCATAATTTCACGACAATCAGCAGTTAAATGGTTAGCCAGATCGTTTGATTTAACACCCTTCGATTATGTTTTGTGGAGCTATGTTAAGGACAGAGTCTACATGCAGCCAATCGAATCGATTTCGACCTTAAAACTCCGTGATGTGATTAACGAAATAGAATCGCCATTTTGCCTAAAAATGAATAAAAACTTTGATGAAAGAATTGACCGTTGGGCATTTGCCAGATATCATTTTTCAGCCATAACTGCCAAACTTTACTCATCTTGTTTTAATAGCGCATAGTCCAACATGGTCCATTAAAGTTTATAATGAATTTGATTGCTAATCTCTTTAAAAGCTTTTTATTTCTGCTTGGTTTGTCTTCATCTGCATCGCTTGTGGCAAATTCCACCGATTGACGAACATAATAAGAAAATTTTGAACTGAAATTGCGATGGTGAAAATGGCGTCATCAAATCCTTATTGAGGAGAGCTATGCACCCAATAGATATACAGAAGGCAACACAAGAGTAAAAACAGGAATAGAATTGGTTTAGTTGGCTGACAAATTATTTAGGGTAAGACATTCTTTCGTAGTTAGACTGATGAAATAAAATTTATAAAAATTGTGTGGAGATGGTGGTGGCAGGTATGTTTAAAAAAATGTGAAAGTTTTGCTTCATCGCTGAGCAGCTCCACCGACAGTCAATTTTTATTTTTGTAGTGAAAAAAACCAAGGTCTTCGGTGGGAATCGAACCCACAACCCCCATACTGACAAGCTAGTACACTACCTGCTAGCCTACAGGGGCACCTAAAGTACGAAAGTTGGACAACTTTTAACTTTTGACGTACGTTGAATACTTTGACAGCTATCATTTGTTTCTTCGTCTTTATTTTGGTGGATATTAAACAAATAATTTTGTTAGTAAAAAATACAATAAAATAAATAAATGGAGAACAAACTTTTAGAAGCCGCGCGAATGTATTCTACACTTTGTAGGTATTGAAGCTCTGTTGGAGTGTTCAGTAAGATCTTCCTTTGCTAAAATAAAAGGCGTATTGAATATATTTTTTTCCATTTTTTAAATTTTATTAAATTGTTGAGGATCACTGTTAAACATTTTTTTTTAATTTCACTAAAAGAATTCATTTTTCTATCGGTTTTAAAAAAGTGCCCTGATCCAAAGTCTTGGAACTCCATCCATTATATCAAGACGATCCCGAGCTTCATAAACAAACCTAACAATTAATAGAAAGAAAGTATAGAGAGAACACTGAAGATGACAAATAGCCGAAACCGGTTTGTTTATAAACTAAATTTGACGTAGGTTGACGTAAAATCATGCCCAAATTTAAAGAAACTCCAAAATGTCGTCCAATTCCATTGAAAATGTGTACTTTACTAAAATTTTGTTACAAAAACATGCGGTAAAAACAGCTGATTTATTATCCCTCAGCAAAGTACTCACTGTGTCTACCTCATTCGTCGTTGCTTTGATTTCAGTTGAATACGTCAAAGTCTAACGTATGACAGATTCTATGTGCCCCGGCCTTTATTAATTGTCGATACAAAAAACTCGTAACTGTAGTCCAAACATCACCGGCGGGTTATGTTACACGATTGTGCGGCAATTTTGGTTTTAATTTTTCATTCAGAGTTCGAGTGTTTTTTGAGGCTGTTGCGAATTAAGAGCTTTAAAAGTATTCAACAACATAATACCACCCACTGTTATTGATTAATTATTTTTACTTTTATATTTTTCATATTTGTCGTTTTGTTTGTTCTATGGAATTTTTCCTTTTTTTTCCAATATCTACGGCAAAGTAATTTGCTTCGAAAAAATAAGATAAAACTCTCAAGACAAGAAAATAAATAAAATTTGAAAATTAAATAAACGACTTCTTCGCATGACTGAACGTTAAATTTCACTACGTCGACTTAACAGAAGAGAATTAAAATTAATAAATAAATTTTTATATTTAAAAATAAACTAAATACAAACAAAACTTATCTCTTATTGGCCTTCAATGACGAATGTTAACTCTTAATGCAACATTGTGAGGCAGATATAAAAAATATTTTATCAAAATTTATTTAAATGTAATTAGGCCTTTAACATGTAATTTACATGTCTTAACTAACACGTAATTTAGTCTTAAAAAAAAGAAAAATTAAAAAATGTTTTCAAATGTTATTTAAATATTTATTATTATGATTTCATTTAACGTACATATTTGTCTCTCAAAAACACTAACCCTTTCTTGGAATTCAAATCAAATGATAAATTTTATTTACTTTCCTCAATACTTTTACAATTTATTAAACTTGTAAATGAATTAAAAAATCAAATCACGTCAATGCACAACAATTCAGGAAAAAAGCAAACACAAATCGTTTGCTTTCAAACGAGGGTGATACAATTCTAAAAGGTTGTATCGAACGCATTATAGCTAAAATGTGATTAGAATATTTAATTCAAATAATTTTCTGATAATAATAACAATTAAAATTGCAAAATAATAGAAATAACAATAATTTATTAATTAGGAAAAAAAATGTTCATGAAAATAAATAATTTTTATTTTAATTATAAATTTTTATAATGGGATATTTAAGACGTAAAATAGCAACGGGTGAGTTTTTCAAACAAGAAGTTTGTTTTTTCAATTGTGGGAAAACTAACAACATGAAAGTTTTAACATTTAGTTTTTTTGACGTATTCGTAGTAGATGCATTGGCAATTGTTGTTACAATGAATTCAATTTCCCACCAAAAACGCCTTAAAATAATTAAAATCCACTGTGAAAATGGTGGTTCTGTTAAAGTTACATTTTGTAAAATTTGTGATATTTTCGGATAACATATTTGTCCTTTTGAGGCTGCTATTAAGAATTTGGTCATTAAATTTGAGTCCACAGGCTCGATACAAAATGTGCGAACATTAACGCGTGTTCGATCGGGTCATTCAACATCGCAGCTGCGAGCCACAGTGTTGTAGCAAATGGAAATTTATCAATTGCCAGATATTCTCAACAATAGGGGATATCCAATACTTCCAAAAGGTTCAACAGGAATTGAAGCCGACCGACCATTCACATTCGCTTAATTCATTCAGCCACAACCGGCTGGCTTTTCTGAAAAAAATATATTTTCAAACGAAGCCCCTTTTGTCAACAAGGAAAATTGTTGCCTTCGGGCTTCTGAAAATCCTAGAGCGACTATTAAGAAGCCTTCGTATACTCAAAGTGTTACTGTATGGTGCGCTATGTGGTCTAGAGGCTTGGTTGGGCCATTTTTTTCGATGACGCTTAAAATAGATCACGCTATCGCGAGATGCCAACAACTCAATTTTGGCCTTCTATTGACCACGTGGATATCACCGACCGCATACGTTCTGTCCTTAACATAATCCCCCACAAATAATCCAGTGGTTTGGTTGGCTACTTAACTGCCGATTGTCGTAAAATTATGCAATCGGAAAATTTGGTTTGCAATTAATTGATTGTTTTATTGGCTTTATGACATGTGCTACCGTCCTGTTGACACCACATGCCAGTGATATCCACGTCGTCAACAATAGGCCAAAATTGAGTTATTAGCATCTCGCTATAGCAGATCCATTGACCGACACCGCATTTCAAGCCTCATCTTAAACAAAAAAAGGCCTATTCCTTGCTCTAGACCACATAGCGCACCATACAGTGACACGTTGAGCATGCAAAGGCTTTTCGATAATCCCTCTAGGATTTTCAGAAACCCGAATGTGGCAATTTTGCTTGTTGCCATACACTGATAAGTGAAAATGGCATTCGTCTTAGAAAATTATTTTTTCAAAAAAACCAACCAGTCGACTTCAATTCCTGCTCCAGTTGAACCTTGTAAGGCTTTAAACTCAAATCCTTAAGCAAAATTCGTCATGTGATGGTTTTGGATAAACCTAATGGTTAAGAACACGTACTATACCTTCCCGGCGGACACCCTCTATAATATATTAGATTATTTTTAATTATTATTGATTATTTCTAATGACCTTTTTTTCAATGCATAATTGTTATTTTTAATTTTTCAAACAAAAAGTTGTTAACGTTTAGCGTGTATCGGTTAAATGTTAAGTATCAAAAATTTTGATTAATCACTTGCTGGTTATAAAATTTGTTTATTATATTTTCCGATTCCCATTGACACCATTATGCAAAATAGCTTTATACTCTATTCTATATAAATATTTCCTAAAACATTTTGGCTCTCTATTGCCATTTCATTTTGTTAACAACAAAATGGCCATTAATTTTAAATTTATATTCATTTTCATCTATCAATATTAATCAAATATTTTTGAATAGATATTTTTTTTTTCCTACAGCCACTAAATTTTCTTGCAATTAAATGCTCTTTTGTTCAAAAATTGTACATTTTATAGTCAACGCTATTGGCTCGAGATAAATTATTGCTGGCAAAATTGAACAGTATTTTTTTTTTTTTGTTAGTAGACGATAAAAAGTAAGTTAAATATAAAAAAAAAGAAAAAATATAAAACTAAAAAGTTATATTAAAAAATATATAACACAAACATCTTGTCATTACTAAAAATTATACAAAAATAAGCAACTTTAAAACATGCTGCAGCGTTTTTGGGATAACGGATTGAAAGGAAGGGGGGAAATATTAACTGACTACGTACAAATATGGGAACTACAATGTTTCTATTTTTGTTTTAACTTTAAACAAACAGTATCTAAATGGCGCCAGCATGTGCTAAATATTGAATTTATACATTTTAAATACAAAATACAAATACTAAGTAGTACAAAACCATTTAAAAACAAATTTATTAATATTTGCCTTCGATAATGCAAAAAACACACATACAAACACACGCTAGCTAACATACGATTTTAGCTTTATGGCATTTACATGTCTGCCTTAACTTATTTTATTTTATTTATTTCTTTCAATCGCTTTAAATAAAATGTCATTAAAACTTAAGTAAAATTAATTTACAATTTTAAGTATTTTCTTTAACAACTGCAACTTCCTAATCCTAAATGGGCTAAAGACTCGGAAATAAATTAAAAGTTTTACGAAAACTTTTTGGTGCAGAAATTCGTAAACTTTATATAAAATTTATAGAATTAAAAAAAAAAGGAAAAATAATTTGTAAAAACATATAATTTTTAAATATCGAGTAGAAGTTCATTGGCCTTTTGTTAGAAAACATATAAAATTAGGGATTTGCTGTTATAAAACTGCTATTGAAATAATAGCATTTTATTGCATACGAGCTGTGTAAATTAAGTAGTGAGACTGGCAACGTTACGTCCGATCTGGTAACACTGGAGGAACTGGGCTTAGAGGGACCGCAGAAGAACCATGTGATTTGTCCTCAGTGCGGGTTTGATATTGCTCGAGTTATTCAGTCGTCGGTAGCGAATTTTATTGTGAACCAGTTTTTTCTGTTCAGGCTTTGGCACAGTGCAACGGAAATCGCATTAATTCAATTAAAATCCACAAAGAAAACGGTGGTTCTGTTAAAGCTGCTACATTTCGTAAAAACTGATATTTTCGGATAATATAATCATCCTTGTGAGACCGGTATTAAGAACTTGTTTGTTAAATTTGAGTCGACAGGCTCGATATACAAAATGTGCGAACGCCAAAGCGTGTGTGACCGGGTCGTTTAACTAAAGACATTGCAGTCGTGAATCACAGTGTTGAAGCAGATCCATTATTTTTTTTATTTAAAGAGAAGTAGCACTTCAGGCAACAATGTCTATTTAGTCAAGTACCGTGCTACATTCTTTAGGAAAGGGATAGAGTAGAGATGAGACAGGTGGTGAAAGTAGAAGGATAGTTACGGAAATTAACTGTCGTATAAGACAGCACAGCGACCAGTGACCATGCCTTCATCACTGAGCAACCCCACCGATAGTCAATTTTTATTTTGAAGTGAAAAAACAAACAAATTCTTTGTTTGGAAACAACCACCAGATTAATAAGCTAGTACGTTACCTACTAGCCTACAGGGGCTAGTCCAGGTTTTTCTGTGGTTTAAGAAGGAAGGCCTACATCTTCAAGAACCCATGAAAATGTTGACAGAATCCGGGATCTTGTGTGTACAAATCGTCGGTTGATAGTCATAATGATCGTGGAAGAATTAAATTTGACTCACACCACCGTTCGTCATGACCCCCATTTTCTAGAACATGTCATTACTGGTGACATGTCTTGGGTATTTAAATAGGACCCAGTAACCAAGCGCCAGAGCATAGAGGCCCATAATATCAAGGATGGCAAAGTAAAAGATCGATTTTTTTTATATCCACTTAATCATTCATAAAGCGTTTGTATAGGGTTTTTCAACCAGAAGGTTGTTTTCTAAAAAACAAATTTAAAACAACAAATTGAGATTAGGATGATTAAAAGTTTTTATTGTATTAAGAAAAGAAAAGTTCGACAATTATGAATGAGAAATGATATCTGGCAAATGTCCACCAATGACCATGCTGAAAGATGTCGATCCTCTATCACTTTTCGGCAAAATGGCAGTCCTATTTCATTACGGATTTTCAGTTTTAAAGCTGAATTCGATTCGGTTAGCTTCGTATAGCCTCTGTACTTATCCCTCGTGCACAAAAAATAATTCAGTGGTGTTAAATCACACGATCTGGTTGGCCACTTAACTGTTGATTGCCGTAAAAATATGTTATCAGGAAGTTGGGTTTACAATAAATTGGCGATGTGACATGTGGCACCGTTCTCTTGAAACCTCATCCACGTCTTCAATAATAGGCCAAAATTAAGTTGCTATTATCTTGCGATAGCGTAATCCATTTACTGTGACCGCATTTCTAGCTTCATCTTCGAAAAAAAAACGGCCCAATCATGCCTTCAGACTATATAGCGCACCATACAGTCACGTTGAGCATGCACAGGCTTCTCAATAATCCCTCTAGAATTTTCAGAAGCCAAAATGTGACAATTTTGGCATACTCCGACAAGTTCCCCCCAGGGGGCACATTTATATGTTTTAACGGAAATTCACCGTTATTACATGTGTCTTCGGGGGAGCCCAGTTTCCTAAAAGGCTAGCAGGAGCCCACTATATTTCCACGGGAATCAGTAAAGATCCAGAGTTCGGCTATTTGTCTTTTAACCTTTTAGCTGCTCTCTGGCTGATTACTGAGTTTGGCTCTTCGGGAGTATCGTGGTGGCTGTGTGTTTCGAGGCTTTCGGTTGAGTTTCGGATCATTCACAATAAACACAATGAATGGTCCAGGTCCAGTGAGCATGAATGCCTTCGTGTTCTTAATTATATTAAGTTTCATGCGTTCTGGACCACGAGTTGGATAGTCTCCAACTCTTCAGCAAGGAGTGAAGGCTGCGGCCTGCTTCGTGCTTTTGAAATTGCAACTAGGAGTGACCGGAGGATATACGTATCTGAAGGCCTTCTAGGGCGAGGATGAAGCTACATTTCATCCACAGTGGTAATGATCCACCATCTGATTAGAGCCCACGGCCAGGTGCAGATGTAAATCTTATAACTCATCTGACAAGTGAAAATGGGCTTCATCTAAAAAAAAATGATTTTTTCAGAAAACCAGCCGGTTGTACCTGAATGAATATAGGGCGATGTAAATGGTTGGTGGGCTTAAATTTCAGCAAAAGTTAAACTTTGTGAGGCTTCAAGGTCAAATCGTTATGCAAAATTCGCCATGTGTTGATTTTGGATAACCCCAATTGTTGAGGACGTCGAGAAATTGACAAATGTGTATCTGATTCAACACTGCAACTCATCATCAAAAAAGCGACGAAGACAGCGGCACAACTCGGCCGACTTACGGCGAATATCGGAGGACCCAGCCCAAGTAGGCGAAGGTTACTGATGGAGGCCTACAACAGCATTCTACTATATAGGAGTGAGATATGGGCGCAGACATTGAGTGTCAAGCGCAAAGCGAAGGCGTTACTGTTGGTACAGAGAACAGCGGCATTGAAAGTCGCTTCTGCTTACCGCACCTGCTGTCCTCGTAATAGCGGGAATGCGGCCGAAACATTTGCAGGCGATAGAATGGGAGAAAATCTACTACGCTAGATGGAATAACTCCGTGGCAGCATCCGAAGTTGACTGCCATAAAACGGGAAACCATGAAGAAATGGTAGATGCGACGGCGAAGTGAGAAATATAGGAGATGGACGTACCAAATGCACTACCCAGGGGAAGTGCAGCACTTGCTTCTGCATTTAAGAGGAGGACGATGTGGTAGACGACGCTGGCCACACTTTCTTCAAGTGCCACCACTGGTGTGGATACCGCGCGAAAATGGAGGCACAAACTGGGCGAACGACAGCAACGACAGTGGAAAAAATGGTTAGCAGTCGCGAAAACTGGACTGCCGTGGCGAATTATGTGGAGCGTTTACTTCGCATGAAGAAACGTGACCTAGACATGGTGACGATAAGCGGCCACTGATTTAGTGCTCAAAGTAGATACCTGGACACAGGCGTAGTGGGACAGGGCCATACTGGCCAAATAAGGATCCTTTCCGAGGTCATGCGAGAGCGGTACTGGGGAGGTCAAAATATCCCAGACTTAAGGTGGGTTTTTAACCGGTAGCCGCAACAAAGTCCAGCATACGGCGGAATGATGGATCTCGATAGATATATAACGTATTTTCCCATCTTATAACAAGAAAAAAAAACATAAAAAATAACTGGGTGTTTTTCACGATGATTCTCCTTGTCACACAGGAATTTCAATAAACAAGTTTTTGGCCAGGAAAAACATTCCGATGGTTCCTCAGCCTCCACATATTCTTGACTTAAGTGCATGTGATTTTATCCTCTTCCCGAAGTTAAAAAATCATCATTTTGGCACAATCGAAAGCATTCAAATGGCCGTAACCGACTAAATGAGAGCCTTTTCTGGAGCATGATTTTTTTTTGAAAGTAATACGTCGCGCCTCTTAACGCTTTCGACTGTTTTAAATTTCATGTAGCAAAGCCATTATTATGATAACAATGATTTATAATGTTCATGTGTCATTTGCTTAATTGTAAATAATAAAAAATGTTAAAAAAAAATTTATTTTATTTTATATTGAAGCAATTTGCATAAAATAATTAAATTTAAACTCCACAAATTACCCCAAAGTACTTACATTTCAATAAATTTTAAATTAACGCATTAACATTTTTATGTACAAAAGTTAACACAGGGGGACTTTTTAAGGAAACATGAGCTAGACCCCTGCACATACTCGTACCTAAATTTATAGATTTTGTATTGTTTTTGTTTTTATTTTTTCTTACTATTAAACTCTCAAGTAGTTGCTATTTTTAAAGAAAAGTATTTTGACATACAAGTGTCACTATTAATTACCTCATCTACTTTACACACATATTTATTTCAATTTTTTCTTAATTCATTTACTATTTGTCCCCTTTGCAGGCAACACAAAAATATACTCGAATCATGCCACTCTATGTACACAATTGTGTAGTAATGTGCCACATTGTTATGGCGCTTGCCGTTGCCATTAAGTAGCAGCAGTGTAACAGGGAAAAATTTCCTGCTGCCTGCCTTCTTGCCATGTCTGCTGACAACAAAATAGAAGAACTTTTTCGTATCAATAAATTTTACTTGTGACACATTTTGACACGCAATTCACGCGTTTACTTTTACCCTTTTCAATAAATTTGTGTGTGTGTGTGTGTGTGTGCATGAGTCGCCTGAAACCGTAGTTGTTACTGCTGCACAAATATGGCATAATTAATTGCAGCACATATTTAAAGTTTTATAGCAAGACACATGCTGATGTTATTGCATTACTGCATTTTACGGTTTCCTTTTTTTTTGGTGTAAAAGCATTTGAAAAATACCAACAGCGATTAATTGGTTGCGGTAAAAAGGCACGTTTTAGCGATATTTCAATAAGGAAAATTGTAATTTTATTAGAAACACTTTTCCTTTTGACAGCATCATTTTTTTAACAACAACAAAATTCCCCACTTGGTTCTAAAACATCAACGATTTAAAGACCCTCAAACGAGACTCCAGAAATTTTCGTTCCTTTTAAATTGAGATAAATTTTTTTAAAATAAATCAAAATTATAATCTTGTAAATTGGGGCAAATAGACTCGAGAGGAATATGTGTTGCATAAGCCAGGTTGAAATTTATTGAATTATCGGGGTTTTTCAACAAGAAATGCTTTTTTTTCAATTGTGGCAACAATTGAAATTATTGACATTTAGTTTTTTGACATATTCGTTGTAGATGCAACCGCAGTTGTTACAATAAATTCTATTTCGTACGAAAATCACATTAAAATAATTAAAAACCACTATGAAAATGGTGGTTCTGTTATAGTTACATTTCGTAAAATTAGTGATATTTTCAGACAACATAATCGTCCTTCTAAGACGGCTATGAAGAATTTGGTACTTAAATTTGAGTCTACAAAATGTGCGAACCCAACGTGTGTTCGAGCTGTTCGTTCCACTGAAGATATCGGAGCCATAAGCCGCAGTATGGAAACAGATCCAAAATTGTCAATTTCTCGAAGTTCTCAACCATTGGGGTGATCCAAAACCCGCACATGGCGAATTTTGCGTAAGGATTTGATTTTGAAGCCTTACAAGATTCAACTGATGCAGGAATTGAAGCCGATCGACAGATCATTCACATCGTCGTGGAATATCTTAACTCATTTAGGAACAACCGGCTGGTTTTTCTGAAAACACATTTTTTCAAACGAAGCCCATTTTCACTTGTCAGGGTATGTTAACAAGCATTTGGGCTTCTAAAAATCCTAGAGCGATTATTGAGAATCATTTGCATGCTCAACGTGGCACTGTATGGTGCACTTTGTGGAATGGAGGCAATATTGTGTCGTTTTTTTTCCGAAGATGAGGCGGCAAATGCGGTAACGGTCAATGGATTACGCTATCGCGAGATGTTAACAACTCAATTTTGCCCAATTATTGACAACGTGGATATCACTGACATGTGCTTTCAACAAGAAGGTGCCAAATATTACACACTCAATGAAACGATCAATTTATTGCAAACCAAATTTTGCGATCGCATAATTTTACGACAATCAGCAGTTAAGTGGTCAGCCAGATCGTATGATATAACATCACAAGATTATTTTTTTAAGGGGCTACGTTAAGGACAGAGTCTATGCGGAGTCAGTCGAAGCGATTTCAGCCCTAAAACTCAAAATCCGTGAGAATTTGTTTGTTTTAAAGACAAAATCAACATGCACTTTTACGAAGCCGCCAGTGCTAATTACACAGCAGATATTGTGTCGAGCTAATCTGAAAATTTGATAATAAGATTTGAAACCCTTCGTGCATCATTGTGCTGCTATTGAGTTCATGTCCCAGCAGAGTTATGAGAGTGCAATAAAAAGTAATTTTTTCTCAAAAGCAGTTATTTTTATATTTCGAAAAGTCAATTAGAAAAAGAAAACAATTGTTGTGTAGCAGCTGTACAGCCCTGTTGCGTTTAAGGCAACTCTAACAAAAGCCTGTTGCATTAAACGGAACAGCCCTGTTACCTTAAACGCAACAGAGCTTTTGTTAGAGTACAATGTGACAGTATAACAATAGTGTTTACAAGTCGTGATGAAATTGATTAAATAGCCTGGTTAGTAAGACAGATTATGATTAAAAGTCTATTTTTAGCAATAAGAAAATGCGTTCCGAGTCAACCGCGTACGAGTAATAAACAAGATATCCAGCTGCATTCGATATAATTCATTATGGTATGTAAAAAGAAGGAATCAGGTCCCACCTTCAATGTTTTTCGAATTGTAATAAAATAAATTTCTGGCTGTAGTGAGATTAAAGTGATGTTCAAATATCATTCAATAGTTGAGTCTAATTATTAGACATATTTGAAAAATTAGAAAACCGTTTCTCAAAAATAAATGAAGCGACTTCTCAATGACTCAAGTTTTTAAGCCCCCTGAATACAGAAGTATAAATAGGATCCTTGTTTACGCTAGCTGAATTGGACCTTTTTTTTCCTTTAGGAATGCTTTTGGCAAATAAAATTTTTTTTTAATTTTCACCAAATATATGGATGGGCAAATTTGAGGTTAGAAAGTAAATTAGCTTAAAACACATACTTTTCTTTTGACAACTTCAGTTTTATTGATCAGAAGTAGAAATATGGAAATTTATAATAAAATATAATGTTGGGCAAATGCCAATCACTAGCAACTAGACTAAAACCGCTCTGCAACTTTTGCATCAAAACTTAGCTTATCTGGTCAATGCGTCATCTTAAAATAAATAATCCAGCGGCGTTAAATCACGGACAATTGACATCGTCAAATCGAATTGCGCCACTGAGAAGCTTCTCTTGCAACAACTACATTAGTTGGGCGGGTGTGTGACTTGTGGCGCCATCTTGCTGAAACCAAAGGTCACTGATGTCAACATTAGCCAATAGTGGCCATAAAAAATTATTTATGACTGTTTGGTAGCGCAGAAAATACGTGACCGCAGTATTTTTTTTTAAAGAGAAGTAGCACTTCAGGCAACAATGCCTATTTACTCAGTACCGTGCTACATTCTTTAGGAAAAGAGATAGAGAAGGGATGAAACAGGTGTTGAAAGTAGAAGGATAGTCGGAAATTAACTGCCGTATAAGACACAGCACAGCGACCAGTGACTATGCCTTCATCGCTGAGCTGCCCCACCGATAGTCAATTTTTATTTTTGTAGTGAAAAAAACCAAGGTCTTCGTTGGGAATCGAACCCACAACCCCCATACTGACAAGATAGTACACTACCTACTAGCCTACAGGGGCACCTTAGTCAAGTATCGTGCTATATTCTTTAGGAAAGGGATAGAGAAGAGATGAAGTAGATGGTGAAATTAGAAGGATGGTCGGAAATTAACTGCCGGCTATTACCTTTAGATTTAAGGGTTTTTCGAGCACTGTTAGTGGATTTTGTTAGTCTAATATGTGACAATTTTATTTGTTTGCATAATCGCCGAATTGAAAATGAACCTACTTATGCCTAAAGACGACTTTCTTGAAAGATACGTTCTTTTTATTCACACGGCTTTAATTCTTGAAGGGGTTCGTATTTTATATTAAATTTTATATGAGGATGAATATCTTTATACAATGTGTGAGGCAATGTGCTTCTAGTGATAACCAATTCTTGCGACGACTTGAAGCTCCAGGCTTATTCTCCAAACATTTTTTTTTCGCTCGGACCAGTACTCAGGGGATGACACCTACTTTTGCAGTGCATTATACCCGAATTAGGAAAATAGGTTTGCTTTAAACCGGCTATGTTTGCTTAACTACGACCTCTACTAGCGTATTGTTTTGTTCTATTGTGATTTACAATACCGTGAGCTACAAATTTGGCGATAAAATTTCGCACAACATTTCTCAAAAAAACTCCGATTGCATGGAAATGCTGCTCGAATTTTACAAAATGTTTACAGTGAAATTTTCGCCATTTTGTTAGTAAATTTTGGCAATTAAAATTCTATGCTCAATGTACCGTTGTACGCTTCAAATTTTTTCTTCTTTTAACGAAACAAATGTCAAAAGATGATTGCTCTTTTTTTTGACATTAAATCATTTGACAGATAATTTACTTCGTAATTCAAAATTTGCCCACCCTTAATAATCAAATATGGCAGCACTACTATGGAAAACATGTGCAAAGACATATGAATAAGTATGTCACACTGTTAAGAAAAAAATAATAAACTAAATGGCAACGCCGCAATTTTATTTGTAAATAGTTTTTATAATCCCAAGTTGTTTTCATAAGCTATTTTTGAATTTAATTAAAATAATAATCCAGCGTCTACGGAAAAAATGTTCTATAGCCCATATATTCTATTCCATTTGACAAAGTTGGAAGATCTTAGCTAACGTTAGATATATCCTTTTATTAGTCCTAGTTTAATCTGAAGGTGTACTTATATTTATTTCAAATAAATTCAAGTCTGATGGACATACATATGTAAAAAGTATATATTCCTTATGGGTAGTGCCACTTACGCTAAAGTTTTTCAATTTTTCTTTTCCAAACCATCAACACACCAATGCCATTTAATTTATTTTTATTGACTATCAAGATGCACGTTTCTAATCAGTAAAAATTAAATAAAATAAAAAATATTTTTATTTTTCCATTGATAATTTTGTTAATTAAATTTTTAATAATATGTTTTTGTTTCATGTGTTATAAAAAGTTTATATTTATAACGGATGATGATGATATTCTATGGAATAGATGGAGAAAAATACTGGATATGAAGTTTGCAAAAGAAATTGAACCTCAAGCTCAATTATTTAATTAATATTGAATAATAAATAATTTTTTGTTAAATAAAAAAATTTTACTCATTTGCCTCAGAGTCATGTGTTGTTTGTTCTTATAAATCACAGGCTATAAATTTTTATATAAATGTATTTTTATACATATATATGTATGTATAGATATATATTTCTCTACATTAACAAGCAGCATGAAAGAACACGCCAAACATACTGAAAACAACAAATCTGACATACCAACCGAGAGAAAAGATTTATTTAACTGTTGACAAATAGTTTTTTTTCGTCACTGATATGACCTCAAAAATGAAAAATAATAAAAACAAAAACAAAAAAAAGAACACAAAATCTGCGTGACATATGAATCGTTATTTTCAAATGACATAATAACTGTGAAAAATGTGCTAAAGAGTTAAAAAGCAAATATTTCAGAATAAGCTGCAGCCTGTGCATGAACTTTTCTTCACTCTAGCGAAGGAAACAGGTATTCAAAAAAAATTATTTTTAGTTTTTCTTTTAGCAAGTAATTATTTTTAAAAAAAAGGGGTTTTCAAGAAGAAGTTCGATTTCTAAAACAAAAAACCTATATAAAGATGATTAAATATTTTATTTTATTACGAAGAGAAAAGTTCGTCAATTATGAATGAATGAATGTCGTTGACAGATGTCGATTCTTTCATCAAAGTTTTTAATCACTTTTTGGCAAAATGGCAGTGCTATTTCGTTAATCACATCGCGGTTTTTGAGTTTTAGGGCTGAAATTGATTGGCTCCGTATAGTCTCTGTCTTTAACATAGCCCCACATAAAATAATCCAGTCGTGTTAAATCGCACAATTTGCCTGGCCACTTAACTGCTGATTTTCGTAAAATTATGCAATCAGGAAATTTTGCTTGCAATAAATTGACTGTTCCACTAGCTGTGAGACATGTGACACCGCCCTGTTGAAATCACATGTCAGTGATATCCACGTCATCAATAATAGTCCAAAATTAAGTTGTTACCATCTCTCGCGATAGCATTTTCGCATTTCCAGTCGCATTTTAGAAAAAAACGATCCAATCAGGCCTCCAGATCACATAACGCAACATACAGTGACTTCTCAATAATCCCTCTAGGATTTTCAGAAACCCAAATGCGGCAATTTTGCTTGTTGAAATACCCTAACACGTGAAAATGGGCTTCGTCTGAAAAAATGATTTTTTCAGTAAAACCAGCCGGTTGTTCCTGAATGAATTGAGCGAACGACGGCCATGTGAATGATCGGTGGGCTTCAATTCCTGCACCAGTTGAAACTTTTAAGTTCTCATAGTCAAATCCTTTCGCAAAATTCGCTATATGGTGGTTTTGGATAAGCCCAATTAAGAACGTTGAGGATTTGTAAAATTTGGGTCTGCTACAACACTGTTGCTCACGGCTGTGATGTTTTCAGTTGAACATGCGTTGGTGTTTGCACATTTTGTATCGACCCATGCCAATGCATGTACTACGAATACGTTAAAAAACTAAATGTCAAAACTATCATGTTGGTGCTGTTACCACAATAGAAAAACAAAGTTCTTGCTGAAAAACCCAATATTCTTTTTGCATGTCGTCATATATTTTATCCTGTTTTTAGGCGGTATAAAGCAGGTTTCTTGTAAGAGATAAATAAAAGCTTGGTACTTTAAGGTAATATATTTTTTTCGCTTGTCTTTATTCTCGGCTTTTTGAAGGTTAAGCGTTATTTCTAATATTATTTGAATTAAAGTTTAAATATATACTTTAGTGTTTGGATTTGTTCCACTAATAAATGACTTCATAAACGAACAGATAAGCTCCACCTCAGACACAATTTTCACACCACTAAAACTACTCATACACTCTAATAAATGAAAAATACTTCCAGACGGACACACGAAGTTACATAATAGTGTAAAGACGGAAATATTAAATTAGCTCCGCATAAAATGGCAGACGGCGGGCATTATACCTACATGAGTAGATACGACGCCAGTAAAAGAATTACCTAAACCCGAACCCTGACCCACCAGTACAGTCAAGAACGAGGCTTAATAATGATGCCAGACATCGAAAGAGTTCGCCGATCATACTGGGCGAATAGCCAGCAATGACGATTTACGTCGCCATTTCATTTACTGCCGCAACATATGCGAACAACTTAATTTGTCTTTTATTTAATAGAACAACTGATAAGTAAGTTTTTCTAATAGTAGAAATCATAAGATTAAAGATAAATACAATGTTTTTGTACAGAGACAGCTGTTTTATTTTTGCATGCTTAACTCAGCTTGATGGTAGTGACTTTATATTCTTTTAACAGGCTTTTTAAAATTTTTATTTAAATCAAATTCATTAGCACTATTCTCGCATGGCATTTTGCTGCCTATAAAATTTTATGATTTATTTGACATTTTAATTAACAAACATTTATTTATAATAAAACGAAAAGCTGTGAGTGTGTGTGTGTGTGTGTGTGTGTGTAATAAATAAAAGCACCAACAGACAAAAATTAAAACATTAAACTGTAGGTACGCACATACATATAGGAGGATTTTTTAAGCGTTTAGTTTTTGCAGTTGTCTAACCTAATAATTCTAGGTGGGCAAAAAGAGAATGACCCAGCTTCAATTCCTGCACCAGTTGAACCTTTTAAGACTTCAAAGTCAAATCCTTACGCAAAATTCGCCGTGATGGTTTTGGATAACCCCAATTAAGAACGTTGAGGAATTTGAAAATTTGTATCTGCTTCAAAACTGTGGCTCACGGCTGCGATGTTTTCAGATGAACTTCTCGGTCGAACACATGTTAGTGTTCGCATGTTCTCTATCGAGACTGTCGACTCAAATTTTATGACCAAATTTTTAATAGCGGCCTCAAAAAGACGATTATGTTGTCCGAGAATATCACAAATTTTACGAAATGTAACTTTAATAGAACCACTATTTTCATAGTGGATTTTAATTATGTATTTTAATACGATTCTCGTGCGAAATTGAATTTATTGTAACAACTACCAATCCATCGAATATGTCAAAAAACTAAATGTCTAAACTATCATGTTGTTGGTGTTGCCACAATTGAAAAACAAACTTCTTGTTGACGTCATATATTTTATCCTGTTTTTAGGCGGTATAAAGCAGGTTTCTTGTAAGAGATAATTAAAAGATTAGTGCTTTAAGGAAATATATTTTTTTGGTTTGTCTTTATTCTCAGCTTTTTGAAAGCTTAGCGTTATTTCTTATTGAAAAACCCGATATATAGCAAATATTAAAAAACAATGAATAAACTTTAACTTAATATGCGCCGCTAATGAAAATTTTATTGACACATTTTACAAACAACATTTGAAATTTGCAGTTTCACAAAAGAAGACGAAAAAGGAGCGAATAAATAAATGAAGTTAACGTTTGAATTGATTAAAGTGCAGCAAAAAATAAATGATTTTAAATCGTTCAAGTCTTATTTTTAACGAATAATTTATTACTTTTCAAACAAACTTAAATTCATTAATAAATTTAACAGATTGTCAAGAGAGATTGTCAATAGTCGAATTCTAGCGTAGCGTAATGTAAGTTTTAGAACTCATTTAATGTTTTTATCTGCAAAATAGTTCTAAATGATCAGCTAAGGGGTTTTATTCAAATATAACAGGTGTGTTATTAGCATGTTTTTCCTGTTTAACCTACTATTTTGGAAAAGTGAAATACGAGACTTTTGTGGAGAAATAAACGTTATTAAAATATAATATTTAAAAACTTAATTTCTTATATCGTATTACGAGGAATGCTTATCGCACATTTCACTCTACAGGTTTCTAATTTCTGAAATTAAAAGCAAACCTAGGCCTAACTATAAAATAATACTAAAATTTAAAATTAGTAAATACAATACAGTATTTCTGAAAAATTTTTTTATCTATTTTGCATATTAACTAAATAACTTAACTACTTTAAGCTTGTATGTAGTGTTTAGCAAAAAATTAAAAAAAATAATTTTATGATTATTTTCCTAAAGAACAAAAAAAAAAAAACTACATAAAACTAATTATTCTACCTTTTGTTTTCTACATAAAGTTTTCTATTCATAAAGTTTCATTATTTTTTAAAACCTTTCATTTTACGTTTTAATCTTTTATATCTTAAAGCCACAGTGGGTGCTGTACTAACTAACTCATATGGTAGAACAAGTATATTACGCTGCAATTACATTTAATTACAGTAATTATTAAAATAAACATTTAATTATATGAATTGAAGAGATTTTTATTATGTTCAACACAAACATTTATTAAGTCCACAAACAGCAACTTGTTGATAAAGTTTTTCTCCTCTATATTATTTTAAATTACCGTTAGTTTTATAGCATAATTACTGTAATTTAACTAAAATTAAAAATTACTATTCTACATTTATTATGCTGCTTACATAAATAAGGGATTTAATTTTCTGTATTATTAGACTCATTGAAATTCATAATACTCAGAAATATGATGTAATTTTAATTTAAGAAATTAATAAATAATTATAAGTATATTAATATTTAAATAATTTAATTCTTTTAAATCTCAATAAAATTCCATTTTCTCTAAGAAGATAAAAAATATAAAAATTTCTTTTGTATCATTGCAGCGCAGAATATTTAATTCTCTATAAGTTAAGCTATAAATGATTTATTTAATCGCAAAAAAAAACAACAGCAAAAACACTAAATATGCAAAAACGCTAAATTGGCAAAGAAGACCCTTATTAATTTCCTTAAGGTTTATTTGCATTGACTAAGTTTTAAAGAGTTCCAGCCAATCAATGTCTTCAAAGAGAAACGGATTAAGAATGTTCGAAAAAAAAAATACTGCAGTACGTTATGTTAGTGTTCTGTACTCGCTTACCGTTTATACCGCACAAACAGCCGGCAAAGATGGAAAGAAATGGCAGTGTTTTTGTATTGTGTACATACAGCGGCCAAAAAAAGTATTCGACATAGGCGTTATTTTTTAAAATTAAATAAAAAATAACCGAGTTTTCTTTAAAATGCGTAGTTTTTTTGATTGATATTAGTTGTACAGCAAGTCTTAAAGAATATACCGTTATAAAACTTAAAAAAAATTCAAGGCTTAACAATCATATATCTTGTTTTATTATAACACTTATTATAACACTTAAATTCCCAAGCAAAAAAAGTATTCGACAAACGTTGTCTTTCTTTTATTGGAATTATGTTTTTTGCATTACTTTATGTTGTTGTTGGTAGGAATACCGTTATGATTCTTCTTTACCATTTTCAAGAATTTTTTACCCATTTGTGTGCAAGTGTTCGCGAAAATGGGTCGAAAAGGCAAAGAAACATCTGCTGATGTAAGAAATTTAATAATAATTATAAATTAGGAAAAACTGAAAAGAGCATTGCAGAGATCGTAAGGAAATCTAGAACTACAGTCCATTACATTATAAAAAAATTTAAGGATGAAAACACTGTGATAAACAAGGCGAGAACTGGCCGACCTCGTAAGTTGACAGACTTAGATGAACGGCGAATAGTGCGGGAAGTAAGAAAAAATCCAAAAACTAATGCCAGCATATTAGCAAAAATGACTGAGGAGCACATAGGCGTATCTGTTACTTCCCAAACAATAAGAAATGTCCTGAAAAAATACGACTTTCACTCACGATCAGCCAGAAAAAAACCACACATTTCTAAGAAAAATAGAAAGATTAGACTCGACTTTGCCAAAGAACATGTTGATAAGCCTGTAGAGTTCTGGATGGATGTAATTTTTGCTGATGAAAGTAAATACAATCTTTTGGATGTGATGGCAAAGTTCTGGTTTATCGTAAGCCTAACACGGAATTGGAGGAACGAAACATGGTACCAACTGTCAAACACGGTGGCGGTGGTGTTATGGTATGGGGATGCATGGCGGCATCAGGTGTGGGCAATTTAGCCTTTATTGATGGGATCATGGACCACCGACAGTACATTGATCTCCTAAAGCATAACTTACGCTCAAGCGCAGAAAAATTGGGTCTGTCAAATAAATTTAAGTTTTATCAGGACAATGATCCCAAACATAGTGCGATAAATACAAAGCTTTAGCTGTTGTATAACTGTCCAAAGATAATAAAAACGCCGCCCCAGTCTCCAGACCTTAACCCAATCGAACATCTTTGGGGTCACCTTGAGAAGAAAATCAGAACTCGGGCATTTTCAAACATAAACCAGATGAAAGTCATCCTGCAGGAGGAATGGACCCAAGTCGACCCAGCATATACATAAAAAGTCCATTAAAGTACGCTAAAAAAGATTAGCACATTATTTTAGAGTTTGTGTTCTTCGGCCATGAATCGTTTTATACCGTATATTGTTTGCGTACGCATACACAAACGCTAAAAACAAGTTGAACGTTTGTGTTCTTTGAACAGTATACATCTGATCAGCAAGCATGGCTGAAGGTTTTAAAAATATTTTTATTTGGCTACGGTTTTACGTCGACCCCCGTCAAATTTGGTTTGTGAACAAACCGGTTTCGACTATTTGCCATCTTCAGTGTTCTTTATAAAGTATATAGTATGTAGTCGTCAATAATAGGCCAAAATAGATTTGTTAGCTTCTTGCGATAGCGTGATCCATTGACCGTTACCGCATTTGCAGCGCAGTCTCGCCTTCAGACCACATAGCGCACCATACAGCGACACGTTAAGGATGCAAATCCTTTCTCTATAATCGCTCTAGAATTTTCAGAAGCCCAAATGCGGAAATTTTGCTTATGCTTATGTGCCCCCCGGGGGCACATTTATGGTCTTTACAGTACGTAACAGCTATCTAGATCTGTGCAACTGGGGGAAAAAGGGAGCCCAGTCCCCTGAGGACAGGCAGGGAGTCAACTGGAAACTCCACTTTATTTCCACGGGAATCAGTGACCCGCAGAGTTCCGTTATTTGTCTCTTTAGACACTTAACTGTTCTCTGGCTGATTATTGAAGTTGGCCCCTATATGGGAGTATCGTGGTGGTTGTGGTTTCGCGGCCCCATAACCGTCTATGGTTCTATGGTGGCCAGGATCATTTCGCCGTTAATGACACTCTAGGCGAATGGTCCATTCCATTGAGCAGGAGTTGGAAAGTCTCCAACTCTTCAGCAAGGAGTGATGATTTGCAGCCCTGCTCTGGAATCATCGAAGTTGCAACTAGAAAGTTCTGTTGCATAGAATTATAGTTTCGGCTTTCTAGGACGAGCATGACGTTCCAAATTATGCAGTGGTTTGATCCACCATCTGATTAAGGCTTCATGGCCAGGCGCGGATGGAAATCTAATCACACGTTAGATGGCGGACCCTATATGAAAAAAACTTGAATTGGAAATGGATTGTCGATGGTAAAGACTTCTGTGACACTCTTAGAAAGTAGCTGTAAACAATTGAAAAAAAAAACGTAACGTAGAAGCAATTAGTGCCGCTAGTTCTTGGCGATATTAATTAACAGATTTTCAAAGCCGTTAAAATAATATGGATTTTCGGTAAGAGTTTTTAAAAAAGTTAAATTTTTTTATAAGCTTTATTTAGTTTTCTTAACGAAACATGCAAAATTAAGTGGGAGCTGTTGAAAAGATTAAAGGATGAAAGTTTTAACATTAGAAAGTTTTAAAATATTAAAAAATGTTTATAAATTTTACCACCTTAATACAATTTGTAAAAACTTAACTTTTAATAAATTTATTTTATTTTCTATTTGTAATTATTTTTTTGTTTCATTTTTCTAAAATTCAATTAAGTTAAAAACAAACAGTTATGTCTTAATGGTGTAAACAAAAATGTCAATTTGTATAGACATTTCTAAAAAACTTTGTAAAAAGTTTTGTGAAATATTTATTATTTTCCTTTATAGTGTTTGTTAATAAAAATTTTAATCACTTTATTAAAAAAAATATACATCCTACGACGGTTTCTAACACTTGTCTGTTAAATATCTGTTGCATAGCTAAAATTAATTGACACTTTAAAAACCCAAACAGAAGACAGCCTTTTTGTACCATATGCTCTACCCACCGAATGTCAAAGCAAGCAAATTAGGAAGAAAAAGAAAACGTTAAATTGAAAAACTCTGAACAAAATTTATGTGCAAAACAACGCCTACACACTACCAACAATTTTGATGGCTTTAGGCAAAAATATTTAGCAATAAAACGTCTCCATATTGGGAAAAACAAAAAACAAATAAGAAAATAAACAATATCATACGCAAACGAAAATATAGGGTGATGTTTTTTGTTTATCGGCTTTTAGAGAGTTAAGTTTTCTTATTTATTTAAAAAGACAGCGGTAACCATTTAGATTTTAATATCCCAGTTTAAAGAGAAATGATTTTATTATCACTTGGGTATAAGTCGGTATTAGTTATGGTTAATGAAATTTTCAATTTGCACAAATTGTCTTCTTAAGGTGCCGACAGTCATTTTATTTATTAATTAATTTTTTTGCATAGATTTAAAACCCTTGAATAAGAGCAGTATGTTGATAGTAACGTACAATCAGCACTTGAAATAATAAACTTGTTACAAGTATAACTTGGATTATAACTTTTTATATTTTAGTGCATAATCCACAGAAATGTGATAAAAAATTGAGTTTTTCAAAATAATATTTAATAAAATAATAATAACTATAACCAAAGTAACAATAATAAAAAATATAATAATCCCAAAAATTTTCGGTTGTCGTTTAATAGTAATTGCCCACTTCTTACCATCCTTGTTCAATCCATACCGTTTTTCTGGGCTATAAAGATTTCATAGTGGAAAATGATAATTTCCACTGCTGTCAATCTCCCTTCTCTTTACTATTCTTGCGTTATACAACTTATGCTATTGCCTGCGGTACTTTGTTTAATATTGGACAGTCTCCTTTGCCATCGCAGTTTATTCTATTTAAAAAAAAAAAAAATAATTTAAATTTGCGTGTCCTAAACTTCTCTACACTTAAAGGATTTTTCAACAAGAAGTTTGTTTTCTAAAACAAAATAAAACAAAGAATTTAGATTAGGATAATTTACATTTTTATTTTATTACGAAGAGAGAAGTTCGGAAATTATGAATGAAAAACTTATATCTGGCAAATGTCCATCAAGACCACACTGACAGATGTCGATTGCTTCATCAAAGTCTTAAATCATTTTTGGCAAAATGGCGGTCCTATTTCTTACGAAACCGATTCGATTGGCTCCATAAAGACTCACCCAAAAATAATCCAGTGGTGTTACATAACACGATCTGGCCGGCCACTTAACTTCTGATTGTCGTGATATTTTGCGATCGGAAAATTTGGTTTGCAATAAATTGAGCGTTTCATTGTGTGACATTTGGCACCGTCATTTTGAAATCACATGTCAGTGATATCCACGTTGTCAATAATAGGCCAAAATTAGGGTGTTTGCATCTCGCGATAACGTGTTCCATGGACCGTTACCGCATTTCAAGCGTCATCTTTGAAAAAAAACAGCCGATTTACTCCTTCAGATCGCATAGGGCAGCAACAGTGATAAACTGGACATGTAAAGGTTTCTCAATAATCGCTCTTGATTTTCAAAAACCAAAATGACTAAAATTTGTTTGTTGACATACGCTGACAAATGAAAATCGGCTTCGTCTGAAAAAAAAAATTAGTTTTTTAGAAAAACCAGCTGAAAGTTCTTGAATGAATTGAGCGAATCTACGGCGATGTGAATGGTCGGCTGGCTTCATTTTCTGCACCAGTTGAATATTGTAAGAATTCAAAATCAAATCCTTACGCAAAATTCCCAATGTGGTTGTTTTGGGCAACCCCAAATGAGAATTTCCCCGGGGGCACATGATAGTCTTTTTGGAACCTACTATTCCATTTAGACTGGTGTCTCGCGGGGCAAAAGGGAGCCCAGGCCCCTCAAAGGCTAGTAGGAGTCACCTGGAATCAGTACGCTCGCTGAGTTCACTATTTGTCTCTTTAGACAATTTGCTATTCTCTGACTGGTTATTGAGGTTGGCCCCTATATGGGAGTATCGTGGTGGCTGTGGTTTCGAGACCCTCGTGATAGTTTGTGGGTCGGATCATTCATAATGAACACAATGAATGGTTCAGGTCTAGTGAGTATGAATGTCGTCGTGTTCTTAATTATATTAAGCTTCATGCGTTCTGGACCAGGAGTTGGAAAGTCTCCAACTCTTTAGCAAGGAGTGAAGGCTGCGGCCTACTTCGGGCTTTCGAAATTGCTACTAGGAGTGACCGGAGGATATATGTATTCGATGGCCTTCTAAGGCGTGAATGACGTTTGCAAATCATTCAAAGTGGTTTGACCACCATCTGATTATGACTACCTGGTCGGTGCAGATGTAAATCAAAACACATCAACTCCAAATGTATCTGCTTCGACACTATGCCTCACGGCTCTGTTATTTTCAGTTGAACAAGCCGGTCGAACACGTGTACGTGTTTTTGCACGTTTTGTATCAAGCCTGTCGACTCAAATTTAACGAACAAATTTTTAATAGCGAGGTCAAAAGGACGATTATGTTGCCTGAAAATATCACGAATTTTTCGAAATGTAACTTTAACAGGACCATCATTTTCATGGTAGATTTTAATTATTTTAATGTGGTTTTCATGCGAAATTGAATTCATGGCAACAATTGCCAATTCATCTACTACGAATACGTCAAAAAACTAAATGTCAAAACTATCATGTTGTTGGTGTTGCCACAGTTCAAAACCAGCACTGAAAAGCTAGGTTCGATTAAAAAATTGTTAACAGTTATTGATTTAACGTACCGTTATTTTTGACTGTAAAAGTTTTATAGTCGAAAATGAAAATTTTGATGACATCTCTTCTCTTTACTTTTCTAGCGTTATACGAATGCCTGCGGTACTTTATCTAATGTCAGACATTCTACTCATTTGAGTACATTTTAATATATCGTTACGGATGTGTCTTGCTTAAATTTTAAAATAAAATAATTAAGCAATAAAGCGAGTTACTGGGTATGTTGTTTACGAACTGTGTGGCTTGCTAAGAAAACTCATGGTACAACAACGAAATTTCTAGTTACAAACTGCGTAGAAATTTTATAAACGCAACCAAAAACAATACGATATGCTGTTTACTAACTGCATGGCATGCAAGACATAAACAAATATCTGCTTACTAACTCCGTAGAAATTTTATGCGCGCACGACAACAACAAACATGTATGCTGTTTACTATCTGCGCAGTTTTCTAAAAAACCTTTTCTACACGAGACAACAACAAATATTTTAAAATAAATTCGAAGAAGAAATTTTATCAGTCTAAAAAACAAAATTACACACAACATGCTGGCGCCTATACATTGAATAAGCAACATATAACAACAAAATGTGATACAAAGGGAGTAGAAGATTCCTAAATTTTCTAGACTTTTAATGGACATATATAAAAAGGGCAGCGTCTGAGTGGAGAGTCAGTCAGTTTACAATTAAAGACGTGCATCTTAAGTAAATTGTTCTGTAATGTCAACCCTGTGTAGTTAAAGTAATAAACTATTTTTAAAACTCTAAAAACTGATGTTATTTGTTTTGCAATAAAGAACTGACAACAAAACGTTTATAAAAGGTGTAAAAAGTCACAACATTTTACTATATCTGAGTCTTTTATATTAAAAAAAAATAATTTAAATTTGCGTGTGCTGAAACGAGCCCTTGCATTTTTCGAGATGTTCTACACTTCTCTACCTCCACTTTTATATTTCCAATAGGCTAAGGTTCACGCCCGCATAAAGTAACAGTAGAGGTATGTGTTCAAATTAATAAAGTGACTTCATACTTTCTCGTTATTTAATGAGTTGGATTTTACGATTTTCTGTTTGGGATATAACATTCATGCCACCAACGACATTTTTTTTTAACGTGTTCATTTATTTTCAGGTTTATGTTTTTGGACTTATTTATTTCATCATATAAAGAAGACTAAAAAGCGGAGCTCGATTAAAAAATTAATAACAGTTTTTGATTTAAACATTGATTAAATTGAACTCTTTAGCAAATACCCTATAGAAAAAAATTCAGATTGTTTATCTAACGAATAACTGCAATTAACTTGCCTTAAGGCTGAATAATAAATAAAGTATTGACAACAAGTTTACATTAAAATGACAAAAATTTTAAAAACATTTTTTTTTAAATATTTCACAAAAATGTTAAACAACTTGTTAAAATTTATTCCGTTTATCAGGTTGGCTTGAATCAATAAAAATTCCTTGGTCTTGTCCCCTTTAAATATTTTGCTTAACATTTTTTTTACGCTCTTTCTCTACATCCTTTGCTTATGTGACGTGTGGCAGGGAAATAGCCTGCAGCTGAAACTATTGTATTTTATTTTTAGAATCCATTGAATTGTCATTTTTTTGGCAAATTGTAAATTATCAGTCGAATTGTTTATCTGCAGGTTTTTTATTTGTAAGTTTTTAGTTTTAAAAATTAATTACCTTATTTGGCGATGGTCTGTTTTTGTTATATTGTGCAGTATACTCTGGATTTCATGTGATACTGGGTCAAATTGTATTAATTTTATGGCAACATTGTATTACAAAAATGTCTGTGTGAAGTTGTTAAGGTAAAATCTGTTGGTGACTGCTGTGGGAAATTTTGTAATCTCAAGTATTTTTATCATGATATTGACCAAACAAAGTAAATCAACAACAAAATAAAGTGAAGTAATTTAACAAAATAAAAAAAAATTCCAGGACTTAAATGGAAGCATGTTAAAATACAAAATAAGTAAAAATGTTAATTAAGAAATTCAGTGAAACCTTTTTAAATAAATAATTTATTTATTAAACTACAGGTTTGGAAAAAAATTTGTTAAAAATATTTAATTAAAGAAAATTTCAAGGAGATTCAATGTGGAAGCTATGATGAAATAATGGATTTTCATTGTTACCGTTACAAACTCCACACAAAAAATTATTTTACCGATTTTTTACATATCGAGTCTGGCAATGTTGCTTGTGAAAATGAATGCTTTCGCCATCGCTGCCACCTGATAATTGAATCGACTTGGAAAATTGGGTAATGAACATTAACAAATTTTAATAAAAATTTTTTTCCCACATAAAATTAAATTCTTTAAACCATAAACAAATAATAAAAAATAAACAATAAAAAATAAATGAAAAGCTCATAATGTTGTGTGTACATCAGTATTTTCCTGAAATGCTTGACTAAATTAAAGTGAAATACATAGGTAAAACACAAAATATTAAAAGTCGGACAAAGCAGCAATGAAAATTATTATCAATCAAAAAAATAAATGAAACGACCCACTGTGCATTTTAAAAACTGCAAAGTTTTCTAAGAAACAACAACAAGCTTATAAGAAATTCTACGAAATAAGATAAACACAGAACAAAAATTATACATAGGGTCGGGCAGGTACCTAGGCTTAATGATAATAACAACAACAATAGGGAGTGATGTTGGGATGAATGTTTTAGAATATGCGGAAACCTTTTGAAGCGACTGTGTGGGCGCGGCTTGCTGGACGGTTGAAGGAATTCAACTTGAATCATCTTTGAGTAAAGACAACAAAGTAACCATTATGTTTGAAGTAAAAGTAAATAAATCGTTTAATTTAATTTCAAACTCTAAAGTGCTGTGTTATTATTTTGCAATAAAAGAACAAAAAGTTATGATTGGAAATATTAATGGAAACTTTTTTGTTTATTAAACGAGAAAAATTCTTTAATTTTTTACTAAAAACTTTGGCAAGGAACCCAAGTTGTGTTAAACCTTATTTTTTGTTGAAGAAGAATTTCGCTAACAAAATTTTTGATAGGGAACGAAGCCATAACTGATAGCATAAAATAGTCACAGCAGCACAACAAAATTTTATATGAACAATTTTAAGTGAAAACACTTTCGGCAAAGATTTGTGATGAATATTCATTTGTGATCTATTTTTTGTCACCAATTCTTTACGGAACTTCTTTTTGTTAAATATTATGGCCAACTTTTGGTGGAAATGTTGTTAAGAAAAAAACAAAAGAAATTTTTTGCTGGGAAAATTTTTAGTTTTTAATGAAAAAAATTTTACTACTATTTTTTTATAAAAAATTTTTTTTGTGAAATTTGTTCAGACAATAAAAATGTTGTTGACTTTTTCATTAAAAAAATTTTTATGAATTTTGGTGTAAAATTTTTACTGCAGAAATTTTCAATCGAATTTTTTTTTTTTTTTGGTGAAAACGTTTAACGTAAAAATATTCGGTAAATTGGTTTTTTGATAGAAAAATATTTGATGAGAAATTTGTGATGAAAAGATTTTGAAAAGAACATTTTTAGTAAAAAGAAATTTAAATAATTGATGAAAAACTTTTGACGAAGAAATATTTTGTAGTTATGTAGCCAGAGTATTTACATATTTAATTAATATTTTTAAATATTTTTCTTCGTATATATTTATTATAACTTTGACTTAGATCATTTGTAAGGCATCATTGAAAATAGAACAGGGAGGTAGAACATTCTCTATTAGGCAATCGCCTTGATGTTTTTATAAATAATATCAGAATTCCAAAAACGAATTGCGTTAACTAGCTTGGCTTGCATATTGAGCGTCGACTTACAAGGAAAGAATATATATATAAAAAAAACGGCAACACTTAAATATTACATATATCGGATTTTTCAACCAGAAGTTTATTTTTCAGTTGTGGCAACACGACCAACATGATAGCTTTCACATTTAGTTTTTTGACATATTCGTGGTCTACTGGCAATCGTTACAATTGCATTATGCACGAAAATGGCATTAAAATAATTAAAAAATCCACTATAAAAACGGTTATATTTCGTAAAAATTGTGATATTTTCGGACAACATAATCATCCTTATGTGATCCTTGTTAAGAATTAGGTCGTTAAATTTGAGTCGACAGACTCGATATGGATTGTTCAACTGAGAACATCACAGCCGTCAGCCACAGTGTTGAAGCAGATCCAAATTTTGTCAATTCCTCGACTTCTTAACAATTGGGGTTATTTAAAACCACCACATGGCGAATATTGCGTAAGGATTTGAAATTGAAGCCTTACAAGGTTCAACTGGTGCAGGAAATGAAGCCGACCGACCGTTCACATTATCGTAGATTCATTCACTTCATTCAGGAACAACACTAATCATTTTTTCAGACGAAGCCCATTTTCACTTGCCAGGGTAAGTCAACAAACAAAATTGCCGCATTTGAGCTTCTGAGAGCGATTATTGAGAAGCCTTTGCATGCTCAACGTGTCAATGTATGGTGCGTTATGTGGCGCTGGAAATGCGCTAACGGTCAATGGATTACGCCATTGCGAGATGCTAACAACTCAATTATTGCACTGACATGTCGTTTTAACAGGACGGTGCCACATGTCACACAACCAATGAAACGATTCAAAAAAGAACAGCTGATTTTTGTCTTAAGTCCTTTAAAAACTCCTGTTCTGCGAGGCTAAATATTGACAATGTATTACATAATAATGCCCAACTTCCATTAAAATCTTGTCGTTCACAATTTGTTTAAATATTGTTTTATGTAAAATTATTGAATTACTGTTTTTATTGACAATAATGTTTGTTGCAAAAATGCAAACGGTTTTACAAACAATAAAATAATTTAAAACTTTATTTATTTTTTTAAAAATTTTAAGTTGGATACTAATAGTTCAACTTTAGCTAAATTCTTTTTATTGTTAAAGTTTATTACTTCCTTGATTTAAATTTCTTATGATTCCGTTTCGTTTTCTGATGCTTTTTAATAATTTATACAAAGTTGCCCCAAGGCAGAAAAATCATTGTTGTAACTAAAGATTTTTTAGCATATTTTTGTTTTTGTTTTTTTTTTAATTTTTGCCTTGTAACAATCAACAGCATCTTCAGTAATGTATAACAAGAATTATAAAGGATTTTTCAGAAGGGACAGGTAAATTTTGATAGCGCTTGGCTGCTATGTGATTTTTGATTTAATATTATTTTTTACTGTTCCGTAGGGCATCTTTTAAACTTTAATTTAATAATCAAATAGTTTAATTGAATAGTGAATAGTCAATAACTAAACACACATCTTCCGCTTTTATCCATTATCAAAACTAACTGCTTGTTATAACGACGACATGTGTTACAATATTCATCTCATTTTATTGATGTTGAGTCTATGGATTGAAGATTTAAAAACAGTAAATAATAATTAAAACTAAATTTAGTTATTAAAATATAAAATTAGATAACATTTAACAGCATTAACATTTAAAGAAAAATCAAAATGCTCATAAAATTGATTAAACTCAGTACAACATCTTAAAAAAGGGTCAGAGTTAGCATAAGTTGATCGGAACACTTAATTGCCAATGGATTAAAATAGCCCGTAGGATGAAATGGAACGATAAATGAAATATTGCTAATCAAAAAAAAAATCTGAACAGACATTTCCTTTTATTAATTTTTTTTTATAAAGAGAAGTAGCACTTCAGACAACAATGCCTATTTAGTCAAGTACCGTGCTACATTCTTTAGGAAAGGGATAGAGAAGAGATGAAACAGGTGGTGAAAGTAGAGGGATAGTCGAAATTTAACTGCCGTATAAAAGACAGCACAGCGACCAGTGACTATGCCTTCATCGCTGAGCAGCCTCACCGACAGTCAATTTTAATTTTTGTAGTGAAAAAAAAACCAAGGTCTTCGTTGGGAATCGAACCCACAACCCCCATACTGACAAGCTAGTATACTACCTACCAGCCTACAGGGGCACCTACAAGTCTACTAGTGTAGGAGGGTAGAATTAAAAGATTTCATTGTAAGCCTGCAAGACAAAATAACACGAACTACTTTTATACCCATGCCATGCTATTACTTTCAACTTTAAAAATTGACTTTAATATTATTGAGCCATATTCCAGAATAGGTGTGATAAGAGAAGTATAAAGATGCTTTGTGAAATGCACCAAACTCTTTTGCCCAGCTTTTTTATAAATCCAAGAACTTTGTTAGTGGCTAACGAAATGGGCTAAATAAAATTTAATTAAGCATCCAGTAAAATACCAAGATCTGAAACTACATTCAGTTTCTCAAGTTCGTAGCCGTTTAAGATATATTACGTCTTCGAAAGAAACACAGATATTTGCACTTTTTAAGATTCAACTCTTTAAGGTTAATATTAAACCAGGAACTTAATGCTTCTAAGTACTTGTGTAGGGGAAAATTTGATCAGCGTGACGTTTACAGGTTCAAAATATCTTCACGTCGCCTGCATATAATAGAACATTTGTGTGTTTAATGGCATTGGGTAGGTCATTAATTAACAGCTGCTATCCAAAAATATGGAAGCTTGCAAGAATCATCCCTATAAAAAAATAAAATTCTGATTACAGGCCGATGGCAATTCTACGGTTCCTCTCGAAAGTTTTTGAAAGGTGGATTCATTATCTGGTGATGCAATACCTTGAAAAGAAAATTGCCAATGTGGTTTTCGAAAAGATCACAGCTGTAGTGGATGTTTCGGAAAATATTAGACAGCTAGTTGATTGCGGTAATGTTATTTTTTTAGTACTATTGGATCATTCGAAAGCTTGCGACAGTGTGGATTATTACATTTTACGTAACAAATTGATATCTTTTCATAGGTTTTCATCAACTTCTGCCGATCTGACAGACATCAATTTGTTGAAACAGGTACCTTAAAATCAACTACTTTGCCTTTGAGTCGAGGTGTTCCACAGGGCTCAATCTTTGGGTCCCCTACTGTTTGTGCTATATGTTAATGAAATACCAACAAAATTTAAACATTGCAAAGTTAGAATATATAGAATATATAAGTTGTAGCATTAAATCAGTTGAGGCTTGTGTTAGACTTTTAAATTATGAACTTAATTGTGGGCTACTGCAAATGGCCTGGAAATAAATCCAACTAAATCTAAATGTTTGATTAGCAAGAAGCTTTTATTGAAACTTGATTGTATTCCTGTTTTAATCTTAAATAGTCAACCCATCGAAATTGTAAACGTTGTTAAAAATCTGGGAATTTACTTTAACAGCATCCTCACTTGGTCGTGTATCTGCTATGTTAAGAAATCTTTGGCAAAGTCATCGTTGTACTTCCTTAAATATTCGCATACTTCTCGCTAAGACATATTTGATGCCACTTTTATTATATGGGTGTGAATTTTTTTTTTCCAGTTGCGATAGTATTAGCAAAATTAAACTAAATGTGACTTTCAATAATATTATTCGTTATGAATATCTTTTTTTCTTTTTAACGATCTTTTTTATATATATTTTTTTTCGATATTTCGCTTTCCTTTGGAAAGCTTCTTCAGGAAAAAATTTTTATTTTTGAAAACAAAAAATTAATAATAATAATAATTAATAATAATTAATAATTTTTTTGTTTTCAAAAATAAAAATTTTTTCCTGAAGAAGTTTTCCAAAGGAAAGCGAAATATCGAGAAGAAAAAAATATATAAAAAAATCGTTAAAAAGAAAAAAAGATATTTATTAAAGATAAACAAAAAGATCGTTTAAAAAAACTACAAAAATTATTCGTTATGTTTATGGTTCTTCTTATGTTAATAAACTTTATAGCAAGTGTCTTGATGACTGCTTGAAGGTAAGTGTTTTAATTCTAATGCATAAAGTTATATACACGCGTAAACCCGAGCATTGATATGAGCGATTGAACTTTTCAAATCTTAATAGAGGTAAAAGACTACTTTGTTTTAGATACAGCTCTCTCATATCTCAATTCCATTTCTATATTTATGCAATACGACTCTGGAACGAGATTCCCCATAGCTCTCAAATCGTTAGTAACGCACATCAGTTCAAAAGAAATATAGTTTGTTAATTTTTAAGTGAGTGTTAGGTGATTTTTAATATATATTTTTATTTTGATAATTATGTTTTTATTCGTTTTATTATTCGTTTTATTTTTTTTTTGCCAAACTTTTGCTATTGTTTTCTAAACTTTTGATTTAAATTTTTGTTTGTACTTGTACTGAGTTCCACACTGCAATATGAGACTTAAAGTCTTGTGTGTGGGACATCGAAAATAAATAAATAAATAAATAAATAATAAATAAAGGACCTAGAAGGCTACCCAGCGGCACACCATATAAAATCAAAATTTCTTTGGAAGTAAGCGTGTTAAAACGAACTCTTTGAGTTCTTTTTTACAGATATAAATTAATCCACATAAGTAAATTGTTTGTGAATCCCATAAGGTTAAGTTTCCTTAACAGAAGTTTGTGGCTGACCTTATCAAATGCCTTACTAAAGTCGGTGTAAATAACATCAATTAATTTTCGTTAAACAAAACCCCGATTGACTAGCATTGTTAATTCCAAAAGTTTAGTAACAGTTGAACAACAGCCCCTTCTAAAACCGCGCTGAGCAGCAACCAATATAGACAATACTTGATGGGAAAGGTGATCAGTAACAATTTTCTCAAAAATATAGCGCTAAGTTTAACAATTTCTTTGTATTTAATAAATAACTATTTATCTCAATTAGAAAGCCCTGTACAGTTAAAAACTTTACTTATTTATATTTCTGTTTAAGGATCTTAAGTTGTTGTTGCATCTATATTTCTTTACAAAATGCATACAATACTTGCTACAATTTGTATGCAACACATTTGAAAGTATGAATGTGTGTGGTAAAATTCTGGGTCTTCTTAAAGTAGCGGCTCGACTCAGTATGTGTCAGAGAGCATGTATGTATTAACATATGTTGCATGCTAAATGTATATATTGTATATGCCACATAAACATAACGACAGATAAACAAAAATATATTTTGTATATCAAATAATTTTACTCTACTCTTATCTCTTATTACACAATCTGGTTAAAAGAAAATTAACACATTGTTTAAAAAGCAGAAACTAATTTTTTTTTTGTATTTTTAAAAATGTTTAATTTAAAATTAAACAAAAAAGAAAAAAAAAGGAAAAAAGAAAACATTAAAAGCAGCACATCATTTCTCCAATAAAATATTCTGTCACACATAACTCTGTCATTTTTCAATACAGATTTTTTTTCCATTTCATAAAACAGCTGTTTATAAATTGATGTCATTTTGATTACAAAATGCAACATTTGTTTATTCGATCAAAAACAGTTTTTTTGTTTTTTTTTGTATTTTTCATTTCCATAAACACAAAAATCTCATGAGGCAGATTCGATAAATCTGCTAAAAAAATATTCTTTATGATTATGAAAAATGAATATGAATCACATCATGACGCAACCTCATTTCAAATATTTTAGATTCTGTTTTTGTTTATTTTCTATTCAAATTTAGATATAAAATTTATATTTGTATCTCAGTGACAAGTTTTTCTCTATTTGCATAAAAATAAATCTACGATATTGCCATTTCCCGTCGTAACTGGCCGGTTTGTATATGATGGCGAGCGCTTTCGATGCGTATGCATCATTTTCAAGCCACGGTTTAGTTTGTACTGGTGAGTAGTGTTGGCGTTCAGGTAGTTCTGTTATTAGGCTTGTATATATTCAGGTAAGCAGAATACCAGCCACCTGGCATTTGTATGCAAAGTGAACCTAACGATACCTCCGTCTTTTACTATTATGTAGGTACGTGTGTCCGTCTGAGGGTGTTTTTCGTTTGCCCGTTGGCATGAGTAGTTTCAATGGTGTGAAAATTGTGTCTGAGGTCGTATTTACCTGTTCGTTTATAATGTCGTTGTTGAATGTTTTTGTTTTGTAGATTTCCATACTTTCAAGAATGTCTAGTCTTCGTCCTTTTTTGCTAGGATGTAATAATGTCATACATTCATCTATTTCCCTTGGTGTGTGTCCGTGAGTGTCAAGGTGTGATGCAAAGTTTGAATCTTCTCTTTTCCGTTTGTATGAGCGTATGTGTTCTGCAAACCTTGTTTTTAGTGTTCGTCCAGTTTGCCCTATATAGGTTTGTTTGCAGGTACAGGTAAGTCTGTATACCCCGCTGGAATTGAATTTGTCAGTTGTTTCTGTAGTTGTTCTGAGATAGTGTCTGAGGGTGTTTCCACTTTTCAATGCTGTGAGTATTCCTTCTTTTTGAAAAAGGTTAGTTAGTCTGTATATTTCTGGTCCTGTGTAAGTAAAGGTGTGCCGTCGTGTTGTATCGGCTGTCTCCTTGTCTTCTCTATTTTTGTTCTTAGTGTTGTACTGTCTAAGTAGTTTATCGATGGTAGTGGTTTTGTAGCCGTTATTTATAGCTATGGCGTAGATTGTGTCGAGTTCCCTCCTGTACTTATCTGGATTAAGTGGAATTGTCCCAAGCCTATGTATCATATGTCTAAAAGCTGCTAGTTTGTGTTGGGTAGGGTGGTTTGAGGTGTTGTGGATGGTAGTGTCCGTTGTTGTTGGTTTTCTATAGATGTCGAATGTTAAATAGTCAGTTCCTCGTGTTATAGTGATGTCAAGATAATGTAAATTTCTGTCTTGTTCTTTTTCCATTGTGTATGTAATCTTATCATGAATTGTGTTTAAGCTTTCTAGAATTTGTTCGCCGTTATCTTGCTCGAGGATGCATATAATGTCATCTACGTATCTATAGTAATGAGTTATTTTGTGTTTTTCCATGAGTGTTTTCACGTGTAGTGATTCGAGATGTTGCATGAAAATTTCCATGAAGATTGCGGAAGTTGGGTTTCCCATACCGAGTCCGTCAGGTAATTTGTAAAAGTTGTTATTGAATCTAAAGTAGTTCTGTTTTATTATCGTTTTTGCAATATCTATAATATCAGCGATGTATTGGCTTTCGTATAAATTGTCTAGTGTGTTGCGTAGAATATTTAAGGTTTCATGTGTTGGTATTGAAGTATATAGATCCTTAATATCAAAGGAAACGAGTCGCGTATTTTCGGTTATTTTTATGTCCTTAAGTTTATCAACGAGGTCTTGTGTATTACGTATAGTATATGTGTTTTGTAAATTTATCCTTTCCTTAAGTACGCTGGTGAGGTGTTTAGCTAGGTGGTACGCCGGTGCAGGTCTGTAGTTTATAATAGGTCTCATTGGTATGTTTTCCTTGTGTATTTTTGGTTGTGCTTTGAGCGTCGGTGGTCCTGGATTCATGTTCATGTACATGTATACCTTTCCGTCAGTAAAAGTTTTGCAGCGTTTTAATAGGTTGCGTATTTCCTTTTGGAAGGACTCAGTTGGGTCATTCCTGAATTTAGTGCAGTTGGTCTGCTGTATAAATTGTTGTGTTTTGTCTATATATTCTTCTTTGTGCATTATTACTGTCGTATTTCCTTTGTCAGCCTTTGTAATTATTAAGTCATTGTCTCGTAATTTTGCCCTTATCTGCTTAGCAATTTTTTTTTTTTTTTGCTCGTTTGGATTCGTTAAGCAGATAAGGGCAAAATTACGAGACAATGACTTAATAATTACAAAGGCTGACAAAGGAAATACGACAGTAATAATGCACAAAGAAGAATATATAGACAAAACACAACAATTTATACAGCAGACCAACTGCACTAAATTCAGGAATGACCCAACTGAGTCCTTCCAAAAGGAAATACGCAACCTATTAAAACGCTGCAAAACTTTTACTGACGGAAAGGTATACATGTACATGAACATGAATCCAGGACCACCGACGCTCAAAGCACAACCAAAAATACACAAGGAAAACATACCAATGAGACCTATTATAAACTACAGACCTGCACCGGCGTACCACCTAGCTAAACACCTCACCAGCGTACTTAAGGAAAGGATAAATTTACAAAACACATATACTATACGTAATACACAAGACCTCGTTGATAAACTTAAGGACATAAAAATAACCGAAAATACGCGACTCGTTTCCTTTGATATTAAGGATCTATATACTTCAATACCAACACATGAAACCTTAAATATTCTACGCAACACACTAGACAATTTATACGAAAGCCAATACATCGCTGATATTATAGATATTGCAAAAACGATAATAAAACAGAACTACTTTAGATTCAATAACAACTTTTACAAATTACCTGACGGACTCGGTATGGGAAACCCAACTTCCGCAATCTTCATGGAAATTTTCATGCAACATCTCGAATCACTACACGTGAAAACACTCATGGAAAAACACAAAATAACTCATTACTATAGATACGTAGATGACATTATATGCATCCTCGAGCAAGATAACGGCGAACAAATTCTAGAAAGCTTAAACACAATTCATGATAAGATTACATACACAATGGAAAAAGAACAAGACAGAAATTTACATTATCTTGACATCACTATAACACGAGGAACTGACTATTTAACATTCGACATCTATAGAAAACCAACAACAACGGACACTACCATCCACAACACCTCAAACCACCCTACCCAACACAAACTAGCAGCTTTTAGACATATGATACATAGGCTTGGGACAATTCCACTTAATCCAGATAAGTACAGGAGGGAACTCGACACAATCTACGCCATAGCTATAAATAACGGCTACAAAACCACTACCATCGATAAACTACTTAGACAGTACAACACTAAGAACAAAAATAGAGAAGACAAGGAGACAGCCGATACAACACGACGGCACACCTTTACTTACACAGGACCAGAAATATACAGACTAACTAACCTTTTTCAAAAAGAAGGAATACTCACAGCATTGAAAAGTGGAAACACCCTCAGACACTATCTCAGAACAACTACAGAAACAACTGACAAATTCAATTCCAGCGGGGTATACAGACTTACCTGTACCTGCAAACAAACCTATATAGGGCAAACTGGACGAACACTAAAAACAAGGTTTGCAGAACACATACGCTCATACAAACGGAAAAGAGAAGATTCAAACTTTGCATCACACCTTGACACTCACGGACACACACCAAGGGAAATAGATGAATGTATGACATTATTACATCCTAGCAAAAAAGGACGAAGACTAGACATTCTTGAAAGTATGGAAATCTACAAAACAAAAACATTCAACAACGACATTATAAACGAACAGGTAAATACGACCTCAGACACAATTTTCACACCATTGAAACTACTCATGCCAACGGGCAAACGAAAAACACCCTCAGACGGACACACGTACCTACATAATAGTAAAAGACGGAGGTATCGTTAGGTTCACTTTGCATACAAATGCCAGGTGGCTGGTATTCTGCTTACCTGAATATATACAAGCCTAATAACAGAACTACCTGAACGCCAACACTACTCACCAGTACAAACTAAACCGTGGCTTGAAAATGATGCATACGCATCGAAAGCGCTCGCCATCATATACAAACCGGCCAGTTACGACGGGAAATGGCAATATTATTTCATCTACTGGCGGAGGACAACCAAACAATATAATACCATAAATCTACGAGTTCATTCGAGTTAATAGTTATGCAAATACTTATCCAAAATAATAAAATAAACATTTCCAAATAATTCATATTTATAGAAAATATTACCACGAGCCACAAAGAGTGCAAACAATTTTTAAGAAATTTTTTAATTTTATGTTTTAGGCAATTTTGGATAACAACTAAAATAAATATCATTTAATAAATGAATAAAAATGTAAATAAAATAATAGTGTGATTTTAATTTAAATTCGAAAAAGTGAGAGTGCCATACTTGTCCTGTGTCACTCATCTGATTTAAATCCACTTATAACTGACTGCAGCCTCTTATATGGGATTTATAACAAGAAGTTTTTCAATTGTGGCAACACCAACATCATGATGAATGAATTTTGACATTTAGTTTTTTGATGCATTCGTAGTAGGTGGATTGGCGCTTGTTACACTGACTACAATTTCGCATGAAAATCACATTAAAATAAATAAAATCCATTATGAAAATGGTAGTTCTGTTAAAGTTACATATCGTAAAATTCGTGATATTTTCGGACAACATAATCGTCCTTCTGAAACTGCTATTAAGAATTTGGTTGTTAAATTTCAGTCAAGAGAATCGATATAAAATGTGTAACCACCAACACGGATGTTGGGCGGGAAGTTCAATTGAATACATCGCAGCCGCGAGCCACAGTATTAAAGCAGATCAAAATTTGTCAAATCCTCAACGTTCTCAACACTTGGGGTTATTCAAAACCACCGCATGGCGAATTTTGCGTAATGTGAATTTGAAGCCTTACACGGTTCAACTGGTACATTAATTGAAGCAGACCGAGCATTCACAACGCCGTAGATTCGCTTAATTCATTTAAGAACAACTGGCTGGTTTTTCTGAAAAAATCATTTTTTCACACGAAGCCCATTTTCATTTGTCAGGCTATGTCGACAACAAGATTGCCGCAGTTGGGCTTCTGCAAATCCTACAGCGATTATAGATAAGGATTTGCATGCTTAACGTGTCAGTGTATGGTGCGTTATGTGGTCTGGAGGCGTGATTGGGCCGTTTTTTTTTTTGGAGATGAGACTGGAAATGTGGCAACGATCAATTTTGGCCTATTATTAACGATGTGGATATCGATGACATGTGGCCACATTTGGCAAACCAAATTTTGCGATCGCATAATGTCACGACAATCAGCAGTTACGTAGACAGCCAGATCGTGTGATTTTACACTACTGGACTATGTTATGTGGGCTTATGTTAAGGACAGTGTCTATGCGGAGCCAATTGAATTGATTTCAGCTTTCAAATTTAAAATCTGCGATGTGATTAACGAAATAGGACCGCCATTTTGCCAAAAAAGGATTAAAACTTTAATGAAAGAATCGACATCTGTCACCGTGGTCGTAGTGAACATTTGCCAGCTCTCATTTTTCATTCATAATTGAAAATTTGTATAATTTTAATCTAAATTTTTGGTTTTATTTTGTTAAAACATCTTTTTAAAAAACCCTTTAGCTTCAGTAATAAGATATATGTTGCCGCTGTAACATGGCCAAAATTTAAACATAAATACTTTGCCTCTTGCTTCTGTATTTCTTTCTACGAAACTTCCATTTATTGACTTGTGTTTATTTCCCATAATTTTTAAATTTCCCATAATTAAATATAAATTTATTTTATGTTTAAAATTTCAAGAAGAAAAAAAAATTAATTCAAAAGCTAAATTCTTCTCACATGCTCTAAGTACAATTTGTTATTATTCATAAAGCACTTCAAATGTACATGCATGCCATTGGGAGCTGTCCACTGGCATGCATAAAATTTGTAAATACCTTTTAGTAGTTATTTCCTTTAATAAACTGTGTACTGAAGTGTGTGTTTTCTCAATCTTGTTTCGTGTTTGCATTTAACTAATTTGACCCATTGCCATTTGTGTATCATGAAAATCAATATGATAACTATGCAACAAAAAAGATCTTTAGTAATTGTTGTTTGCAAGTAGTCACATGCTGCTAAGTTAATATTATCTGCCTACTCCCCAGTAATGAAGCTTCTAGCTTTAAAAAGTACTTATACTCCAGTAATCTTGTAACATAGTACTTTGTGTGTGAACTGTATTTACAAATGTAAATTTGTTTGTGTTCTGTTTAGTGGAGGTTTCCCTCTTACGATTTGATATGATAAATTACTGTAACAAGAGGCTTCGTAGCCAGTTAGATGTTGTTGAATGTATTTTATTATATTTCTAACTATAGCTCGGTATTGTGTTTCTGTTTTTTTTTTTTTTGCTTTTTTATTTTGTGTTGCCTGGTACTTGTTTGTTGTATGTTCTTTGTTCTGTTTTACAATCTGCACAATCTGAAATTTATCTTCATCTCATATATGCAATGAAATTTTGCAAGTTTTGAGAAAGTTAGCTAAAACAACTAAAATAAATTTTTTAAAGTACTTTAAAGAAAAAGTACTTTTTATTTTTTTATGACAAGTACATTTTCAAGGAATGAACGATTAATATTCATATAAAAATACTTTTTGTTTATTTGCTATTTTTCAAGCTTTTTGCATTTTTATAGTTTTTAAATAAAAGTAGTTTCAAGAGTATTCAACAAAAAAAATTTTTTTTTTAATAATTATGTTATAAAAAGTGTAAAAAACTTTTGGTTTTAAAAGTACTTTTGAAAGAACTCAAAAACTTACTGAAAAGCTGACTTTTTTAACAGAAACTATTTTGAAAAATATTTCATTTTCCTTAGTTTAAACAATTTTAATAACTGTTTGGAAAAAATGATTTTTAACCAAAAAAGTACTTTTTATTTCTTTTATCAGAAGTAGTTTTTCGAGGAATGAACAATCAACAGTCATATTAAAATACTTTCTTTTTGCATTTTTATAGTTTTAAAATAAGAATAGCTTTAAGAGTCTTGAACAAAAAGATTTTTTTTTAATAATTATGTTATAAAAAGTGTAAAAAAATTTTTGGTTTTAAAAGTACTTTTGATTGATAACAAACTTTTTTTAACCAAAAAATACTTTTTATTTTTTTTATTACAAGTATTTTTTCGAGGAATGAACGATCAATAGTCATATTAAAATACTTTTTATTAATAGCCATTTTTCAAGCTTTTTGCATTTTTATAGCTTTTAAATAAGAGTACTTTAAAGAGTTTTGAACCAAAAGATTTTTTTTTAATAATTAAGTTATAAAAAGTGTAAAAGAACTTTTGGTTTTAAAAGTACTTTTGAAAGAACTCCAAAAATTTTTGAACTGCTGACTTTTTTAACAGGAACTATTTTTAAATAATTTTCGTTTTCTTTAGTGTAAACAATTTTCACAACTGTTTGATAAAAAATTTTTTTTATCCAAAAAATATTTTTTATTTTTTTTATTACAAGTACTTTTTCGAGGAATGAACGATCAATAGTCATATTAAAATACTTTTTATTAACAGCCATTTTTCAAGCTTTTTGCATTTTTATAGTTTTTAAATAAGAGTACTTTCAAGAGTCTTGAACCAAAAAATTTTTTGGAATTATTATGCTATAAAAAGTGTAAAAAAATGTTTGGTTTCAAAAGTACTTTTGAAAGAAATCCAAAAACTATTGAAAATCTGACTTTTTTAACAGGAAATATTTTTAAAAAATATTTCTTTTTCTTTAGTTTAAACAATTTTTAAAAACTGTTTCAAAAAAATGATCAGTTAAAAAAGTACTTTAAAGTTATTTTACTGAAATTTCTTGTTGTAGAAACCACATATTCAAATAAACTTTATTAAATGGTTGGTCTATAACTATTTTAGAAAAAAACACTGTCTTTAAACTAACCTTTTTGGAAAAAAACTAACTTTTTTGGAAAAGGAAGTTTTTTCACATATCACAAAAGTACGTAAAAAAATTTTGATATTTTTTTTGTGAGAAATTGCATCATACTTTCTTAAAGTAATATTTATGAAAGTTTTTTATAAAACAACCTTTTTACGTGTAAAAAGTACTTTTTATTTTTGTACATAAATAAAAAGTACTTGGTAAAAAATTCAGTTTTATAAATACACTTTGAAAAAATTTTTGTAAAAAATTGATTGAAGGCATGTTTTCCTTAAAAAATATTTTTCGAAAAGCATTTATTCCAACAGTATTTATTGTTTTTCTAATAAAGAGTACCTTTTAAAAAAAAAGTACTTCTACTTATAGCAACACGTTTTTAAAATAATGAAAAACCTTTCAAAAAGTGGAAAAGTGTATTGAAATATTTTCTTTAAATTATCCTTCATATCATACAAAGTACATTTAAAAAAAGTACTTCTATGAATAGCAACACGTTTTTAAAAACCTTTCAAAAGGTGGAAAACAAATTTTGAAATATTTTCTTTAAATTATCCTTCATATTATACAAAGTACCTTTTTAAAAAAAAGTACTTCTACGAGTAGCAACACGTTTTTAAAAACCTTTGAAAAACCTTTCAAAGGGTGGAAAAGTATTTTAAAATATTTTCTTTAAATTATCCTTCATATCATACAAAGTACATTTAAAAAAAGTACTTCTATGAATAGCAACACGTTTTTAAAAACCTTTCAAAAGGTGGAAAACAAATTTTGAAATATTTTCTTTAAATTATCCTTCATATTATACAAAGTACCTTTTTAAAAAAGTACTTCTACGAGTAGCAACACGTTATTAAAAACATTGAAAAACCTTTCAAAAGGCGGAAAAGTATTTTGAAATATTTTATTCAAATTATCTTTCACATCATATAAAGTACCTTTTTTAAAAAAAGGACTTCTACGTGTAGCAACACGTTCTTAAAAACATTAAAAAACCTTTCAAAAAGTGGAAATATATTTTGAAATATTTTTTTTTTGTAATTATCCTTCATTTTATATAAAGTACCTTTTAAAAAAAAGTATTTCTATATATAGCAAAACGTTTTTAAAAACATTGAGAAACCTTTACAAAAGTGGAAAAGTATTTTGAAATATTTTTCTTAAATTATCCTTCATATCATACAAAGTACCTTTAAAAAAAAGTACTTCTATGAATAGCAACACGTTTTTAAAAACCTTTGAAAAACCTTTCAAAGGGTGGAAAAGTATTTTAAAATATTTTCTTTAAATTATCTTTCACATCATATAAAGTACCTTTTTAAAAAAAAGTACGTCTACGTGTAGCAACACGTTTTTAAAAACAATGAAAAACCTTTCAAAAAGTAGAAAAGTATTTTGAAATATTTTCTTTAAATTATCCTTCATATTTGAATTTTTTCTTTGTTTTACTTCAATGATTAAGTTTTTGACTCTTTTTTTCAATTTATTACTAACATTCTGTCTTGAGTGTAATAAATCAGGAATGAATATCTAACAACTTCCCAAACATTGAAAGCTTAACAAGCTTCAAAGTAGAATTTTCGCCTTTTTTTTAAGTCAAACAACAATTTTTTAACATTGTTGCATTAAGATTTAGTTTAACTATACAAAAGATAACGAACCTAAAATTGTATTATGGTGATGGTTTTTTTTGTTACTTGTATTCGTTTTATGTATGTGTATTTCTAAAACTCAATTGTTGCATGCTTGCATGCAACTCTTTAATAAGATGGATTCATTATTCGGAAAATGGGAAACATAAGAACGAAAAAAAAAATTCAAACATGCACACAAAGGAAATCTCCATAAAATTTGTAAACTTCATCATCATATGGATACTAAGGGGCCTGAATGAATGACTAACTGCTCTTGATGCTAAAAGAAAAGAAAAGAAGAAGAAGAAAAGAAACTTTTGCATTTGTTTGCTTCTAACAAGGATGATAAATAAATTTGCCTTTTTAAAGTTGGCAAAATTTTTTTGTATGTTAAGTTGCGGGCATGTGTTGCCAGGAAATGTGATATCATGAGACAACATGAATATGTTGTACAAAATACCGTTTTGCCACCAGATATCTACTCTAGTTTCATTAAATTTTTTATTACTATTGTTAACAGTTTTTCCTTGTCTTTTGTTCAATTTAATTGAATTGGAAACAAATGTTAAAGAATTTAAAACATACTGCAAGGGGGAACATGTAATTTGCATTTAAGCCCATTTAAATTGTTTATATGCTTTCAGTATATTAAGGTTAAGCTATGTTATATTATTTAATAATACGTAATGTCAAAATATCATTACCGGCACGTTTTCTTTTACTTAATCAGCCATTTTCCCCACTGCTTCCAATCTGCATTCATGTCGTTAAATATTGAAGTCCTAAAAGTATGCTTTTATTTATACTTACACAATAATCCCTAAAGTAGGCTTTGCATTTTAATTTTGTTAAATAAAAATACTTAAAGCTTTTCAATAAGTTGCAAAAACAAAAACAAAAACTTAACAATATAACACATTTCATTTCATAAGATACTTGCACTATTAAACTTAGATTTGTCTTCTACAATTGATACCTTCTTCACCTGACACAGTTTTAGCAAATGTTAATTAAAACCCCCTAGTTACACACTAACACAGATTTATGTTCCAAAGCACTTTATATTACCTGCAAAGAGAACGAGAAAAAAGGAAAGAGAAAATTAATTAGTTATTTAATCAACCTTTTGGGAATTATAATAAATCCGACAAAACAAGTATAAAATGTAATTTAGTATTTACATTTTAAACTGAAGAACAAATCTAGTTTAAGGGGATTTAACAACAAATATGTATGTAAATTAACTGGAATAAGTTGTTAAAAGACGTTTGAATAATTCCTCATGAAACATGGAATTAGTTTTGTTTTATTGGGGTAATGAAAACTGAAAATCTTTTATTTATCACACTATAGAAAGTGCAGTCTTTAAATTTTGTATTTAAGAATGTACTTTTCTTAGCCAGAATTGGACAGAGGGTGTGGCAAATCTAATATGATATTTTACTATGGTCTAGTTAACAAAACAAAAAACCTTCAATCTAACTTCTTCTCTAAATTCTCTAAACTTGCATTATGTAGTTGTACTATACATACCTTAAGGTTGCTATTGATTAGTTATTTATCAGTATGTTGGTACTTAATAACACATTATTAAGCAGCGCATGAATAATAATGCGATTTCATGTCATAAATGAAGGAAGAAGTACAGCATTTATGAGCTATATTAAATTTTTGTTTTGTACAGGCTGTCCGCCGAGAATATATACTGCTTTACTTCTTTGTTTTGTCGCCATTTTGGTAAACATTAGTCTTGACAGTTCATGTTTGGCATTCGATAAGCCAACATGTTTAAATCGTTAAAATATTTTATCAAAATCAACAATCATCAATTACCGTGACGATGAGAAAGTTACGTGAAATTTTCGGGAGAAACAACGTGCCAACAAAGCGCACTATTTATCGTATTTATCGTACTAAGTAATTTCGAAGAAAAAGCATTTGTAGGTGATAGACCCAAGTATAAATCACAATGTACTGCAAGATCGACTGTTGCTCAAGAAGAAAGTCTTCAAAACACACAGTGTTCATGATATGCCACAACTGTATGCTTTAGGCTTGATTAACATGTGATATCAACAAGATGGTGCCACATCGCATGCAGCCTGAATTGCAATGAAATTACTGCGAGAAATGGTGATGTTGATTGGCCTCCACGGTCGCCTAATTTAACTGCTCCTCACTTCTTTTTGTGGGGAGATCTGAAAAGCAAGGTTTATGCAAACAAACTCGACACGCTTAAGCAACTCAAATAAAATATTCGTGATGAAACTAATGAAATACGACGTGAAATTTGTGACAATTTTATGATAAAGGAACTCAAAAGGGCTCGCATTTGTGAGGCTTACAGAGGCGAACATTTATCTGATATTGTAGTCCATACAACCCCCCGGAGGCACATCAATATGGTCTTTATAGAATTCCACTATCTAGACACAGTGCAACTGGGGAAAAAGGGAGTCCAGTCCCCTAAAGATAGGCAGGGAGTCAACTGGAATCTCCACTTTATTTCCATGGGAATCAGTAAGCCGCAGAGTTCGTTATTTGTCTCTTTAGACATTTAACTGTTCTCTGACTGATTATTGAGGTTGACCCTTATATGGGAGTATCGTGGTGGTTGTGGTTTTGCGGCCCCATAACAGACACCTCAGTTTTATATGGTGGCCGGGTTCATTTCACCTTTAACAACACCTGCCTGGTGAAATGTACCCAGAACCAGGGAGCATGCTAGACATGTGTTCTGGACAGGAGTTGGATAGTCTCCAACTCTTCAGCAAGGAGTGATGATTTGCAGCCCTGCTCTGGAATCATTAAAGCTGCAACTAGGAAAGACCTGTTGCTAGAATTAGTCTTCGGCTTCCTAGGACGAGCATGACGTCCTTATTTATGCAGTGGTTTGACCCCTATCTGATTAAGACTACATAGTCAGGCGCAGATGTAAATCTAATCGCACAGTTCTAGAGCGATTATAGAGAAGACTTTTCATGCTCAACGTATCACTATATGGTGTGCTATGTTGTCTCGATTCGTGATTTGGTCGTTTTTTCAAAGATGAGGCTGGAAAGGCGGTAACTGTCAATTGATCACACATGCTAACAAATCAATAATATTGACGGCGTGGATATCCCTTATATGTGGTTTGAACATGATGGTGCCACATGTCATAAAGCCAATGAAACGATCAATTTATTGCAAACCAAATTTCCCCATGGCATAATTTTACTACAATCAGCAGTTAAGTGGCCAGCTAGGTCGTGTGCTTTAAAGTCACTGGTTTTTTTTTGGGGTGGTATGTTAAGAATGGCCCCATATCAGGTCTTTTGTTTAATATGGTGGCCAGGATAATTTCGCCGTTAATGACACGCTAAGTGAATGATCCAGTCCAGTGAGCATGCTAGACATGTGTTCTGGTCAGGAGTTGGAAAGTCTCCAACTCTTAAGCAAGGAGTGATGATTTGCAGCCCTGCCCTGGAATCATCGACTTGCAACTAGAAAGTTCTGTTGCATAGAATTATACCTTCGGCTTCCTAGCACGAGCATGACGTTCCAAATTATGCAGTGGTTTGGCCCACCATCTGATTAAGGCTTCATGACCAGGCGCGGATGTAAATCGAATCACACAGTCGTAGTCCATACATAATTGCCGACATTTAATAAAACATTTATCAATATAAGATCCGTTTTCTTTCATTTAATTAAAAATTATAAAAAAAACAAACAAAGTTGTATACCTTCCAGGCGGACACCCGTTCCAGCGTTCCATGCTTTGGAAAAATTTTAAATGAAAGCAATGTTACTATTTAATTAAATTTTATATGTGCAAGCTGCGTTAATATATAGTTTCAGGCTTAGAAAATAATGCCACATACGTAAAATTCACGTTATTATTTGGTCACCCTTCATTTCATTTTATGCGAATTTTTTCGTATTATTCTTTGTGCGTAGCTAACATATCGCTTAATTTGAAGCAAATAACTGTATCGTTTTAAAAGTTAATGCCATAGGAGTCAAAGCCACGACTTCTATAGAAGCGCTATATAGGGTATATGTATATAGGGTCCGCCATCTAACGTTTTTTTTTCAACTAGTGCTTATTTCGTGAATGGTAACACTCAGCTCATGTTTGATTTGACAGATAATTCGTTTTATCCTTCCGCTGAGCGAATATGGTTGTGTATACGCTTGAACAACGCTGCAAAATATTGCGAAATTACTTTCAAAATCATGGTAATATTGCAGAATGTATGCGAAAATTGCCTACGGATTTTGAAAGAAGAGAAGCACCGTCAGCTCCGTATGTTCGTTATCTTGTGAAAAAAGTGAAAGAAACTGGCATCCTCATCGATAAACCAAAGCGTGAAAAGCCAAAAACAGTGCGCACACTCGAGAATATTGCTGCTGTGGCAGAAAGTGTACGTGATGCGCTATCAACATCAATTCACCGTCGTTCTCAACCATTGAACATTTTAGAGACATCATTGAGGCAAGTTTTGTATAAAAACCTTGATATGACGTCATAAAAAGTACAATTGGTTTAGGAGTTGAAGCCAAGTGACCATCCAATGCGTTTTCGCTTTGCTAAGTGGCCCTGTGATCGACTTACAGAAGATGCCGATTTTGCAAAAAAAAAAAATCATGTTTTCAGATAAGGCTCATTTTGTTCTTGGCGGGTATGTAAACAAGCAAAATTTGGGGCACAGAAAACCCACACGCATACATTGAAAAGCCGACACACCCAAAACGAGTCACTGCTTGGTGCGGATTTTGGTCCAGAGGTATAATTGGGCCATTTTTGTTCGAAAATGAGCAAGGAGTGGCCGTTACAGTCAATGGCGATCGTTATTGGGCCATGTTGAACGAATTTTTGCTCACAAAAATTGAAGAGGAGGATATTGGCATCATTTGATTTCAACAGGACGGCGTTACGTGCCACACAGCCGAAGCTACGTTCGAAGTTTTGCGCCCTATTTTTGAAGATCACATTATCAGCCGCAGAGCTGATGTCGTTTGGCCACCTCGGAGCTGCGATTTGACACCGTTGGACTATTATTTGTGGGGTGTCGTCAAAGATAGGTGCTACGCCGAAAAGCCAGATACAATTGAAGCTTTAAAGGACAATATTCGTGAAGCCATTGGTGAAATACAGCTGCACACAATCGATAATGTGCTTAAAAATTGAATTGGCCGTGTACGCTACTAAATGGCCCGCCGAGGTAGCCATTGGAAGAAAATTATCTTCCATTATTAACCGGAAGGATTGTACTTTCAAATAAAAAAAGAAATTTGAGAAAATATTCAGTAGTTTTGTTTATAGCATTTAAAAAAAAAAATTATTTGGCGGACCCTTTATATGCATAGAGTGAAGACAATAAAGTTATCATTGTATTTGTTTTGTTTGTACTGAAAGTGAATAAATCACTTAATTTAATAATTTAGAAATCTGTTATTATTTTACAATAGAAAAACGCAATATCAATATATTGCCAAATTGATTAAATGAGAGTTCCCATTTAAACAACACAGCAAACAAAGAAAAATTCAAAAAACACCTGTATATTGATACACAGCAAACATTTCGAAAGATTGAAAATAAAAAGTGCTTTTGTTTTCCAAATGGTTGCTGTGTGATTGGTATAGAAGTGTTTTTGAGTTTTTTTTGTTTGCTGTGTTGCTTAAACGAGAACTCTCATTTAATCAAATAAAAAATAATACAAAAATAATCGATAAATTATGAATAAAATTTTACTTAAATTCCGTTTTCATCAAATACTAAATTTACTCTCTAAAGTATTCGTTGGCAACTTTTGTTCTAGACTTTTTATTCTATAAATTGATTAATTGAAATGTTTATGTTCACTTCAAAAATTACAGTTATAAATTAATGTACAAAAGGTCATCATTAGTTGTTTTGGTTTGGCGGGCAAGTTAAACCACACAAATTGCTTGATATCATTCCAGCTAACATACTCAAACATCAACATGTTTCTCTTGACAATTTATGGGTTTTGTTTTTATTATTTTGTTGGCAACCTAATGAGCGCTGACAATTAAAATTGGAGTATTTTTATTCTTAATTGAAAAATAAAAGAATTATCAGTTAGTTTTAAGCTTGATAGCTGTGCTCGTAAGAGTTGTTAAGTTTCATTAATTAATTGATTAAAGTAAAAATTCTGTTTTTTTTTCTGTATACAAAGTTGAGAGGAGTAAAAAAATACAAATTAAAAACATTTTGTAGGGTTTCCATTTATTTTTTTATTTTTTATTGAATAAAACAGAAAAACAGACGGCAATTTTAGTGAGTAAGGAAAATTCATCACAATCCTTTTGCAGTAAAATCAAGTTAGCTGTTATTTTTTCATTAAAGGATTCTTATTAGAGGAGATTTTCCACTGGCAACAAAAAAAAAAATAAATAAATATTATTTTGAATGGACTTTTTAGTAAAATTAATTGGCAATTCATAGTGTCAGCATTATGAATAAATTGTTTACCTTGTGCTGTTTCAGTAATAATTTTCCAATGATAAGTATAACTTGACTTTTTCAAATTCTCGCTTGATCGAAATCGAAGAGATTATTCTTGTTTCATTATTTAAATCTGCTTGTAGGAATAACGTTGTCAACTATTGCTAAACTTGGCGCTGTACCTACACTTTTTGAGAAAATTGATACTGATCACGTTTCCAAACAAGTATCGTCTATATTGATTTCTACTCAGTGTGGTTTTATAAGGGGTTATTTAACTGATACTAAGCTTTTTGAATTTACAACGCTAGTCAATCGGAGATGTGTTCAACGGAAACAAACTTATTTACATCGACTTTAGTAAGGCGTTTGGTACGGTCAGCCATAAACTTCTGTTAAGGAAACTTGACCTTGTGGGATTCACAAATAATTTACTTATGTGGATTAATTTATATCTGACGAAAAGAACTCAAAGAGTTCGTTTTAATATGCTTACTTACGAAGAAATTTTTATTTCATGGGTCGTTCTAGGTCCTTGTTTATTAATGACCTACCCAATGCCATTAAACACACAAACGTTCTATTATATGCAGACGACGTGAAGATATTTTGAACATATAAACGTCATGCTGATCATATTTTCCTGCACAAGGACTTAGATGCATTTAGTTCCTGGTGTAATATTTACCTTAAGGAGTTGAACCTTAAAATTGCAAATATATGTGCTTCTTCCGAAGATGTCGTACAAATTTGCAATATATTTTAAACGGCTACGAACTTAAGAAGCTGAATGTAAACTCAGATCTTGGTATTTTACTGGATGCTTAATTTAATTTTATTTAGCCTATTTCGTTAGCCCATAACAAAGTTCTTGGATTTATAAAAAAAGCTGGGCAAAAGAGTTTAGTGACCCACATGTCACAAAGCATCTTTATACTTCTCTTATCACACCTATTCTGGAATATGGCTCAATAATATTAAAGCCAATTTTTAAAGTTGATAGTAATAGCATGGAATAGATGCAAAATCAGTTCTTGTTATTTGGTCTTACAGGCCTACAATGAAATCCCTTAATTCTACCATCCCACATTAGTAGACTTTCTACAATAAAGCTGCCAATTCTAAAAATCTGAAGAATAATGTTAAATGTCACCTTTGTATTAAATTTAATAAAAGGAAATGTCTATTCAGCTTTTTGGATGAACAATATTACATTTAACGTCCCATTTTGTACTACGGGCTACTTTAATCCGTTGGTAAATCAAGTATTCAGATCAAGTTATGCTAACTCTGATCCGTTTTTAAGAATTTGTACTCAGTTGAATACATTTTTTATGAGCATTTTGATTTTTCTTTAAACGTTTATGCTGTTAAATGTTATCTAATTTTATAATTCAATAACTAAATTTAAGTTTAATTTACTGTTTTAATGTCTGTAAGGATCTTGAATCCCTAGACTAAAGGACTCGACTTTCTTCAAACTTAACAATAATAGATATTTACAAATTTATTTATAACTAAAATTATTTATAAGTGCCCCTGTAGGCTAGTAGGTAGTGTACTAGCTTGTAAATATGGGGGTTGTGGGTTCGATTCCCAACGAAGACCTTGGTTTTTTCACTACAAAAATAAAAATTGACTGCCGGTCGGGCTGCTCAGCGATGCAGGCATAGCCACTGGCCGCTGTGCTGTCTTATATACGGCAGTTCATTTCTGACTATCCTTCTACTTTCACCACCTGTTTCATCTATTCTCTATCCCTTTGCTAAAGAATGTAGCACGGTACTTGACTAAATAGGCATTGTTGCCTGAGTGTAACAATTATTTAGTTACAGTAACTCTTCGGCTATAGTTTTCACATACCTAACTTTGTTATAATTTTAGTACACTTTGGAAGTTTCTGTCAGATTTACTTATATTGGAAAGTCAGAGTTAGAAATAAAAATTAATTGGGTTTTGAAAAGGCAACTCACAGAGTAGTAATAGTGTAAGAATAAATGTTATCCCTATTATTCCTGCCAATAAGCGAAAATTGCATTATCGTTGAAGTTTTATTGTATTATTTTCTTTTTTTTATAACAAATTTAAATACCTATTCTAACTGCCGAACGCTATACTTTTTAATAAATAAATAATTTCTATTTTTTAATTTGTACAAAAACAAGCTAAAATTAAAGTTAATGATCTCTTCTATAGCTGCGGTTGAAAACGAAATCTTGTTTTCAGTTTTGTCTTACATTTGGCAACATAATTTTATAACTTCAATAAATTTTATGTACAAAAAATATAACATTGGATTTTTTATTTTTTTTTTTATTTTTTTTTTATTAAAAATAAGTCGTGCCTTTGATGTTGGTTTCTTTTTATATTTTAATTAATCGTTTCTTTGTATCTGTGCTTTTATCTTTTTTGTTATAAAAATGCTGTGAATATAAATTGTATAATTTATCGAGTTTTAATATTTGATTACAAATTTAAAATTATTCACACGTTATGGAATTAAACGAATTACTAATTGAAATTAAAATACGAAAAATCTCACAAATTAATAAATATAATTATAATTAAGTTTTTTATTTTATTTTTAATTTTTATTTTTTTAAATTTTATTTTTATACTTTTGCAATGGCCAGTGTTCCAATTTAATACTGCGACTATATATTTATTAAATTATAACCTGCATTTGAGGCTGCAAAGAATATAATAAAACACAGAAAACCAATTTTTTAGGTGAGTCAATATGTCTGCAAAAACTCATAAAAGGAGAATAATAAAATAATAAACAATCAAAAAATAAGAAAAGAAAAATACGTCCTTTTCTATCTCACAGCTTCAAACTCCAAGCGTATACTCGTGTAATGGAAGAAATTTTAATATACGAAAATAATGGCGTGCAGCTTAAAATATTAAAAAAAGCTTTTGTGGTGTTTACCACTCACTGCTAGTGGAGGATATTTTTCTGTTATGCGACTTGGCTATTAAAACATTAAAATGAGGCCATAGGAGAATTGTAAAGACACATAGAGATAATGATGATGTATAAATGTCGTATAAATATATATAACGGGTGGGCAAATTTGAGGTTAGGAAGTACATTGGCCTACACATAATTCATTTTCCAGATACCAATGTTAAGTAGAAATATGGGAATTAATAATGAAACATTATTTTCTCATATCGAGAAAAGCTTATCTCGTCAATGTAGCGCCGAATTTTATCTTTTAAAGCGTCAGTTGTTTGTGGGTTTTTCACATAAAACTGATCTTTCAAATGGCTTCAGGAAAAGTAAACCAGCGGTGTTAAAAAACAGGAACGAGGCGGTCAATTTTTAATCAAATCGAGAAACTATGCGACCCGAAAATTTCTTATGTTTACGTAAAGCCGGTCTCTCAAATGGCTCCAGAGAAAATATTGCCAGCGGCGTTAGATTGTTAAAAAATAAACACTGAGTTATAAGTCTATGGCAAGACGACTGCATTACGTATTATAGAACATCAGACTAACTTGTAATAAACCAGCGGCAAAGAAAATAAAAACTCTAAAACATAGATCGAACGAGGCGACCGGGTTATTTTTCGTGCAATAAGTCCGCTCTTTTTACAAAACTTTGAAGTATATTTTGCAACAATACGTCACTTCTCTCGTCAATGCAGCGTCGAATTTAATTTTTAAGAACGTCAGTTGTTTGTGGGTTGTTTATGTAAAACTTCCCTTTCAAATGGTTCCAGAGAAAATGATGCAACGGCAGCATTTAACCACAAGAATGAGGCAGCCAGTTGAATCGCCAGAGAAATTACACGATCGGGAAATTTCTTATGCAATAACTGAATTTTCTGGGAGGCTGTGTGGCTTGTGGCACCGTTCTGCTACAATTAATAGTCATTGATGTCAACATTAGCTAATTGTGGCCACAAGAAATTGGTTATTATGGTTTGGTAGCGCAGAGAATTCTTAATGACGGCTTTTTCTTTTGTAATTAAAAAAAAAAAATACAGGCCGATGGAGACGCCTGAACACAAAACGAAATATATGGTCACTTTCTTTGGATGTAATTGTTTTTCGAGGATTCTTGAGCCTCGAATGCGACTAGCCTCATATGCGACAATTTTGTTTTTTTACATAACCGCACAATTGAAAATGAGTCTCATCACTTAAGATGATTTTGTTGAAAAAAGCGTTATTTTCGTTTAGTATTTTAAACAGACATTCGACATAAGCAATGGTCGGTTGGATTTAATACTTTAATGAGTTGCACTGAATAGGCTTGAAGATGAAGATCTTTATGTAAAATGTTGTGCAGTGTCTCTTGTGATACCCTATCACCATGAATGTCGACGAGTTGATGCTTCAGGCTAATTCTTTATTCTTTTCATCACTATGCCCGCTATGAGCATATTGTTTTGGTCTATTGTCATCAACAATAATGCGAGCCTCAAATTTAGCGATTATATTACTCCCAGCGGTATCAGGAAGCTGATTACGAGGAAATACTACTCGACTTTTTTTGAAGTGATGCAATGAAATTTTTATCATTTTGAGATTAAGTTTTCACAGTTAAAATTCCTTGTACATTAGGGTCGCTTTCCATGCTAAAGTTTCCCAACTTTTAGCTAAATAAATGCTGAAGAATGGCGGCTTTGTTCTGGGCATTTAAAAGTTTGACAGACCATTTACTTTCTCACATCAAATTTGCCCACCCTTTTTATTTGTAAATAAATTCTTAAATTTTAATTAATTATTTTTTTTCTAGATTTTAAGGCAGAAGCAGATAAATTTTTTTTTTGATTTAAAATTTGTCCAACCATTAAAAAATATAATTAAATATTTCTATTTTTATAGCTTTGAGTAAACAAAGCATTTCATGCAATTATATTTTGTAAAAAAATTTATAATTTATTTAGAAATTCTAATATGAAATGAGATTGTTGCTAAATTCAGAATATTATAAACATTTCCATCTGTGTATAATTTTACCTAAGCAGGTTGTGGCCACTACAAAGTATATAAAAGATTTGCTTAAGCATTAAATAAGCTTTTCGTTCACTTTTAACAGTAGCTTAAGTTGCATTGTGTATACTAAATATTTCAGATTGTACGTCTGCTGATGGTATTTAATTATAAAACTATTTAAACAAAATTCTGATTTAAAAGAATAATTTGTTGCAAGTGATAGAAAACTTCAGGATAAAATTCGATTTTCCGATTTTATTGGAATCTAAAGCATAAGGCGGTATACAAAATTATTTTGCTTAAAACAAAATGTTGTATTTTGGCAAATAATCTGCATGTTAAGTTTATCGCTTAAAATATTATATGTGCTCGTTATCAGTCATAATACAGAAAATCATAAATGACTTCACAAGAAAAATATTTTTTTTTATTATAAATAATTTAATTTAATTTACTTTTAAAAATATTATAATTTATATTATTGTCTGATAATGCGATTCAAGAAAAAATGTTGAAAATATTATTTATTATTATTTATTTATAACTGTACATAAGATTCGGAAAAAATCGCCAAAAAAATAATTTTTGTTAAACTAAAACTTTCTCTTGTTAGTTTCAGGGTTACGAAACTTGGCAGCGGAAGTATGCTCCGCATTAAAGTAAAATGTGAGCCATTTTATATGTTCCTATATGTATATATCAAGTTTTTTTTATAGAGGTATAGCACTTTAAATTGACATCACTTTAAGCGATTTATATTTAGTTTGCTTTGGCATCATGATGATGGCTCCAGATTGTCGTTGATCCCGATTTTCATAAGCGATTTTTGTTGATGAAGCTCACTGCTACTTAAATGGATACGTCAATAAACAAATTTGCTACATTTGGAGTGATGATGATTCTCAAGTGTATGTTTAGCCACTGTTGCATCCAGAAAAACTGACAGTTTAGTGTGTTTTATGGGCTGGTGGAATTATTAGTCCATACTTCGGTAAAAACTGATGCTGGTAAGAACGTTATAGTTAATGGTAACCGCCATGATTAGTAAAATTGAAGACAAAATTTGGTAGCCACATGGTTTCACGGTTGTAACCCGTGAATTGGCTTTTAAAATTGTGTGTCTTAACGACGCTAGACTATTTTCTATGGGAATATGTGTGATCGCTAGTCTAAGACGAAGTCCGAAACGATTAACCACTTAGAGAACAACATTCGCCGGGTTATTGCCGGTGAAAAAAGTTGGAAAAAATCATTGAAAATTGGATGGCCAGATTAGACTACATCTGAGCCAGCCAGATTATCTGTCGAATAAAGTAAATTTCATGACATTTTATTTCATCTTTGTTTTATACCTCTATAAAAAACACCCTTTATTTATCTTTTGTACAGTTCAATTCTAGGTGGATATATAAACATTTTTGTAACAGTTCTCAGTTTAATTTTATACAGCTGCTCTTAATACATTTCCCGTTTAGTATACAATTTAAATTTTTTTATAATTGCAATTATACCTTCAAATCCAAGTGAATATTTGGTAATATATATTATTATTATTGTTTACGATTTAAATAAATGAAAAAGCGTCGTAATGTCTACCACAATATTTTTATTTTATTTAATTTAATTTGATTTTTATTTGGAGATCAACTAGAGTGGAAATAGATAGAAAACATTTTGCCAAAAATGAAAAGGGTAGTAACAAGGTTACAAAGTATAAGTAATTATTATTGCTTATTATACTATTATTTTCCTAACAAAATTATTTTGGCGCATAGAAAGAGAATAAAATTATTTGAGAATATTGTGGTAAAAAAGATGTTGGAATTTAGGTTATGTTTCTGAATATAGAACTTTTTATAGAAATGTTTAGCAGTTTAAAAGCTATTCAAAAATATACGTATGATTTTAAAGTTTTGTAATAGCAGGGAACGCATTAAATACTCTTTATGTAGCATTCTTGTAAGCTACTTCTCCATTTAGTCATCTGTATCAAATCTTTTACGAAAGTCATATAATGCAAAATCAGGAAGAAATTTGTATTTTGAATTAACTCTAATTACCGTTTAAAATCCACATATCGTCTAAATAACTAAAAATTTATTGGGTTTTGAGCACTATATTAGATAATTATTTTTTAATTTTCTTGTACATATTTGTTACGAAGATGTTTTGTATGAGTCGTAAAAGAAAATAATTATCAGAAAAAAAGTAAACGAAATGACCTGCTGTGCATTTTATAAACTGCGTAGTTTTCTAAGAAATTTTATACCCACAAGGCAGAAATAATACGGTTATAAGAAATTCTACAATATAAGATAAACAACAGAAAACAAAAACAACTAACACAGAACAAAAATAAAACAACTTAGCCAAGCATATGAGGTGATGTTAACTGTGTGATTCGATTTACATCCGCGCCTGGCCATGAAGCCTTAATCAGATGGTGGACCAAACCCCTGCATAACTTAGAACGTCATGCTCGTCCTAGGAAGCCGAAGCTATAATTCTATGCAACAGAACTTTCTAGTTGCAACTAGAAAGCGTGTCATTACAGCGAAATGATCCTGGCCACCATATTAAACAAAAGACCTATATGGGGCAGCGAAACCACAACCACCACGATACTCCGAACCTCAATAATCAGTCAAAGAACAGTTAAAGGTCTAAAGAGACAAATAACGAACTCTGCGGCTGATTCCCGTGGAAATAAAGTGGAGTTTCCAGTTGTACCCCTGCTGACTTCAGGGAACTGGGCTCCCTTTTTCCCCCGGGGGGATGAGGTGTTGTTAAAGTAGAATACCCTTGTATATGCGAGAATCGCTTAAAACAGCTATATCACCAATTCTTGCTGGGTAAATGAAAAAATTCAAGTTGAGCCATCAATGAGTAAAGTTAACAAAGTTACCATCGCGTTTATTTTGTGTGTATTGAAAGCAAAAAAATCGTTTAATTTAATTTAAAACTCTAAAGTGTTGTGTTAATATTTTGCAATAAAAGAATTCAATATAACAAAATGTTTATTAAAAAGAATAAACGTTACAATATTTTGAAATTAATAGTTATTGGTTTTTTGTCATAACGTATTATAATATTATTCACACTCTATGAGAATTAAACAAGAATCGTTCATTTTTAAGAAGATTTAGAGAATATAGTTCGAAATGTATCTTTGTCGATATCTATTAAGATGACGTGACAATATCCAAAAACCAATCATATTTTATTTTGTTTTATGCAAAAATAACAACTAAAAATAGCATCGGCTATTATGGCTATCGCTTCATACAATTACATCATTTTGATACAAAACACGCAACTTATGCCGTTTAATTTATTGCTGTGTAGTGTTCTTATTGTTTTTGTTGTTTGTTTGTCTTTTTTTTCTAGATGTTTGTCGAATTTTTAATGCATTATTGTTGTTTATGCGACAACAAAACATTTAGTCACATGTGTTCTATGCCAATTTAACTTTTCATTAAATGCGCGCTAGACAAATAGACAGCATAAAATTGCATCGAAATCTAAAAATATAAAAAAATTGTACAGAAGCGAGAAACATGCAGCAGCCGTAACGATAATTAATGTTTACTATCAGATACACTTATATGTATAAGCGAATTTCTGAATGCTGCGATGCATGACTTTTCTACACTAGTGCCAATGTGTATGTAGTTTGCCGGTGATAAAAACAAGTAAAAAATGGACTGTGCTAAATTAGTAAACAAAATATTAAAAGGGTTGTGAGGGTGAATGTTGAGCATTCAATAAGTGAATCATAGCGAATTTAAAGTCGGTCAGCGTAAAGTCAGACTGCCGGTAAACTACTACAGACAACCGAAATTAAACATAGTCTGGATGTAGATGGATGTAGAGAAGGGAATACAGGCAGCAGGGCTAACATACAATGGGTGAGCATATTTGAGGTTAGGAAGTATATTGTTTAGAATTTACCCGTCATCCTTTGACAGTTGTTTAACAAATAGCTGGGAAATTTTAGACATAGAACGTTTACTCTTAAGCAAATAAAGCAAAGAAATTGTGAATTGAAAATTTCACTGTAGTACTTCGTAAAATTTGAGCACCATTTTCTAGATATCACCGTTCATAAATATCCTTATGATATCTAAGAAATGGTACTGTGCGTAATTTAATCGATAATTCAGGTGTTTGCGGTAATGCACACATAGCTGCTGCAAAGGGTTGGGAATGATTTTGGAACATTAACTCGTTGACATTCGCAGCAATTGGACAGAACGTGATAAGATTTACATCGGTACCTAGCCAAGTGGGCCACAACACGATGGTGGTCTTTTCTACTGGGTGGTAGCAAGAGTGTCCATCCACGCCCTGAGACACATACATGCATATACGCCTTAGTTGCAAGTTTTAAGTGCACGGTAGCAGAGCCGTGCCCCCACTCCTTGCTTAATAGTTGGAGACTATCCAACTCCTGATTTTTCTACAAGCGCAATTAAGCCCGAATTAAACCACAGTCACCACGCTACTTTCCGAGGGGTCTCACTAACAACTAGATCAGGGCCGTAGCTCTGCGGACAACTAGTTCCCGTGATAACAGTGTGTGTAGCAAGCCACTGGTCGGTTTTCGAAAGTGCTTTATCTCTTCCAGTATCGTGCTCCTGCTAGTCCAGACGAGTAGTGCTGCCTTTTAATCCAGGAAGGTACATGTCAAGATAGGGAAGAGATACACCAAGACTGCGTGACTCCAAGGGCGGGCGGGTGGTCAACAACTGGGCATGTTTTGCATAAAGATCTTCGTCGTCACGCCTATTAAGTTCAAAAAGTTCAAGAATTTAAGTTTGCGAATTGACTGTTTGAAAAATTGAACGAAAACAACTCATTTTTTAACAAAATCATCTTTAGTGATGAGGCACATTTTCAAACAAAATTTTCACTTATGGGGATCACAAAAAACACAAACAGTTTTCGAAAAACTATTACAGCTAAAAAAAGTCAGCGTATGGTGCGGTTTGTAGTCAGGCGGCATAACCGACCCATAGTTTTTCAAAAATGGGTAATAAAACCCCGTCACCCTCAATTCTCTGCGTTTTGTGATCATAATTGACTAGTGTGGACATTAGGGACCTTTAGTTTCAGCAAGACGGTGTCACCAGCTACACAGCTACCCCAAAAATTCAGTTATCGCATAATTTTTCAATTTGGCAATGTCAATTGGCCGCCTCGTTATTATGACTTAACGCCGCTGGATTATTTTCTCTGAGGCCATTTGAAAAACGAAGTTTACATGAACAACCTACAAGCAACTGACGCTCTAAAAGATAAAATTCGGTGGTGCATTGACGAGATAAGCGAAACTTTGTTTTAAAATATGCTTCAAAATCTTTTAAAAAGAGCAGAGATCTGCCGACATGCTAGTAGTGGACATTTGCTCGACATTTCATATTTCTCATGAAGGCAACTTTCTAACCTCTAATTTGCCCACCCTTATTGTTTTCAGAATATTGACTAAATATCTCCAAAGAACTTAGATTACTCACGTATTGAATAGACTATTGGAAAATCAGTCTGGGATCATACAATAGTGAGATTTAAGTCAGCTTACATTCTATCAGTATTCGAATTAAAGTTAGATAAAAGTAAACTGTTATAGAATTTCAAACGACTATAGCAGAATTAGAAACTCGACTTAAGTAAGGCTGTAGATGTAAAGTATAAAGTTCGAGTGCATGCTGATTATGTCATGAATTTTACTAATTTTCCGTCTAATATATTGTGACTATTGTGACACAGTGTAGCCAGACTGCAGCTAAACTAAAATTTAAAACTGTAACGAATAACATTTGGACTACAATTGGTCAAATTAGCGATTTTGTCAGTTAATGGCCAGGTAGGCCACAGTCATTCTATAGTTGGGTTACAGGCAGATATATTAAACATACTACTACCGTAAATAAAATTGCTTCTATACCGTCAGACTACAGGCGAGCTATAGCAGATTCAGTCATAAAATAGCTAAACTTAAGGTAGATTGTAGCTAAACTACAACGGGAATATAGTTTCGCCATAATTTAACTATGGCTACAATATAACAAAATTTTCGACAAGTTGTAAAAATATCGCTAATCGGATTCAATTGTGTTTTTCAATTATCATACACCACTTTTGAATTCGCCGCTTGGAATCGTAAAATTAAAACCAAGAGGTAAATAAACTAAGAAACTAAATGTGTGAATTTAAAGTTTATTTATTTATGTATTCCCACTATGAACATTTTTGAAACAAAAACAATAAAGATCTATGCAAATAACAAACAAACAAACAGACAAATAACAAAAAGTAACAAAAGAGAAATGTTGTTGAAAATAAATTATAGTTTCTATTTTGGCAGTAACGACTACAAAATAATTTTGTTTGCCAGAGAGTATAATTAAATAAAATAAAAGTTGAAATGAGATAAAATAGAAATTAAATCAAAATGAACGAAAATGTTAATTTGTTTTTTTTTTTTTTAATTAAAGTTTCAGACAAAATATTAAAAGGCAATTTTCACAAAATAGGTGGGCCTTACTGCTCCACCTAATAGTTTTTCTATAAACATCTTATCCATATTATTATTTTTAAAAATTTTGCATAATATCTTTTTATTTTAAATTTAGCGTGCAAAACTTTGTGCAAATGAGTCACGCCTTCAAAAGTAGTTTTTTTTTTGTTTTTTAATGTTGTGCTATAGAATATGTTATCGAAATTAATTTCTTTATTTGTCTGTTTCTTCTTCCGCTTATAATTTATTTATATTTCAAACATTCCCTAATTTATAATACCTTTCAAGAAAAATTGTATTTTCTGCATTCGATATTTGTGTATAATTTTGTGTTTACTGATGCCAACAAACTAAGATCTCGTGATAGCTGCCGCCTCTTGCTTTTCTAAAATATACGCTCTCGTACAAGTTTTATGCCATTCAAGTCGGTCAAACGGTCTTTGACTTTTCCACAGTCAAGTGAAAATAGCTGTGGTGTTTTTATTTTATTTTCATTTATCTTCTTTTGCTTTTTGGCGAACAAACCTACAGAATTTCGCACTCAAAAAATAAACGATAAAATGAAAGGAAATTAAAACTTTAAAATTTAAATTTACACATACATACGTAGAAGAAAATATTTTGGGATTTTTGATTTAAATCTCTTTTGAAATTATTTTAAATAAAAAAATTCAAATATAACTTTTGGATGGTGGTTTTAGATAAATTTTTAAAGAATTTTTTCCTTGAAACACCAAGAATTCTGCTTAAATTAAATTAAATTATCTAAAGGACATCTGTTCCCATGACATGATTCAAAACTTTAGAATATAACATATTTCATTATCTGATTTATATTCTATCTTATCGCTAGTAATAGCGAGTAGTCAGACGATGTATAGATTTTTTTGTTATGATTAGAGAATTGTATAGAACGATGCTTATATATCTATAATCGAGGTTTCATATTTTTTAATAATAAAAATAAAATTAAAGTCTTAACTACTAAATCATCCATGGTGGTTTCGACTACAGATATTGTTTCAAACATGATTTTCTTAAGTTTTAAAAGCAAATAATTATCAGTAAAAAAAGTAAACGAAGTGAACTATTGTATATTTTACAAACTCTGTAGTTAGCTAAGAAATCTTATACATATAAGACAACAGAAATATGTTTATAAGAAATTCCACGAAATAAGCTAAACAACAGAAAACAAAAACAATATATATTTTTTTTTATTTTTTATTTTTTTAAAGAGAAGTAGCACTTCAGGCAACAATGCCTAATTTAGTCAAGTACCGTGCTACATTCTTTAGGAAAGGGATAGTGAAGAGATGAAACAGGTGGTGAAAGTAGAAGGATAGTCGGAATTTAACTGCCGTATAAAAGACAGCACAGCGACCAGTGACTATGCCTTCATCGCTGAGCAGCCCCACCGACAGTCAATTTTTATTTTTATAGTGAAAAAAACCAAGGTCTTCGTTGGAAATCGAACCCACAAACCCCATACTGACAAGCTAGTACAATACCTACTAGCCTACAAGGGCAGCTAAACAAAAACAAATATATACTTGTATATGCGAGAGCCGCTTAAAACAGATATATAAGAATCATTTGGTGGTAATTGAAAGAAAATTAAAATTGAAGCATTGTTGAGTGAAGACCACAAAATAATAAATGTTTTTTTAGGCATTACAGTAGTGAGGATACAAAAAGTGAATAAATCGTTTAATTTAAAACTCTAAAGTGCTGTGTTATACTATTGCAATAAAAGAACACAATATAACAAAACGTTTATTAAAAGGAATAAACGTAACAATATATTAACTGCTGATTCTAATAAAAAAATAACAATCTAAGAAATTCCACGAAATAAGCTACACTAAATGACAACAAAAACATATGATGGTAAAGTGGAATATTCTTGTATATGCAAGAACTCTTTAAAGTATATATTTAAAAAAAACCCTTAAATTCCAGTTGAAACACAGTTGAGAAAAGACTACAGAATAATAAAGCATCGTTTAGGCGTTACACTGCTGAAGTTGCCATAGTGTTTAATTTGTATGTATTAAAAGTGAATAAATCGTTTAATTTAATTTAAAACTCTAAAGGGCTGTGGATTATTATTTTGCAATAAAATAACTCATTATAGCAAAACGTAAAACGTAAAAATATATTAAAAACGTGATTCTAATAAAAAAATGGCGTCTCAAAAAATGTAATATTTGGTCATTTTTAATCTACGTTAACTTTTGTTAGTCACAAATATTTCGGTGGGGAAGGCATATCCATATGGTTATTACACATACTGCTCATATAACTCAGAGTATACTGTGTTTTTTGTTTTTTTTTTATTTAATCAATTTGGCTAAGATATAAGACTATTGAGTTTTCTATAAAAAATTTGGGGTTAGAGCACTGGTGAAATACCCAGATGAATATGCAATACATCTCAATATTCGAATAATAATTATTTTATGAGAATGTTATAAAATATTTATGTTAAAGGAATCTAGCATAAATTAATGTAGATTAAAAATAGTATTTCTTATTTTGTATTATTGTAAGTTGTTCACGTCAACTAGGGCAATGTTTAACATTTTCATATCTTTACATTTGGTGATGTGAATACCTTTAATATTCAATTTTGTGAAAAAGAAAGTTGTGCGCCATAAATTTTGAGGTGAACAACAAAACAAAGTGTGGAAAGTGTGAGTGCGTGCTCTTTCTTAATAAATATAGTTTTCTAATTAAAATAACAAAATTTAAAACTTTATTAGTAAGCCAACAACAAAAAAGTTGTTCCTAATATTTATTTATATTAAATACATTTTTAGTAGTATAGAAACAACTTTTGTTCTTGACATCATTTTAAACAAATGTTTTAGTTTGCTGGAAAATACAGTCACAAAAATATTCTTCGTACATTTTATCGTTTTGCGCTAATATCGTATCAGTTGTAAAGAACTATGTGAAAAAATTTTATTATTAGAAGTTAAGAGTTGTTAGCGATTAACATAATAATGGTCGGGAAAAGTGTTTCCAGAAACAATTGTGTAAATAAAATAAAAAATTAAGAATCGTTAAAAATAGACCTCAAAATATTTTGATTTACTTTGTCATGCAAACATAATAATTATTGAAGCTTAATGCGTAACTTTTAGAGCAGACAAAAATGGGAAACTGACAAGATTTTACGTTTTCTAATAGTTTTGAATTCAGACAGTTTCCAAAGAGCAAAAGTATTCTGTGAAAAAAGAGTATAGGGTCCGCCAAATATCTTTTTTTTTGCTCTTTTAAATGTTATAAACAAAACTATAAAGCTTTAGCTATGTGGCACGTAGCGCCGTTCTGTTGAAGCCAAATGTTGCCAATATCCGCCTCTTCAATTTTTGTGAACAAAAATTCGTTCAACATAGCCCGATAACGATCGCCATTGACTGTAACGGCCACTCCTGAAAAATGGCCCAATTGTGCTTATGGAGCAAAATCTGCACCATACAGTGACTCGTTTTGGGTGCGTCGGCTTTTCAATGTATGCGTGCGGGTTTTCTGTGCCGCAAATGCGACAATTTTGCTTGTTTACATACCCGCCAAGATCAACGAGCTTCATCTGAAAAGATAATTTTTTTTTTGCAAAATCGGCATCTTCTGTAAGTCGATCGCAGGCCCACGTAGCGAAGCGTTGTTCAAGCGTATACACAACCATATTCGTTCAGCGGAAGGATAAAACTAATTATCTGTCAAATCAAATATCAGCTAAGTGTTACTATTCACGAAAAAAAAACGTTAGATGGCGGACTCTATATAATGAAAGCCACGTGCTGATAGTGCTAAGAAGCCTTCTGAACGTCATCTCAAAATCACTCGAGGACACAACCCAACAACAATTTTACGTTATAAATAATGATAATTTAAAAAAATATAAAAGAGCAAAAAAATATTTATATAATTTACTTATATCGGGTTTATCAACAAGAAGTTTGTTTTTCAATTGTGGCAACACCAATAACAAGATAGTTTTGGCATTTAATTTTTTGTTGTATTCTTAGTAGATGCATTGTCAATTATTACAATGAATTCAATTTTGCACGAAAATCGCAGCATTAAAATAATTAAAATCCATTATAAAAATGGTGGTTCTCTTAAAGTTATATTTCGTAAAATTTGTGATATTTTCACTTAACAAAATCATCCTTCCGAGACCACTATTAAGAATTTGGTCGTTTAATTTGAGTTGACAAGTTCGATACAAAATGAGCGAACACCAACGCATATTCAACCGGGTCTTTCAACTGAAAATATTGCAGCTATAAAACACAGTATCGAAGCAAATCCAAATTTGTCAATTCTTCGACGCTCTCAACAATTGGACTTATCTACAACCACTACATAGTGAATTTTGCGTAAGGATTTGACTTTGAAGCCTTACAAGGTTTAACTAGTGCCGACCGATTCGTTCAATTCATTCAGGAACAACCGGCTGGTTTTTCTGAAAAAATCATTTTTTTCAGACCAAGCCCATTTTCATTTGTCAGGGTGTGTCAATAAGCAAAATTGCCGCATTGTAGCTTCTGAAAAATCAACAGCGATTATTGAGAACCATTTACATGCTCAACGTGTCACTGTATGGTTGGCTATGTGGTCTGGAGGCTTGATAGCGCCGTTTTTTTTCGAAGATGGGGCTGGAAATTCGGTAACGTTCAATTGTTCACGCTATCGCGAGATGCTAACAACTAAATTGTGGCCTTTTATTGACAAAGTGGGTATCACTGATATGTGGTTTCAACAGAACAGTGCCACATGCTACACAGCCAATGGAAACGATAAATTTATTATATACCAAATTTCCCGATAATTTTCCGCATAATTTTACGACAATCAGCAGTTAAGGGGCCAGCCAGGTCGTGTGATTTAACACCACTGAATTATTTTTATGGGGCTATGCTAAGGACAGAGTCTATACGGAGAAAATCGAATCAATTTCACCCTTAAAACTCCACGATGTGATTAAAGAAATAGGACTGCTATTTTGCCAAAAAGTGATTAAAGACTTTAATCAGGGCATCGACATCTGTCAGCGTGGTCGTGGTGATCTTTTGCCAGATATCATTTTTCATTTATAATTACCGAACTTTTCCGTTCGTAATACATCATCTTAATATACATTTATTGTTTTAGTTTATTTTAGAAAACAAACTTCTTATTGAAAAACCCTTCCAATGTAACTACTAATTTTTATAAGCGTAGAAGCTTTAAGAAAAATGAATATTTACCTCATGATACATAAGTATAACACTTTCAAAATTAATGGCAAATTTAAGGAGTATAAAAATTCAAATGCAACCCTGTTTTTATTCTGCTGCTTTTAATGACAAAATTATAGGACGTAAATAAACCTTGCTCCTTGACTGTTTGTATAAAGATGAAACTTTTTTTTGGTGTAAAACGCTTTTGTGCTCATGTGCATATTTTTAGTTGTTTTATACAACTTGGCCAACTTTGAAAATTGTGAAACTTGGCACAAACTCGAAACTTTTAATTTAATTTTTAGCCAAAACTTAAAGTTAATTATTAATAAATAATATAAATATGTATGTATGTACTTATATACGTACATGAGTATGTAAATATAATTTATGCAAAACCATAAGTAGAATTTTATAGTGAATGTGTGAAATTTAATGCGGTAAGACTATGCCAAGAATGTTATTCTACACGGCTATAGTCTCACAGTCGAGGCTCATTATAATTGTGTAACGTTATATCTCTTTGTAGGTTATCGTTATGTTGTCTCAAAATAGAGCATAACGGATATATAAAGAATTTTAAGTTTTACGATTTTGTTTTTTTGGTTTTTTCATATGCGTTATCTCTTTTGGCTTAAGAAACATTCAATTAATAATAATAAATAATAATAATAATAATAAATAATTAATAAGATATTTTACGTATTAAGATTAATTTTTGTCTTGAAGCAGAACCAATTTTATAGTTTTTAAAATGGTAACAGAATTTCGAAAAAATACTGTAAATAGTGTTTTTCAAAAAAAAAAAAAACTGCCAGAACTGTTCACGTAAGAAGATTGTAGACGTTTTAACTTGCCTATATTTAAAATAGTTGTCACGAACGTTATGGTAGAATTAAGAAAAACATCGAACACGTTAGTTACCTGTGCATAATTGTTATATATGTCTGGTTAGCAATATTGTGCTGAAATTAGTAAATAAAGCGAGATGGAAGATAACAGTTCCAGACACCTTTGTCAATTGAGAGAAATAATGAATAAATATTTAAGACGACAGTCTTTTGTATATATAATACTTTACTCTAGTTTGTATTCAGTACTATTCTCGGGATTAAATTTAAATCGACTACTACTATTATTACTACTAGAACTTCTACTACTACTACTACTACTACTACTACTTTACAAAATTGAGAACCAAATGCAGCCTATTGTATCAAGTATTGTTTGTAGTCAAAAATAAACAAATATCAAAACTATAGTTTTGTATATAATCAGAAATATCCAATCGTTGGTCAAAATTATGGCAGAGAGTTTAAGCAAAAAAATAAGGAAAAGAAAACTTCAAAGATCTCTGATGTCACTAGATTGATATCAATTAAATCTTACTTGTTTCGTAAATGTGTCACACTATGGAAGTTGGTTATTAATTTATTTATATATTATCTTTTCCTATTATTTCTCGATATTTTATCCCATATAATCCTAAGCACTAATGACAGACAAATTCGCAATGTTACCCTTTTGTTTGTTTCTTTAATTACAAAGATACTAAATCTTATTTTTATAGTACAGGAACACATTGTGTTACATTCAAAATTAATATAAATATTTTTTTGAAAAAGTAAAATAAAATCTTTAAAAAAAGGTTAAGTAATAATAATAAAATAAAAAAAAATTATGTAAAACTTCATACATTACGATCCAATAGAAAAAGTATAAATCTGAAAAAAAAGGAATTTGGCAGTAACTCTCCGTAGGCCCATATACAACTTTGTGCATTTTTCGTGATAAGATTTGCATCTGCACCTGACCGTAAGTAGGATGGTGGTCATACCACTGGAATGGAAAGCAACGTCATTCACGCCCTAGGAAGCCGGGGATTAAATCTTGCTGAAGAGCTGGAGACTATCCAACTTCTGGTCCAGAACACTTGACTAGCATGCTCACTGGATCATTCACTCGTTGGTGTTGTTAAAGGCGAGATGATACTGGCCCCCATAGTCAGTTTCATGCAGGGGCCGCAAAACCACAACCACCACGATAATCCCGAAGGGCCAACCTCAATAATCAGTCAGAAAACCATCTAAAAGGCTTACTGATTCCCGTGGAAATAACGTGGAGCTTCCAGTTGATACATTGCTTGCTTTCAGGGGACTGGGCTCCCTTATACCCCCAGCAACACAGGTCTAGATGGTTAAGTAATCCATATCCAAACACAAGAAAGCAAATAAACTTATTCTTCACTATAGCCTCCCCCCAGGGGCATATAAATATGGTCTTTATAGAATATTCCACTATCTAGACTTAGTGAAACTGGGGTATAAAGGGAGCCCAGTCCCCTGAAGACAGGCAGGTGGTTAACTAGAAACTCCACTTTATTTCCACGGGGATCAGTGACCCGCAGAGTTCATTATTTGTCTCTTTAGACTTATAATAGTTCTCATTGAGGTTGGCCCCTATATGGGAGCATCGTGGTGGTTGTGGTTTTGCAGCCCCATAAGGGATTATATGAAATTATGGTGGCCAGGATCATCTCGCTGATAATGGCACGCTAAGTGAATGATCCAGTCCAGTGAGCATGCTTGACATGTGTTCTGGACAGGAGTTAGAAAGACCTGCCCTGGAATTATTCAAGTTGCAACTAGGTGGTTCTGTTGCTTAGAATTATGTCTTCGGCTATCTAGGACGTATGTATAACGTTCCAAATTATACAAGTCCACCATCTGATTAAGACTACATAGTCAGGCGCGGATGTAAAACAAATCACACTCTCTTCACTATAGCCGGCTTTTACTTAGATGGTTTCCAGCTTCAGTTATATGACTTTAATGTAAAAAGGAAGCAATAGTTTTTGGTTTCCTTGTGCATTTTCATATGTTTGAATTGCAAGACCTGTTTTTTAAAACTTTATTGGAAATAATTATTTGTGTAAAATTTCGATCGCTTGTAAAATGTATTATTAGTTAACGAAACAGTCAATATTGTAATATTTGCTATCATGTATGTATATCTATTTATTTATATTTAAGTTATCTTACTTTATTTGCTAAGCATTTTTGTTGAGTGCATGCTTGTGTACTCTATTAACTAATTAAAGTGTGTCTCTGTTTTTAAATTCATCAGTTAAAATAAAAATACCTCTTGTAAATATGCCACAGTGAAAGATCTGCATTAAACCAAATAGTATAAAATTTATAAGGAGCGTTGTTCTTTAAACTTTAACATAGTATTCCTGTCGTTATTTGATTGAACTTTGATTAAACATCTAGAAAAAACAAATGTTGGGGTTTTCAACAAGATATTTGTTTTTCAATTCTGGCAACGCCAACAATACGATACTTTTGACAATTTCGTACGAAAATCGCATTGAAATTAAACTCCACTATGAAAATGGTGGTTCTATTTGGTAAAATTCGTGATATTTTCGGATAACATTATCGTTCTTCTGAGACGGCTTTTAAGAATTTGGTCGTTAAATTTGAACACTATCGAGTATTCAACCGGGTTGCTCAACTGAAAACAATGCAGCCGTGAGTCACAGTGTTCTCAACAATTGGGGTTATACAAAACCACCACATGGCGAATTTTGCATAAGGATTTGATTTTAAAGCCTCACAAGGTTCAATTGGTACAGGAATTGAAGCCGACAGACCATTCACATCGCTATAGATTCACTCAATTCATTCAGGAACAACCGGCTGTTTTTTCTGAAAAAAAACAGTTTTTCCGACGAAGCCCTTTTTCACTTGTCAGGATATCGCAAAATTTAAATATCCTATTTTTGCATATTAGTTTTTTAAAAAAGCAAAATTTTCAAAAATTCATATCTCCGATATCGGGCTGAATCCAGACATAGATTATATACCATTGCAATCTACTAGTCCTGAGCTACTCCCCCAGTATGCAGGTGACCGGATTCATGTCTTCTCTAAATATCGGCTCTATCCACTTCAAAATATCCTATTTTTCATATTAATTTTTTTTTAAATATTTATTACTAGCGTGCCCGTGACTGCTTTGCAAGTCATATATAATACGTCTTATTCTATTGCAATGCTTTTACGTATACGACATTCTTCGATCGATTTTGGTTCGCCGTATAGCGTACAAAACAATTGGTTTATTAACACGTGAATATGATACGTATAATTGACCGTGCGAAAAACAGGGATCATTGCAAAAGCAACACGTATGGGGAACTGAAGCCATTTTAAATCAAACGGAAAATCTGGAGGAATCATAGGAATGCGTGGTATCAACACATTCACGCCCTTATGTTTTTCTTTTAAAATTTTTGCTTTAAAACTTTTGCTTCAATCCCATTTTTCACGTTTTTGACTACTAAACGTGTCCCAAAGTCATTGGTACACCAACTTTCATTTGGCGGTGGGGCGGCAGTCCAGGTAACTCAAGCGAATTTTCTTGATTGCTAACAGAGTCAACCGACTTGTAGGTAAAAATTACACCGGGAATGTCACATTGGTATCCGAAACATCTGCATTTTTCGCAGCTAAGATAGCTCTTTCCCCCAACCAATCATGGTTTCTAAAATTTTGTGCAATATCGGGAAATATGTTTGTGACCAAGTCTTGTTTTGATTATCTGGAAGCGTATCCATGTTTCTGGTGGGGTCAATTGGAATTGCACCATTCCCCATATCTAACAATTGCTTTGAAAAACGTTTGGCTGATGGATCATTTTGCAATTGAACACACAAATTACACACACACACACAACAGAACATGGAACAGAATGTGGAAATCAAAATTCTCTATTTGTTTGCACATCCACTTGCTGTGAACATGAGCATATTTCAATTTGTATTGTCGTCGCATTCTGAGCAAGCGCACACACACACACAGCAACGTACAAACGAAAACTCACATTTCATTTGATAGAAAACATTGAGTTGAAGTATGCAGTGGAAAAAATATTTTGCGTAAACGCATAAAACAAAGATACATACCAGCGAACGACCATCACGAAGGTACTAAGAAAATTTGGTGGAAATCCGACGAACCGTTATTTTTTACCAGCGTAGGGGGGAATATGTTGTATTATATAGTAATGTAAATATTTTGTAAATATAAATAAACCGAAAACTCGGATTTTTTAATGCAACATTTCGGAAGTTTTAAAATTTTGATATTTTATTATATATTAGTGAGTTTTTTTTTGTAAATATCTTTGGAACTACATAACCGATTTAAGAGATTGATATCTCGTTTTGGCTTTAAAAAAAAAATAAAAAAGAAAAAAAAAATAATATATATGTATATGTATATGTCATTGGTGGGTTTTGCCACGCCCCTCCGCCCACAGACCGAAAATCAAAAATCACAGTGTCACCCGCCTGAATATTCTGAAGATTCTCTGAAAATTTCATCAAAATCGGCTCAGCCGTTTTCGAGTCCATTTCTTACATACATACACACATCCTCTTTTATATATTTAGATAGATATTTTTTTATAAAATTTTTAAATATTTTTTTAATAGAATTTAATCATTTATTGCAATAAAATTTATTTTAAAAGTGTAATTTGCAGTATGTGGAACGTATTTAACATTTTTGTAGGACGTATTTAACTGACGTATTTGTCTTCACACCCTTTCAAAATTGCCGTATTTGGGCTTCTAAAAATCCTAGAGCGATTATTAAAAAGCCTTTGCATGATCTACATGCCACTGCATGGATGATGCGCTATGTGGTCTGGAGGCGTGTTTTGGCTGTTTTGTTTTTCGAAGATGAGGCTGGAAATGTAGTAACAGCCAATGGATCACGCTATCAAGAGATGCTAACAATTCAATTCTGACCTATTATTGACAACGTAGATATCACTGACATGTAGTTTTAACAGGACAGTCCTACATGTAACACAGTCAATGAAACGATTAATTTATTGCAAACCAAATTTGCCGATCGCATAATTTCACGACAAACAGTAGTTAAGCGGCCAACCAGATCGTGTGATTTAACACCAGTGGATTATTTTTTATGGGTCTATGTTAAGGAAAGAGTTTAGACGGAGTTAATCGAATCGATTTCAACCTTAAAACTGAAAATCCCTAATGTGATTAACGAAATAGGACTGCCATTTTGCCAAAAAGAAATTAAAAACCTGGATGAAAGAATCGACATCTGTCAGCATGGTCGTGCTAGATATTTGCCAGATATAATTTTTCATTCATAATTGTTGAACTTTCCTTTTCATAATAGAGTCAAAAATTGAATCATCTTCATCTGAAGTTTTAGTTTTATTTTGTTTTATAAAACAAACTTCTTGCTGAAAAACCTTTTATTAATAAAGCAAATCTTGAAAAATTAGAAATAAATTATAAGAAAAACGTTAACATTTAACAAACTATTAAATTTGTTTGGATAAAAGAAACCTTAAAATAATACTGCAAAAAAAGGCTGGGCCAATATTATCGCTAAATTACCCTTTTTGATAGCCAAGCAATCTAAATAATGTACAACAATAGCTGCAATAAAAATTCAACAACAATAGGAAGAGTTGCTGCATAATAAAAACCGAAATTATACAGTAAAATATGACTGATGAAGAGTGTCGATGAAAGGCAAGTGAAAAGGGAAATTTTGATATTAACTCCCATTGTTTGACTGTTGTCGTTTGTGGTTGAGAAGGATAAAAATTACAACAAAAATTATGAAAAAATAACAAAAGGCCAAAAATAACAACTACAATTATACAAGATGACTAAGCTATTAATGAATGAATGAATGAATGAATAAAAAAGTGAATGAATGAATGACTGATTTTTGAATATATTCAAAAGTTACATGTGCTTTGCAGTGTTATGTGTTTCCTTTTTCCTGCAACTACATTAACACCCAGCAAACACAATTTGTAAAATGTAGAAATATAAAGATTTATTTTAGTCATTATTGATTTTAAGTTAAAAGTTTTATTGGGTCGAAGTTAACAATGTGAACATTTTCAATTTGCGACGCAAAACATTTTGCTGGGTTTTCCACAAATTGTACAAAATAATTGGTATGATTACGGCAATGTTTGTTCATGTTCCCAACTCTCAACAACAAATAACCAAAACTTTTGAAATATTGTTTATTTATTCTCTCTTCACAATTGTGGTATCGGTGTAAAGGTTTTTGAGCAGTAGGAGTAATAGAAGAAAACTAGCAATGCTAAATCGAAAGAAGTAAAAGAGTAAAAGAAATTCGTTTCGCGTGCTAATTTGTTGTTTAACCACTCAACCGAAGGTTTCTTTCTTGGCTTATTTTTCTTTGCTATAGCAAGACATAAAGGATACCCCCATCCAAACCATCTAACCAACAGAGCTGTAAATGAATGATTATTTTTTGATTTTGTGCTGCGAATCATTCCCGCTATAAATTAAGATTTCTTAAATGTATTCAAAACTTTTAGTCAAAAATTTAATGCATTGACAATGAAATAAAAGTTCATTAATTTGACCACAAGAAGTAAATGAATTAGAATTTGAATTCATCATGATGATAACACTAGTAATTAAATTTTTTTTCATCAGTGAAAAAGTGAATTGGAATTTGAATTTATTTTATGAAGAAAAATGACAAGAATACATTCACACTCACCGGTTAAATAAAACGAATTAGAAGTGAATGCTATTATTAGGAAGAACTAAATTTTAATAGTGTTTGTAAACTCATCGGCTATGACAAACGATTGCAAAAAGTTAAAGGATACACGCACACTACCGTCTACCTTTTCTGTGTTCTAATAGACAGGTACTTGCAATTTACGCAATATATGTTACTGCACCTTCTATAGCACACGTTATATAAAGGTGTTAGTGTGTTACTACATAATATCATATTCGTCACAATAACAATAATATTTGTTTCTACCTTTTAAAGGACCTAATATGACCTAATAGTTTTCCACAACAAGAAATTTGTTTTCTAAAACAAAATAAAACAAAAAATTTAGATTAAGATGATTCAAATGGCAAAATGGCGGTCCTATCTCATTAATCACATTACGGATTTTGAGTTTTAAAACTATAACTGTTTACATTGGCTAAATATAGACTCTGCATAGCTCCACAAAAAATTATCCACTTAACTGCTGATTGTTTTGAACTTATACGCTCAGCAAATTTGGTTTGCAATCGTTTCTTCGGCTGTATGACATGTGGCATCGTCCTGTTGAAACCACATATCAGTGATATCCATGTCGTCAAGAATAGGCCAAAATTGAGTTATTATCATCTCGCGATGGCGAGGCTGAAAATGCGGTAAACGCATCTTTGATAAGACGAAACAATCACGCCTGCAGATCACATAGCAATCAACATAGTAACACGTTGAGCATGCAAAGGTTTCTCAATAATCACTCTAGGATTTTCAGAAGCCCAAATACGGCAATTTTGCTTGTTGATAGGAAAATGAGCTTCGTCTGAAAAATTGATTTTTTTAGAAAAGCCATCCGGTTGTTTCGAATGAATTGAGCGAATCTACGGCAAATGTTCATCAAAAGTTTTATCACTTTTTGGAAAAAACGCGAATTTTCAGCCTCATCTGCGAAAAAAACGGCGCAATCACGCCTGTGACACGTTGATCATTAAAAGACTATCGACAAGTCTTGCAATAAATTTATCGTTTTATTGGGTGTGTGACATCTGACACCATCTTGTTGAAAGCGCATGTCAGTGATATGCACGTACTTAATAATAGGCCAAAATTGAGCTGTTAACATCTCGCGATAGCGTGATCCATTGACCGTTACGGCATTTCCTGCCTCATCATCGAAAAAAAAACACCCAATATCGCCTCCATTCCACATATTGCACCATACAGTGCCACGCTGAGCATGCAAAGGCTTCTCAATAATCACTCTCTTGATTTTCAAAAGTCCAAATGCGTCAATTTTGCTTGTTATCTTACCCTGGCAAGTGAAAATGGGCTTTGTCTGATAAAAGTGATATGACGAAAAAACCAGCCGGTTGTTCCTAAATAAATTGAGCGAATCTATGACGATGTGTGTGGGCGGTTGGCTTTAATTCCTGCTCCAGTTGAACCTTGTAAGTCTTCAAAGTCAAATGCTTATGCAAAATTTGCATGTGATGGTTTTGGATCACCCTAATTGTTGAGAACGTTGAGAAACGTTGAACGACCCGGTGAACACGCATTGCTTTTTGCACATTTTGTATCGAGTCTGTTGACTCAAATTCTTAATAGCGTTCTCAGAAGGACGATTATGTTGGAAAATACTACGAATTTTACGAAATGTAGCTTAAACAGAACCGCCATTTTCATAGTGGATTTTAAATATTTTAATACGATTTTCTTGCGAAATTGAATTCATAGTAATAATTGCCAATGCATCTACTACGAATACGTCAAAAAACTAAATGTCAAAACTATCATGTTGTTGGTGTTGAAATAATTGAAAAACAAACTTCTTGTTGAAAAACTCGATAATAGAATTCAACTTCTAATTCATTGGATTTAATTGGTGACTGCTTTTGGTTATCAATTAAATGCGTTCAGGAAATTTTAATGCTGTGAAATTTATTTTTAAAAAATCAATCTATTTAAATATAAATTCAAATCTAAACAGAAATTATTTAGAGTTCTGCAAGCAACAGTTAACCAGTACCAACTGTTTGTAACGTTTGTTTGGATCTCAGTTTGATTCTGACGAATTTAAGCTTTTGTGTTCTCTACATAACTTTGCAAGTTAGTTTTTTCTCCTCCTCCTTCTTTTGTTCTTACGAAGAAATGAAAATAGTTTATGGTTCATAGATTTACAAGGTTAAAAATGATATATTTTTAGCATTTAAAATAAGTAAAATTAAACAGAATAAATATTAAAAACAACAAAATTCCAAGAACGACAACGATTTGAAATTAGAAAAAAATAGAACAGCTTGAAGAAATGAACTGTCTTGTTGGCTTATTAAAAATTTATAAAAAAGCATATGAACAATAGAAAATATGACAAACAATTTGAATTTCTGCATTTTTGAGTGTAGTCCATGAATTCTAATTAATTTTTAATTAATCTAATGTCATTTTACTTCAATATTCACTGCACGAAAGCCGTAGACAAATTTTCGTCCTTGAAGTGATAACAGCATTTCTCAATTAACTTTAAACAGTGCCCTCTATGTTTAATGTAAAACGTTTTGAGTACTTAAATGGATATGAGGTTGTATGTCGAAGCCCAAACAATGCTTTGAAGTTACCAAGCGATGAGGAGTGCAGTTAATTGTAAGAAAGGCGATTGATAGTTTAAAATAAAAATTTTATTTTAATTTTATTTTATGCTATGTAAGTGCTGCATCAACAACCTCGACCAACTTAACTCTCACATTATACAGCGTGAAATATTGTGAAATTTGAATTCTGAATTTTAATTTTGCTTTCGAGCAATTTCGGAGTTAATAAAGATCTTGCGTTGAACCAAAGACAACAAGACACCTTTAACCATTCAAACCTATGTTTGCTGAAAAACTCTTGTGTCGGTAAAGCAGTATGAAAAAATGGATACAAACACAGAGATAATGGCGACGCTGCTTCGAATTTTTTCGTATTAAAAAAATAGTCACAGTTCTTGTAGCTGCTGTCAAAAAAAAACACAGTTTTGAATTGACTGCAATTGAATTTTTTATGGGTATTAGTCACGTTAGAAGCTTGAGGGGTAAGTAAAGGCCCAACTATAATATCCATAAGCTGGCTTAAGCTAATGGCAACAATTGAACGAAAAGTCTGTCAAATGCTAAAGCGAATCATTGAAGAATCATTTTACGTGGCTATACTGTACTTACTTGAATATAGAAGTTATTATGCATCGTAGCAAAATGTTTTTATTCGTACTTTTGCAAAAAAATAATTTCGTTCTAAATAAATAAAATTTATTAGCAAAAAGGCCTTTAATAATCATATTTTGTATTATTAATACTATCCTTATACAAATTTATAATTTTTTGTTAATAGTTTTAAGGAAATTACGAAAGAAAAATGACACAGTATGACGCTGTATGTATTATTTGGGCCAAAAGTACTAAAACATGCAACTGTGTGCATCATTGAATTTAGAAACAATACAAAATTAAATTTTATTGCAAATTGTGTGTTAAAAAACGGAAAAGAAAATAAAAAACAACTAACACAGAACAAAAACAAAACACACAGCCAAGCAGGTGCCTAAACTGAATGATAATAACAATAATAATATGGAGTGATGTTAAAGTAGGATATTCTTGTTTGTGAGCGAACCGCCTTAAACAGCTATATAAGCATCACTTACTGGGCATATGAATTAATTCAACTTGAGTCATAAGTGTTACTCAACAACAAAGTTACCATGGTGTTTACTGTGTGTGTATTGAAAGTAAATAAATAGTTTAATTTAATTTAAAACTCTAAAGTGCTGTGTTTTATTTTATTTAGCAATAAAAGAACTTAAACGAACAAAACGTTTATTAAAAAGGTATAAACGTAACAATATTAAGGAATTAGAAGCTTTTGTTGTTTCTGGTAGGAAAATTCAATGCCATATTATGTGGAACAACCATATTTTGTATGCCGCATAAGAAACATTTTAGCAATTCGGTTTTCTAAAGCAGTGCATGAGATACTCTACTCCATCTGATCTACTCATTATCTATACCACCTTTATTAGAAGTAAAATTAAATACAAGTCTCCTTTATCGGCTGGCTCTTCAAAGATTATGTTGGAGTCACTCGACCCCGTACAGGAGAGAGCGAAAAGGTTCATTGTCTATAGTAGTGTATATACTTGTATTATTGCAATAATGCAATATGGTATGTGCTATATTGTTAATTTCTACAAGGGAATGGGTTGTGCCGAAATCAGGGTACTTGTTTCTGACGACAATTTCATACCCAACACGTTCATCAACATCCCTTTCCAGTTGATTGGCCAGTGAATTATTACGGAAAGGTTCGTTTTTTGCCATACAGTTTATATTTAGAATAACGTCTCTGCAGAGGTCCATTCTGCCACTTTTAATATGCAAAGATTCAAATCGAATTTTTAAAAAAAAAAATAAGCCCACAACCCAATTTCTGGTACAATACGTTGGATAAGTTTAGATCATCGCCTATGTACTGAGTAGAAAACGAACATTTTTATAAAAAACTTCCATTTTGAAAAAACCAGTCTAAAAATTTAGAATTTTAAAACAATCGATTTGGCTTTGGAGGCTTTATCAAGGGTGTTAAAACTGTATGAATCTGATGGAATGCAATAAAATAGCATTCCTCGAAATAGGTTAAATTTGCAGCACATCCTTCTTCGCTCCTGAAAGGTAAAAAAAGTTTAAACTCAAAAATTAAGTTCAAACTTAAGATTTTTTTGTTTTCATTTTGTTCAACCATTTACAAATTTGGTACTTAATATCTATCTAATATAATGTGTGCCACTGTCCCCACTGTGCATTCTATTAAATTAACCTTCGATTATCTGGATTGTTTCATTTTTATTTATTTATTTTTGCTAAATAATTTAAAGTTTCATCTTTGTTTATAAATTTTAAACATTCTATAATATCAAAAAATAAATAAAAACTTTCAAATCGTATTAAAAGTCATTTAAATATATCTTATCATATTTACATTAAGTAAATTCAAAAAAAAGTAAAAAAGCAAAAAGTAAATTCTAATATAAATAAAATGGGATAAAAGTTTTACAATTCTTAGTTTCAATTGAAATTGAAAACAATAACTTGATCTCTACAAGCAACCAATCCTTCTGATTACATTAAAGAAATATTTATTAAAAACCCAACTCAGCTTAGGAAAGATGAAGAATCAATAAGAATGGACACATATCCGAATGCAGATGGTGTAAAAAATTGACGACCCCACTTATAACTACATGACAAACACATCAAACAGTTTCCAACAACAATTGTAACATTTTTTATATATTTACATATATACTTTATATATACTTTGTATGTATATGTGAGTGTGTGTGAATAACAGATATAACGCATTTATAGAAACTCGCATATAAAAGACAACAAAAACCAACCATATCAACGTCAGTGTCATATCAGTGTCATCAGCACATGTTACTGTTAAATGATTTTCATTGTATAAGGAAAAAAAGGATAACAACTAGAACACAAAAAAGAAAATAAACGTAGGTAGGGTTAGATTCAGAGAAAGTACTACACTATGGCTGAATGCAAGGGGTTGTGGTCTTTAGGCATGATTGAATGAAATCTGTTATTTGATTGTGTTTAAATGTTAAAGTTGTTTTTATGATGAAATACGAATGAGAGAAAGGGAAAATTGTGAAATCTGTAATGAAAAAATCAAAGAAGCAGACAAAGATCGAAATAGGTTAAATGACATTTTAAATACAACAGCGTATTGTTAGAATTAACTTAGTTGTAGAGACTCAGATAATCGATTACATTCGAGAGTTTAATTTTTATAATTTTTCATGATTACACTTATATTGAACGTAATCAATACTAATAAATATATTTATTACAATATCTTCAAATCATTCTGCATTCATTCTTTAGAAACTGTAGAAATATTTTAATCGCAATTCCCCACTGTTCGTCTGTTGTAAATGTGCCCATAAATCTTTGTACCGCCTATTTTAAAAGAACATCACCAAAGATATGCTGACAACACCGTTGGCAATTCAAAGCAAATTAGGTTGCCATAATCAGGATTTAATAATTTCTACAAGCGTATCCGGCCTAATTTGAAAATGCCTCTGGTAAAGCGATTTTGCTGAATCAGTGACTGCATATTGTCAGATATTGCTGCCATGTGATCGGGTAATCTTAGAGCCAATAAGAATGATGGAAAAACACGTTGTTTTAATTGCGAAATGCCACGGTCCGGTATTTCTTATTTCCAGTTAGTTTTAACTTAAATTGTGTAATTCTTGAATTATGTAAATTAATATTGTTTAAAAAAGAGAGTTTCCTTCGTACCAGATCCTGCTGGCTGTGCCTTACTAAATAACAAAATGGAGATTCTTTAACTGGTAAATCAGTCTAAATTTACATACAATATTAGGCGGGATGGTAAAAGAAATTTAAAATTTGTACTAGATGGTACTTTTTGGACACAACGATCGTCTTAACCTTAAATAAATCAGCTGTTTAAATGATACGAAGCATGTAAGCTAAAAATTTTAATATTTTCCCATATTCCCGCTTTATTTCCTTTGCCAAAGATCTTCTACAAAAAGCCACGTTGAATAACAATTTTGTTGTACATTTGAATAATCTGAAGTAATTTCCATAGAGTGGTTTAAAAAGAATCTTATTTGTAGATGTTTATTACCGCGAGAAGAAGACTAGATTTAAGGTCTCACATTGCAGGAATTTAGAGAGAACGTCATACCCAATTACTTTATAAAAAGTGTAGTCTGAAAAACTTTACTTATGAAAATTTTTATTATAGACAATTTGAGTTTTTGCAATCTATCGATGTATGCTATATAGCTTATGAGCATTAGATCTAGAGAAATGTAGCCTGCGAATTGAAGAATTTACACTGTGTAACTACGTTGAGTCACTCTTCTACATAAACCAAGATTTTTTTAACGGCCGAAATAAGCAAAGGGTCCGCCATCTAATGTTTTTTTTTTCAACTAGTGCTTATTTCGTGAATGGTAACACTTAGCTTATGTTTGATTTGACAGATAATTAATATTGGGGTAAAATTCATTGATGAGCTACTTGAGCAATAGTGAAATTGCAATATGGATGTGCTCTCCCCCATTACAATACATTTCAAATATTTTTAGTTTTATTTGAATACAGATAATTAATTTTATCCTTCCGCTGAACGAATACTTTGAAAATCATGGTAATGTTGCAGAATGTGCGCGAAAATTGCGTACGGATTTTGGAAGAAGAGAAGCACCGTCAGCTCCATATGTTCGTTATCTTGTAATAACGAATAAAAGCCAAAAACAGTGCGTACACCCGAGAATATTTCTGCTGTGGCAGAAAGTGTGCGTGAAGCGCTATCAACATCAATTCACCGTCGTTCATAACAACTGAACATTTCAGAGACATCATACTGAGACGAATTTTACATAAAGATAATGGTACGATGCCATAAAAAGTGCAATTGGTTCAGAAGTTGAAACCAAGTGACCATCCAATGCGTTTTCGCTTCGCTAAGTGAGCTTGCGATCGACTTACAGAAGATGCGGATTTTGCAAAAAAAAAAAAAAAAATCATCTTTGCCGATGAAACTCATTTTGATCTTGGCGAGTATATAAAAAAGGCAAAATTGCGCATTTGGGGCACAGAAAACCCGCGCGCATACATTGCAAAGCTGACGCATCCAAAACGAGTCACTGTTTCGTGCGAATTTTGTACCAGAGTATGGAATGACCGTTACATTCAATGGTGATCGTTATCGGGCCACGTTGAACGAATTTTTATTTACAAAAATTGAGGAGGAGGATATTTGCAATATTTGGTTTCAACAGGACGGCGCTACGCGCTACACAGCCGAAGCTACACTCGATGTTTTGCGCCCGATTTTTGAAGATCGCATTATCACCCGCAGAGCTGATGTCGTTTGGCCGACTCGGAGCTGCGATTTGACACCGTTGGACTATTATTTGTGGGGTAGTGCCGTCAAATATAAGTGTTGACGCTTTAAAGGACAATATTTGTAAAGCCATTGGTGAAATACAGTTGCACACAATCGATAATGTGCTTAAAAATTGGACCGATCGTGTAGCCATTTGAATGAAATTCTTTTCCATTATTAACCGGAAGGATTGTACTTTCAAATAAAAAAAGAAATTTGAGAAAATATTCAGTAGTTTTGTTTATGGCATTTAAAACAAAAAAAGGCATTTGGACCCTTTAGAATTTCAAGATAACTCTAACTATAATTAATTCATTTGATTAACAAAAGTATAATGGAATTTGCTATGTAAATAATAAAATAAATATCTGTCGCGGTTATTTTACTTTTCGACTTTTAGTGGGAAATGGAAACAAAGTAGAAGGAAATTAAATATTATTACATTTATTCAAAACAAAAAAATAAATATTTGAAATGTATTACTGCGGGGGAGAGCATTTTCGTATGACCATTTCACTACTGCTCATGTAGCTCATCTGTGGATTTTACCCTAAATTTTATATAGAAAACTCAAGAGCCTTATAACGTAAGCTGAATTGATTAAAAGAGAATTTTTATTTAAACAACACAGTAAGCAACTAAACACTATTATGCAGCAAACATTTCGAAAATAACAACAATAACAATATCGATCAAAATGGATGGCACATCAGTGAAACCTGTTTAGTTAAGTATCTTGAAATTACGCTGCAATGTAACCTTTGGTAGAATATATTGTAAATAAAAATGGGATTAACGCTTTCAATTGCCTTATAAGGACTATAAGAAAACCATATTTATAAAAAAGATCTAAGCTTAACTAAGCTAAAAATAACTTCTCAAATTCTGTTTATATTTTTTAGAATTTATATATGCACTAGCTGACCCATTGAGAACGAATTTGTGAGATCGCAAAGAAGAAACGCAAACAAAAAAGTTCGATGCCTAACACGACTGTTTTAACGGCGACAGTAATCGAGTCTATGTTACTTTGGGCCTTTCACCGTCATTCACCAAGGGCCATTGAAGGCAGTTGGCGGCTTGCGACGAATTTATGGCGCGGGTGTATTTTTGAAGTAAACAGCGCTCAATATTTACGTAAATGCGATACCATATAATATCCAAATACAGCGCACAACAAAATTAAATGCATTGAATGAAGGAATACACAAAAATTCATTCAAGTCGAACCAGTCGTGGAATAACCTGGATACCGACTGCAGCTCCATCTGCCGGGCTGGTTTGTGAACGTAAACAAGCCAAGGTGGCACCTAAACGCATGCAAAAAAAATTATTCAGTTACATACACACGTACATTAGAATTATATACATAAAAAAGATTAGTATGGGAGGTATCACGCGTCTTTATCAAATCCCGCCTGTATTTGCAGCAGAACGTAAAATATGTTCACTTAACCGAAATACCAAATTCTGTTGAAATACCGTTAGCAGGAGGTGATTTATTGGTTTCTTAATTTGTGGTTTGCATGGGAGGTACCACGCCCCTTTGTACAGTCCCGTCCATATTTGCACACCAAACCGACGTACCAAATTTTGTGCAAAATAAGGTTCTGAAAATAGTTTTTAAGTTACCAACATTATATCCTACAGACATTTGTAAAACGAAATTGCCCATTTATGAGATTCATAAATACCAGGTTTTGAAATTTGTTTTTAAGTCCTTGCCTAACATTGGTCATAAAGTCATAAGCTTTACAGATAATTGGTCTCGTCACTAAACTAAAAACCATCAACCTTTGTTTTGCTGTTTGAAAAATGAACCACGACAACTTGTTTGCCATCCAAATGCTTTGTAGGCAATACCTGACATTCACAATCCTTGCAGCGCCTATGCTGCTTGCGATTGGTTTTTATTTGGAATATTTTTTTTAAATATAAAATACAGATTAAAGAAATTACGTTATATTTTCATTAGAAGAGAGAAAAATTACTTTTAAAACTATTCTTGCCTACAGTAATTTTGAAAGAATATTTTATTTTAAGTTCGCTGCCAGTTTAAATATGTCTGACAGGAAATTATTTATATTTTTGTGTTAAAATATTTTCCACTTTTATCTTAGTTAATTTCTGTTTTAATTTTAATTACAAAATGTGGCTACCAGGCGTTATAATTTAATTTTAAATTATAATTTTTCTATTCATAGCGTATCATATTTTATCACTTTTTCTGCTCGCTCTCTCGCTCTTTGAAATGTCTTTGGAATTATGTATACATTTTCCTTTTCACTTTCTATAAAAATGTTCAAACAAGCACACACACACACTGCTAAATTGAATAACTTTTAATTTTTCTTTTTTTTTTGCTTTTAGAAAACAACCAGACCAAATACAACAACTTCCTTAAAAGGAAGTGTCATGTGTATATTTGTAGAGTTAGTATGGTCGCAACTAACTGCATAGTCGTTTACCTATGAAGCTATAGTATGTAGTCCTAGTACTCGTACTTGTGCTCGTTAATGGTGGGTACGTAATAAGTTGCCTTTAAATGTCAACACATTTTTTTTTTAAACCATAAGTGAGTGACTTACATACTTGTTGGTGTCGTCACCATTTTTTTGCTTGCCATCAAGTATCTTGGCTTGATAGAATTATTTTTGCTGTCTAGCGAGGTATTTTAAAGATTGAAAATAGAGAAGAATAATTTATTAGATGTCAGAGAATAACAAAAATTTAAATTATAAGAAAGAGGGGTAATAAATTTAAAAAATTTCGAAACTGTAACACCACCAGTTTCTAAGACGAAGAGCAATTAGCGGTTTTATCAAATATGTCACAGCTGCATCAATTAGCTTATGACACTGCTGTACGGCGAAACATTTGCAAAGTAAATTAAAATACATTGTTAACTTTGATTGTGGTTATAATTTAGATCATATAACATTGATTATTTGTTTTTATGTAATTGTATTTTGATTCGAAAATGGTTCTATTTAAAAAAAAAAGTTTAATGCACGAACAAAGTTGAGGGTTAAAGTTAGATCAGGTTATTACAAGAAGTTTGCATTTTTAACAGGCTTTTTTAACAGGTTATTTATTCTGTATGAGAGCTTGCCCTCGTAATTAATTTCATTGAAGCTATAAAATGTTATTTGGGTACATCTCAAAGTCATATAATTAAAACCTTATCAACGAACAAAAATTATAAACATCGAAATGTGATTGAAAAACAAAATTGGCCAATGACACACAAATTTTGGTTTGTTTTTACAGGCTGGTTTTAAAGAATGACGTTAAAGATGTAATAGCAAAAAAGTATTTTAATGGATTGATAAGCTGAGAAGACTAAAATTGTTGATTTTGTAATTATAATAAGACATTTTGTTTTGAAAGATGTTATAGTTCACATTAATAAATTTGTTTTGTCAAATCATTTGACGAGTCATAAAATCTTTTAATTGTTGTTGGAAAAGGTTAATTATTATTTTTATCTTCCTATTTTTGGCACGTATTTGCATTAACTAAAACATCTATTTGATGTATAACTGTCCTTTGGTAAATTCAAAGCTTCTTTTGTAAAATGAACTGACTGTAACGCCATAAAAAAACAAAATCTAGAATTTAAGCGAGGCAAGTAAAAAGTGTGGCAACATTGTTTAAAGACAATAAGAAAAATGGTGCTGAAAATAATATGGATTATCTGACGGACTTGACATGGGTAACCCAACTTCAGCTGTCTCATAGACATTTTCATGCAACATCTCGAATTACTATATATACTAATGAAAAAACACAGAATAGCTCATTACTATAGATACCTATATGGCATCATATGCAACATCAAACAAGACAACGCCGAAAAAATTCTAAAAGACTTAAACATAAGCTATTACGTACACAATGGAAAAAGAGCAAGATAGAAATTTAGATTATCTTGACATCACAATAACACGCGGAACTGGCTGTTTAACAGCATTTAGACATAACTATGATACACAGACTTAAGATAAACGCACTTAGTGCAGATAAGTAAAACAAAGAACTCGACACCATAGCTAAAAACAATGGCTACAAGCCTACTATTGTCGACAAAATTTCTTAGCCAATACAACACTAAAACCAAGAATAAAGCAGACAAAAAAACAAAGAGACAACAACACAACGACACACTTTTACGTACGCAGGACCAAAAATACATAGATTAACTAACCTTTTTCCGAAAGAAGGTGAATAAAAAACCGGCAACACTCTGAGACATAATCTCAGAACATCGACAGAAACAACTGACAAATTTATTTTAAGCGGAGTGCATAGACTTGCTTGTATCTGTAAGCATACTTATATAGGACAAACTGGACGACGAACACTAAAAACAAAATTTACTGAATCCATACGCGCATACAAAAAAAAAAACAGAGTGGACTTCAACTTTCCACTACGCCTTGACCCTCACGGACACACGCCAAGGAAATTAGATGATTGTATGACATTACCACATCCTAGGCAAAAAGGACGAAGACTATAGACATTCTTGAAAACAAGGAAATCCACAAAATAACTGCTTTTAACATCAGAAACAATTTTCACACCACTAAAAAAACTCTTACACGAATAAACGGTAAACACACTCAGATGGACACAAAAGATGGAGGTATTGAAAATTAGCTGCACCTAAAATGCCAGATGGCGGGCATTCTACCTACTTGAGTAGATATGATCTTAATAAACCCGACCTAAACCTGAACAGTGACTCGCCAGTACTAGAACACGGCTTGAGAATGATGTGTTCGCAGTGAAAGCGTTCGCCGTTCATATCGAACAAACAGCCAACAAAGAGGGAAAGAGATGACAACAGAATTTCAGTTACTGGCGGGACAAATCCAGAAAACCTTTTGGAGCAAATTTTTTCACTTTTTAACTACACTTTCCAGTAAACTATTGCGCTTTTACCGCAACATGGTGATAAAAAAAAATAAAAATGTTTTCCTAAAGCAGTTTTGAATTTTGTTGTCTTTAAGCTTTGTTGATTCAGCACAATTCTCAAACAGTTTTTCTTAAGATGTAAGAATCTTAAACTTTCTATACATAAAATTTCAGTAAAGTTAACGGATAAGCTATATAAGCAGCAGCAAAATAGCCATCATGTATTCTTATATTAATCACAATTAACTTAAGTTATATTCGTATTGCATAGCTACCAATAATATTCTTGAAAATACTGATGAAAAACTTCGCCATTTTTAACACAAAAATTCGCCCAGACTTGCATTCTTTTAAAGGAAACAAGAATTTGACCTTCTGAGAAGAGGACTATAAACAGAAAGATGGAGTATAGAAATATAGCAAGCGTTAATTGTAGGAAACAAAATCTTGTGTCATGAAAAGTAACACGAGTATTTGTCATGGTTTGGGTTGCTAAATCAAAAACTAAAAATATTAATTTGTCTTTAATTTTGTAAAATGTTAATTTTTTAATTTTAAAAATTTTTATGACACTTCCAATCTTTATGCTTCAACAAATCAAAAGTATATTTCATTTCAGACATTAATTATTTATGAAAATGCAGTAAAAAATAAATTGTACACTGAAAGTAAAAAAAGCCACCACCTGCTTTTTAATGGCGACGAAACATTTTAATACTTAAAAGCAAAAAAAAGAACAAGACAGCAGGAGTGTATAGAATTGTAAATAAAATTAAATAGAAAAAAATAACAACAACAACAAGTAAAAAGTACTAAAATATTTCTATCTATAACAAACTTATATAATCAAACACAGTCATAAAGTCTTGTAAGTCACAGACTTATTGACGACAACAAAACTCGATACAATTTTGAACTACAAACAAGAACAGTTTTATACAAATTTACAATTCCAATAGACACAGCGAAAAAAAAAACAATACCCAGTTATCGTTTTATATACATATAAAAGAAAAACTTTTATTTTTATATGAAAAGTTAAGTAAAAGTAAATGTTTGCTGGGGTATCTAAGTACACTGAATGTGTTACAATTACTGCAGCATTACGAACAACATCAGCAGCCAACAGCAGTGTGTACATAATTTTTAATGAGTTTGGCGTATTGCAAAATAATGGTAGAGATAATATGACTGAAATGCCACGCCACGCCAAACAATCAACCAACCACTCACTTACTTATAATATACACGCATACATAAATGTAAACAGTAAAGTATACAGTAAGTATTATTTCCAATAGCAACAATTGCAATAGCAATAATTTTAATGATCATCATCATCTTTTCTTTCTTCATAATAATGTTCTAGTTATTTTCCAAGAAAATTCCCTCTATTGGTTTTTGTTTTTTTTTTTTTAATTTATTTTATTTTATATTTTGCTCCTTCATTATATAAAGGTATGGATGGCTGTTATACAGAAAATAACTACACAAAGCAAACGAAAGTACATACATACAAATATACATACAAATTCTACTAGCAACTTGTTGTTGCTGCAGCGAATGGCATTTCAGTTATTGCAATCGTAGACAGATTTCATTGAATTTTAACCACATTAAATAAAAGCTGAATTAAACATTGACCAAAAAAGGTAAAATGTGTTTAAGGAATTGTGAATTAAAAAAGGGGCCGCCGGTAAGAAATAAAACAAAATTAAAAAATTCATTTTGTTCTCTTAAGTCTCAGGACAATTGCTAGAGATTATTTGATAATCTCCAGTGCAAGAGCATTTATAATGAAATTATTAATGGTGACAATGCCTTATAAACAGAGCGTAAAATTTAAATATTCACTCATTTGTGTTGGAACATGGAGAAACCAAAAACAAGGATACTCATTTTCATTATTGAGGGATATTTCAATAACAGTTTAATTAAGTTTCGACAACTCATAACTAAATACTTAAATTCACAATGCGGCAAAGTTCAAGAGCTCTAAAATATATTTGTTGCATGACGAGATAATTTTGTATTTTTCTAATTCTAAAACTTTAAAAATAAGAAAAAATATATTTTTTGTTTAAATTAAAAAAAGCCGAAAAAACACAAAAGTGTAGGCGGGGTGGAAAGCAAAAAAGCATAAGTGTCATACTGTCTTTTCAAAAGTAATTCTAAGATACAAAAATCCTTCTAATCTAATACATTGTTATGAAAATGATTTGTTAAGTTTTAAAAGAAAATAATTATCAGTAAAAAAGAAAACGAAACGACCCACTGTGCATTTCCAAACTGTGTAGTTTTCTAAGAAATCCTACGAAATACGATAAACAACAGGAAACAAAGACAACTAACACAAAACAAAAATAAAACACACAGCCAAGCAGGCGGCTAAACTGAATGGAATGATTTTATAGTACAATATTCTTGTATATGCGAAAATCGGTTAAAGCAACTAAAGGGTTTTTCAACAAGAACTTTGTTTTCTAAAACAAATTAAAACAAAAAATTTACATAAAGATAATTCAAACTTATCTTGTATTACGAAGAGCAAAGTACGGCAATTATAAATGAAAAATTTTATCTGGCAAATTTTCATCAAAGTTTCTATCACTTTTCGGAAAAATGGCGTATTTTCAGCCTCATCTTGGAAAAAAAAACGGTGCAATCACACCTCTAGACCACATAGCGGAACATACAGTGACACCTTGAGCATGCAAAGACTTCTCTTGCCTGACTAGTGAAAATAGGCTTCGTCTGAAAAAATGATATTTTCGCAAAAACCAGCAGTTTGTTCCTAAATGAATTGAGCGAATCTACGACAATATGTGTGGCCGGTTGGCTTGAATTCCTGCATTAGTTGAAACTTGTAAGGCTTAAAATTCAAATCCTTACGCCAAATTCGCTATGTGGTGGTTTGAATTGTTGAGAACGTCGAGGAATTGACAAATTTGGATCTGGTGCCCCTGTAGGCTAGTAGGTAGTGTACTAGCTTACAAGAGTGGGGGTTGTGGGTTCGATTTCCAGCATAGACCTTGTTTTTTTTCACTACAAATAAAAATTGACTGTCGGTGGGGCTGCTCAGTGATGAAGGCACAGTAACCAGTTACTGTGCCGTCTTATACGACAGCTAATTTCCGTAACTATCCTTCTACTTTCTTTACCTGGTTCATCTTTTCTCTATCCCTTTCCTAAAGAATGTAGCACGGTACTTGACTAAATAGGCATTGTTGCCTGAAGTGCTACTTCTCTTTAAATAAAAAAAAGATTTGGATCTGCTTTAACACAGGGATTCACGACTGCAATGTCTTCAGTTGAACGACCCGGTCACGCACACTTTGTTGATCGCACATTTTGTATAGCGAGCCTGTCGGCTCAAGTTCTTAATAGCGGTCTCACAAGGATGATTATATTGTCCGAGAATATCACGAATTTTATGAAATGTAACAGCCAGGCTTCAGAATTTTTCATTTATGAACATTCAAAAATCAACATTCATGATATTTTTCATAAATGAGAAATCTAAAATTTTATATTTATTTTTCACGCGCATAAACGAACAAGAAAAAATGTTCTGCTTATGTTCATACATGAATGCGCACAACAAGAATTATTAGTCTTATTCATATGTGATAAATGATAAATCAGCTACTTCTCATTAATGTTCTTTTTCATAAATGTACATGTTCATTTATGAACGTTGAAATTTTATAAAATTTCTCATAAATGAACGTGAAAAAATTTTCTACCTACGATCGCAGTTTACCGTAAAATGTAGTAAAAACACATGGGTACATATTAACTCAAAATACAATTTTGCAATATATTCTAAAAGAAATAAAAAAAAGCATTTTTTTCTACATACGCCGACAATTGCGCATTATCAAATATGTGCGTTTATGTACGCGAATGCTTAACGCACATATTTTTACGGTCTTTTTATTTCTGAAAAATTATCAAAATTGCAAGTATTAAAAAATGAACACTTGTATGTTTCTCATTTTTTCACTTATGAATACAAAGAAAAAAATAAATCGTCGCATTCATAAATGAGAAAACGCAAAATATTTTTCAGTCTCTCACACATGTATGAGAAGAAGCGGCTAAAAAATGAAATGTACATATTCATACATGTATGAACAGTGAGTAAACGCTTCGCTACTCTGGTAACAGCTTTAATAGAACAACCATTTTCATAGTGGATTTAAATTATATTAATGCGATTTTCATGCGAAATTGAATTGATTGATAGTAATAATTGCCAATGCATCTACCACGAATACGTCACAAAACTTAAAGACAAAACTGGTATGTTGTTGGTGTTGCTGCTAACAAAAAACAAACTTCTTGTTGAAAACCCCGATATATAAGCACCATTTGCTGGGTAAATGAAATCAAACAATCAAGTTGAGTCATCGTTAAGTAAAGACAACAAAGTTACCATTATGTTTATTTTGTGTGTAATGAAAGTAAATAAATCGTTTAATTTAATTTAAAACTTTAAAGTGCTGTGTTATTATTTTGCATAAAAGAACTCAATATACCAAAATGTTTATCATAAGGAATAAACGTAACAATATGTTGAAAATTTGTAACTTAGATAGCTGGTACATTAATCAGGTTTAAACAGTTAAAACACGAGAAAAAGTGGGAAACAGACATTTTTATATCTTTAAATTGATTGTGCAAAACGATTTTTATGAAATCCGAAACATAGTTATATCCTCGTCTATATTTATAGCTGCTTCCAGAGTTGGGATCTACATGAGAAAAAAAGTGGACTGCACCGTTTTTAATAAAATTTTAACATATATAGGTAATGACGGGAAAGGTTGAACAGACTATAATAATGTTGAAAAAAAATGATATGGAGGGCCAATTAAAATTAGCTTAGCTGAGTTAAAGAAAATCAGGTATTAAAAATGTTTTGAATGAAATCTATTGCAAGATATGTGTTACTAATAAATAAATAAAATATATAATTAAATATGTATTAATCTTTTAAACGGTCTTTTTCATTAAAAATTACTTTTCCTGAAGAAGCTTTCCATAGGAAAGCGAAATATATTTTTTAAAATTTTAATTAATTAAAATTTAATTAAAAAGATTAATACATATTTAATTAAAATAAAAAGGTCGAATAAAAATAATAATAAAATAAAATATACTTATAACAAAATTACCTCATTTGAAAACAATTTTGAAAATCTGGAAAGTTAAATAGCTTATCAAAAATCTATACAATAGTTTAACACAACTTTTGGCTGTTGGTAAATTTCTATGTACACGTTTGCTACGATATGTAAAATATTTTTTCTTAATGTTATATATATATATTTTTTTTTGAAATAGTAAAATTTTGCCGTTTAGATAAAATATATTTTCGGATATTAACAAAAGCATTTTATATTAATTTTATTTTTAATTTCCAGCATCCTACAACTTTAAAAACGCAACAACAGAAACTTATCAAATAACATCTTCACAACGACTGCACTTATTGTATTTTATACAACTTATAATTTAAAATAGGTTGTGAATACAATAATCGTGATTGATAAAGCGGAACAACATAAAAGTGTGAGGATAAATGTTGATTTGAGAACTTAAGGGTTGAACAATTATTTACTTTTAAAATATCATTTATATCCATAAACACTTTCTATTTCAATAGTTTAATTTACCGCATTCTTTATTTGTTTGAGTTGCAAGCAAGTTCTTACCTGAAATGAAAAGAAAATAAAAATTTGGTTATTAGAGAAATTAAGTCAACCAAAATATAATAAAAATATGTTATGAAATTTCTCTTTTAATAAAAATGTTCTTGAAATTGTATTTTTTCCTCAAAAGGGGAAGTTGGGCAAAGGGATCCAAAAAGCAGGTTTGGAAAAAGCAAAACCAAAAGTTTTAAAGTCTTATAAGCTTCTTATATTAATTACCTTAAAAAGCTGAGGAATATTCATTTTCATACACACTTCATTTATTATAAGTTTGATTTATGGTATTATTTTAATCATTTTCCGCTTTAAAGAGTATAACTTATAACATCCAAGTTGTCTTACGTGATATTTAATTCTTAATAATGTGGCTAGAATTTTTGCTATTAATTTACAAAGAGTTCAAATAAAAGAAAGAAGACGAAATTTTTGCATAACAAAATAGCTGAAAGATATTTTTGATATCCTCAAGCTGCAAGTAAAGCGGTTATTATAATGTGTATATTGTTACGTTTATACCTTTTATAAACGTTTTTTTTTGTGAGTTCTTTATTACAAAAAAAAAATAACACCAGTTTTTAGAGTTTTTTAATTAATAACAATTTTATTTACTTCAACTACACAAAGTTGACACTACAGAACAATTTACTTAGGATGCACGTCTTTACTCCAAGAGGTTTAATTTTACATTAACTGACTATCCACTCAGACGCTGCCCTTTTTATATTTGTCCATTATAAGTCTAGACAATTTAAGAATCTTCTACTCCCTTTGTATCACATTTTGTTGTTGTATGTTGTTTGTACAATGTATAGGCGCCAGTATGTCTGTGGGTATTTTTGTTTTTGTTTATCTTTATCAGTATAAAGTTTCTTCTTGTAATTTATTTTAAGATATTTGTTGTTGTCTTTTGTAGAAAAGCTTTCTTAGAAAACTACGCAGATGCTAAATAGCATACATGTTTGTTGTTGTCTTGCGCGTACAGTTAGTAAACAGAAATTTGTGTTTGTGCATGCCATGCAGATAGTTAACAGCATATCGAATTGTTTTTGTTTGCGTTTATAAAATTTCTACGCAGTTTGTAACTAGAAATTTTGTTGTTGTACCATAGATTTTCTTAGCAAGCCACGCAGTTCGTAAACAACATACCCAGTAGCTCGCTTTATGGCTTAATTATTTTATTTTAAAATTTAAGCAAGACACATCCGTAACAATGTTAAAAAACTGCGCGGTGCTCTATAGAACGTAAAGTGTTCAATATAATCTTCAGGTCACTTTGTTCAGTTGTGTAATCGATTCCATTGTACCCGTACGTTCATAAACGCCACAGCTCTGACGTGAAGATTGCACTAAGCACGTTTATGCATGTAATTATGCACACATGAATGTATGTATGTGTATAAATTAATATTTAGCACACGACAATTTCATGACATATTTACACCTCAGATAGGAGGAGGAGGAGGAGGAAAACATGAATAACACATAATCATGACAATTTGCAATTAGAACGTCAATAACAGCAATATCAATTACACAAGAAACATTCATTTAAAAAGGTAAACAATTTGTCCATTAACAAATGAGTATGTTGGCTGTTAGCGACTGAAAACATCTTGCTGCAACAAAAACAATTACATATACTCCATCTGCCTCATGTTGAAGTAATTAAACAATACAATACTGCAAGCGAAAATGGTATGAGAGAAAAGCATTAACCAAAAAAAATATCACCATCATTAGCATCATTGATGGCTGAATAATCAACGACATCAGCAACAAAACCAGCAACATCATAATCACAGCATCATTATCATCATCATCATTGTTATCAACATATGCACATACATCAACGTAAAATGCATTTAACAGCATAAATTTTTTATTTATGCTCTGAGTTTTCAACTTTCCATCAATGACTCTTTCTCCTCCTCTTTTTTATAGTCAATTATTTGGCATAAATTTTTATTTCTTAAACCATTATTTTGTTTGTTTTGCAGTGTTGCCAAATGAAAAATGAAATGAAAAAATGAATTTACTCCTAAATATGTATACTTAAAAATGGAATGGATATTCTGGCATTATAATTTAAATATGATCGCCATGGCTTTGTCGGAGGTATTCTAATCTGGAGGTTCAATTTTTGATGACTTTTTCATTCATTTGTAGCCGTATATCGGTAATTATGTGGCGAATGTTGTTCGCCAAGTGGTTAATTTTTTTGGGCTAATCGGCGTGGACCAAAGACCTTAAATCACACGATCTTGAAGGCCAATTCAAAGGTCCACGTCGAGAAGTTATATGGTTGCCAAACGTTTCCTTCAATAAATTAAATGTGGTATGAGCTGTGTGACATATGACACGTCATGGTTCTTCAATTGCTAAACGATAAAGTCAGTAATCATTGCCCTATAGCGATCATTATTGACTGCAACATTCTGACTGGCATCGTTTCGAAAGAAGGAAAAACCAATGATTCCACTAGCCCAAAGTCTTTCTGGATGTTGCGCTGGCACAACATATACTTAAGGATTATGAGCCCCTCAAAATAAAGCAGTTTTGTTTATTGACGTATCCATTAAAAAAAAATTACTTATAAAATGAGGATGATCGAATAATTTGCAGAGAACCATGATTTCTAAAAAAAAAATTGCACAATATGGGAGCGTTGTTTAGGCGACCGTTAAACAGTTTAGAGGTGTGCTGGCTTATACACTTATACAAATCGCTTGTGAGATCAATTATAGAATACGGCTAAAAAATGACTTTATGTATATCTAGACTTTATTTATATCTAGAAGCTTATTACTGCTACGCAGCATGAATGAAAAAGCTTGACCTCTAGTGCGTTTTAAAATGTTAAAAAAATCGGCATCCTTAGATTCTATTTGCACTTCAATTCGTGTATTTTCGCGTAGGTATAACTCCAATTACCTTGTTCAAACAAAATCCAGAGTTTGATTAGCAGCTGCTGCTATTATAGCCAACTTTATCGATAATCAGACCTTAAAAATATATAAAACATTTGTATTTGGGTATGGTTTTACGTCGACCCTTATCAAATGCGCCCCTGTAGGCTAGTAGTTAGTGTACTAGCTTGTCAGTATGGGGGTTGTGGGTTCGATTCCCAACGAAGACCTTGGTTTTTTTACACTACAAAAATAATAATTGACTGTCGCAGGGGCTCCTTAGCGGTGAAGGCATAGTCACTGGTCGCTGTGCTATCTTTCACCACCTGTTTCATCTCTTCTCTATCCCTTTCTTAAAGAACGTAGCACGGTACTTGACTAAATATGCATTGTTGCCTGCAGTGCTACTTAAAAAAAAAGAAAAAAATTTGATTTGTGAACACTAAAGATGGCAAATAGCCGAAACCGGTTTGTTCACAAACCAAATTTGACGATGGTCGACGTAAAACCATATCCAAATAAAAATAAATTAAACCCTGTCGGAAAATATACACACGTATCAAATATGGAACACTTGAAATAAAATATTATTTTTTTGTAAACACTGCTCTTGCCATATTTAACAAAAAAGTGAGTTCAAGCCATTATTGCGGGAATTGTTGAAGTAAGGGGATCGCCAAGAACCAATGAGGTTAAATTGCATTAAACCGCATTTTGTTGAATGACTTTACATAATTTTAAAGCAAATTCTGGTGCCATTTCGCCACCATAAATTTGTGTGAATATATGCAAAGGAACATTTACAAACTTTGGGTGGGAGTCTGTTGAAGAATTTCTTTACAAAAATAACTGGGGGCCAATGCGATTTGGGTATTGCTCAAGGTTACATATATTGTCCACAAATAGGAATTCATTTTCCACTGGGCTATCAATGAATAAAATTTTCATATCTTCGACCCATATACAATTTCCATTGAAATTCCTTAAGATTAGTGATATGTTATGTCAGCTGCTTAAATTTACAGTTAGAGAAATACTGTTAACAGTAATGCTAAATCACTTCAGTATGAAGGCTAAAATAATATCAGTTTCATTTGCTCTAAATAAAAGACATAATGTTTTTAAAAAAATAAATATGGCGGCTTTAATTATATTCTTAGACTTAAAGTGATACAGCTTTGGGGAAGATAATAAAAGCAAATTAGAGTTGTTGCTGTTATCCCTGGTATTATAAATAATCAAATAAAATACAACTCTCATGCAAGAGCCGGTGCCAGAAAGTCTATTTTGAAGTAGCTCGATCGCGTACAGAAGAGGGCCAAGAGGCTCATTGGGGACAGTAGAGTATCCACCTCCATTGATTCTCTTGAGCTTCGACGCAATGTAGGTTGTATTTCACTGCTTTATAGTTACTACAATGGTAAGTGCTCTAACGAAATTAGGGAACTTGTACCCGTTACTTGCACGTTTTTGCATTTGACTTGATTTTAGTTGAGAGCGCATTTATTTGTGGTTGATGGGCCAGTGAATCGCACTACGAATTATGGGGAGAATTCGGTTTTTTAGCAGAACAGTTCGTATGTGGAATAGACTCTCTCCGGACGTCTTTCCTGTCACTTTCAATGTAGGACTTTTCAAATCGAATGTCCTCACACTATACTCCCTCTTTCCTCGTCTTAATCTAATTTCCTAGTTTTGGTACAATGCATTGCATGAGTAGGGGTCATCCCCCGAACGCAAAAAAAACAGAATTTTTTGTTTATTTAATTAATTTTTTATAAATATGTTAAGATATTAAGTTAGTTATTCTACAATATTCTACTATTCTACAATATTCATTAATTATTGATTATTTTGTGATTTTTTTCTGCACTATTTTCCTTTTCAAATTTCCTTTAATACAAACTCTCATTACACATTCCACATAAATACAAATATAATATATCGGCCTGGCAACGCTGTTAGTTGTTTTGGTTATTTTGTGCGTTTACTTTTTGTTTTTCAATGGTTGAATGGATTCGTTATTTCAAATAAATCTTTATTTCCTGAATGTATATAAAGATGCACTTTTTTTGTATCACTATTTAAATAAATTTCGAATTATGTTGTGTTAGTTTTTAACACATTTTATATATTAGAAGCTCAAATGCTTGTACACACTGAATTTTGTATATTTTCGAAATGTTTATCTGTTTGTCTGGTAATACAAATTTCATTTTTTCGTTAGATTTTCGAATTTAGAAGAAACTACAATTGGCGCCTCTAAACACATCCATTGATTTATTTGTTTAAATTTAAATTTAAAGAAATTCTACACTGAAAAAAAAAATCAAACAATATTTAGAAATTGTATAAAGTTACAAATTACAATGTTAAAAATCCTTTACATTACATTTTGTAAAAATTGCTATAAATTATCTGATGCTATAGCTAAATCAAGTCATAGATTTTTTTTATAAAAAGTTTGTTGATGGCCGCGTTATATTTTCAGTGGAAAACTTTATTTTTAAAATTTTTATATTTCTAATTTTAAACGTGTTTTAAAAATAAAATTGCATAAATTATTTGCCTTTAGAAAACAATGCTGCTGGGGATTGTTAAATAATTAAATTTAGCATAGAGTCAGCAACCTATTAAACTTTTTTTGTTTTTTTTATTTTTAAATTATACCCTCAAAAATTTAAAATGTTAAATAAAAAACTGAAAACATAAAACATTGCAATATTTCAATATTTATGAGGCATTTTTGCGAGTTTTATGAACTCTAGATTTATAAAATTTTTAAATTTTTTCCTCTTTTTAAATCAGTAGGCAGCCTACTTCATATTAAATGAATGTAAAACATTAGGGGGGTAAAAAATATAAATAAATCCAAAAAAACTTCAACAAAATCTCAAGGGTACAAAAAAAAATTATATTAAAACCGATACAGTTCTGGAACATACGATTTAACAAGGATGGGTCAAATATTTCAAGCGGAAGTGAACTTAAGCCGTTTTTATATTGTTCATTTCGTTAATTAAGTTTTAAAAATAAAAAATAATCGAATATTATTATTATTTTTCTACATATTCTGCTGTTAAATGAAAATATATTCTTTGAACAATGTTAAGTTGTTTTGTTGTGGATTTTTTTATTTTCAATTGTCCTGAAAGAGCTTGCAAACGCATCTGCTGATGTCAGTTTAGATTTATCCCTCAAAAACCCCGTGATTTTTACTTTTTATTTCACCACTTTAATTTAAAATGCATCAATTTCTCGCCTTAACATTCACTGTTTTGATATTTCTCTTTGTGTGAAAGTCAATTTTTGTTTGGATACCAAGATGACGGGTGTATCTTTCTCGCCTGAAAACTCTCAATTGTTAATATCGAAGATTTTTATATTTTAGAATTCCCGTTGCAACAAGTTAACAGTGGATTTTAGGACAATTAAAATCTTCGATGATACACTTAATATGAGACATAATCTCAGAACAACGACAGAAACAACTGACAAATTTAGTTTCAGCGGGGTATACTAACTTAGCTGTACCTGCAAACAAATTAAAAACAAGGTTTACAGAACACATACGCTCATACAAACGGAAAAGAGAAAATTTCAATTTTCCATTACACCTTGACACTCATGGACACACACCAAGGGAAATAAATGAATGTATGACATTACTATATCCTAGCAAAAAAGGACGAAGACTAGACATTCTTCAAAACATAGAAATCTACAAAACAAAAACTTTCAACAATGACATTATAAACGAACAGGTAAACACGACCTCAGATACAATCGTCACACCATTAAAACTACTCATGCAAACGGGCAAACGAAAAACCCCCTAAGACGGACACACGTACCTAGATAATAATAAAAGACGAAGGTATCGATTAATTCACCTTGCATACAAACGCCAGGTGGCTGGCATTCTGCTTACCTGAATAGATACGAACTTGAACAACAGAACTGCCTGAACGCCAACACTGACTCACCAGTACAAACTACAACGCGGCTTGAGAATGTAGCATTCGCATCGAAAGTGCTCGCCTTTCACTTCAAACCAACCAGATATGACAAGAAACAGCAATAGTACTTAATATAAGCCTTTGCTTTATGCTTGCCGTAGCTTTAACTAAACACGGCCGGTTCTACATCTGTTCGATCATAACGCATCACACCTCAGTCATTATAAGTGAAGTCCAAGAGTTTGTGAATAAAATATGAGCTACCCTTTCTCTTGTGGATGAATGTTAATAAAGGGATTTTCAAAACAAAATGTTTTCTAAAACAAAATAGAATATGGAGAGAATACTGACGATGGCAAAGAGCCGAAACCGGTTCGTTCACAAACCAAATTTGACGCGGGTTGACGAAAAATCATACCCAAAAAAAAAAATTTAGATTAAGATGATTCAAGTTTTTAATCACTTTTTAGCAAAATGGCGTTCCTATTTCGATACGGATCACGTAATTTGAGTATTAGGGCTGAAATTGATTCCATTGGCTGCGTATTACCTCTGTCCTTAACATAGCTCTACAGAAAATAATCAATCAAGATTGGGAAATTTGGTTTGCAATAAATTAATCGTTTCATTGGCTGTGCGATATGTGGCACGGTCCTGTTGCAATCACATATCAGTGATATCCACATTGTCAATAATAGGCCAAAATTGAGTTGTTAGCATTTCGCGATAGCATCATTCAAGTAGGTAAAGGAAGATCCATAACTTTAGGATAAGGTTTGGCTCTCAAGATTGAGATAGTCGAGCTTGATTGGGAAGCAATAATATGGTTTATGTACTTGTTCTAGGTAAATAGAGATATTCTGTAATCTATCCCCGGATAGTAGTTTCGTAGCCAACTGTAAGACTTTCTTGTTAAAATTTGTAGGGAATTATCGCAAGTTATATTCCTTTTAAATTATAACGACTTTCAATTAGTAATCATTTCAGAACTGGCATGGACTTGGCGAATCCGACTGTCTAATTAAAACAAAGCATTGTGATGGCTCGAAAGGGTGTAGACACAATGTGATTTCTGGCCAGTGCTTTGAATGTTAAAGTGAAGAAATTGAAGTAAGTGCAGGTAGATGGCAGGAGTAACTACGACTCTCTTAAGGTAGCCAAATGCCTCGTCATCAAATAAGTGATCCACATAAATGCATTAACGAGATTCGCTCTGTTTAAAAAAAAATCCCAATCATCCCTCCCACCATATAGTGTCACGTTGAGCAGGCAAAGGCTTCTCAATAATCCCAATTTTGCTTGTTGAAATACGCCTGCAAGTGAAAAAATGATTTCTTCAGAAAAATCAGCCAGTTGTTTTTGTATGAATTGAAGTGCACCAGTTGAATCTTATAAGGCTTCAAACTTACATCCTTACGCATAATTCGCCATAAATCGGCATTGTTGCTTGAAGTGCTACTTCTCTTTAAAAAAAATCTACGGCGATGTAACTGGTCGGTCGGCTTAAATTGCTGCACCAGTTGGACCTTCAAGGTAAAATCGTTACGCAAAACTCGCCGTGTGATAGTTTTGGATAACCCCAATTATTTTGAACGTCAGGGAATTGACAACACTGTAGCTCACGGCTGCAATATTTTCGTTTGATCGATCGTTGGTGTTCGCACATTTTGTATCGAGTAATTTGACTCAAATTTAACGACGAAATTCTTAATAGCGGTTTTAAAAGGACGAGACTATGTTGTCTAAAAATATCACAAATTTAACCGAACCACTATTTGTATAGGGAATTTTAATGCTATTTTCGTGCGAAGTTGAATTCATTGTAACTATTGCCAACGCATCTACTACGAATATGCTAACAAGCCAAATGTCAAAGCTATGACATTTGCCACTACTGAAGAACAAACTTCTTGTTGAAAAAACAAACTTCTTGTTGGACTTTTTAAGAGATGAGAAATAAGTCGAAAAACAGCCATCTGTGGGAAACTTTATCTTTCGCTAATTAACGCACTATTACAATGTGTATGGTGGTAAATAGGCGTATCATTTTGAACTATGTCGACGCGGAGATATAAAGTATCACATAAAAACATTAAAACAGATCAAACTCAGCTCGGCTGTGATATGAACGTTGGTCAAACAACCAATTACATGTCTAGTAGTCAACGTACTAAGCAAATTTGTTTATAAATTGTACCCTCCTAATGTCCATGTATACCCCCCAACTGCGTTGTTCGTACATAATACTTGGCGCACAATTATTTAAACCCTTTGGGTACTTTTTTGTTTTTGCAGAAGCATGATTTTTTAAAGCATTTTTAACTTATTTGCCACTGCTGTTGCCATTAAAACAAATTGCATTTACGGAAGCATGACGGGCAACACCCACATGTACTTCTCATACATTTCTAAATATTTGCAAAAGGAAACATAATTTTTCTTTGAAAAAAAAAAAAAAAAAAATAACACACACACACAAATACACATACATATATACATATGCATGTATGCATAAAGAACTACAATTGAGTTTTTTTTTTTTTTGTTTTAAATACAAAATATCTTTGGCAGTTGCACATGAGTTACAACATGATTTTATTAAAAATTATTACAATTTAAATTTTTTATTTAAGATTTAACTTGAAGAAGCAGGAAATAAATTTATGCAGCATTTAAGAAAAACATTTTTTATTCTTTATGTTTTTTACATGTTGTGAAAATATTAAAAGTCTAGTTGAGTGTATTTATACTTTTATTCTTTCGGTTTTCACAAAATGTTGGTATCTACAACAATTTAGAAACTTTTGTCGAATATTAACAGCAGTATGATATTGAAGTGAATGCTTTCTTTCAAAATAGTTTTATTGTAGTGTATTTTAATATTTTTGGGACTGCATGTAATTCTCATTTAATCAATTAAGTCTGAAACATAATTATCATGAGTTTATACTAAAAATCTATAAATACGATGAAGGACTTTCTGCTGAGCAGTTGATTTTATTATAATAATTTCAAGAGAAAAGCAGGAAAACAAGGAAACCAGTATGTACTACAACGGCACCAGTATGTGGTGTGTGAGTATCCCTCATGAAAATAAGTACGTTTCATTTTAAGCAGATGACGCCGTGCGCTAGGTCACATGTATGTTTATCCTAGAAATGACGAATGTTTTTATTTACGACTGCTGTTGATTTTGTGGGCCAAAATGATTTGCGCATTTTAAAACTGTGAATGACAAACATATCGAGAAGCATGTCAACTATTGGGTTTACTGGAGAACAATTCTCATTGGGATTTAACACTTGCGGGTTCAGTTGTTTCATCAAATGCGTACCAAATGCGAACGCTGTTCGCTAATATCATCATCACATGTTTCCCTTCACAACCAATTCAGTTATGGAACAAATGCAAAGACGACATATGTGAAGATATCTTGCATCGCTTGCGCATTCGAACGAATAATCCTGACATGCAAATAACGGATGAAATATATAATAATGGATGAAATATATAATGAGGATCAATGCTTGACTATACTATACTGTACTATACTATACTATACTATACTGTACTATACTATTCTAAACTATACTATACTATACTATACTATACTATACTATACTATACTATACTATACTATATACTATACTGATTGAAGTAGGAATGATTGCACCAAATCGATCGATGCACCATGCACTCAACCAAGAATTAAATCGAGAGCTGCAATACAATGTTGATACATTGCAGGAATTCGTTTGAAATAGTATGCCGTTGCTGAATGAACAGCAAAAACTAATATACGAAACATTTATGCAAGCGGTGGACAATAATACTGGTGGTCTATTCTTCCTGGACGCACCTGGAGGAACAGGGAAAACATTTGTCATTTCATTGATTTTGGCCACTACGAGTATTCGATCAAGATGTGACATAGCTTTGGCGTTAGCATCATCTGGAACTGCGGCGACTCTTCTAGATGGCGGTCGTACTGCACATTCTGCGCTTAAGTTGCCATTTATTTGAAACACAATTGATACACCAACATGCAATATTTCCCAATCCAGTAACCCCGGGGGCACATGATAGTCTTTTTGAAACCTACTATTCCATTTAGACTGGTGTCTTGCGGGGTAAAAGGGCGCACAGGCCCCTTAAAGGCCAGTAGGAGCCATCTGGACAATCCACATATTTCCACGGGAATCAGTAGGCTCGCAGAGTTCACTATTTGTCTCTTTAGACATTTAGCTGTTCTCTGGCTTATTGTTGACGTTGGCCCCTATATGGAAGTATCGTGGTCGTTGTGGTTTTGTGGCCCTCGTGAGAGTTTGTGCGTCGGATCATTCAAAGTAAACACAATGAATGGTTCAGGTCCAGTAATTATGAATGCCGTCGTGTTCTTAATTATATTAAGCTTCATGCATTCTAGACCAGGAGTTGGATAGTCTCCAAGTCTTTAGCAAGGAGTAAAGGCTGCGACCTACTTCGAGCTTTTGAAATTGCTACTAGGAGTGACCAGAGGATCCACGGATTCGAAGGCCTTCTAGGGCGTGAATGGCGTTGCTTTTCATTCACAGTGGTAATGGCCACCATCTAATATTGGCCCACACGGTTAGGTGTAGATGTAAATCTTATCACATCATTTCCCGATCCAGTACAATGGGATGAGTGCACAATGGCACATAAGAAATCACGTAAAACACTTAGCTTCACACTGGAGGATCTTTGGCGAAATAACAACATCTTTGGCGGCTTGATGATACTGTTGGCAGGCGATTTCAGGAAGACGTTGACAGTAATTCCCCATGCAACGCCTGCAGATGAATTGAATGCTTGCCTAAAAGCATCACTTTTCTGGAATAACTTAAAAACATTACCGCTAACAATTTTCCAAACAATTGTTAGCTGTTGGAAATGGAAAAGTCCCAGCTGATGCGACAGCTGGATTAATTACTCTTACCAATGGCTTTTGTCGATTTGAGACTACCAATTAGGTCTTATTGAAAATGTTTTCCCAAAAATTAGTTAGAATTATCAGAATTATGCTTGGTTAAGTAAACGAGCAATTCTCGCCGCAAAGAATAACGATGTTGTACATGCACTGAATTTCACTATTTAATAAAAAATCGATGGCGATTTGGTGACATACAAATCCGTTGATAACATAACAAATCCCTATGATGCAGTAAATTATCCAACGGAGTTTTTGAACTCTCTGGAGTTACCAGGATCTCCACCACATAACTTGCAACTCAAAGTTGATTCACTTATTATGATATTGCGTAATTTGAATCCACCGCGACTTTGCAACGGTACTCGACTTGCGGTGGAAAGACTTATGCCGAATTTGATTGAGGCAACCGAATACCAATTATTCCTCGAATACCAATGATTCCGACTGATTTTCCGTTTGACTTCAAAGGCCAATCGCTTAGTGTTTGGGGAATAAATTTAGAAAATCATTGTTTTTCACATGGGCAGCTATACGTTGTGTATTCACGAGTTGGAAAAACATCCGCTTTATTTGTGTTAACGTCAGACCAAAAAACAAAAAATGTGGTTTACCAAAGAAAAAATAATAAAAAATTAAAAATAAAAGTTTTTTAAACATTTTTTATTAAATAGTGACCTAGTGCTTTATAATTAACTACTAAAAAATATTAAAAAGGTCAAAAAACTATAACTATTAAATATGTATTTTTCATTTAAATGGAATGCTAAAATTAGGATTTATAACGTTTGCGTATTTGGCTAAACTTAAGAGAATTCAAAGAAATAATTATAACTTTCAGAATTTATATTAAAGCTTGCAGCCGGTGTTACCTGTCGTTAGATATATCAAGGTATTTTAAGTTCCGCATATCTGAAAATTCTATTTAATATTGATTTTGTTTGTTTTTGTCAACTCTGAGTTTTAGGGAAGAAATAGAGGCCCAGCTTAGAAAATGCAATTATCCCAAATAAAAATTTGGTTTAGTTTGATACAAAAGCTATTTGCAGGATAAAAGAATCATAATTATTTCATCGATGATGATAATCATCATCTTAATTATTATAATTACTATAAATAATAGTTTTTAGAACATAAAGATACTTCATTAATTATTATGGCACTTACTTACAATAGATTGTATTTATTACAATACACACATCCACACCCACACACGCACACAAGTTTTTTGTATCTTTTTTATTAATACAACTACGACACTCTTCTAGTGTTGATACAACAATGAATTATTTGTGCTATAGCAAAAACAGTTTTTTTTAATCTACTTCTATTAACAGCAGTGTCTAACAAAACTTACACATAACATAATTAATTTACGGTAATACATTTTTCATTTCAGGCTTAAAACAAAAAAAGATTGACGTCCTGATCAATTTAATTTTTTTTATAAAAAATACAAACAGATAAGAAATTTTATTTAAAATGTTTGTGTTGTTACTGTTGTTTGTTTAATGCTGCATAGGGATAATATGTAAAAAGAACTGCATTTGCTTCAATTGTATACATAAAATATTAAGTTTCTGCATTTATTTATTCATTGTATAATTTTGTATGACAAAGCAGAGCTTTTAAAGAAACTTAACTTTAACTTTATTTTTCCTAGTTCTTGGAGAGTTATTCTTGTCTAAAGATTTGTGGTTTTAAAAGTTTAAAATTTATAAAATTTCAGCAATTTAGCCAAGTGAATCTTAAGTCATTTTTAATTCTTTATACATTTTCTAGAAAAAAGATTAACAATATATAATTGTTTAATTCACAGGTGGGAACACCAATGCATGTTCGACCAGGTCGTTCAACTAAAAACATGGCAGCCGTGAGCCACAGTGTTGAAGCAGATCGAAATTTGTCAATTCTCAGACGTTTAAAAAAAATTGTTTTTTTCTACTTTTCTTATTTCGTGAATGGTAGCACTTAGCTGATGTTTTGATTTGACAGATAATTAGTTTTATCCTCCCACTGAACGAATAATGTTGCAGAATATGTGCTAAAATTGCGTACGGATTTTGGAAGAAGAGAAGCACCGTCAGCTCCGTATGTTCGTTATCTTGTGAAAAAAGTGAAAGAAACTGGCATCCTCATCGATAAACCAAAGCGTGAAAAGATAAAAACAGTGCGTAGACCCGAGAATATTGCTGCTGTGACAGAAAGTGGGCGTAAAGCGCCATCAACATCACTTCACTGTCGTTCTCAACAATGGAACATTTCAGAGACATCATTGAAACGAATTTTGCATAAAGACCATGGTACGACGCCATACAATGTCCAATTTGTTCAGGAGCTGAAACCAAGTGACCAGCTAATGCGTTTTCGCTTCGCTAAGTGGGCCTGCGATCGACTTACAGAAGATGCCGATTTTGCAAAAAAAAAATCATCTTTTTCGATTAAACTCATTTTGATCTTGGTGGGTATAAAAACAAACAAAATTTGTTTCATTTGGGGCACAGAAAACCCGCACGCATACATTGAAAAGCCGACCCACCCAAAACGAGACACTGTTTGGTGCGGTTTTTGCACCAGAGGCATAATTAAACGATTTTTCTTCGAAAATGAGCAAGGAGTGGCCGTTACTGTCAATGGCGATCGTTATCGGGCCATGTTGAACGAATTTTTGTTCACAAAAACTGAAGATAGTGTGATTCGTTTTACATCCGCACCTGGCTATGTAGCCTTAATCAGATGGTGGACAAACCACATTTGTATAATTTGGAACGTCATAAATGCGTCCTAGGAAGCCGAAGACATAATTCTAAGCAACAGAACCACCTAGTTGCAACTTTAATGATTTCACGACAGGGCTGCAAACCATCACACCTTGCTAAAGAGTTGGAGACTTTCAACTCCTGTCCAGAACACATGTCTAGCATGCTCACTGGACTGGATCATTCACTTAGCGTGTCATTATCAGTGAGATGATCCTGGCCACCATAATAACCATTATACTGTTATGGGGCCGCAAAACCACAAACACCACGTTACTCCCATATAGGGGCCAACCTCAATGATCAGTCAGAGAACTTTTAAATGTCTAAAGAGACAAATAATGAACTCTGCGGCTCACTGATCCACGTGGAAATAAAGTGGAGCTTCCAGTTGACTCCCTGCCTCTCTTTCAGGGGACTGGGCTCCCTTTTTGCCCCAGTTGCACAGATCTAGATAGCTGTTACGTACTATAAAGACCATAAATGTGCCCCCGATGGGGACAAAAATTGAAGAGGAGGATATTGGCAACATTTGATTTCAACAGGACGGCGCCGACAAGCCAGAGACAATTGACGCTTCAAAGGACAACGTTCGTGAAGCCATTGGTGAAATACAGCTGCACACAATCGATAATATGCTTTAAAATTGGACCAATCGTGTAGGCTACTGCATGGCCAGCCGAGGCAGCCACTTGAATAAAATTATTTTCCATTATTAACCGGAAGGTTTGTACTTTCAAATAAAAAAAGAAATTTGAGAAAATATTCATAGTTTTGTTTATATCATTTAAAACAAAAAAACGGTATTTGGTGGACCCTTTACATGGCGTATTTTGCGTAAGGATTAACTTTGACGCCTTACAAGGTTCAACTGGTGCAGGAATTGAAGCTAACTGACCATTCACATCGCCGTAGATTCGCTGGAGGCCTGATTGGTTAATTTTTTTTCTGAGATGAGGGCGACGAGCAATGGGTCACGCTATGGCAAGATGCTAACAACTCAATTTTGGTCTATTATTGCCGACGTGGATATCATTGACATGTGGTATCAACAAGACGATGCCACATGTTATACAGCCCATGAAACGATCAATTTATAGCAAAAAATTTTACCGATTGCATAATTTTACGACAATCAGCAGTTAAGTGGCCAGCCAGGTTGGGTGATATAACACCACTGGTTTATTTTTTGTGGGGCTGTGTTAAGAGCACAGTCTACACCGAGCCAGCCTTTAAAGTCAAAATCCTTGATGAACGAACTTTTCTCTTCGTAATACAATAAAAATTTGAATCGTCTTAACCTAAATTTTTTGTTCTATTTTGTTTTAGAAAACAAAATTCTTGTTGAAAAAATCTTTAGAAACGAATTTATTCAAAACTGAAGCAACAAGATTTTATGTTGTACACATACGAACTGAGAAAATAGTGTTGTAATTATTTCTTAAAATTCATTCTTTTAATTGTCTGCTTTTGGGCCCCTTTTCATTTCGGTCCTCTGGCTTATTTTTACATTATTGTTGTTGTTTCATATGACAAAGTGGCACTTTAGTTAATCTTTACTTAAAATAAACTGACAATTAAGTTACGAGAGATATTCATAAACTTCATGTATCGCTCTCATGGCAATGACAATGCCATCATTAACTTTAAAACAAAACAAATAAAACAAAAAGAATGTAAAATAATACAAGAAGCTTAACAACAATGGAATTAAAATAATATGAATATTAACGCAAAACAAAAAAAAGAAACAACATTCAAACGCAACATTTAAGCCTCATAAAATAACAAGGAGTTGCAGTAATAGTGAAATATAGTGGCATTTTAAGCTTAAGGTGATGCGAAGGGCAAAATAATTTTTTTTAGCATTAAATACTTAAAAACTTATCGTTACATATTTATTTATGTTAAGTTCTGTTAATTGTAAAATAAAACACGCCAATTATTATATACTTGGCTCTATATAATTTTGTTAACAACATTGTTAACAAACACTATGCATTAACAACTTTTTGATGCTCTGCTTAAAAAAATCATAGTGCTTGCAATTATGATTTAATTTAATTTAACTTATTTTAGTAAGCAAGCAAAAACGTCTAGATAGTTGTACTATGAATAGATCTGGTAACTTGTTCTAATTCATATTAGCTTTTCTCCCTTCTTCAAAAACAAGTAAACAATTACAATTAGTGTTTCAGAAGATTACAAAAGATGTTTGAAGCTTTAAGATGCTTAATCAATTAAACCACATACTAACCATATTGATGTGAAATATGATGTATTGCGAGCAATCACATATTTAAACGACATGAAGTTTGTTAACTATCCAACAAAGGACATACAAATTTGAAAACTAAGAGAGAATTAAAAGGTTTAAGCAAAATAACAAATAAAATTAGTTTTTATATTTTCGACAAGTACTTTATACAAGTATGGAAACTATTTTACATAGTGTTGAGAAAATATATTTTTATATTTTAGAAGAAAATAATTATTAGTAAAAAAAAGTAAACGAAACGATCCACGGTATATTTTACAATCTACATAAGTTTTCTAAGAAATATTATGCACATAAGACGACAACAATATGCTTATAAGAAATTCTATGAAATAAGATAAACTACAGACAAAAAAAACAACTAACACAGCACAAAAAAAAACATAACACAGTCCAGCAGGCGCCTTAACTGAATGATAATTACAACAACAATATGGGGTGATATTAAGGTAAAATATTCTAGTATATGCGAGAAACTTTCAAAACAACTATATAAGCACCCACTTGCTGGGCAAAGTAATAATTCATGTTAAGTCATCGTTGAGTAAAGGCAACAAAGTTACCATCGTTTTTATTTTGTGTGTATTGAGAGTAAAAAGAAATAAGCGTAAAAATATTATTCTATTTTCAAACACCTTGAGTAATATGATGTTTTATTTATTTTGTCAGTACATTCTTTCTTAAATAAAAACACAATTAATTTAACAGCAAAATTTTATTTAATTATTCTAGAACATATAAACAAAGATTACTATTAATAGTAAATAATCGTTATAATTTGGAAGCATTTTAAGGCTTTACAAATATAGAACGATAAATCTAAAGGGTTTAAAATCTTTTAGAAAAAATAAAATGTTTGTAAAAATATATTTCGTTGCAAAGATCACCAAATATTCACCAATGATATTAAAAAATGTCGAACCGAAATTTTGTGCACTTTCTTGCTTAAAGCAAATTTTCGTTAAGTTTTAAATTTCAATTATAAGTTTTCAAAAAACAAATTTAGAATATTCTTGTATGTGTCTATGTAGCCACTTCATTTCCTTACGCATATTCTTAGCAAGTTATAAAATTGAACATTCTCTTCTAAAACTACTATTTTAATTTTTGAAACTCTTATGTAAAAAACATTTGAATTCTAGCAAAAATTTAAGAAAAATCTAAACTACAAGTCATATTATTTATCTAAAGCAGAAAAAATTAATTTAATGGAAAAAGTTTAAATGAGATTTTTGATAACCAACTATTGACAGCAAACTAAGAAAAGAGGGGAAAAAGTACTTTCCTTTAACAGTATTTTTTTGCCACGCGCTTTTAGAACGTGTTGATTAGTATTGTTTTTTTTTCTTCTGTGTTCAAAACTGACATTTAATATTTGTGCAAATGTTTAAGTTAAATAACGAAAGAATTCTTTAGCAAAAAATAGCAAAAGAAAATCTAAATAAATTTGCTTAAATTCTGCTTACTTAAATTTATAATCCGTACGACTTACAATAGCTAAACCAACACTTTAAGAGGGATTTTTCTTTTAATATTTTTATTTTAACTTCTTGTTCTCTACATTTTTTTTTTAACTTTCATGGCAACATTTATTTCAACACACACTTAAGCAATGAGTGATAAGAGTGAATGCACACTCTACTTTTGGTAGCAATTGTTTTTATTTTTCATGGGTTTCAAGGAATTTTATAATCTTTTAAAAAATTGTTTAAGAGGAGACTAAAAACTGCTAATTTTATCACAAAACCGAGGCAAGTAGTAGACGACTAGTTGATCATTCAGCTTTGAATTTATAGTGCTGCGGTATAGGGCAGCAGTAGTGGTGTTGGAGCAGCTGTTGAGTCTGGTCTTTTACAGTAAGTTCTTACGGCAGCATTTTTTTTGTCACATTTAAGTTAAAGACGTAACTTATAACGTCGTTTTTTTATAACTTCGAAAAACATGTATTTTGTTATTGTATGTAGATGACAGTGAAGCGGTTAGGATCACACAGGACACATGATTTGTTCATAATTCTTCTCTTCTTATTATGGCTTTAAAGTAGCTAAAGTGATCGCATTTTTTGCTCTATTATTTGTAGAAACTAAAAGCTTAATAAACTGCTTTAAAATTCTTCATTCAAACTTAATTGTTGTTGTCTTACCAGCCGAAAATATTCTTTCTAAGTCGAATGAAATTCCAGCAATGGTCTTGAAACAATGCTCTTCGATGCTAGCACGTCTTTTAGCAGCTCTTTTCAGCACATTGTAGCATGCCGGTGAATTTCCAAAACGTTGGAAAGCTGCTAATGTAATGCCGATCCCCAAAAAGAGTTTGACTAACAAACCTGAAAATTATTGCGATGGAAAGTATGATTAACTTTCATCCAAAGCATTTGATAGAGTGTGGCATGATTTAATTCTGTATGATGCCCCTGTAGACTAGTAGGTAGTGTACAAGCTTGTTAGTATCGGGGTTATGGGTTCGATTCCCAACGAAGACCTTGGTTTTTTTCACTACAAAAATAAAAATTGGCTGTCGGTGGGGTTGCTCAGCGATGAAGGCATAGTCACTGTACGCTGTGCTGTCTTATACGGCAGTTAATTCCCGACTATCCTTCTACTTTCACCACCTGTTTCATCTCTTCTCTATTCCTTTCCTAAAAAATGTAGCACGGTACTTGACTAAATAGGTATTGTTGCCTGAAGTGCTACTTCTCTTTATAAAAAAACAAAAACAAAAACTTTTTGCTTTTGATGTCGGTGACAATTTTTTCGGATTTATATCGGGAATCGCACTATACATACGTGTTGTTATAGATGAGATTTCATCAGACGATTTCATGATTAATTCAGAGGAACCGCAAGATTCCGTTTTTTCTCCTACCCTAATCTTTATATTTCTAAGTGATCTTCTTTGTTAAACTGTCAACCGTATATGCTCTTTCGCATATGACAGCACCATTTGTCATTCGTATTTATTCAGTAATAGACCGAAACAGTTGGAGGTGGCTTCCAAAATGCAGAACATGAATAATACGCTCAATCACAATCCTCGAATAGGGTGTCGTGTGAATAGAGTCGATTTTAATGTCCATAAGGCTCAATGTTGCATGCTTAAGTATAGATCTGTATTCGAAAATGGTGCTGCATCTGTTACTATGAGTGACATTAATATTAAGGAATCGGGAATCCTTGATGTTTTTGGCATGAAAATTTAGTGCGATGTTCGATGGACTTAGCATATTTTTGGGGGTCTAGCATAGCTCTTAAGTGCCTCGGTTTTCTAAAATGGAGTAAGAGATACGTCAGTCTATTCGATTTTCGTACTATTTACACCTCTTATATTCGTCCAAAAATGGAACACACTGACATGTATGGGCCGGCGCCCGAAATGTTGTCTATTTTGGAGTTGCTCGAACGCGTATAAGAATCTCTAGAGCATCGACGCAAAGTGGGTTGTATTTCACTGTTTTATTCTTACTACAACGATATGTGCTCTAGAGAAGTTAGGAAACTTGTCTTGTTCCCGTTACTTGTACTGTTTTTCGTTTAACTCGATTTTCGTTGAGAGCGCATCCATTTGTGGTAGATTGGTTAGTGAATTGCACTACTTATTACAGGGTACTACTCATTTGGTTGGCATTTGGAATGAACTCCCTTCAGAGGTCTTTCCTGTCACTTTCAATGTATTTCACCAATGGCTTCACGAATCTTGTCTTTTAAGCGTCAATTGTCTCTGGCTTGTCGGCGTAACACTTATCTTTGACGGCATCCCACAAATAATAGTCCAATGGCGTCAAATCGCAGCTTCGAGGTGGCCAAACGACACCAGCTCTGAGGCTGATAATGCGATCTTTAAAAATAGGGCGCAAAACATCGAGTGTAGCCTTGGCTGTGTGGCACGTAGCGCCGTCCTTTTGAAACCAAATGTTGCCAATATCCTCCTCTTCAATTTTTGTCAAGAAAAATTCCTTCAACATTGACTGTAACGGCTACTCCTTGCTCATTTTCGGAAAATTCAAATCGATTATTTACCAACACTACTTTCTTCCTCTTTCCTCCTCCCCATAACCTTATTCCCTAGTTCTGGTATAATGCATTGCATGGGTAGGGGTCATCCCCTGAGTGGTGTTCCGAGAAAATAAATTTTACTGAATTTTACTTTTGTTGTAACGAATAAACAACTAAAGAAAGTTTATTGATTGTATGCCAAAAATAGATCAAACACAACTGTTGCATTATTTTTAAGGGAACATAACCATTTACGGCGATTTTAATTTTTAAAATTGATTTGGCTACAAAAGCCATAAATTATTGCTAATATTATGCCGCCAATAAGCTGCCCATTTGAAACCAAATTATGGTGAATAAGTCTGCATGTGTTATGAGTGTTCTGTTAACGTTTCCATATTAGATTTCCTTTATAATTTATTCTTCCTTTGTAATGATTATATTCCCAGATCTTTTTCAAAGCAAATTGAAATTACATGCGGCTTTCAAGGCACATTTTAGTTGAAAGTGGCACACAGGGTTGCCATATTTTTTTATAACATATATGCCAAAATTAATTTTAAACAACTTTTAAATCGTCAAAACTTTTGTGAAACTCAATTATATTTTCATGTTTAAGAGGAAAAATATTACTTGAATGGAATTTTCTAAAATTCGCCAAAAGTCGAAAGCAATCACAAACTTATATGAGTATACACATCCAGCAAAAATTATAGATGATGTTAAAGCCGAGTAGTTTAAACATATCTGACTTTGGATTGAATGATCAAAAAGGCTCCAAATACATTCTGGAAGTTGGTGCTATTTGTAAACGCTGTAAAGTTTAAGGTAAAATTAAGACAGAGTTCGTATTAATACAAGTAATCCTCTAACCCTAATAATTAAACAGAATTAAATCTTCTAGGAAATCCCATGGATGGGATTTGAATTGCTGTGTATTTCATAGAAATTTTCAAGGTCTAATCAATGAAAGCCAAAGATCAATGAAATTTACTCTATTTGAAGGATAATTTAGCTTTATAATTTAAATATCATTTCTGGCATATGAGCGCTACGTTTAGTTTGGACAGATGTGATGCAGATTTTGGTACTAATCTGACGGTGGTCCGATCACTGGGTGACTTTAATGGGCTCACTAAGGTGCATACACGCCTTAGTTGCAATTTTTGGGAGCACAGCAGCAGGGCCGGGCACTATCCGACTCCGCTACATGCGTAATATTGGATATGTCTTTGATTCAAAAGGCAACCGATTTTAAACCGTGGCTGTGGATTTTACACCGCATCCACTATAAATATACAATTTCATTTGCTTAGAATATTTTTGTTTAAAAGTAACTGTGATTAGTAAATACAAAAAAGGTGCATAGTTTACTATAAACTGGTAATAGTTCACATAAACTAATTATAAATATTGTTCTAAAGATGATTTATTAAGTTTTAAAAGAAATTAATTATCAGTAAAAAAGTAAGCGAAATGACCCAGTGTAACTTTTACAAACTGCATAGTTTTCTAAGAAATCTTATAAGCACAAGACAACAGCAATATGTTTAAAAGAAATTCTACGAAATAAGATAAATAACAGACAACAAAAACAACTAACACAGCACCAAAAAAAAAAAACAAAACACACAGTCAAGCAGGCGCCTAAACTGAATGATAATAACAACAACAATATGGGGTGATATTAAGGTAAAATATTCTAGTATATTCGAGAAACTTTTAAAACAACTATATAAGCACGCACATGCTGGGGATACTAATAATGCAAGTTGAGTCATCGTTGAGTAAAGACAACAAAGTTACCATCGTTTTTATTTTGTGTGTATTGAGAGTAAATAAATCGTTTAAATTAAGTTCAAACTTTAAAGTGCTGTGTTATTATATTGCAATAAAAGAACTTAGTGTAACAAAATGCTTATTAAAAGGAATAAATGTAACAATATTATTTTAGTTTTAAACACATGTGCTTAAATAAAAACATAATCGTTAATCGACAATTATTTCTTAAATCGCCAAAAGGTCGCTATATTAAAAACTCGATATATTTGGCCAGAAATCTGATATTTTAGGTGGTTCACTAGTGGTAATTAAAATTTTTAATTCCTTGAGTAATGAGAATAAGTTAATAATAATTAATTTCTTAAATTTCTATGTATATATAAATAGGGCAGGGTATTTATAAAAGAAATAGTACCTGTTTTATGATCGCAAAGAATACTAACGAACACAAGGAAACAAACAAGGAACTTAAATTTTCTAATTTTACACATAAATGAAAATAGTTCTTTTTCATTTTTAGTTTTACACTGCACTTGCCTGCTACTTTAACAGCTACTGCTAATAACAAGGCAACTTTTACTATAGATACAACAATTTAAGACCTTCGCACATTTGCCTTACAAATAGCATTAAGATAAAAACTAATTTAAAGTAAAAGTAACAAAAAAATAAACTTATTTGTTGACACTTTGTAGGTACTTTAAGCAATCTTTTTTAAGATGTAAGAGAGTGTATTAATGCAGTTTTATTTGTGTAAAAAAAAGTGTAGTTTTAACAATTTCTTATTTTTTTCTTTTCATAAATTATTTAGAATTGTTGGAATTTTACGAATAATATTTATGTTCAAAAAGAAAATAGTGTCAACTGTGTCTGAATTTAGGATCTTGGAGAAAACCAGGCTCATTTAGAAAACCAACCTTAAACAATAATAAATTTAACAGAATATTCCTGGGTTTGAATGTCATATGAAGCGATAAATTTAAATCGATATATCGATTAGTTAAAAAATCGGTAAATTAATATATGTGTATGAAATAGGGTCCGCCAAATAATTTTTTTTTTTAAATGCTATAAGCAAAACTACACAGTGTCGTACGTAGTGCCGTCCTGTTGAAACCAAATGTTGCCAATATCCTTCTCTTCAATTTTTGTGAACAAAAATTCGTTCAACATGGCCCGATAACGATCGTCATTGACTGTAACGGCCACTCCTTGCTCATTTTCGCAGAAAAATGGCCCAATTATGCCTCTGGACCAAAATCCGCACCAAACGTTTTGAGTGCATCGGCTTTTCAATGTATGCGTGCGGGTTTTCTGTGCCCCAAATGCGACAATTTTGCTTGTTTACATACCCGCCAAGATCAAAATGAGCTTCATCTGAAAAGATGATGATTTTTTGCAAAATCAGCATCTTCTGTTGTTTAAGTTACTTCGTTATAAATACAACAAGCATGTTGCTGGTGTCTTATGCGTATAAGATTTCTTAGAAAACTGCGCAGTTTATAAAACATACAATAGGTTATTTATTTTACTTTTTATTAATAATTATTTTATTTCAACACTTAAACAATTCAGCTTTGTAATAATATCATTTAAATAGCTCAAGATATCTTATAGCCCGAAGTTCTTCACGTACATTTTTAATGAAAAAAGAAAAGCGTTAAGAGTGTGAAAATTGTTCGCTTATACCATCAAATAAAATTTCGCGTGTAATGAATTCTACAATTTTGGTATTCATGCTATTTAAAAACGGGTACCATAATGCGAAAATCACAATTATTCGACATCTATGTTTTCGATTTAAGACAACAAAAACACTAGTGATAACTGTCATGTTAAATCGCCATCATACCTTTGTAATTTCGCACTTGTAAACCAGAAAATAATGTTATATTTTGTTTGTCAATATGATTCTGTATAAACCAAAATAAAATACGCCAAATGGGTAAATTCCCAGCTCAGGAATATTTTGTTTACAACACACGCTTTACTACTAAGAAACGGCTTCTGTGTTTGTAACATTCTCAACTCTGATTGTAATTTACAGGCGATTTAAAACTTTTACTTTTTTCTATGGGGGTAAAATCTGGTAGCTTGCCCTCGTTTGAAGTATGATTTATTGATACACTACTAAGTAATCAAATAACAGTCTTAAAAAAATTTTTTCTTTTTAATAAATTTATTCTTTTCTTTTTTTTTCGTTATTAAAACATTAAAGTTTTTAAATTCATTTTATTAGCTAAAACATTTTAAAATAAGTATGTACATGTTTTGTCATTGTTGTAGGTCAAACACCCAGTAACATTTCCCTTTTTAAACTCGTTGTTGTTGTGAAATAACCAGAATCCCTTTAAACTATCAACTTGTCAAATAACATTTTTCAGAAAAAAGTTCTATTCTCTTGTTAGTGACTTCTGAGGGCACGCAATAAACTTGTTTTTTTTTATAATACAAATATAAAATTAAACTTCCGAGTATTGATGTCAATGTCAAATGTTTTATGTTTTATTGGCCACAGTTTGTGTTTCATTTTCTGTTTATGGCTTTTTGTGTTGTTTGACTTCTTTAACCTCTCTCTGGCTGTATTTCTTTAAACTTAACACGTATAAAAGTGTTAGATAAATAAATATAAGTATTGTTTGTTTATGTAATTTATTAAAACATGATTTTCAAAAAACTAGTTATTTATACATAGTTTGAGGTTAAATTTTATTTACTTTATTGGACCCATTTGAACTCTTTTGTTTAAGTAGATTGACAAAGTCTTTTAAAGGAATTCTTAAGGTGCCATAGTTTACTTGGGAACTTTTTAAAGAAAGCAAAGTATAAAAATATGTCAAAGAAGGAAAAGAAAGGATATCATGTGATGGGAGGATCACAGCTCATAGTATTATAAAGTGTTTTTCAACAAGAAGTTATTTTTATAAAACAAAATAACACAAAAAATTTAGCTTAAGATGATTCAAAATGTTATTGTATTACGAAGAGAAAAGTTCGAAAATTCGTAATGAAAAATGATATCTGACAAATCAAAGTTTTTAATCACTTTCTGACAAAGTGGCGGTTCGATTTAATTGGCTCCTTGTAGCCCATAAAAAATAATCCAGTTGTCTTATATCACACGATTTGGCTGGCCACAATAAGTTGATCGTTTCATAGTTAAGTTTTTTTTCGTGATAATGTGATTCATTGACCGTTATGGCATTTCTAGCCTCATCTTCGAAAAAAAACGGCCCAATCACGCCTCCAGACCACACAGCTTATCATATAGCGACACTTTGCGTATGTAAAGTCTTCTGAATAATTGCTCTAGGCTTCTCAGAAGCCCAAAATGTAGCAATTTTGCTTGTTGAAATACCTTGACAAGTGGAAATGATTTTTTCGAAAAAACCAGCCGATTGTTCCTGAATGGATTGAGCGAATATACTGGGATGTGAAAGGTCGGTCGGCTTCAATTCCTGTACCAGTTGAAGCTTGTAAGGCTTCAATGTTAAAACCTTGAAAACGTCGAGGAATTTACAAATTCGGATCTACTTTAACACTGTGACTTACGGCTGCGATATTTTCAGTTGAACGAACCGGTCCAACACTCGTTGGTGTTCACATATTTAATATCGAGCCTGTCGACTCAAATTTAACGAGCAAAATTTTAATAGCGGTCGTAGAAGGGCGATTATAATGTCCGAAAATATCACGAATTTTTCAAATATTTGTGGCCGTATTTCGTGATAACATTTACATCTGCACCTGGCTGTGGGCCTTAATCAGATGGTGGTCAAACTACTGTGAATGATAAGCAACGTCATTCACGTCCTAAGAAGCCGAAGACTAATTCTAGCAACAGATCTTTCATAGTTGCAATTTCAGCGGTTCCAGAGCAGGGCTGCAAACCACTACTCCTTGCTGAAGAGCTGGAGACTATCCAAATCCTGTCCAGAACACATGACTAGCATGCTCACTGGATCCGGATCATTCGCCAGGTAGGTGTTATTAAAGGTAAGATGATCCTGGCCATCATAAAACAATACCTGTGTGGGGCTGCGAAACCACTATTACCCCGATACTCCCAAGGGCCAACCTCAATAATCAGACAGAGAAACTGCTAAAAGTCTAAAGAGACAATTAGCGGAAACTCTGGTGCTTACTGATTCCCATGGAAATAACGTGGAGCTTCCAGTTGACCCCTGCTGTCTTCAGGGGACTGGGCTCCCTTATAACACCAGCAGCACTGGTCTAGATAGTCAAGTATTCTATAAAGACCGATAAATGTGCCCCCGGGGGGGGGAGGGAATATATCGGCAGGGGTGTGGCAAATGATTTTCTTTCTTCAAATCAACTAGCAACTAGCGACTTCACATATCCACATTGAAAATAGTCTAGCGGCGTTAAATCGCTCGATATTGGAAACCCCCACCCTCCCAGGGGCATATTAATATATGGTAATGGAATTACACCATTAAGACATGTGTCCCTGGGGGTAAAAGCGATCCCCTAAGTCCCCTAAAGGCTAGCAGGAGCCAACTGGACAACTTTTCACGTAATATGATTAAGGTGCCACGAGAATTAACTTTTGATCCAGGTCCAATGAGCATGCTATGTCATGTGTTCTGCACCAGGAGTTAAAAAGTCTCCAACTCTTCAGCAAGGAGTGAGGGTGGCGACCCCGCTCCGGGCTCCCGAAATTGAAACTAGGAGTGACTAGAGGATAAAGATATCCGACGGCTTCCTAGGGTATGGGTGCATGCTACATATCACCCATAATGGTTCGGTCCACCATCAGATATGACCCCGCGGTTGGTGCTGATGTAAACCTTATCACGCGTATTGGAGGCCAACTTGAGAGTTCGAAATATGAAACTATGTGGTTACCAAACATTTCCTTCGATAAATTAATTGTGGCACAAGCTGTGTGACATGTTGTGTCATCTAGTTGAAACCTACATACCATGGGTGTTAATTGATAAACGATAAAGTCGTTAATTATGGTTGTATAGCTGTCGCCGTTGACTGTAACGGTTTGATCGGCATCGGTTTTAAAGAAGTACGGACTGGTCAATAAAGCAAATCAAACAGTTAGTTTTTCTGCATGAAACTGTAACTCAACATACACTTTCTTGCATTCCCTTTTTAGTTATATGGCAACACTGATTGCATATGTAAAATTCTTTTCAACGGCATAACATTTTATGGGTTATTTAACAACTTGTAACTAAAAAAAAGAGTTTTAAGTTTTACACTTAATTTGATTTTATTTTTATAACAATTATTATTAAATAAGCTCTGATGGGTTTTTATTTCAAATTAAATAGTTCAAAGAAAATGTAAAATAGAATAAAAATATTCTTTCAAACTATTTAAATTTATGTACATACATATCTACTTACATATCTATATATTTAAATGTGTATGTAAGTAGATATGCATATATATACATATGTGCATGATGTATAATGTGGCTTAATGCATCTCAAATAATTAAAAGAAAAACAAAAACAATATGGAATTCCTTTTAATAAATATTTTTAAAAAAGTAATGAAATCTTTGCTTTAACAATTAAATTTATTTTAACCAGAATTTAAATAATCTCTCTCGAAATAAGTATGCAGATTTGAAAGTAATAATATGAATGTATACTTAGGTAATGGATATTACTGTAAAGATTTAAAAGTTTAATCATCAATTTGGACGGGACTATACTCTCCGTTCGAATCGTTGGTAGATTGGGCACTTAAAACTCAACTTTTAGGAAGTTGTTTTAGCCCACTCAAATTTCTATAACTTTCAGCAAGGTTTATAAATAGAGCCTTGGTAGCCACTAAGCAATAATTACTGCTCATTTATGTAAATAATATATACATACTTATACCAGCGTCCCTTTTTTATATGGAAAGGTTTTCTTAAGCTCATTTCATTGTTGTTGTGACAGTACATAATATACTCTTAGCAAGTCGTTTAATTAAGGTATTTTTCTGAAGAATTCTAAAGCGCTTAGCGATGAGGAAAATTGCATTATATTTCATGGGTGTATGCCACCTCCATATTTTTTTTAAAGAGAAGTAACACTTCAGGCAACAATGCCTATTTAGTGAAGTACCGAGCTACATTCTTTAGGAAAGGGATAGAGAAGAGATGAAAGAGGTGGTAAAAGTAGAAGGATACTCGGAATTTAACTGCCGTATAAAAGACAGCACAGCGACGAGTGACTATGCCTTTATCGTTGAGCAGCCCCACCGACAGTCAATTTTTATTTTTGTAGTGAAAAAAACCAAGGACTTCGTTGGGAATTGAACCCACAACCGCCATATTGACAAGCTTGCACACTACCTGCTAGCCTACAGGGGCACCTCTCTTACAAAACTATAAAGCTATAAAACCGTAAATTTATGAATCGTAATAACATTATGAAACCATATTAAGGCTAATAGCTGTATATCTCTTAAAAATTATGCTCTCATCACTGTCAGATAGTGAATGTCAGTGGGACTAGTAGAAAAATCTAGTTTCTAGAAGCCGGACAATGTCAACTGTAAGGGTGCGAGAAGTCGTGCCGTTTTACAATGATATTGCAGTAATAGATCTGCTTGTAAAGTTGAGGTAAAAAACGAAATACCTGAAGTACTAGTTGATGACCGCCCTCTTCCCCGTACTGAGTAAGTTTGAGTTCGATCTCATTACAAAACGATTACTTGTGGGAAGCATGATAAACAACGATACTCGATTTACAGAACACATACGCTGATACAAATGGAAAAGAGAAGACTCCAACTTTGCATTACAATTTGACTCTTCCGGACACATACCAAGGGAAATAAAAGAATATATGGCACTACTGCATTCTAGCAAAAAAGGGCGAAGACTAGACATTCTCGAAAAAAATGGAAATTTACAAAACTTTAAAATTTTAACAGTGACATTACATACGGATAGATAGATAAACATGATCTCAGACACAATTTTCACACCACTAAAACTACTCATACACGAACAAACGAAAATCACCCTCTGACGGACATACTTACGTAGATAGTAATAAAACACGAAGGTATTGAGAGATTAGCCTTGCATAAGGAGTCAGGTGGCGGGCATTCTACCTACATGGGTCGATACGACCTTAACAACAGAATTATCTAAACGCGAACACTGACTCACCAGTTCGAATTGAGTCACGGCTGGATAATGATGTCTTCACATCGAAAGCGCTCACTGGTTACACCAAACAAACAACAGCCAGAAAGAACAGAGAGAAATAACAATAAAATTTCATTTACTGGCGGAAAATATATAAACAACCAGATACTCGATATCTGAAGGCAGGAGGGATAGTTCGTGTACAAGTATGCTGTATATAGAAGAAGCTTCGATTATATTGCATTCAGTGAGAGCTATGTATAGTTATAGTTAATAGTAAATACTATTATGTGTGACTCTGTACGGGATGGTGCTAGAAAATGCTAGAGTAATAATCGGTTGAGTGGCATAAGTGGTGATGAGCCGAAAATTATGTTCCGAAAGGAGCATATCCTGCACATTTAAGAAAAAGTGATTTAAAAAGGGAGCCATAAACGTAGCAATCAATAAGATGGATAAATAAGACATAACTAATTTGATAGTGCCACGTATTAATTCGAAAGTCAACGTGTGAGTATATCCTGTATACATGGTGTAGGTTACGACATTGGTAAAAGCATTTAAAACAGAACAGTTTTTGCAAATGATGCTAACGGGGATTTCGAATCAGGCCCCCTTTTGTTTGGAAGAATTCCCTAATTTCAGTTTTGAATATTACGTTAAACCAACAACAAATTCGAATTATAATTTCTACACATGTGGGTATTTCAAATATTTAAAAAAAATCAATCTGAAGTGACATTTTTTTAAAAATGATTTCTAAAAAAGTTATATTTTAACAAAAAAAGTACTCGTATATACGTAAAAAAATTCTCTTATTTTAACAAAAAGAAGATTTATCACATAAAAATAAAAATTTTACTTGTATTTACTCAACAGCAACGAAAAGCATTGAATTGCCATTGTGGAGAGTAAAGGACAAAAGGTCCTGAAATTGAGAAGTAAATAATGATTTATGCAAACAAAAGGGCAAATGAAAATAAATAGTACATTTTAAAAACTGAATAAAATTCTCAACTGCAATGGGATATGAAAACAAAAGTTTGTCTTTTGAAAATATTTTAGCTTTTTCCTGTAAACAAAACAAAAACAACTTTAGATGAAATTTGTCGATGTCACTGAAAACAAAAAGGTAGAATTTATCCCAATCAAACAAAATGAAATATTTTTCTTTTTTCTTCTAACAAGCAGTTTGGGGTCAACAAACTTTTAACAGGACTATTTTTATTATCAGTTTCAGGCAAAATTAAAATATAAATTTATTGAAAAATTGTCCATTTGCTTTATAAAATTTTCTTTCTCGTTAAAGTTTGTTTAAATTTAATATTTAATGAATTTTTGTTTTTTCTTGCATGAGTATACATACATACAGACATATGTACATGCACGCATACATTCATATTTCCATAAGATCTTGTTTGATTTTAATCAATTTAAATTGATGACAATTAACTGTCAGCCAAATAATATTTTTATGGAAACTATAAACAGCAAATGTTTTTGTTCTTGGAAAGAAATTTGGCTATAGGCGATAAACTTTTGATGCAACTATTTATTTTCTGTGATATATTGTGGAAAAAAATGTGGAGTATTTAAAAAAAAGTCTTCTTACACAAAATTTAATAATCTAAATGCTGAGCAAAGCAAAACACAATTCCAGTTTTAAGAGAAACAAAAAAAAATTTAAATAAAAGATTTTTACTTGTGGTCAGATCAGATGATATTTAGTAGTGATTTAAATTTTAACAAGTGCCAATTTTATTTTACCTTAAAGTCAGTAGTGTGCAGGAAATTTTGAATTTAAAAGCATTTATTACTTGGCTAAGATTGGCGTCATTGCGTATATGTAGGTTTTTGATAACAGTCAACTAGTTTTATTACAATATGTATTAAGTAAAACCGAGTGCCTAGCAGGCAAGCAAAGATGGTAATGTTAATCTTCGGTAGAAATATATTGGTAAGGGGCTCATTTTCTACGACTAAAAACAACCAACTAGTGATTAACTTATGGTTCTGTGAGAAACAGAACAGGGTTAAAAAGAACAACAACTAAGGGTTCGCCATGTAACTTTTTGTTCAACTAGTGCTTATTTCATGAAAAGTAACACTCAGCTCATGTTTGATTTGACAGATAATTAGTTTTATCCTTCCACTGAACGAATATGGTTGTGTATACGCTTGAACAACGCTGGAAAATATTGCTAGATTACATTGAAAAACCATGGTAATGTTGCAGAATGTGTGCGAAAATTGTGTACGGATTTTGGAAGCAGAGAAGCACCGTCAGCTCTGTATGTTCGTTATCTTGTGAAAAAGTGTGAGAAACTGGCATCCTCATCGATAAACCAAAGCGTGAAAAGCCAAAACCAGTACTTACACCCGAGAATATTGCTGCTGTAGCAGAAAGTATGCGTGAAGCACCATCAACATCAATTCATCATCTCAACGATGTCTCTGAAATGTTCCATTGTTGAGACGATTTTTGCATAAAGACCTTGAGATGACGCCACACAAAGTCCAACTGGTTCAGGAGTTGAAGCCAAGTGACCATCCAATACGTTTTCGCTTCGCTAAGTGGGCCTGCGATCGACTTGCAGAAGATGCCGATTTTGCAAAAAAAAAAATCATCTTTTCAGATGAAGCTCATTTTGATCTTGGCGGGTATGTAAACAAGCAAAATTGTCGCATTTGGAAAACCCGCACGCATATATTGAAAAGCCGATGCACTCAAAACGTTTGGTGCGGATTTTGGTCCAGAGGCATAATTGGACCATTTTTCTTCAAAAATGAGCAAGTAGTGGTCGTTACAGTCAATGACGATCGTTATCGGGCCATGTTGAACGAATTTTTCTTGACAAAAATTGAAGAGGAGGATATTGGCAACATTTGGTTTCAAAAGGACGGCACTACGTGCCCACAGCCGAAGCTACATTCGATATTTTGCGTCCTATTTCTGAAGAACGCATTATCAGTCGCAAAGCTGATGTCGTTTGGACTATTATTTGTGGGGTGCCGTCAAAGATAAGTATTACGTCGATAATTTAGAGACAATTGATGCTTTAAATCAAATCTTTGTAAAGCCATTGGTAAAATACAGCTGCCCACAATCGATAATGTGCTTAAAAATTGGACCAATTGTGTAGGCTATTACATGGCCAGCCGAGGCAGCCATTTGAATGAAATTATTTTCCATTATTAATCGGAAGGATTGTACTTTCAAATAAAAAAAGAAATTCGAGAAAATATTCAGTTGTTTTGTTTATAGTATTTAAAACAACAAAAAAGTTATTTGGCAGACCCTTTAGAAACTGGAAACCCTTCGTTTAATATTTTATTCTTTCTTAATAATTTATTTTCTAAATCACAAAAAAAATAATAAAAAAGAATTTTTTCGACTCGTACTTTTCGACAATGCAAAATACTCAATGTAAAAACTCAATTATTGAGCAATTTTTTATAAACGAGAAGAGCTGATAAGAAAAAATTATAAAATTTTAAAATTTTTCTAAAGGGTCCTTTATATTTTGGCAACCTAAAATAAATAAGCCAGAATTGTTAGGTTAGACAAAAAGCTAACGTTTAAAAAATTCTCCTATATATATTTCAGAGATACGTAATTGCGTACCTAGAGTTTGATGGTTTAATTTTTGTCTGTTGATATTTTAACTACACACACACAAACACACACACACACACAATTTTTTGTTTTATTATAAACAAATGTTTGTTAATTAAAATGTCAAATAAATCATAAAATTTTATAGGCACCAAAATGCCATGCGAATAAAAGACTCTCAGAATAGTGCTCATGAATTTGATTTAAAAAAATTTTTTAAAAATCCTGTTAAAACAATATAAACTCACTGCTATTAAGCAGCATTAGGCATGCCGAAATAACCTGTTGTCGCTGTAGCAAAACGTTGTCTTTATCTTTAAACTTATGATTTCCACTAATAGAAATACTTACACATCAGTTGTTCAATTAAATAAAGGACAAATTAAGCTGTTTGGATTCGTTCTGTCAGTAAATGAAATACTGTTGCCATGTCCTTCGATGTAAGCCGTCATTGCTAGCTATTTATTCGCCATGACTGTCGAGCGCTTCCAATGTGATGATATCATTATAAAGTCGCGTTCTTGACTATACTGGTGAGTCAGTGTTCGGGTTTAGGCAGATTTACTGCTACCTGGCATTTTATGGGGGGCTAATATTTCTGTATTTTACTGTTATTAAGGAAACTGTCTTCGGCTGAGGTCATTTTTCGTTTGTTAAAGTGTATGAGTAGTTTTAGTGGTGTTCGTGTTCGTTTATAAAGTCACGTGAAAAGTTTTTGTTTTTTAGATTTCCGTAGCAAATGTGCTATGGCACTGGCGAAACCTATTTATAAGCAATTTACTTATGTGGATTAATTTAGATCTTTCCGGCAGAACTCGAAAAGTTCGTTTTAACACGTTTACTTTCAAAGAAATTATTATTTAATCTGATGTGGCACAGTGTATTTTCCTTGTTTATTAATGTTCTACCCAATGCCATTTAATACTCAAACGTTCTATTATACGCATACGACGTGAAAATATTTTGCACATATAATCGTTCCGATGATCATGTTTTCCTGCAAAAGGACTTAGATGCATTTAGTTTCTGGTGTAATATTAATTTTATGGAATTGAAATTTAAAAAGTGCCAATACATGTGTTTCTTCCGAAGATGTCATATAAATGTTCAACATATTTTAAACGGCTAAATATTGATAACCAAATATCATAAGCGATCCACTAATTAAGTATATACATTTTGGGAAGAAGTTACAGACACAACACTGCAATAGTTGGGCCACAAATAACTGTTATTCGTGCTTTTGTTTGCCCCCAAATAAATTTAACACAATTTTAAATTTTATTTTTTTTTTTTGGTTGTTTTATTTTGTTTAGTTAGTGAATTACTTTTGTTTAACTTTTATCTGTTTCTCCTTCATATATTCCGCAGCAGCACAGCTGCTTTTTGCTTTTCCTTCTTCTTGATCTTTCGATTAAATTTTTTCTTGGAATACCATTTTTGGAGTCGTGCGTAACTTAAAGCGGAGGCGTTATTGAAATGCAGAATAGGAATGAAATAATAATTTATTAAAATAATTGAATGTAATATTAATAATAACGAAAATTAAATTGTAATAAATTGATTTTCAAATGGGTAGTTTTCATTGGTTTTCGATATGATAAACATCTGTGAAAAATCTTTGAAAAGATATTCTTTTAGAATTTATTTGCTTTGAAACAGCAGGCGTTTTAAACTTTGTGATTCAAACAGCACTAAGAATCTTTATATACTTATAAAGTAAATTTAATACCTTTGTGTTATGGTTATGTTTATTATATGCTGTTCTACGCAATTTTTTATTACAGAAATTGCGTGAGTGCGATGAGCAACTTTATGGGAGTTGTTTTAATAATTTTTCTGTCATTACAAGGTAGTTATAGTCTGTTAATTAAATTTCTGAAAAAAGTAAAAAAATTATAACAAAAACAAAAATTAAAAAATCCATAAAAGTCGCATGCGATCCAAAAACAAACACAGCATTAAAGCAGTTCAAACAATAAAAAAAGAACAAGGAAAATTGACTCTCATTTTCTTTATAACGATAAAGAAAATTTTAATGCAGAATAGATGTCAAAAACAAAAGTTGTAAAGCGATATATAGCGTCCTGTGGCCAGCTAGAAATTAGTGAAATTAATTTTCTTTAATTTAAAGAAATAAAAACAAGCATTTTCAAATGCTTATTCTTGAGTGTAAATGTTGCATAGAAGAGTTGAATCAATTTCTTTAGTGTACAAAATTTCAATCTCTCACAAGGAGCTCAATCATTTCATTATTGAAAGTTTTTCAAAATCAGAGAAAAAGTCAAAAAGAAAAAAAAAAGAAAAATTAAAACAAGAAATGAATCTTGAAAACATGAAAAGAGAGAGAGAAAAAAAAACAACTATTAACCAAAAAATCTCTAGATTAAACAGAAAAATATTTATCGGGTTTTTCAACAAAAAGTTTGTTTTTTAATTGTGACAAAACGAACAACATACTAGTTTTGACATTTAGCGTATTTTTGGTAGATGCCTTGACAATTAAAGTAACTAAAATCCAATTAAAATAATTAAAATTCACTATGAAAATGGTGGCTCTATTAAAATCACATTTTGTAAAATATGTAATATTTTCGGACACCATAATCGTCCTTCTGGCATCGCTATTAAGAATTCGATAGTTAAATTTGAGTCGAAAGGCTCGATACAAATTGTGCGAACACTAACCCGTGTGCGATGGGGTCGTTCAACTAAAAACGTTGCAGCCGTAAGCCACAGTGTTGAAGCAGATCAAAATTTTTCAGTTCCTTCACGTTCTCAACAATTGGGGTTATTTAAAACCACGACATGGCGAATTTTATATTAGAATATGACTCTCAAGCCTTACAGGCTTTAACTGGTGTGGGAATTGAAGTCGACGGGTGCGAACACCAACGAGTGTTCGATCGGGTTCAACTGATAATATCGCGGCCGTAAGTAAGCCACAATGTTGAAGCAGAACCAAATTCGCCAATTCCTCGACGGGGTTGTCTAAAACCGCCACATGGCAGATTTTACGTAAGGATTGGACTTTAAAGCCTTACAATCTTCAATTGGTGCAGGAATGGAATCCGACCGACGAATCACACCGCCTTAGATTCGCTCAATGCATTCAGGAATAACCGGTTGGTTTTTCTGAAAAAATCATTTTTTAGACGAAGCCCATTTTTACTTGTCGCGGCATTTGGGCTTCTGAAAATCCTAAAACGATTATTGTGCTATGCAGTTTGGATGTGATAAGACCGTTGTTTTTAATATGACGCTGGAAATATGGTAACGGTCAATGGATCACGGTATCTTGAGATACTAGCAACTCAATTTTGTTCTATTATTGACGACGTAGATATCACTGAGATGTGGTTAAAACAGAACGGTGGCACATGTCACACAGCCAATGAAATAATCAATTGATTGCAAACCAAATTTCCCGATCGCCTAATTTCACGACAAACTGCAGTTCAGTGGCCAGATAGTGTGATTCGTTTTACATCCGCACCTGGCTATGTAGCCTTAATCAGATGGTGGACAATCCACAATTGTATAATTTGGAAAGTCATACAGGCGTCCTAGGAAGCCGAAGACATAATTCTAAGCAACAGAACTACCTAGTTGCAACTTTAATGATTCCAGGGCGGGGCTGCAAACCATCACACCTTGCTAAAGAGTTAGAGACTTTCAACTCCTGTCCAGAACACATGTCTAGCATGCTCACTGGACTGGATCATTCACTTTGCGTGTCATTATCAGTAAGATGATCCTGGCCACCATAATAACCATTATACTGTTATGGGGCCGCGAAACCACAACCACCACCATACTCCCATATAGGGGCCAACCTCAATGATCAGTCAGAGAACTATTAAATGTCTAAAGAGACAAATAATGAACTCTGCGGCTCACTGATCCCCGTGGAAATAAAGTAGAGCTTCCAGTTGTCTCCCTGCCTATCTTCAGGGGACTGGGCTCCCTTTTTCCACAGTTGCACTGTGTCTAAATAGTTGAAGTTCTATAAAGACCATATTTATATGCCCCTGGGGGGAGTTAAGTGGCCAGCCAGATCGTGTGATTAAATACCACTGGATTATTTTTTGTGGAGTGTCTATACGGAGCGAATCGATTTCAGACTAAAAACTCACAAGCTCTGATGTGATTAATAAAATAGGACCGCCTTTTTGTCAAAAAGTGATTAAAAACTTTGATGAAAGAATCGTCATCTGTCAGCAAGGTCATAATGGAGCATCTTAATCTAATTTTTTTTTATTTTGTTTTAGAAAACAAACTTCTTGTTGAAAAATAATTACAAAGGAATTGGCTTTTAAACATTCGTTTTTGACCAAAATTATACACTTTCGAAATTAAGTTAATAAAAAATAAAAGGAACAAAATTTTGTTATTCTTTGTACAAATTAATAGTCGCAAAGTATCTCTGCGTTAAGATATGAAAACATTGCATTGCACTCCTCCATATAAATGGCGTAATAAATCCGAAGTTTTGTTAAAAATCATTTTATCTTGAGGTAGATATAAGAAACTGAGGAATCGTTTCCTATACAAATTCTTTGGTCGAGATCTTCTTTATGTGAGATCTTTTTTGCTGCCATTTATTTTTAATGTGTCAAAAGTGGACACATGTGTCCGTTTTTAAGAATCATTTAACTACAAATATGGTTTAAAGTAAAAACAACATATTCATGGTATTCATCGTAAACATGTTGTAATGATTTCCTAGATAACGCTATAAACTCGATATCCTCGACTTCGTTAGGCGTTAGCATAATTTGATGTAAAAACTTTAATTACCAATGGATTAACATAGCGCGTAGGACGAAATGGAACGCTAATCAAAAAATCTGAACAGACATTTTTGTTTATTAAATTTAAAACAAAGATGACATTAAACATTATTCTACGGCTTTTTAGAGTTGGCAGCTTTATTAGAGCAAGTCTACAAGTGTAGCATGGTATAATTAAGGGATTCCATTGCAAGCCTCGAAGACAAAATAACAAGAACTGCTTTTGCACCGATTCTATGCTATTACTCTGAACTTTATAAATTGGAAACCAAATTATTGATCCTTATTTCAGAATAGATCTAACAAGAGAAGTATAAATATGTTTTGTGACTTATGGCCAACTAAACTCCTTCGGCCAGCGTTTATTAAATACAAGAACTGCACGTGTTTTCTTAGTGGCTAACGAAATTAGTAGTAACAATTTAATTACCATCAAGTAAAATACCAAAATCTGAAATTACATTCAGTTTTTCAAGTTCGTAGTCATTTAACGTTTGCATGACATCGCCACGAGAAGAAGAAGCACTGCTGCTGATAAACCATGAAGTTCATTTACCTGACCTTTAATTTCCTTTGTTGTGCTGTATTTTAAGCAGAAATCTTACATGAAAGCACAATATTCAATTCTTTTCTTGTTTTAAAAATAGCAAAAATTATGGAGTTTAAGATTTTTCTTTAAAATCTTTAAGTCTCCTTTATACTTTGTTATTTTTTAAATATTAATTTTATATTAAAATCTTAATTATCTTATTAAAATTTATCTTATTCAAAATTTATATAGTTAATTTCAATTAAAACGAAAATGATTTCAAATAAATTCTTTAATTTTGAAAATTCAATGTAAGACATGATAAACTAACAATAGAACATGAAATTAAAAGTGTTATTAATAGTTTTCATATAAATGTTTTAAACTTTGTAGCAACGAGTTTTTATAACATCCAACTAAAAATGAAAAAGTCAAATACATTTAGATTTCTTTTTATTTTTACGACGATTCTTTTTGTTCATTTCAAGTTCAACAACTGACAATGAATGAGTTTTCTGTTTCATCTGAAAGCATGACAAAAGCAAGCAGAGCCTATAAACCATTTTTTACAAATTTTTATTAAGTTCTGTGGTTTTACACTTTTAGTTCGAAATCAAGAGACGACTAAGATGATTTAATTCTTTTTTATCAGAACGTGTTTTCTTTGCTAGTTTTTAACTTAACAATAAATTATTTAAAAGTTGGTCTTAATAAGGATCATCCGTCTAATCCATCTAATGTACGGGCCATTTTTAAGTTCTTAGGATATATTTTTAAAAAAATAGTCCAGTGGTGTTAAATCCCACGATCTGGATTGTCGGAAAATTGTGCGATCGGAAAATTTGGATTGCAATAAATTGATCATTTCATTGGCTATGTGCAATGTGGCACCGTCCTATTGAAACCACATGCCAGTAATATGCGCGTCGTAAATAATAGCCCAACATCAAGTGGCTAGTATCTCGCGATAGCCTGATCCATTGACCGTTACCGCATTTCCAACCTCATCTTCGAAAAAAACGGTCCAATCACGCCTTCATATCACATAGTGCACCATACAGTGACACGTTGAACAGGCAAGGGCTTCTCAATAATCGCCCTAGATGATGACATACCCTGGCAAGTGAAAATGGCCTTCGTTTAAAAAACAAATGATTTTTTCAGAAAAACCAGCCGGTTGTTGTTCTTGAATGAATTGAGCGAATCTGAGGCGATATGAATCGTCGGTCGCCTTCAATTCCTGCACCAATTGAAGCTTGTAAGGCTTTAAAGTCAAATCCTTACGTAAAATCCGCCATGTGGCGGTTTTAAAAACCCCTTCGAGGAATTGACAAATTTGGTTCTGCTTCAACATTGTGGCTTACTTACGGCTGCGATATTTTCAGTTAAACCCGATCTAACACCCCCCGGGGCACATAAATATGGTCTTTATAGAATTCCACTATCTATACACAGTGCTACTGGGGAAAAAGGGAGCCCAGTCCCCTGAAGACAGGCAGGGAGTCAACTGAAAACTCCAGTCCAGTGAGCGTGCTAGACATGTGTTCAGGACAGGAGTTGGAAAGTCTCCAACTCTTTAGCAAGGTGTGATGGTTTGCAGCCCTGCCATGGAATCATTAAAGTTGCAATTAGGTGGTTCTGTTGCTTAGAATTATGCCTTCGGCTTCCTAGGATGATGTATGACGTTCCAAATTATACAATTGTGGTTTGTCCACTATCTGATTAAGGGTACATAGCCAGGTGCGGATGTAAAACGAATCACGCTATTTAACTTGATCGAACACTTGTTAATGTTCGCACATATTGTATCGAGTTTGTCGATTCAAATTTTACCACCAAATTCTTTATAGCGGCCTCAAATAGACAATTATGTTATCCGAAAATATTACGAATTTTACGAAGTGTAACTTTAACAGAACCACCATTTTCGTAATAGATTTTAATAATTTTACTGCGATTTTCGTGCGAAATTGAATTTATTACAGCAATGGACTAAATGCCAAAATTATCAAGTTGTTGGCACAATAGAAAAACAAACTTCTTGTTGAAAAACCTGATATATAAAAATTATTAAAAAATAAATTACTACTAAATCAAGTTGCTGGTAAAGTTCGAACTTTGAAAGTTTGCAGTTTGTAACGATTAAAATGATTATATTAAAATTTCAGGTAGCTGTAGGAGGGGAGAGAGAGATAAGGTAAGAGAGCTTTTAAAGCCCTTATAACATGGGAAAGACGTATCCTTGCTAATTTTGCTGCTGCTCATAATGCATTACCTAATTTACCTTATCTAAAACTTAATTAACTAAATGAGAACTATTCGTATAACCAAGAAATAAATAAAAATAAACAAAATTCATATATTTGTTTGTTTTACAAACTGCATTATTTTAGTTTTAAGTAATAAATATTTTATGAGAATATAAGAAAATGTTTATATATGGAGAAACCAAGCATAATGAATAACTAAAAATTATCTTAACTAATAAGTTTCATTATTGATTTCGAGAACGTTTTAGCTGTTATTCCTATTAAAATCTTTTTCTTTTTGCATTTCAAGTGGAATTTAATTTTTCTGATTATGGACATTTTGAGAGGTGATTGATTAATGAATGACAGTTATATGTAAAACTACAAAAAAAAAAAAAACAAATAACATTTGCTATGTGCAATAACCTTATAAAATTAGCACAAAAATTACAAAAATTATTATAAAATAAAAAAAAAATTAATAAAAATTTTTGATGATGTAATCAATACAATAGCATGGGCAATAACATATGTTTGTACATAATTATTAAAATCAAAGAAATTCGTTTGTATTTAATATATTTTTTGTTTTTATATTTTAATTCATATAAAACTCTACTATTTAAACTAAATATTTAATTTGAGGAAATATTATTGTCATCGCCTACACATTTGTGCCATAGTCATAATTAGTGGCACAAAAGCTAAAAGTAGTGACCTTGATAAAAAAACATATGCCACTCAATTGATTTTAAGCTTTTATTAAATACTTAACCAAAGAACTTAAAATATTTATTTTAACATATTCGATTGTAAAGATATTTCCAAAAAAATTTTTTAATTATTTTATTAAATGACCTAAAATGACAATGACCTACAACAAAGACCAAAGTTATATTAATTAATATGCAAAGTGATAACTAGGAATGATTTTATTATCATATATTTCTTACGAATAAGTTAAGTGCTGTTTGAAGTCAGAGGTGGTTAACTTTTTGTTTCTTTTTCGAAACATTATTTATTCTAAATTAAAAACCATGAAAATAATTACCAAAAATTTAATTACCAAAAATTTGATTTTAATATCATTTGATGTAGACTTTCCTTTATAAAATAAATTTTTTTCTAACGCCTAAAAGTATGCTTAACTTTATGGTTTTACCCATTGCCGCTTCAAAGTGCTAAAAGATGTATGGATATTAATCCATATAAATATATATCTTAGATCCACAATCATTGTGGCTATTTGACTGAATGAATAACAAATATTGACTCTTTAACACTTATAATATGAGCAGGACAGCTAAAGAATTATTTTAAATATAAATCGAGAAAATAATAAAAATCACATCTATTATTAAATTCAAACCAAAAGTAATCAAAATATTTGTTGTTTATATCCTTTTTCAAAAATCCGTTGAAGTACTTTTTTTGTTTTTGAAGATTTTTATATAAAAAAAACAAAGAAATTGTATCTGTTCAATTCAGTTCAGTTCAGTTTAGTTCACTTCACTTCATTTTAGTAATTGTTTTTCTTGTTTTATATTTTCATTCCATACTAGTATTTTAAATGTCTTTTTGCTGTCGGCTCTTTTCTTTAGATGTCCACTAGAATATCTCAGTCGTCATTCATGCTGGTCGAAAAAATGTACATGATTTTTGTTGTTGTTGTTTACTACTTCTGGACTCTCTCATAACTTTAATGATGATTTTTCTGATTCTGTTTTTCAACTAAAATAAATGAAAAGAGGAAGAACACAACAACAATAACAACAGACATGTTGTTGTGTTTAACTAAACGTGTTTCTGATTATTTTTATTTTTAATTTTTCTTTAGTCAAAATGATGTTAACAAAAAAAAATAATTGATTCGGTATTAATGTTCTTCTATGTACTTGTTTAAATATTTAAAAATTATATTTAATTCAGTTTAAACTTCAGTTGAATTATTGAATAAAAGTTTAAAAGAAACTATTTTTATTTACATGACTTTTTCGGCCTAAACCAGCAGAGAAGGTCATTTATAAACTTCACTAATTGATTTTTTATTTTTCTGTTTTATGGTTTCAAGAAAGCATTCTTTCTTTTTGAGTCCTTGAAGCCACAAAAGACCTCATAGGTTTTTTACAGCGACAATATCTGTTTTCGACCTAAATAACTTTAACAAAAAAAAAAAAAAAAAAAAAAAACTTCTACAACTGAACGAGAATTGTGCTTGATGACCTACATAAAATAATACAACTTTTACAAACTAAAAAAAAAAACAACAAATATTCCATGCTCGAATTGGGTATAAAAAAATCCGTCTAGTGTATGGGCCATCTTATGATTTATTACGATATTTTCATCTTATTTACTACAAATTTAAGTTATTTTCTTCTAGCGGCTTAAAATATTGGATTTTTTAACAAGAAGTTTGTTTTTCAACGCGTATTCGATTGGGTCATTCAACTGAAAACATTGCAGATATGAGCCACAGGGTTGAAGCAAATTCAAACTTTTTAATTCCTCGACGTTCGCAACAATTGGGGTTGTTCAAAACCAACCCACGGCGCATTTTGCGTAAGGATTTAACTTTGAAGACCTACAAGGTTCAACTGGTGCAGGAATCGAAGTCGACTGACCATTTATATCACCTTAGATTCGCTCAATTCATTCAGGAACAAGCGGCGGGTTTTTTCTGAAAAAAATATTTTTGCAGACGCAGCCCATTTTCACATGTCAACAAGCAAAATTGCTGCATTTGGGCTTCTGAAAGTCCTAGAGCGATTACCCCCCGGGGGCACATATATATGGTCTTTGGAGAAAGCAACAACTTAGACCTGTGCAATTGGGGGAAAAAAGGAGCCCAGTTCCCTGAAGTCAGCAGGGGTACAACTGGAAACTCCATTTTATTTCCACGGGAATCAGTAAGCTCGCAGAGTTCCGTTATTTATCTCTTTAGACATTTAACTGTTCTCTGGCTGATTATTGAGGTTGGCCCTATATAGGAGTATCGTGGTAGTCGCGGCCCTATAGCAGTATAATGGTTATTATGGTGGCCGGGATCATTTCACTGTTAATGACGCGCTAAGTGAATGATCCAGTCCAGTGAGCATGCTAGACATGTGTTCTGGACAGGAGTTGGAAAGTCTCCAACTCTTAAGCAAGGAGTGATGATTTGCAGCCCTGCTCTGGAATCATCGAGTTGCAACTAGAAAGTTCTGTTGCATAAAATTATAGCTTCGGCTTCCTAGGACGAGCATGACGTTCCAAATTATGCAGTGTTTTGGTCCACCATCTGATTAAGGCTTCATGGCCAGGCGCGGATGTAAATCGAATCACACAATTCTAGAGCGATTATAGAGAAGCTTTTACATGCTCAACGTATCACTATATGGTGCGTTATGTTTTCTCGATTCGTGATTTAGTCGGCGGAAAGGCGGTAACCTTCAATAGATCACACTTTCGCGATATGCTAACAAATCAATTCTAGCCTAATATTGACGGCGTGGATATCCCTCATATGTGGTTTGAACATGATGGTGCCACAAGCCAATGAAAGGATCAATTTATTGCAAACCCCATCGCATAATTTTACTACAATCAGCAGTTAAGTGTGGTGCTGTTAAGGACGAAGTCTATGTAGAGGCAATCGAATCTTCTAAGATAAATATTGTAATTGGTATACCCTTTTAAGGTTTATATTTCTCATTTGTGGCTGATGTAACGTGTCTATAAAAGTTTAAAAAATAAATATTTTTATTTATGTCACGTGACATTTGGCAAAGCCCTAAATTTTAAGTATTTGTTTTTATAGCGCGTATAGTTCTACACTTTCCTGGCAGCTGTGGTAGGCATACAGTTGGACTGATATTTAAATGAAAACAACACATTTTTAGTCTTTACGTATGGACTTCTACTTCAACCCGTTTATATTTTGAGTCCATACTGCAGGTTATAATAATGACTATAGATTAATTAGAACTTTTAAGCGAAGATAAGCATTTCTAGGTTACCTTGTTTGCAAGATAATCATAGTTTAAGGTAATTTTCCTTGCATGTTCAACGATTTTTTCCCATTCATTTTTTTTAATGCCAAAGTTATCTCAAGTATTCGTAGGGTGAAAAAATGCAGATGATAAATGTCGCTAAAATTTTGAAACTTGCATAATTTTTTAGAAGCTTATACTGATTTAAATTATTTGGTACTTCTGGCATTATGTTGTTTATATTTTCTCCGCCAGTAAATGAAATGCTATTGTCATTTTCAGTATTTGGTACTTCTTATATAATTTGATAACGAGTTATTTCTTTCCCTTCAAATGTATTTATATTTTGCACAAATAATGAACTTCTGCTGGTCCAAAATTTAAAAAAAAAATATATATATATTTTAAAATATTATTAAAAGTTTTTGAATTTCCTTAAATACAAATTTTAATTTAATTTAAAAAATAAATGTTTAACTATTATTTCAATATACCTGAAAATAAACAGAAAATACAAGTAAATAAAAGTTTTTTTTTTAAGAAAATATTTAGAAAATGAAACAAAAACTGAAGTTGGGTTTAAAGTGAAAATGTTTCCTTCAAGCTGCGTATTTTTTTTACATATATTTATGATAGTAATCAGATTTTATCCTTAAAATCATATTAAATTGCGTGGTTCCATAAGGCTAAATTAAAAGTAAGTAGTATTTTTGCAGCAGCTGTTAACGAAAACCAACACGGTCTGTTTTATTTATTACTTAGAAAGGCCGTCAACGTATACGTTTTATATTTTAAAAATTTTTGTTAAACAGGGAAGCCACCTAAACCTATGTTTTGAAACAATTTTTCTGTAATACTAATCCTTTAAAATTTTTTTTAATTAGGCTACATTGTATTAAGGCATTAAAATATACCATCAAGACGTAATAAGATCTGGCAAATCATAATAAGATCTGGCTTAAACATCAATTGCCAAATAAAAAAAAATAATTATAATTTTCAGTTTTTATTCGACCTTTTTTATTTTTATTAAATATGTATTAATCTTTTAAATGGTGTTTTTAAATTAAATTTTAACGATTTATTTTTCCATCTTTCGCTTTCCTGTGGAAAGCTTCTTCAGGATATTATTTTTTATATAAAAAATCGTTAAAATTTAATTTAAAAAGACCATTTAAGAGAATAATACATATTTAATATAAATAATTAAAAAAAAAAAGGTTTGTGTAAGTGCTAAAGAAAATGCAGGATTAAGATCGGTAAATTACAATCCTTTGAGAAAGAAAATTATGAAAAAATGAAAGCAAATAAAAACGAATACATTGTAGGTGGTTTTTGTATTTAATACTCTTAAAAATACAAAGTTTTATATTATTATTATCCCATAACTAAAATTTTATAGAGAAATATCTAGGGTGAAGTGTAGGGTATTTCTTTTTTTATACAGGCAAGACTTTGAAATAGCACAAAGCAAAAATGAGTTTTTTAAATTAATATGAAATTTACTTTATTTGGAAGATATTATGATAATTTAAATATCACTGCTGGCATATGACCGTCACAGCAGGCTCGAAAGTATGTAGAGCTCCAATTTTCGATAAATTTTTCTATTTGTGGCCGATAATTGGCAATAATGCAGCGAACGCTGTCCTCCAAGCGATCAATTCTTTCGAGCTTATCGCTGTCGACTAACGACTCATAGAAAATAGTCGTATCATTCTGAATACCAGTTCACGGCATTCACCGAATTGTGAAATGAGTGAGTTTTTCAAATGTTTCCTTCAATTGTGAGAGGTGCAGTGTGATATGTTGCACCATCTCGTTGAAACCCCAGCTCCATTCATCATAATGATTGATGAACAAAAAATTCAGTAATCATTGCTTACCATTGACTTTAACGTTTTGGCCAGCATTATTTTTAAATAGGTACGGACAGTTAGTTTAAATGGATGTAACAATGTCTCAAGATACACTTGAGAACTACATCAGCTCCTTTCATTGACATTCCAACAAAAGTGAGCTTTATCGCTAAATAAAATTCACTTATGAACTCGGAATAGGGCATTTTAAACAGAACCATGATTTTCAAAATAAATTTGCTTAATATAGAGGCGTTGCTCCGACGTCAGTCGTCTATTCGTATTGAAATGCCAAAACACACCTAACAAAATTCACTTGACAAATTGTTGCAAACTTAAAGTTTTATATTTCTCAGAAAACACTCTCTAGAAATAAAACAAATGTTTTTTTAAAGATTATTATTTTTAAGAGATATAAAAATATATTTTTCGCTTTAATTCTACATTCTGTGTTGCCTTAAATAACTTTTTTTTCCAACTTTTTCCTTAATATTTTTTTTTTGTTACACCTGTGTTTAAACCGCTTCAAAAGTGAAACCAAAAACTCCTGCTAAGTAAGAAAAATCACCAGTTTTTATCTTCAATTTGCACACGTTTCACCACACTTACGTAGTCAGGAAAACATACACTTTTCAACATATAAAATCGAAATTAGAATATCATGGATTTGCTAGGTTTGAAAATATCTTTGAAAATTTATAATTTTTTTATTTTCGTAATATTAAAATTTTTTCCCTGAAAAAAATTTTATTTATTAAGAAATAAAAATTTCAAAAAGGAAATGTTACAGTGTTATATACACGAAGATAGCTTATGATAGTGAAACTTTGAAAAGACTTCTTTCATATGTTGGGCTCTGCCGAATTTCATATATTCTATGGGGATATAGAACTTGATATAACCTGAGGTTATATATATTTCAAAGAATTATTTGATGGATTTATGGATTAATGGTTTATGGAATTGCTTCTTGTTATATGTGAGTAATTTTAAAGAGAAGAGTAAAAGCGAACCGGAACTGGGAGTGCTATTTGAACCTGAGGTTTCCACAAGAATACATTAAAGCTAAGAATTAATTTTAAATAGAAAAGCTTCTACTTTAGCACGACAGCAAATGAGAGCTTTACATTGAAATCTATAAAATGTATTTATAGGGATTTTTAGTTCCACATATTTGATCTCTTGTTTAAAAAGGTGAAGATCAAAAATTTACTGTATAATTAATATAATTATATTATCTCCATTATGCATCACTTCATAGATCGCAAGGAGAAAAATAATAAAGATATGGTGGGTTTACCACTCTGCATCCTTTAAGATTTTTAGCAATATTTTTGGAATATTAAAATTTATAATGACGAAATATTATTTTGTTACTTACAAATAATTAATAATTAAATTAAAGGTATTTAACAATTTCTATTTTCTACAAATATCATGATTTTGCACAGATTTAATTAAATTTGTTTGGTCCTTTTTTATTAATGGCGGCAATTATATTATAATTAAAAAAGGAGAAATATATTTTTTAGTTAAATAAATAATAGAATCTAATAAAAATTTAATAAAATTTGAATTTGAAATTAAATAATTTAATTTTGAAAATGATTCATATCCTTTAAAGAATCCAAAAAATTATTTATTTAGCAGATTTATAAATTATTTATTCGGTATAAATATTTATTCCTTAAGATTAACTTAAGTTAAAATTTTTTTTTAAAGTTAAAGTTCAACAATTAAAGAAGAAATATGTGAGTTAAACCATTATCAGAATTATGAGCACATTTTTGTATCACCTATTTTCATTTGGTGACCTTTACGTATGTCCTTAAGTTTCTCTTAATGTCAACCAGTATATATATTTCGGGTTTTTCAACAAGAAGTATGTTTTTCAATTGTGGCAACACTAACAACATAATAGTTTTGACATATAGTTTTTCGACGTATTCGTAGTAGACGCATTGGCAATTATTACAATGAATTCAATTTCGCACGAAAATCGCATTAAAATCCTCTATGAAAGTGGTGGTTCTGTTAAAGTTACATTTCGTAAAATTCATGATATTTTCGGAGAACATAATCGTCCTTCTGAGACCGCTATTAAGAATTTCGTCGTTAAATTTGAGTCGACAGACTGAATATAAAATGTGCGAACACCAGCACCAGAAGCATATCCAAATATGTCGATTCCTCGACGTTCTAAACAATTGGGGCTATCCAAAACCACCACAAGGCGAATTTTGCATAAGGATTTGACTTTGAAGCCTTGCAAGGTTCAACTTGTGCAGAAATTAAAGCCGACCGACCTATATGCGGTGTGGCACTGTTTTGCTAATACCACATGCTAATCAAACCTAAAGCATGCAGTTGTGGCGTTAAAAACTTATTTTATCATATCACAATATCGTTTTCCATTCACAGTTACCGTTACGCCATTTTCATTTTTAAAGCACTAAGTTCCAATGATTACTCTTGATCAAATTGCATACCCAGACTATAATTTTTAATGGATGGAAAAGTGACTGTTGAATAATTTGAGGGTTTGCTATTCCCCCAACACCGACTATTCTGTTTATTCACAAACTATTCAAATGAAAATGTGCCAGATCACTCAAGATCATTTTTTCATGTTTGAACTGTAACATCTTTTGGCATATGCACGGCGGCGTAAATGGTCTTTTGGAGAAAGCTCTTGTGTCAACTGAATCTTATATGAAAACAAATGCAAATCTTTATGCAAAATTGTGGCCAAAGTTGTTCTTTAAAGACCAAGCTCCTGGGCACGGTGTCGAATTTTTTTTTAAGAGAAGTAGCACTTCAGGCAACAATGCCTATTTAGTAAAGTGCCGTGCTACATTCTTTAGGAAAGGGATAGAGAAGAGATGATACAGGTGGTGAAAGTAGAAGGATAGTCGAAAAGTAACTGCCGTATACAGACAGCACAGCGACCAGTGACTATGCCTTCACCACTGAGTAGCTCCACCGAGAGTCAATTCTTATTTTTGTAGTGAAAAAAGACCAAGGTCTTCGTTGGGAATCGAACCCACAACCTCCATACTGACAAGCTAGTACACTACCTACTAGCCTACAGGGGCACCTAATTGAAGTGAGGTTGATGGATTGTTTTGATGAACACTTTCTTGAGCAGCAGTACGTTGTAGTCCATGCTTCGGCCTATCACCTTAAGACCCTCTTTTTTCGTTGCTTTACCCAAAAATTTCACGTAACTTTCTCATCGTCACAGTAATCGATGAATGATTTTGATAAAATATTTTAACGATTAAAACACGCTTAGCGAATATATTTTGCCATAATAAATATTTCACGTGGCTACTGCACGAATGCCAAATATAAACTGTCAATAAAATAAAGTAGTGTACGGACAACCTGTAGTAAACTCATCTGATGTAGCTGATAGAAGACTGAATAGTGTTAGTTTATTTGAAACGTTAAGTAGAAGGCGAGATGATATAACAATCGTTCAGTGTTGCATATTACCAATATGATGCTTTTTTTAAAGAGAAGTAGCACTTCAGGCAACAATGCCTAGTTAGTCACAACCGTGCTACATTCTTTAGGAAAGGTATAGAGAATCAGGTGGTGAGACAGGTGGTGAAAGTAGAAGGATAGTTACATAACCTTCAAGCTCTTATTTTTTGTTGTGAAAACAACCACCACTAGATTCGTAGGCTAAGTACACTACCTACTTGCCTACCGGGGCAGCTTTCATTTCTAGAAGGCCCATGTTATCGGAAATTAACTGTCGTATAAGACAGCATAGCGGGCAGTTACCATGCCTTCATCACTGAGCAGCCCCACCGACAGTGAATTATTTTTTTGAAGTGAAAACAGCCAAGGTCTTTGTTGGGAATCGAACTCACCACCCTCAGATAGATAAGCTAGTGCACTACCTACTAGCCTAGAGGGGCACCTGATGCTGATGAACTAACGTCCTATAATTTGGATTAACATGTTTTAAGACAAATATTTATTGACACACGTGAGCGGTAAAAATTTTTTACCTGTAACTTTTATTTTGCGCAATCACTTTAATCATTTTGTTCGTAGTGTGCTTATATTAAGGTTTGTATTAGAAGCGGCTTATTTCTTTCATATCTTCCTAAAACTCATTCATATCTTTTATAAGTAGATTATAAAATATGAATATTTTATATTATTATTGTTTCTTTTCTGTGTTTCTCTTGTTTTGGTTTTTTGACAAACAAAATATCATTGATGGTAAATGTTTAGCATACTAATAAACAGTGGTTAAAAGCGAATAAAATAAGTAGCTCCAGCTTGTTAGCAATAGCAAAATAAAAATAAGAAAAATAGTGAAATGATAACAAGCAAGTAAAAATTGGTTTCTTATTACTTATATGTTAAATAAATAGGATTATTTCGAATCTTGATTTTGTGGTAGAAGATTTTTGTATTTATAAAACTATAAGCAAATTAATTTACTCCTAAGTAGCTGATTTCTTTGAATTCTTTTTCTAAAGATAAATAAATAAATAATTGTTTTCCCCTAATAATCAAGTTTAAACCACTGTTTTTTTCCCTTGACATGAAAGAAGCTGGAATGTTTTTTAAACACAAAATAAAAATAATAATAATAAAATAAAATAAATATAAACATTTTGCATAAGAATTTGTTAATATAATTTTATGCTTTTAGGTCTCTTTTTGGTTTATTTTGTTTTCATTATTATTATTATTATTGTTTGCCATTACTGTCGCTAAAATCTTTTAAAGTTTTTGTATGTCAATCCACAAAATGATTTAATTTACATAAAACTTATTGAATTGATTTCTTTAAATTGCCAAAGAAATGTGGGTAATAAAAATTTGATTTTATTTCTATAAAATTGTTCACTTTATTGCCAAAAAATATAGTTTTCGCAACACATTTTGAAAATTATCATTGGAATTATTGTGATATTTATTTGAAATGTGCCAATTCAATAGAATCGAGACACACTGGCAAATTTGTATTTCACCAATTTCTTATCCGCTACAATCAGTGTTGTTGTTCTTGTTGTTGTGGTTGTTAGTCGTTTGTAATGGCCATATTATTTTGTCGTCGATTAACAAACACTACATGTTTTAGTTTGCCTTTGGTACATTTATAGTGATTTAGTTACTTCTCAGCAATAAAACTGTTGTGAACTTTTGCTTAGTAGTAGAGGCAAATGTATCTTTTCATACGTATGCCATACGAAAAAATGAGAAATCAGAAAACTAAGAGTTATAGAAGAACGAAGGCCAATATTAAAAGTGACTAAAAAACAAAATGTTTTCATAGCTCGAGCAAAACATCGAATGCTTTAGTTTAACAAACGTAATAGGCAATGAAAAATAATTTTTAAAAGTGAACATGACGTTATCTTTTCAATGGTTAAGAGAAACCGCTTTGCTATGTCTGCTATAAGTGCCTGCTATAAGTGTCTGCATAAGTAAAACAGGATGTCTCTATACTGCTATAATTTTGACACACATATTGTCTTCTGGTTTAAACATTAACAAAAATGGCATACGCTTTAAATTTATTTTGACGTGTAATAAAAACATACAATTTTAGATGGTTGATATATGCTATGGAACTAATAGAGCCAACTATAACAAAACACAAAAAAAATAATCTTGAGAGGTTTTTATTTTTTTTTGGTAAGGTGGCAACCCATACTTCGCCCCGTGACCATATTATGATTATATATAGTGCATTGCCGAATTTTTACTCAGCCAGGAAATGTGGTAAGGCCAACAACCGGCGTTTGATATTATTAGTCAAACATATAGTCCTAACACCGATAACTATACACTCGTTAGCTGATGCGGTATATTGAGCAAAATAACTTAGTGGTTGTTCTTTAAAGTCAATTTTGAAGCAAAAGAAATTAAATTAATTATTTCGTTTTTATTTTGCAAATCTCTCTTATACAAATGGAAAAGGTTCAGTATTTTTTGTTAAAAAATCCGTTCCGTTGAAAGAGTCAACGATAAAGCAATAATAGGTTATTGATTCTCAATTCTCGATTCTCAATTATCTTTTATAGAGGTATAGAACTTTCAGTTGTCAATATTTTTTTTAACTGGTGGCCATTTTGTTAGCTGTAAAGTGACAGTTAGTTTGGTTTAGCTTTTTAACATGAATAGACTCACGCCTGAGCAATGCTTCTAAATTGCACAAATTTATTTCGAAAATCATGTTTTTTTTTCGAAATATCGAATCTCCATTTCATAAGCAATTTTTGCTGGGTGATGAACATAACTTCTGTTTGCATAGATACGTCAATAAACAAATTTGCTGCATTTGTGGTGATGGTATTCCTTAAGGATATGTTGAGACACCATTACATTCACAAAATATTACTGTTTGGTGTGCTTAATGCGAGGATAGACCAATAAGGTCTGTAGAACCGTGTAGGTGCCTTTGTAGGCTAGTAGGTAGTGTACTAGCTTGTAAATATGGGGGTTGTGGGTTCGATTTCCAACAAATACCTTGTTTTTTTTCACTACAAAAATAAAAATTGACTGTCGGTGGGGGTGCTTAGCGATGAAGGCATAGTCACTGGTCGCTGTGCTGTCTTATATACGGCAGTTAATTTCCCACTATGCTTCTACTTTCACCACCTGTTTCATCTAATCTCTATCCCTTTCCTATAGAATGTAGCACGGTACTTGACTAAATAGGCATTGTTGGCTGAAGTGCTACTTCTCTTTAAAAAAAAAAAAGAACCGTGATGTTTAGAAACCATGATGTGCAGAATGCTACAGTCAATGGTTGGCGCTATAGAGCCACGATTAGTATATTTTACGTTCACCAGTTGAACTAATATGATATGCCGGAGCTGTGGTTTCAGCATGTCACACACAGCTCAGGCCACAATTGGTTTATTTAAGGAAACCTTTGGTAGCCTCATGGGTTCACGTTTCGGAAACTATGAGGTAACGAAGATCGTTCGATTTTACGTTGCCAGACAATTTTCTGTTTGTTCTGCTATAACCGAAAAATTTATAAAATAAACTTTAACTTTGAAAACCTTGTTTTGTCTTTAAGCTCTTGTAGGTGGATATCAAATTTTTAACAACAAATACTATAGAGATAAAATTAAAGATAAAAGGTGGGCCACTCGAGTAACTATAAACATTTAGCAAACATATTTCAAATAAATGTAACTTTGTAAATATTTAGGCTTAAGTATAAAATTAAATTTAAAGTTATAAAAAATTCTTTTGGCATCAATACATTATTATCAAAATCATACTCGTTTTCTTTTGTTTCTTTAATTGTAAAAAGAAGCACAAATCATACTTAACCCAAATTTCAGTTTTTCCTTGATTTGAGAAAAGGAACAACAGCAAAATTGTAAGTTAAACATTAAAATTTTCATTGTTATTTTGTTTAACTCATTGTTTATAAGAAATAAACAAAAAAAAAAAAACAAAAAACTAAAAATATAAAAGAGGTAAAATGTAACACAACAGCAAAAATAACATAAATTTTGCAAAGAAAAGTTTCAAGGTTTTTAACTTTTGTATAATTACTGCGCTATTTTTTATTATATGATTTTATTTTTTAATTTTTTTTTTAACGTCAATGGCATAAATAATAACAACAATAACAGCAACGTCATCATTATTGTATGTAATAATGAAATCATGCATAATGTAGTCCATATATGAGCATGAGAATGAATGAAGAAATAAAAACAAACCGTGTACTGCAGTGGAAGTCAATATGTTACGGTTGATCTTATTTTTTTTTGTTCGATATTTGGTAGGCAATATAATTTAAAAATTAATATTTTCATATATTAAAAAAAAATAATAATAAAAATAAATTATGACAGAAATAACAGAAGATCTATGACTTCTAGCTCAATAATCACAAGATTCTGGTATATTCAACATGTCATACAAAGCGGAAACATAGAACGAGTTAAAAGAAATCAAAAATTTTCGAGCTTGAATCTTATTTAAATCATCCAAATCTTATAATTATATCTTTCTAATAGAAATAAAAAATATGTTAAAAATTTAAGGTGTCTGTCTACTGCGAATTAAGATATAGATACAAAAGGGCCTCAGATTTTTTTCTGCCACAGATTTCCATGCACAATCATCAACTTACTTTCAATGTAATAACAGATAATCAAGAAGCCTGTAGGTGCCTCCACTATAGAAAAACTCTTCTATTCCTTTACAAATAATGTGCTTCGTGGTGTGATTCTCAAAATTTTAATTAACGCCGAAGTTGTCAGTAAAGAAACTTGGAGAATAGTCATAAATTGATCCTTTATAGGTTGAAAATATTTCCATAAGAGAAGTATTGATTTAGAAATATTGATTACCATAAACCTGTAGAAATTACAGAGATATTCCAACTTCTGCATAACGCCATACATGCATATGAAATTAATGTAGATCACGCTATAGAATGGTTGCGATATAATTTTACCAATTTGTAGCCTCTTTCAATTCCGACAACCTTTTCTGTCAAGGAAGCCAGTAGAGAGTCACTTTATTTTTTTTGTACAGTCTAACCCAAATTTAATTATCATTATAAAAACTAAAGCCGACTGGCTGTCTGTCATTTCTAAATTTCCGCATGGAGGATAGTAGGCTATTTAGACATGTAGATTTTTAATGAAACCACTTTTATTAATTGATCAAAAGTGTTCAATTTTTTCAATTATAATGTACCGGATTTTTCGACGAGAAGCCTGTTTTTAAATTGCGGCAATACTTACTAAATGATAGTTTTGACACTTAGTTTTTTTGCGTATTAGTAACAGATGCCTAACAGATGGCTTTTGAAAATCCTACAGCGATTATTAAGCAGCCTTTGCATGCTCAACGAGTCACCGTATGGTGATCCGTTTTTTTTTTTTTTGTGTAAAATGAGGCTGCGGTAACGGTAATGGATCACACTATTGCGAGATGCTAGCAACTCAATTTTGAGCTATTATTGACGACGTGAATATCACTGACATGTGGTTTCAACAGGACGATGACACATTGTCACACAGCCAATAAAACGATCAATTAATTGCAAACCAAATTTCCTGATCGCATAATTTTACCACAATTAACAGTTAAGTGGCCAGCCAGATTGTGTGCTTGGCTCCACTGGATTATTTTTTAAAGACAGCTAATTATGTTAAAGACAGAGTCTATATGGAGCCAATCGAATCGATTTCAGCCTTAAAACTCAAAAGATGTGATATGATTAACGAAATAAAACCGCCATTTTGCTAAAAAGTTATTTGATTATTATTTTCAGTTTTATTCGACCTTTTTTTATAATTTCTATTAAATTTTAATCTTTTGACACGGTCCTTTAAATTATAAGGATTTTATTTTTTTTTCTCTCAATATTTCGCTTTACTGTGGAAAGCTTCTTCAGGAAATTATTTTTTATATTTTCAAAACAATTTCCTGAAGCAGCTTTCCACAGGAAAGCGAAATATTGAGAGAGAGAAAAAAAAATAAAATCGTTTTAATTTAAAGGACCGTGTAAAAAGAATAAAATTTAATAGAAATTAAAAAGTTATTAAAAACTTGATGAAAGAATCGACATCTATCAGTGTGGTCCTGATGGGCATTTGCCAGATATCATTTTTCATTCATAATTGCTGAACTTCCGTTTTCGTGATACAATTTAAATTTGAATCATTTTGATCTAATTTTTTGTTTTATTTTGTTTTTGAAAACAAACTTCTTGTTGAAAAAGCCTTTCTTTATATGAATAAAAATAGGGACCCATATATGAAGACTACGTAAATAATATTACGTATTTTAATTATTCTTTTATCGTATAATTTCTGAAAATTTTAAGTAGGGATTATTGAGGTCTATGGCAAACGGCACTGGAGAAGTAAATGTCAAAAATTAAAGTTTTATTCACCAGTTCGTTATGCGATACTAACATGTAACGAAATTAGTTGTTAGATATCCGCACTATTGTTTTTCGTTCCACTGTTTTACTGTTTTCAACTTCACATTTTTGCATTTTATGCAATTTTGCAAGTTACTACCTCGCTGCCTGGCTGTCTGTCTCTTTGTCATTTTTAACATTTTAGTAAAACAAAATACATATGTATGTATATTTATGACACGTACTTTAATGCTCATGTATGTGTTTGAATATTTTGCGCTTGAATTTTTAATATACATATGTTTGAGTGTGTATGTGTGTGTGTGTATGTTTCAGTGGTAGAAAAAAATATTCCGCAAAGCAATGAGTTCAGTAAAGCTGCTCTAGTTTTAATGAATGAATGCCAGTGCCTACATATGAGAGTGCAAAAGTATAACTTTATTAGGGCAGCGTCAACAATTTTATTTAAGAGTTATTTATTATATCACGTAAAGTTTGCCATGTGTGTAGAAGAGCATAACTATTCAAGACATATGGGACTTGCAACTGATTTCTCCATATTGAAGCCGCACTGCTGCCATACCCAACAAATAACAAGTAAACAATGATAGTTTTCACTAAACGAAATCCCACCAATAAGTAGTGGTGGCCTTAAATAAAATGTTGATTTTTTTTATAAAACTTGTGTTGAAAGAAATAATCACAAAATAATAAGGGTAATATTTCTAGTTCCCCGCTTCAGACGAAGTACATATTTTTGTCCTCATATATCTTTAGAATAATAATTTTTGATTCAACAAATTTGGAGGATACTTGATGTACGTTAATCAAATGTAGGTTAATTAATAATTTATTTATTTAAGGAGTATCAATTTCTTTACTTCATGCCACCAAGTGCTTAATAATTAATTTGCATCGGCAGAATACATTCCCCCGGTTCTATGCCAAATTAAAAAACTGCGTTACTTGTCCTGTTGCACAAGATAAATTTTTCTAATTAATATTCAGTCTATAAATCGGGTAAATTTTTTATAAAAGTATTGATTTCACTATTTAGCTTCATTTTGCTAAAAGCATTCTAAATACGGACAAATTGTATATACAGGGTGACTTAAATAGAGATAGTTTTTTCAATAGCCTTTTGTTGACAGATCACGTGTGAGTTGTGTCATGCTGTCATGTTATTTGTATTTACTATTGTTTGCCATTGCATCATGCAAAGACTTACGCATGAACGACGTTTATAAATCGTTTAATTTTATTACGAAAATTCACGTTCTGTAAAGAATGTGTTTCGTAAACTTCGCTCAACTTATGGTCAAGACAATCGAGCTACTGAGCATATTATTTGCAACACCATCATCCATTTTGAGACCCAACATTCATTATTGGATAATATTCCACCGAATAGATTGCATCCAGCATGCAGTGTAGAAAATATAGCTGCCGTAGGTGAGAGTGTACACCCAGAACAAGAAAAGTCGATTTGGTACCGTTCGCAGCAAATCGAACTTGGCACATTTTATGTCTGGATCTTAAATTGAAAGCATATAAAATGCAGGTTGGGCAAAAACTGAAGCCTCTCGACGTTCCGAAGCGACACTGCTTCGCTCTATGGGCTCTTGAAAAGTTCCAAGCAAATCCCAAGTTTTCGAATCAAATTTTGTTCAGCGGTGAGGTCAATTTCGGGCTCAATGGGTATGTAAACAAACAAAATTGCCGCATTTGCGACAAAGAGCAACCTGAAGAGATTCAAGAGCTGCCACTTCATCTAGAAAAAAATAACGGTTTAGTGTGGTTTGTGGGCCGATGGAATCATCAGTCCATATTTCTTCAAAAATGATGCCGGTGAAAAAGTAACCGTCAATGGTAACCATTATCGTGCCATGTTAACCGTCTTTTTGATGGCTGAAATTGAAGCTCGTGAGCTTGCCGATATTTGGGTTCAACAAGGCGGCGCCACTTTCCACACACCGCATTAATCTATGGATTTATGGAGAGAACACTTCGGTGAGCAAATACTTTGACGTTTTGGGCCGATCGGGCTACCAAGATCGTGTGATATTACAACGTTAGACTTTTTCCTGTGGGGACTTTAGACTTTACACTAAAGTTTATGCGGACAATTTCGCTTCGATTCAGGCCATGGAGCACAATCTTACGCGTGTCATTCGCCAGTTACCACTCGAAATTGTCAAACGAGTCATCGAAAATTGGATTTATTGGATGGACCATCTGAGACATGGCCGTGGCCAACATTTAAAAGACATAATCTTCAAAAAATAAATGTCAAAGAATGTTCTTTAAAATGATAATAAACATTCCCCATTAAATTTGAATATTTCTGTTTTTTTTTTTTTTAAGTAGAGAACCTAGAAATGAATCACCCAATAAATTTAATGATAAATATAACGAGGTCTGTTAATTGGATAATGAGACTGATTATTTAAATTCTTTTTATTCAAATAAAATTGCTATTTTATATTGTCACCCTGAAAATAACTTCCTGCTGAAGCCACACAGCGCTAGGAGTAGTACAATCGTATTTTTGTACGTCCTTATTATAAAATACCATTTGATAATAAATTACAGTTTGCAGTGCCATTGAACGTTTGATATGCATTTTTGTTTTTTGTTTTAAAGGGAGCCAAAAACTTTTAAATATTCTTGTAAAGAAAGAAACCAAAGCCAAAAATAAAAAAATGCAAATAAAACGTATTTTTATTTTAATAAAAACGAAGTAAGAAATTTGTGATATGAAACGAAATACAGAAATTTTCTTTTATGTTGTTCTAAATAAATTATGATGAAAAAGTAAAATAAAAATCAATCAATATTTTCAGTGTTTATGTAAATTAAAATGATTGTTAAAATAAAAAAAAAAAGTTTTATATGAAAATTACACGATTCTTTTCTCGCATAAAACTTCTCTATTTCTGTTTCTATAACAAAAGCAACTGATTTATTTAAATATTATTTTCCAACTAAAATTGTATTTTTTGTATTAAGTAAAATATGATTTTATAGAAATAAAATCTTTTCCACTATTCTGTGTGTTCGCTTTAATAACGCTTCTTTAACAGGTAAACAAAATTAAATAGAAATTTATAATTATCGCCCTTAATATATTAAAGGTGATGTAAGCGATGTACCTACCTGTAAGACAGCTAACACCAACATTAAATAATTTAACTTGTGTCCTATATGAAAACTGTTTCCCTTAAACCTCATTAAAGTGAAATAATTTTTTTTATACATATTTTCATAAGGAAGAATAATTTTTTAACAGATTGAGAATCATTTGAAAGATAAAAGATCTATTTTAAAACCACACAAGACTACTTAATTTAAAAAAAGAAAAATAGATTTAGTTAAAAACTTCCGGCCAGCTGTTTATAAGTTTAGAGATGATAAATTCCCTATCGAAAAATAGTGACCATGACAGGGGTGTACAATGCTTTGTAGTGTATTGATGATAAGAGAGTCTAACTAAAATTTGAATGGAAAATCAGTGAAAAACTGTCTCGGTCTGATACATTCGGAATATAAAATTTACAATTTTTTGTCATTTATAATAATATAATTTTTACCTGCATAACTTTCAATACATTAATTCTGTTACACTTAGAATAAAATTGTTACACTTAAAATATTTTTTTTTAATAATTTTGCTGGTGATGCAGTCAATCATTTATTGATTTAAAATTAAAGGTTCCAATTTTTGGAATTTTTGCCAAATTAAAATAAAATTTATTAGGGATCAACTTTGTTATCAAAATTAATATTTTTTATTCTTTACTTCCAAGCAGATATATTTTTGTTTAATTCGCATTTGCTATAGGTTGTCTTTAAAATAGTCCAAAGAAATTTTGGAAGTATTAGGGGAGAGTCCAAAAAAAATGTTAGCTTTTAGATTTTCCGAATTCAGAGGGTTGTAGTTTATTAAATAAATTTATTATCAGAATCAAACTTACTACTGTTGTATTCTAAAGTTTATGAAGAATGCAGTCGATTGTAAGTAAGCACAACACGTCAAAAGTACCATGTTAAGGTCAACTAAAAATGTAAAACCAAAATTATTTGAACCCGATCTTCGCCTAAACTATAAGAGGTAACTTACACATTTAGACACTTTCTTTGTAAATATTTTTAAGATCTGCTTAAGTTTGTAAACACTTAACATGTGAGTAATAAATAAATAAATTTTTTATTTGCAAAAAATTGCATTGTCGAGGTACCCACAATGGGGGCTTACCCAAAAACTCATCTTTAGTCTAGTAGGCCAATAGTGCGTAACTTCACGCAAAAATACCTCTGCTAGACGTCTGTAAAATTTCATTACATTGATCAAAAATGTTTTCAATCCAGTGTGCAAACCATAACTAGAAAGACACTTCGGGCTCATCGTACTCTTAAATACAATCACCTGTGTTGATGTAATTTGCAGTATTTCAAATATACCGACGAAGTAAAAATTTCGATCGATAATTAGCTTGCGTATACTTTATATTTGTGTCCCTATATCAAACAACACTAGCAGATAGCGCTTGATATGCCATATTTTAGATAATTAATTTCTGTCTATTAATAGCTCCAACTCTATAACGTAACCATTGACTGTAATTGTACTCAATGGTTATTCGAATAATACAGAATTATTTCTAAAATAAAACGTTTTTAGACCACGATCTACAATGGGCGGCCGGTCATAAACAACACATTCATATATGTGGTATTTTCGTCTCTACGTTTAGCTACATAATATTTTATATGACATGATTATAACTAAAGTTATTATACTATTAATGTTATAAAATGGACGAACTTACTGTAAAAAATATTTCTTCCTTAAAATTTTACCATAACTTTACTATATCGAGGCTTAAGGCGTTATCCTTCAGCGCTGTGCCCAAGCTAACATCGATTAGCATCTTTCAAGTGGACCTTCTTAATCGAATGTTGTACAGCAGTTCACGTTTTTATAGGAAATAAATATTTTTAGGCAATTTATTACGATTTTAATTTACCGTTAATAAGTCGTTATTACTGCGACTATTGGCATCCTGAGGTAAAACGGTGATGAATTTAAAATTTGTTTACAATCAATGTTACGAATTCATCGTTTTATTATTTTTTGATATATGATATTTTTTTCTTAAAAATGAATCGAATAATCATATCTATATATATATAAAAATTAAGCCCAAAATAGGTGTTCGTTGGTTGTCCGTGTTTGAAGAGATTTTCGGATTTCCACCAAATTTTCACAGTACCTTCGTAATGGTCGTTCGCCTGTTTGTATTTAGTTTCACGCGTTTACGCGCAATAGTGCGTCCACAGTGCGCGTATGATACAAGACAAATTTTTCAAAAATATGAAAAATTTTTTTTTCATTGCGTAATTCGGCTCAATGTTTTGTATCACGTTGCTGTGTGTGCTTGCACAGAATGCGACGGCAATGCAAATCGAAATATGCTCATGTTCATAGCAAGTGGATGTGCAAACAAATAGAGAATTTTGTTTTCCAATTTCTGTTGCATTTTGTGTGTGTGTGTGTGTGTGTGTGTGTGTGTGCGTAATTTGCGTGTTCAATTGCAAAATGATCCATCAGCCGAACGTTTTTCAAAGCAATTGTTAGATATTGGGAATGGCGCAAATGAACCTACCACAATAAGATTACACCTTCAGATAATTTTTGCAATTTTGCAAAATCAAAACAAGAATTGGTCACAAACGTATTTCCCGGTATTGCACAAAATTTTAGAAGCCATGATTGGTTGGGGGAAAGAGCTGCGAAAAATGCAGATGTTTCGGATGTTAATGTTACAATTGAATGACATTCTTGGGGAAATTTTTACCTACAAATCGGTTGACCGCCTACAAGTGAAAATTGGTGTACCAATTATTTTGCTTAAATATATCTGCCAGCCAGCCAGTCTAGTCATGAAAATGTGATTGAAGTAAAAATTTTAAAAGGAAAAAAAATGTTATAAGGGCGAGGATGTGCTGATATCACGCATTCCTATGATTCCTCCAGATTTGCCGTTTGATTTTAAATGGCTTCAGTTCCCCATACGTGTTGCTTTTCCAATGATCCCTGTTTTTCGCACGGCCATGTATCATGTTCACGTGTTAACAAACCAACTGCTTTGTTTGACTATACCGCGAATCAAAATCAATCGAAGAATATAAAAGTATTGCAATAGAATAAGACGTATTATGTAAGCACACAAAAATATTTAATTGTGAAAAAGATAAAATTATTAAAAAACCTAAAAATGAGAAAAAAAGAAATTGTGTACTTTCTGATTAATTTTCTTAAATGATTGAATTTTTTGGCGCAAAAAAGACTTGCAAAGCAGTCACGGGCACGTCATAAAAACACAATAGAAACATAAAGGAATAATACGAGAAACTTGACAGCATCTTTATTATTAGTTTTCTTTGGACCAGCACTCAGGGGATGACTACTACACGCAACCCATTGTGCCAGAACTAAGAAATTATGTTACGGGGAAGAGGATATTCGATATATGGATATTCGATTTCAACTTTTCTTCATTGAAAGTGACAGGAAAGACCTCTGGCGGGAGATTATTCTACATACCGACTGCTGCTACGATTCATTAGCCAATCAACCACAAATGGATGCGCCCTCAATAAAAATTAAGTTAAACGTGGGAGTAACGGAAACAAGCTCCCTAATTTCATTAGAGCACCTACCATTGTAGTAACGACAAAACAGTGAAATACATCAAATATTGCGTCGATGCTCTAGAGAATCAATAGGCCTTAGAAATTATTGATTTTTATAGTATTTTAATATCTGCGTATCATCTTATGTATTCTAGTCTTCGCAATTATAATAATAAGTGCAAAAACGAGTGCTTCCATATTTATTTGCTGCTCTGGTACTTACGTAGGATACTCAAGTCCAGATTTCATGTAAAATGTAAGGGAAGCCAACACATATTGGAATACTGCAAATGCTAACAACTGAATTAGTTATAATTAGGCTTAAGTTTTTTATTTTTTCATTTCTAAAATTAATTAAAAAATAAAATTTAGTTTAAAATTTTTAAGGACGTGTTATAAGAAAACAAAAAAGTTTGACTGCGGCAGAATATAATGCATCATTTTCTGGATCGACACATCCGTCGTCAGCATTCTTTGTATTCATCTATCATTTTCGCAACTAAGAATAAGCGGAATAATCATAATCAATCAGTGTTAATTTTGGTAGACGAACCTAATCCTTTTTTTCGTTGTTCTCTTTATAAATCGTCACATATAATTTGTTATTTATTTTTTAATTAAATTTAATTAATTTCCTTTTTAATTTATCATTTGAAGCGTTTTATATCAGGTTTTTCAACAAGAAGTTTGTTTTTCAATTGTGGCATTATCATCAACATGATAGATTTGACATTTAGTTTTTCAATGTATTCGTTGTAGATGCATTGGCAATTGTTACAATCAGTTCAATTAAAATCCACAATGAAAATGGTCGTTTTGTTAAAGTCACATTTCGTAAAATTCGGGATATTTTCGGAAAACATATTCGTTCTTCTGAGACCGCTATTAGGAATTTGGTTGTTAAATTTTAATCAACAGGTTAGAAACAAAATGTGCGAACACCAAAGCATGTTTGACCGGGTCGTTTAACTGAAAACATCGAAACTCCTCGACGTTCTTAACATTTGGGATTATCCAAAACCAGCACACGGCGAATTTCGCGACTTTGAAGCGTTACAAGGCTCATCTGGTGCAGGAATTGAAACTAACTAACCATTCACATTATTCAGGAACAAATGGCTGGTTTTTCTGAAAAAATCATTTTTTTCAGACGAAGCCGATTTTCATTTGTCAGGATATGTCAATAAACAAAATTGCGGCACTTCGAATTCTGAAAATTCTAGAGCGATTATTGAGAAACCTTTGCGTGTTCAACGTGTCAGTGTATGGTTCGCTTTGTGGTTTGGAGTCGTGATTGGGCCGTTTTTTTCAAAGATGAGGATGGAAATGAGCCAACGGTCTTTGTATCACGTTGTTGCGAGATTTCGTAATAAGTCATCAGTGCCGAGCCATGTGGCCATAACCTGATGGTGGATCAAACCACTTTAGGTGATATGTGGCATGCGCCCACATTCTGGAAAGCCAATGAATATCTCTATCCAACAGGCCATTTCTAGTTGCTATTTCGAGAGCTCGGAGCAGGGCCCCCACCCCCACTCCTTACTGAACAGTTGGAGACTACCAACTGCTGCTCCAGAACACATTAATTACTTAGCATGCTCACATTTACCATGTGTTCTTGGCCAAAAGTGAGATGATCCAGGCCCCTTAATCATTTCATGAGTGCCTGTAAAACCACAACCACCACCATAATCCCCGAAGGGCCAACCTCAGTAATCAGTTAGAGACTAGCAAAAGGTAAACTATGAAACTTACTGATTCCTGTGGAACTTCGGCTAGCCTTCAGGGGACTAGCCTCCTTTTTAACCCCAGTTGACACTTGTTTTAATGGTGAAATTCTATCAATACGTATCGATTTTGGCCTATTATTGACGACGTGAATATCACTGACATATGGTTTCAACACGATGGTGCTACATGTCGCACAGCCAATGAAACAATCAATTTATTACAAAACAAATTTCCCGACCGCATAATTTCACGTTCCCGATCGCATAATTTCAGCAGTTAAGTGGCCAGCCGTATTGTATAATTAAAACATCACTGAAATATTTTTTGTGAGGCTATGTTAAGGACAGAGCCAATCGAATTGATTTCAGCCTTAAAACTAAAGGTCTGTTTATGGTTAACGAAATAGGATCGCCATTTAACCAAAAAGTGATTAACAACTTTGATGAAAGGATAGATAGATGTCAGCGTGGTCGTGGTCGAACTTTTTTTTTTTGCTTTATTTTTGAAAGCAAACCTCTTGTTGAAAAACCCTGTAGATATAGAACTATTTCAATAATTGTTGTGTTGTTATTTTTCACGATACACGTGATATTTTTTATACCATGAGATTTGTAAATGTTGCCATACTGACTTTTACGTTTAACATAAAAAAAAACTGTTCAGTTTCTTGGGCAGGGTGTAATACCGGATGAGTGCAGTGCTAATCTTGCGATATAAAATTTTACACTTACACCAATTTAAGGTGCTGTATTGAATTTTACAAAACTTTATAATGCGCAAATATTTAAATCCCTTTTAATTTTTAAAATTATTTACAGAAAAAACACTATTTAATTTAATTTCAAATACGATAGTATTTTTCAGTAGAAACTTCATGTGATTTATTAAATTGTTTTGAGTCCCTCTAAAGCTTCTGTCATATTTAATTTAGTATTATTTTTCTTCTTTTTCAAAAACATTAGAGAGACCTCCCCGCAAATAGTTAAAGAAGTAATATACAAGACTCTATAAATTATACAAATCTTATCGCTTTGTTATTGTAATCCCTACACCATTTCTTTATTTTTTTTATAAAGACATTTTTTACTCTTTATTGAAACTTCTTCTATTTACACAGTTTTTTAGTTTTTCTTTCGTTTTCTAATCATAATTTCTTTGTATTAAACCTGACTTTTTAAATTTTTCCAGCAGATTTCAATGTGTTAATTCCATTTTGAATTGTTTGTTATTTGCATTAACAGACATACAAATATAAAACGGAGAGTGAAGAATTATGTAGAAGTTTTGTTAAGTCAGTTGTATAAAATTCTTTGGAATTTGTATTCCAGGAAAAAATATGAACAATAAACAATAAAAAAAGAAAAACCTTTAATAAAAAACAAAAACAAATGTGTCTCATATAAAACATTAGTAATGGGTTCACACAAGCAATACAATACACACACATGTTTTTACATATATATATATTTTTACTAGTTACACCCTAGATACAATCTAAAAATACTTCCGTTTGATTTCTTTTAAAGAAATTTTCTCATAAAATCTTAAACCTTGTAGCTGTTTTTTATAAATAAATATTTTATTTTATAATATTTATTTTTTATACATGATTTCATTTTGTGTGAATTTTGTAAAATCAATTCGAAATTGTTATTATTTAATATGATATAAAATAATATTTGTCAACAATTTAAAATTATTAACTAATTTATTTGATTGAAATTATTTCACATGCTGAATAAAATATTTTTTTATATTTAATAATTTTATTTTAAATATTTCATTTTTATAAGTCATTCTAATATTACGCTTCAATTAGCAAGTTTTTATTTAAACAAAGAGAATCATTTTTAAAACATTTACACACATACATACATACATACATTACATATACGAGTACATAAATATTTTTTAATAATAGAGATACTGACAGGGACAACCGTATAGTTAATCATATAAAAGATATAAGGGTATCTGAAGCAATTTATAATTAATTTATTATTTCAAAATCTTGGTTTAACAACAACATAAAAAATCTTTGTGTATCTTTTTTCTCGCTGAAAATATCTGTCCATTAATTAGTTGCCCTCCTTTAATTTGTATTTGTATTTCAAAAAAATCGATTTTAACAAGCGCTAAATTCTAAGATTACATTAGATATACTTTTCTATATGATTTTCGCGGATGACAGTGGCAGTTGGTTGCAGGGTTTTCAGAAACACAATTGAATATTGTTAGTATGTATTAGCTTTCCTTGCAACAGATACATATGTGAAGCGTTGCCATATTTTATATTTATAATACAACTTTACTTCTGTGTTTTAGTTGAAACCCATTAAATGCTTGCGTAAGTATATATATTGTAACAATTCTATTTGTGTATTTTTAAAATAAAAGGTTTTTCAATAAGAAGTTTGTTTTCTAAAACAAATTAAAAACAAAAAAATATAGATTAAGATGTGTCACATTTCTATTGTATTACGTAGAGAAAAGTTTTGGCAATTATGAATGAAAATTGATATTGTTACGTTTATACATTTTATAAACGTTTTGTTGTGAGTTCTTTATCGCAAAATAAATAACACCAGTTTTTAGAGTTTTTAAATTAATAACAATTTTATTTACTTTAACTACACAAAGCTGACGATGCTACAGAACAATTTATTTAAAATGGACGTCTTTACACCAAGAGGCTTAATTTTACACTGACTGACTATCCACTCAGACGCTGCCCTTTTATACTTGTCCATTAAAAGTCTAGAAAACTGTTAGAATCTTCTACTTCCTTTGTATTACATTGTGTTGTTGTATGTTGTTTATTTAATGTATAGGCGCCTGTATGCCTGTGTGTATTTTTGTTTTTCTTTTTATACTGATAAAATTTCTTTTTTGGATTTATTTTAAGATAGTTGTTGTTGTTGTTTTGCATAGATTAGTTTTCTTAGAAAACTACGCAGATGGTAAACAGCATACATGTGTGTTGTTGCCTTGCACATATAAAATGGCTACGCAGTTAGTAAACAAAAATTTGTTGGCTTGCAAGCCACGCATTTAGTAAACAACATACCCAGTAGTTAGCTTTAATGTTTAATTATTTTCTTTTAAAACTTAAGCAAGATACATCCGCAACAATATCTTGCAAATGTCCACCACGACCACGCTGACAGATGTCGATTCTTTCATCAAAGTTTTTAGCGGGTCTATTTCATTAATCAGATTACGGTTAAATCACACGATATGGCTAGCCGCTTAACTGCAGATTGCCGTGAATCGGTAAATTTAGTTTGCAATAAATTGATGGTTTCATTGGCTGTATAACATATGGCACCGACCTGCTGAAATTACATGTCAGTGATATTCACGTCGTCAATAATAGGCCAAAATAGAGTTGTAAGCATCTCGCTATAGCGCAATCCATTGACCGTTACTTCATTTCCAACCTCATCTACGAAAAAAGGCCCAATCACACCTCCAGACCACACAGTGCATCATAACAGTGACATGTTGAACATGTTAAGGCTTCTTAATTATCCCTGTAGGACTGTCAGAAGCTTAAATGAGAGATTTTTTTTGTTGACAAGTGTAAATGAGCTTCGTTTGGAAAAATGATTTTTTTGGAAAAAACCAACCGGTTTTTCAGCGGTGCACCAGCTGAACCTTGAGCTTTGGCCTCAAAGTTAAATCCTTACGCAAAATTCTCCATGTGGTTATTGACAACGTCGAGAAATTGACAAATTTGGATCGGCTGATATGTTTTCAGTTGAACGACCCGATCGAACACGCATTGGTGTTTGCACAATTTCTATCGAGCCTGTCGACTCAAATTTAACGGCCAAATTTTAATAAAGTTGTCAGAAAGACATTTATGTTGCCCATTTTCATAGAGGATTTTAATTATTTTAATCCGATTTTCGTACAAAATTAAATTCACTGTAACAATTGCCAATGCATATACTACGAGTACGTCAGAAAACTAAATATCAAAACTATCATATTGTTGGTGTTGGCACAATTGCAAAATAAACTTCTTGTTGAACAATTCTAGATGGGTGTTTTTCATTAGTCCTAAAATTTCATTGGCATTAGCACTGATGGCCGCTAACGCTTTAATGACAATGCCTTAAATAATTTAATCATTAATTAGTGATAATCATTTTATATATTATTATAATATTATTCGTTCAAAAGCATTACCATTGCTGAAAATAATTCTAATGTTAAACAACATAACCTTTATTTATAAATCAATGCTAATTAATTACGTTGAAATATTGTTGTTTTCTTTAGTACGGCTCACCCTACAACTTTTGATTTTCAAAAGTCTAAAGTTCTTTTTGCTTTGCAAAATGTTTATATATTGCCATGATTTTGTTTATAGATTTAGTTTATTTTGTTTTTTATTTATAATCTCCTATTTCTTTTTTATTAAATTGAACGTACTTACATATATAGAATTTTGTTTTTGTTGTTGTTTTAATTTAATAAACATTGTTTCTTCAATGTTATACATTTGTTAGAATAAAAATAAATAAGTGCTTACAATACGTCTCGTCTATAAAAGAAAATTGACATAATGGTTGTGATGTAAATCTTGAAAATTATTTACTTAAATCTATGACACGATTTTGTCTACAACACCGAAGAATACTGAAATTCTATTTCTTTAAGCCATAAGAATTTACAAAAAAAAAAATTCTAAGCTGATGAAAGTCGACTAAAGAATTTTTTGAAAATGTTTGGCATTTTCGAGCAAGGAAAACAAAATTGAATTCAATATTTTGATTGGACAAATGATTAACATCGATCGACACACTAAATTAAATTTTTCGTATTCTAAATATATACGAGGTCTGTAAATTAAGTAATGAGACCTGCAAAATAACGTTCGGTATGCCAACACTGGTGGTGCTGGGTTTGGAGGGGCGGCTGATGAACATGTAATTAGTTTTCAGTGCGAGTTTGACATCGTTCGAGTAACTTGGTCGTCAGTTTTGCTGTTGTGTTCTGAAAATTGGTGATGACAGTTTCAAACAACAGTATTTTATCAGATTTTGCTTCAGGCTTGGGCACAGTGCAAGGAAAACTTTTGCAAAACTTCACCAGGCCTACGGAGGTAGTATTTTCTTATCAAAAGCCCAGGTTTTTCAATGGTTTAAGACGCTTTCAAAAGAGAGAGAATTGATTGTAAATGAACTATGAAGCAAAAGGTCTTCATCTTCAAGAACGCTTGAAAATTTCGATGGAGTCCGTGTTGTTGTGCGTTCAGATCGTCAGTTAGAAGAATCGGGATGAGAAAAATCTGTGCAAAAATGGTTTCAAAAAACCTTTTCCAAGACCAAAAGGACATCGGGAAGGAAAAGTGCATTAATTTTTTTGCATTCGATTGAAAATGAGCTCCATTTTTGGAATGTGTTATTACTGAGGAAATAAATAAAAAGATTTGTTTTTTTCGATATCCATGGAATCATTTACAAAGAGCATGTATATACCTTAAGGCCAAATAGTCGATCAAAACTTTTACCGGGATGTTCTTGAAAGACAATGAAAAAGGGTCATTCGTGTGAGACCAAACATCAAGAACAACTGGGTATTGCATCACGATAATAATAATATTCGTTGCTACACAGCAATTTCAATAAACGAGTTTTTGGTTAGTAAACACGTTCTTGGTGTTTCTCAGCCTTCATTTTCGCCTGACTTAAGTCCTCATAATTTTTTTCTCTTTTGGGACAATCGTAACCATTTAAATGGCTGTAACCGATCAGCTGAAGGCTATTCGAGTATCGGAGTTCCAGCACTGCTAAGAGAAGTGGATGAACCGTCTCCAGCGCTGCGAGGCTTCAGAAAGAAGTTATTTTGGGGGTAAGAATACAAAATAGTAATTTTATTTGAATAAAAATTATTTAAGTGTTCAGTCTCATTACTTAATTTACAGACCTCGTATTTACATTAAAAGTACTATTTTCTGACGAATTGAAATTCATAAGAGTCTGCCTGCGTAAACAGAGTTAATTTGCGTTTGCTATCTTTATGAATTATGCTCATTCCGATATGCGTTAGCTTTGGAATAAATATACGAAGTTAGCATGAATTAATATTGAGTTAAGCTATTTTAAAATAGCAACACTTTGCTACTGTATAAATGAAAGTGACTGGTTTTAGTTAAAGTTGAAACGAAAGTTCTTCTGAAGTCTTTGTGGTTTATCGTAAGTACCTCACACTCTCAAAAATGGCAATTACGGTTCGTTAAAATATGCTATATACGAATTACTTGCATCCCACGCAAAACGATAATATTAAAGGTGCACTATGGTCTTCCTCTTATTGCAGTGTCCTACTGGGTTCCCAACTTGTTGCAACACATACAGATTTATGGTTGTTAGTGTGTGCATAATTTTTACATTGTGGAGCAGTTTTAGCAAAAGTAATTTTCGCCTTGTTTTATACAAGTAATAATTTTTCATTCAACAGCATGCTTCCAAATCATACCCTTTACCTTCTACCTTGATGTAAAAGAAAAAATAGTTGACAAGCAACCAGTTGCTTACTAACAAGCAGCTGTTCTCTTAATTTACATACTAACGTTTGGCAGAGTAAAACTTTAATTTTCATTAATGAGTGTTTAATACAAATTAACGCTGCCATCTGTTTAAGCTGTAATGACATCCGTCGGAGAAAGGAGGGTATTTTTACAATGATTTTGCTTTCGTGATTTAAATTTCCTGATTAAATAATTTAAACACATGTCGATAGGGTAAACACTATCTTTCATATTTTTAGATAAACGAAAATTTTTGTCAAAACAATTTACCTACCTCAAACTTTTTGTCTGTAGACGAATGGACGAGCGAAGTACTTCAGTTCTCAAAGTTCGATTTTGAATTGCTTCCATATACACTTTTTTAACACTCTTGGCTACCGGTTACTGTTAACCTTGCAATAAAAATGCATGGAGGAGGTAACATATTGCGAGATTGTAGTTTTTTAAAGACAACATATTTGTAGAAATGTTGGTTACGCCTCATCAAGCTAATGATAAACAAAATATTAAGGTGCCCCTGTACGCTAGTAGTAGGTAGTGTGCTAGCTTACATGACTGGTGGTTTTGGGTTCGATTCCCAATAAAGACCTTGATTTTTTTTTCACTATAAATAAAAATTGACTGTCGCTGGGGCTGCTCATTAATGAAGGCATGGTAACTGGTTACTGAGCTGTCTTCTACGACAGTTAATTTCTGTAACTATCCTTCTATTTTCACCACCTGTTGCATCTCTTCTCTATCCCTTTCCTAAAGAATGTAGCACTAAATAGGCATTGATGCCTGAAGTGCTACTTCTCTTAAAAAAAAAAATTCAAAATAATTTTCAAAACGCATTCCAAATTTAGTTTTCTACTTCTATTCATTTGGATACCTTTAATTTCAAAGTTAAAATTTGAAACTCTATTCTGTTGTTTTTCGGTCCAGCTCTCACGGGATGACTTTTAATCTTGCAATGCCTTGTACCAGATCTAGAAAGTTTGATTATGGGAAGGAGGAAAGAGGGAGTAGTGCTTCTGGACATTCGATTTGTATTTTCCATTGTAGGTGACAGGAAAACCCGCTTGCGAACTGTTCTGCTGAAAAACGAATTTTCTGTGTAGTGCGATTTGGCGGCCAATCAATCACAAATGGATGGGCCCTCGACAAAAAGCGTGTTAAACTCAAAAACGTGCAAGTAACCGGAACAAATTTCCTAATTTCATTATAGCGTTTACCATTTTAGTAATGATAAAACAGTGAACTACAATCCACATTGCGTCGATGCTTTAGAGTTGGATACCCACTATCCCCAATGAGCCTCTTGTGAATCTCTTGAACGTGGTCGTGCAACTCCAAAATAGACAGACTTTGGGAGGCCGCACACTGGGGATTTTTGTATGGAGGTGAGGAAAAAAATATATTTGTAAAAAAATATAGTGATCATTAGCTGCAATGTAAAAAGCCATAACTAACAAACAAATTTAAATGATTTTTTTTTAATTTTTAATTTATTATCTATTTTAAATCTGTTTTTAATTCATTGTTCTAAAACAGGCTTAACTTCGTCGCTTATAACACTATGCTTTTTCCGGCTAATTGAAGGCGTCAAATGTGAAATCATGGGATCTGATGTTACCATCATTCGGTGCATAATATCTTCGTTCGTGGCAATTCGACTACGTGTTCTGGAGCGTCTAAGGCAATATTTTTTATAGTCTTTGTTACGACTTTCCTGAGCCTCTTTGGATAGCAGGCCTAAAGGAAAAATACACTTTTCAATTATATCTTTTCCATGAATCAGAATAGTATAGGTGGCATATTGTACCACTCGTACAGTGTAACAAACTCTTTTGCCGTCTCCAAACAAAAATCACCAAATTTTTTTGGATCTACTACCTCGATGATTGCTATAGTTTCAAGAGTTACTGTTAACTTCTTGATTATGTTTTTATCTAGACCCGTTATTTCGGAAATCAAAACAGGATTGGCAAAGAATCTTCGTGACGTATTTCCTGAATTTGTCGTAACATAGCTTTGGTTAACAATATCAACCTGTATTTCTATTTTCTCTTTAAGTTCACGCTTAATCAAACATTTTCGGGATTATTTTATCGGACGAGTATTTGAGTCGACTCTCTCACGTTTCTCCATGAAGTGGTGACAAACCAAATTGTACTGCTTGTTCATTTAGGGGATGGATATAGATGGTACAAATAGTATAAAAACCGAATGAAATGAAGTATTTTTTACACCGTTTTAGGAAACCGAGGTACTTGAAGACTTCTTTAGAAACCTGAAAAATGTACTTATGTCCATGGAATATCACATTGGTTTTCAAGAACAACAAGAGCTTTCGGTTTCTTAATATTTATATCATTACCTAATAATAGATGCAGCATCATTTTCGAAGACATATTTGTGCATAAGCATGCAGCGTTAGGTCCTACGGTCTTTAAAATCAACTCTATTCAGACGAACCTATTTGGGAAATGTTTCGAATGCATGATTGAGCGTATCATTTATATTTTGCCTTTTAGAAACGAGCTTCAACTGGTTCGGCCTATTACTGAATGGATACGAATGACAAATGGTGCCGTCATGTGCGAAAGAGTATATAGGGTTGAAAATCATTTAGAAAAATAAGGAAAAGGGTAGGAAAAAGAAAGATTAACAAGAAAGCGTTAACATCAACCTTTTGCAGTGAATGTGTACTATTTTTGAGTATGAAAGATGTGAACAATGTATTCTCTTTATTTTGGTAAATAACTTGTACATTTTAGCGAATAAAATAAAGCTTTAAATATTTTAACCAAAATTTAATTTTTAAGTTAAAAAAGCATTCTTTTCACTCATACACTCGTGACCTGCATACAATCTCTTCAACATGCTGTGTTTGTTTTAACACAAACACAAGATTTATAACAAATAACTTATCTTATCTTAGACAGAAATAAAAATTTTATATTTCCTAGTTATTGCTTTCTTTTTGTTTGCCTATTTACAATTATTTACTTAGAAGGTAGAATTTAAAAATAAACACTAAAAAATAAATATTTATTTAAGTTGCATTCAACACATTAATTTAATCTTTAGTTTATTCCCTATCAAAAGATACTTATGATTAGATATGACTTCACATTAACTATCTTATTAAATAAATAATACAACTTGTTAACATAAAATTTAGTTGTCGTAATAATGAAAATTTAAATAAATTTCCAAACAGAAATTATTCAAAATAGTCACGAGTCGAAATTATCTACAAATATGAATTAAAAATAAAATTTTATTTATAAATATTTAATTATAATGTACATAAAACCATTAATTTTTAAAAAATTTTTTTTAACTGAAATCAGAAAAACACCATTGCCAACGAAAACTTTTAATTTTTATCATCTTTCAGTTTTAACAGCTTTTTAGGTCTAATATTGGTTTAACGTATTGATATTAAATTGGGATAATTTTAGTTTTGGTTTAGAATAGAATTATTATTATTTATTGAACTATTTTAATATGTATGCGCGATAAGCTAATAGATAACAAACATAATTTTCAAATAAAATCCTTTATGTAACATAACAATTTTTATGGTACCAAATACAACATTTTCATACCTATAGAATGTACTAACTTTTGCAAATATAAAAGTAGCCGAAGAACAAATAAGGAGATTTCGTTCTATAGTACTCTATATAAGATAAGAAATTAAATAAAATTGATACCTTGTGGTCCAAAAACTCGAATAACACATTTAGCTTTGTTTTTTATTTTTGATTATAGTTTTTTATATTCGTTTTATATGCTTATAGCCAAATATTTTTTTACTTTATCATACGTCATATTTAATAATATCTTATTAAATAAAATACCGTATGCTATGTACAAATTACAGAGTCAAATGAAAACTTTTTTTCTCTTTTCATATGTATTCAGTTCATTGTTGTTGTTGTTGTTGTTGTTACATGCACTTGAAATAGTAAATAATCAATATAAACTATTATCTGTATAAAAAGCTTTTATTATTGTAAAGAGTTATAACAATGTGTTACCTCACTCTATAACTAATTTTAATTTTTCGGCGTGCCTGCCGTACTCATGAAAATGTCAATTCCACACAACTCGGTTCTAATATTATTATAGTTTTTTGTTATATCGTTTATAAAGCTAAGATATGTTGCAAAAATATGCAAATAATTTTTTTTTTGCGAATAATATTTATTCGAATAATTTTTTATTCGAATAATATTTATTATTTTGAAATATCTACAATTGGCTAGATTTTTTCTTTTTGCTACTTTTGAGTTCTTGTAATTGAAGGGGCGTTATTTTAACAAAATCCTTCGGTTCATGTTTGGGGTTGTATAGATTTTCCCAAGACCATCAAAATAAAGTTGCAGCCGAATTTATATATTTTATTCCCTTCCTTCATTCAACTAAGTGTTAATCTACATCATTATCTCTTTTTTATTTGAAACATATTAAGGTATAGAGCATTTCGCTTCACAAAGCTAAGCTGGCATGTACGTCCTTTTCGGAAATTTCTTATGAAAATTGTTTTCAATTCGTAATGTAATTCCCATGGAATTCTTGTGAGCTCGTAGAGGACTTAACTATCTTCAATTGATTGTTTAGGAAACAATTTTATTTTGATCACAAAAAACGGCTCGAAACACATACGTTCATAAAATGTATTTCAATAGAATGAGAATTGTTTCTAGAACATAATGCGATAAAGTAAACTGGTCTATATTTTGACACTTTAAAAAGGGAATGAACTAATATGAAATTTCGGACAAGGGCAAATTAAATAGTGGCCCAAAAATGAGAAAAAAACAATATATACGAGGTTTGTAAATTAAGTAATGAGACTGATTATTTAAATTCTTTTTATTTTAATAAAAGTATAATTTTATATTTTCACCCTCAAAATAACTTCTTTCTGAAGCCACGTGGCACTGGAGACGATTCTTCCACTCCTCACTGCAGTGCTGGAACTTTGATACTGGAATAGCCTTCAGATGGTTGGTTGCAGCCATTTGAATACTTTCGATTGTTCCAAAATGAGTGTCCTTGATATGATTTTGTAATTTCGGGAAGAACAAAAAAATCACTTGGATTTAAGTCAGGCGAATATGGAGGCTGAATAGCCGCAGAAATGTTTTTACTGGGCAAAAGCACGTTTATTGAAATTGCAATACCCAATTGTTCTTGATATCTGGTCTCACACGAATGACCCTTTTTCAAAATCTTTTAAGAACCTCCCAGTAAAAGTGTTGATTCACTGTTTGGCCTTGATGTACATACTCTTTATGAACGATTCCATGGATATTGAAAAAACAAATTAATATGCATTTGATTTTTGATTTTGCCATCCTTACATTTTTGTGCCTCGGTCAGGTTGAAGTGTGCCACTCCGTGCTGTGGTACTTGGTTTGTGAGTCGTATTGAAATACCCAACACTCTTCACCAGTAATGATATCTACAAAATGGAGGTAATTTTTAGTCGAATGCAAAAAATCAAGGCACCTTTCCCGACGTCATTTTGGTCTTGTGAAAGGTTTTTTGGAACCATTTCTGGTCAGATTTTTCTCATCCCTAATTCGTTGGCAAAAATCTAATTAACGGTGGCGTGAGTCAAATTTAACTCTTCTCCGATCATTCTGACTATCAACCGACGATCTGATCGCACAAGATCACAGATTCTGTCGTCATTTGCATGGATTCTTGAAGGCCTTCGTGGTTCATCTTCAATCTATTCTTTTCCATCTGAAAATGCCTTAAACCACCGGAAAACCTGGCCTCTTGAAAAAACACTATCTCCGTAGGCCTGCTGGAGTTTAACAAGAGTTTTCGTTGCACTGTGCCCAAGCTGAAAGCAAACTCTGATAGCATACCGCTGCTCGAAACTGATGTCACCTATTTTGAGTACACAACACCGAAAAGTGCTACTGACGACCAAGTGACTCGCGCGATATGAAAACCGCGCCGAAGGCAAATCACATATTCGTCTGCTTCTGGTCCAAGCCCAGCACCTCCAGTGTTGCCAGATCGAATGTAATGTTGCCAGTCTCATTATTTAATTTATAGACCTCGTATATTAAATTAATTTAGCAATATGAAAAATAGACCGATTTCAGCAAAAATATTTTTTGATAGAAGCCAGATGAAATGGAACACAGAAAAGTGTTTTTAAAATGTTTAATAGACTCAATAACACCCCATTAATATTTTAAACGAAAAACGTGCATTTGTTAATAACGAAATATATAGAAAAATAATTTTGAAATTCGAAATAAATTGTTTTCCTTTCTTAATGAGAAATGGTGTAGTTGTTAAATAGTGCAAACTGTTTGTAAATTCTCTCACAACAATGTTAAAATGTTATGTAGATTTTATTATATTTTTTTTTCAAATATTTATTTGATTTAACTAGAGAAAGAAAAATAAATAAATTGTAACGTATTTGTTTACACTCTAGTTTATTTGATTTATGTACTCTTTATAAAAAACTAAAAATTAATTCAGTATAATTTCAGTTTATTATTTATTTACGGATTTTATCACAGTGAGAAAATAATGTGTAGTTTTATTTACGAATATATTATTTTGCAAATAAACACTGTCGTCGGCCGACAACACACAACACTAATAACTGCCCAACATTATTTTATAGGTAATTCACGATTTTAAAAAAATTTGTAATTGATTCTCGGCACTGAACCTTACTTCAATTTGTTATCAGTTTATATACCCGATGTTATTAGAAAATTTTGTAACAATTTTATTTTCGAAATCAACTTAGTGGACAATTTGATGTTTTAAAAATATTTCACTAAATGTTTAAGGAAAATATGAGCGGGGGGCGATCCTTTTTTCTTATGTAAAGGGTTTTTCAACAAAGAAATTTTTTTTGTAAAACAAAATAAAATAAATTAAGATTAAGATGATTAAAATTTATATTGTATTACAAAGAGAAAATTTAATGAAAAATGTTATCTGGTAAAAGCCAACCACGACCACATCGATCCTTTAATCAAAGTTTCTAATCACTTTTTTGGCAAATCGGCGTTCTTATTGCCTTAATCACATCACGGATTTTGAGTTTTAAGATTGAAAATGATTCGATTGACTCTGTGTAGACTCTGTCCTTAACATAGCCCCACAAAAAATAATCCAGTGATGTTAAATCGCTCGATTTAACTGGCTACTTCACTACTGATTGTCGTGAAATTATGCGATCGCGTATTTTTCTTTGCAATAATTGATCGTTTCATTGGCTGTGTGATATGTGGCACCGTCCTGTTGAAACCATTTGTTAGTGATATCTACGTCTTCAATAACAAGCAAAAAATTGCGCTGTTAACATTTTGCAATAGCGTAATGCATTGACTGTTTTGGCATTTTCAGCCTCATCTTCGAAAAAAAACGGCCCAACCATGCCTTCAGATCACATAGCGCACTATAAAGTGACAAGTTGTGCTTGCAAAGGCTCCTCAGTAATCGCTTTAGGATTTTCGGAAGCCAAAATGCGTCGACTTCAATTCCTGTACTAGTTCAAGCTTGTAAGACTTCAAAGCCAAGTCCTTACGCAAAATTCGGCATGTGGTGGTTTTGCTGAGAACTTCGAGGAATTGACAAATTTTTATCTACTTTAACACTGTGGCTCACTGTTGCGATGATTTCAGTTGAACGTCCCAGTCAAAAAGGCGTTGGTGTTTGTACATTTAGTATCGAGCCAGTCGACTCAAGTTTGCGACCAGAAGTACTAGCGGTCTCAGAAGGATGAGTATGTTGTCCGAAAATATGATGAATTTTATGAAATGTAACTTTAACAGAACCATCATTTTCATAGTGAATTTGAATCGTTTGAATGCGATTTTCGTGCGAAATTGAATGCATCTACTACGAATACGTTACAAAACTTGTCCTTGTTGTTGAAAAACCCAACACTAGGAAATTATTACGTTGGGGTGCAGTTATTAAAAATCGAATATCAACTCGGTTTAACCTCTCAAATATGCCATCTTCAGAACTGAAGGGTAGAAAAATATATTCTGATAAGAAATTGTTTTAATAAACGTTGCAAAAAAATAATTAAAATAATTGCATAATTCATAAAATAAATTAAAAGGTAAATATAGAAAATAAATAAATAAATAAAATGTTAAAATAGTTTAACAATTTTTTTACAATTTTTACTTGTTTAATTTATTATCTGTTTAACAATTTTTTATGTTTTTTCCCTTTTATTTTATATAATTTTTATTCAACGCACCTTCGAATTTTTCTTTAAAACAAAAACATCCAGCTAATCAGTCACACATACATACATACTTCCTTGTATTTGTTCATGTGTTTTTTTTAATAATAAACAGAATTGTATCTGTGGGTCTCAGGTATGAGTATGAGTGTATTTTGTAAATACTTCTGGTTTATTTTAATGAACTCGTACATTTCCTGCGGTATGTTTATAAATAAATTGTTTAGTTGGCAATTAAAAAAAAGGCATAAAATATATAAGACGAGATATGTTCTAAACAAACAACTGTTTAATAACTTAAAAACAATTTTATTTAGTTAAACAAAAATAGATGAATGAAGATTCGAAGTTTACACTTTCAGTAATAATGCTGTTGAAAATTTAAGAAGAGTTATAAAAACTTTTGTAGAGAAGTTTAGTTGCAATTAAAAACCGAGGTAGGCATTAAAATAGAAAAAGGAAAATATTTAAAAATAGTTTTTACGGGAAAAAAATTATTGAAAAATATAGAAATATTTTCTAAAGTTCTTCTATATATTATTAGTCACTAAAGTCAAGTTGTTTAGTATGTCTTGTATTGAAAATTTACAAAGAAAATATGTCATACTCTTATATAAGCGGCTTAAAACACAAGGCATAGAACTGTAGTTTTTGGGTTAACTATAAGTCGCTACCGTTTAGTATTTTTTGGTTTCTTTTACGACTTGGTCTTTATAATTTTGCAAGTAACACATTTAAAAAATAGGCACTTAATAAGGCTTATATAAGTTGTCCATTACGATTTTTAGTTAATACACTATACCGCTTTCAACTTTAATTTCTATTTATAAGCGAGTTAAAACTTCTAGATTCTTGCTATGCACAAGCATCTGACAGCTTATTTTCATTATATTATATATAAGGATCTGACAGCATATTTACATATTATATATAAATGGTATTTAAACATAAAGTTTGTTTTCTAAAAGAAAGTAAAACAAAAAATTTAGATCAAGATGATTCTAATTTTTATTGTATTACGAAGAGAAAAATTTGGCAGTTACGAATGAAAAATGATATCCAACAGATGTCGATTCTTTCATCAAAGTTTTTAATCACTTTTTAGCAAAATGGCTTTGTATAAATTCTGTCCTTAACATAGTCCCATAAAGAATTATTCACTGCTGTTAAATCACACGACTTGCCTGACCACTTTACTGCTGATTGTCATGCAATTATGCGATCGGGAAATTTGACTTGCAGTAATCGATCGTTTCATTGGCTGTGTGACATGTGGCACTGTCCTGTCGAAACCACATATCAGTGATATCCAAAGTTAACATATTAGCATCACGCAATAGCGTGACCTATTGACCGTTACCGCATTTCAAGTCAAAACCGACTCAATCAATCTGGGTTTCGACTGAAGAATTGATATTTTTACAAAAACCAGCTGGTTGTTCCTGAGTGAATTGAGAAAATCTACGACGACATGAGTGGTCGTTTGGGTTCAATTCCTGCACCAGTTGAAACTTGTAAGGCTTCAAAGTCTAATCCTTACGAAAAATTCGCCATATATGGTGGTTTTGGTTAACCATTGAATTAATTACTGAGAACGTCGAAGAATTGACAAAATTGTATCTGCTTTAACACTGTGGCTCATGGCTGCAAAATTTTCAATTGAACGACCCGTTCGAATGTGTTGGTGTTCGCAATTTTTGTATCGAATCTGTCCAAATAAATACCAAATTCTTTATAGTGGTCTCAGACGGACGATTATTTTGTCCACAAAAATCATGAATTTTAAGAAATGGAACATTAACAGAACCACCATTTTCATAGTCGATTGAATTCATTGTAACAATTGCTAATGCTTTTAGCACGAATATGTCAAAAAAAAAATAAATGTTACATTTATCATGTTGTTGGTGTTGTCACAATTGAAAAACAAATTTCTTTTAGAAAACCCCGATACTTGTGTTTATATACGTATGGATATGAGCCAACTAAAATTAGGCAACAACAATATGAAATTTAAATAAAAAATTTTTATTATGTTTAAAGTTTTATATGCAATCTACTGTAAACGTATGTAATCAAAAATGTATTGTCTTCCTTCTCCAAATAAAAGTTAAGAATATAAAAGAGAATTTAGTCTTTCTAGTAAAGAAATCTAACAAATAATTGTTATATTTCTAATCTAATTTTTTGACTTTAAACACATTTTCCTTATGACATTTTTGCTTTTACCTCTTGTATTCTAACCATCTCATAAATAATAAAAAACAAACTCTATAATAATAAGTAACTTCCAGTTAAATGTTATTTTCTTATCGACAATACCTAAATAATCTAAATGTTTGATAAGTCTTAAGAGATTTTTATAGTGGTTTTTCCTGTGTACAATTTTTGACAGCTACTTTATTATTTATGGCATAAAATGACAACACAAGTTTTAACATGTTTAGCTAGAAGATCAAAATAGAAATGCAAAGACATACCTACATACAAAGATATATCAGAGAACTTCATGCTATTTTCTTTGGATAAAGAGTTAAAATTGTTTCCAACTAGCACTTAGGGAATGACCCTTACTCGTGCAATGCATTGTGCCAGAACTAGAGAATTAGTGGAGGAGAACATTCGATTTGACCTTTTTTACATTGAAAGTGACAGAAGAGGAGAAATTTTATTCCACATATAAACTGTTCTGCTAAAAAATAAATTATCGATGTAATGCGTAGTGCGGTTTACCGGCCAATTAAGCACAAATGAATAAAAAGTTGGAAGTTACAGGAAAAAGTTTCCTTATTTTATATCAAACAGTTAGACTTGTTGTAGACGACCAACTAAGAAAGAAATCCATTTAAACTGCAGCCACTTTTTGGATTAAATCCCCTTCAACTAAGAATTAGCTTCTGTCGTTGTAATTTGTTTTGGGCAAAACCTTAATATGTGAAAGGGTTAAATCGGAAATTACTTACCGCACTTTTGTTACACTCTAGTGTACATTTCGTGATAAGATTTTATCTGCACCTAACCGTGGGCTCCAACCAGATGGTGGTCAATCCACTATGAGTGAAAAGCAGCGCCACTCACGCCCTAGGAGGCCGAATACTAATTCTAGCAACAGATCCTTCCTAGTTGCAATTTCAGCGGTTCTAGAGCAGGGATGCAAAGCACTACACCTTGCTGAAGAGTTGGAGACTATCCAACTCCTGTCCAGAACACATGACTAGCATGCTCACTAGATCTGGATCATTCACCAGTGGGTGTCATTAAAGGCGAGATGATCTTGGCCACCATAAAACAATACCTGTATGGGGCCGCAAAACCACAACCTCCACGATACTCCCGAAGGGCCAACCTAAATAATAAGTCCGAGAAACAACTAAATGCCTAAAGAGACAAATAGCGGAAACTCTGTGGGCTACTGATTCCCGTGGAAATAACGTGGAGCTTCCAGTTGACCACTGCTGCCTTCAGGGGATTGTGCTCCCTTATAGCCCCAGCAGCACAGGTCTAGATAGTCAAGTATTCTACAAAGACCGATAATTGTGCCCCCGGGGGGGACCACTCTAGTGTACAATAAGCACCTTGAAAAATTTTTAATTAGTTGCGTAGCCACATGGATACACTAAAATAATTTTTACTGAACTTTGCAATGTACGAGGCAATACTTAAATGTGCTTAGAAAATCATTTAGATTAATTAAGAAATTTAAGAAAACTCGATTTTTAGTTTCCTTTTTTTAAACCAATCGTTTGTAACAAGTTTCTTAAATTTTTGGTCAAACGTTTGTAAAAAAGTACCAATCTACAAAATATGTTCTAGATTTATCTAAAAGTTATCTACAAAAGTTATTTCTCTTTGAAAATGTTCAACTGGGTGATTAATTTTAGAAGTCCTGGAAGTTCACAATATTTTAGGTGTTAAAGAGTTTAAGTGGCGTCAGCTTCTTGAAGCGACAAGGTTGGTACTTTATTCGGACAATAGCTTTTTGGCACGAAATATAGGTGGCACGTTTAAATTGCAATCGAAAACAAAATCAACCGTTAAATTAAAACAATGGTCGGCTACTGGTGGGTTATCAGCCACGATACTTCACATGTAAATAGACAGAGTTATGCTAAAAAAAAGGAGAATATTTAGGAAATAATGTCTTGTCATTAATTAATCTTTTCTTTGTCAAATAAGACTAAGAGAAGATTGATATACAGAAGACTTTCTTTTTAATAAACCTGCCATTACAGCTTATGTTTATATTAGAACAGCATCACAGGGCCTACGGTGGTTACTTGAAGCAGTACAGTTTTTAAAATCAGTACAGTTTTTTAATTGCTTATTTAGCCGATTGCTTAATGCTTCAGAAACATGATATCTAACTGGCAGCTGCTTGGATATCATGGATCCTACAGCAAACCCTTTATGCCAAAATTAAAAACAAAACTGTAACGGCAAAGTCGGGACATTGAAATTAATTTATAACGCTAAAATCATGTTTGTTTAAATATGCAGGAGATTTTCTTCTTTACTTGATGCAGATACAAAAGAAAACTTCTTAAATATGGCTAATTGAGCTTAAAAGAGATTTACGTAGCAAATTAAAATGTTTTCTGTAAATAATGATTGCCTTCCTCTCTTAATTTGTTTATACAGCCTGAATAAACATAATATTTGCTTGTTTCTTTTTGCCTGGTAAAAGAATAGAGCAGGTATTTGTTATCTGTGAGATACGAAATGTTTTGCGTGAAAAAATTCTCCAAGTTGCCATTATCGAATTGAACTTCAATGATGTGGTTGTGGTTGATATTTATTTGAAAATTATCTTTAGATTTAAATGAACACAAAATGATTTATTCATTTACTCTTTGACTGGGATCATTTTATTCTTTCTCAATCCTATTTTAGTAATAAGAAGGTTATCAAACGATTTACAGCTATTAGGCAACTCCGCCTAACCCCCAAAGCCATATGTGTAGGGTCAAATGATCTAATCTGGTTTTATTAAAGGGATTTTAATTATTCAAAGCGCTTATGGAAAAATGATAAGAGCGGAATGATTTATGTACAACTAGCAATTCAATAAAAATAATTTTTTATGATGCAAACGTATCGGGGTATAGGAAATCCAATAATAGATGTTTTTTAATCTTAAAAGACAAGCAAACAAATGTATGTAATAAAAATTATTTTAAAACTACCTACACTTTTAAAAAATTATTTTAATAAAAGATCAACACAATTTGGAAAATTTTTTATCAATTTACAGTTAAGATTGTCTGTCTTATAAAACTACTATTTATTTTTAAATTAAAACTTTTATTTGTTTCTTTGAATTTACTTACACCCACACCGTTTAATTATCATTAAGGCAATTAATGATGTTACATTTTCATTTATTTCTTCAATAACTATTTAAACCTGGAAAATAAATAATTAATTGTAAATAAACATTTTAAAAAAGAGGGGTTTAAGAAGCAAATTCCAATCGTGAATTTTGGAAAATCTGTAATAATATAAAAATCTTTTCCTTTTATTTTGTATATTTTAATTGTTCTTATTTTATTTTTAGGTTATGCTCAACTAGGAGCAGTTAATTATAATAAATTATAATAAGCTCAACTGGGAGCTTAGAGGTGTTAACAAAGATTGTTTTTCTTCCCTCAATTTCAGCCGTTTATATTGCGACTGTGAGAAGATTATTATTAGTCTAGAACTTAATTTATTAATATTATTTATATACAAATGTTATTATAAATATTACTAGTGTTGTTATGAAAAGTGAAATGTGACCTGGTTCTTATTGCATTCATTTTGGGATTTCTTTCCACAAAATAAATGTGTCACCTGAAACTCACCGATCGACACACACACGCTATGTAAATGCCCGTTGAAGGCCATTCATCATTTGCATGTATGTAAAGTATAACAACAACAAACATAAGTGCATTGCACTTGAGAAATTTGATTTAAACTTTTTAGTTTGTTGTGTTAGGTATTTACATTAGGGTGGTTCCACTACAAATCATTGAATATGATGCTAAATACATTTCACAACTTTTTTAAAAATAAATTAAGTTAAGTGCCACATTTTCAAAGGATTTATCGAGATACAGAAAAAGCAAAGAAATGGAAAAAAAATTAAATTTAATATTTTCAAAATGGCCAAAAATCCATTTACATTTTTCGATTTTTCGTTGTTCCCATTAAAAAGGTCTGTCTTATCATCTAAGGAATTTCAAATTTTAAAGTTTCTAAAATGCCCGAAAACTCCTTCCAAGTCACACTGTTAAAAGTTAACACTGTGGATAGCCGTACGACGGCATCCCATTAACAATTCCCATTCATTTTGATTTTGTCATGTTTCCATGAAAATATTTTTTTGGCATGCGTAATTTTTATTTGTTTAACAGCGCTAAATTATCGTTTTAATAGTTCTTTGCTAAATTAAGATATTCGCTTCAAAGCTAAAAATATAACAAAGCAAAACAGACGGCCAAATAGCTGCCTAAACTGACTGATAATAACAATAACAATATGTGGTGATGTTAAGATTGAATATTCTTGTATGTGCGAGAACCATTTAAAATAACTATATAAGTATCACTTACTGGGTAAATGAATTAATTCAAATTTAGTCATCAGTGAGTAAAGACAACAAAGTTACCATCGTGTTTATTTTGTGTGTATTGCAAGTAAATAAATCGTTTAACTTACTTAAAAACTCAAACGTACTGTGTTATTATTTTGCAAAAAAATAACAAAACGTTTATAAAAAGGAATAAACGTAACAATATATATTTGTAAACAAATTGAATTACGTTTCTTCTATTTCTGGATGCTATTATAAAACAATTGCTGGCTTAATTGGCCTCTACAGCAATTTCAGTGTTTAGTTGTATTGTTCACTAAGGACACATCATCAATTGTTTCTAATTCTTCAGTTATTTCATCTGTCTCCATTGCGATGCTTTAGCTGCTAATTTAGATTTTGTTTTCTCAGAGCAGATTGCTTGTTATTTTTTCTTTTATAGACTTTGCTTCAGATTCTACAACATTTTTCGTCTTACTGTGTTTTGTATATTTGTTAGATAACGCCTTGTATATATAACGTACTATAACTTGCTGACCGATACAACTTTTCTGTTTGCTGGTAGAGTGTTTACGAATTTGACAAGTTACCAACATCATCAATATAACGCGTTTTTTATTTTCCATTCTGTAAGATCTGTACCAAGTGGAATAGATCAAGAACTTTATTTCGAAAAGGCTGAGAAGAAATACAACATTCAATTGACAGTCCAATAAATAAGCAACTGAAACAATTTTCATAAAATATAAACGTCACCGGTGATATGTCTTTGTATAATACAAAATTTACACAAAAAGTTGAATTAATCGCAAAGTTTACAAACAAAAAAAAAAAAAACGCTGAAATGTATATATTGTACCAAACAAAATTACAACTCTATGCTGAAAGTAACCAAAAAACACATGTGTAAACAAATTATTTTCTCGTATTTTTATATACGATCCTATACAATTTCTACACAACACTAACGAGTAAAATAATTTGTCTATACATGTGTTTTTTGGTTACTTTCACCATAGAGTTGTAATTTTTTTTTGGTACAATATTTACATTTCAGCGTTTTTTTTGTTGTAAACTTTGCGATTAATTCAACGTTTTCTTAATAAGGTAACGTATTAATTTGACGATGAAAAAATGGCTTACGTTACAAACGTAAAGTCAAGCGAACGACAAGTCGAAAGATAGTGCAACGCTCTTTAGAGTGCAAGTGAGTAAGTAGTGACCTTTCGCTTAAGTTTGCAAATGAAAATTTTAAAAGTTAGACGTGAGTTCATATTTTCTGGTATTAAGTTGTTTGGTTTTGTTATCATTTCTTGCCGTCTTTGCTGGGTGTTTGTAGGGTATGAACGGCGAACGCTTTCGATGTGAAGAGATCATTTAAGTACGTGTGTCTATCTGAGGATGTTGTCCGTTTGGTCGAGTATATGAGTAGTTTTAGTGGTGTGAAAATTGTGTCTGAAGTTGTGCTTACCTTTTCGTTTATAATGTCACTATTAAAAGTTTTTGTTTTATAGATTTCCATGTTTTCAAGAATGTCCAGTCTTTCCCTTGGTGTGTGTCCTCCGTGAGTGTCAAGATGTAATGTAAAGTTTGAATCTGTGTTCTGTATATCTTGTTTTTTGTGTTCGTCTAGTTTGTTCTATATAAGTAAGTTTGCAGGTACAAGTAAGTCTGTACACTCACTCCGCTGGAACTAAATTTGTAAGTTATTTCTGTCGATGTCCTGAGTTTATATCTCAGAATGTTGCCGGTTTTTAATCCCGTGAAAAGAGTCAGTAAGTCCTGTGTTAGTAAAAGTGTTCCCTCGTGTTATATTGGCTGCCTCTTTGTCTTCTTTATTCCTGTTTTTAGTATTATATTGTCTAAGAAGTTTTTCCATAGTAGTGGGTGTGTTCTTTGTTTTATTATCTGGAATAAGTAGGATTGTCTCAAGTCTGTGTGCTTTATGTCTAAATGCTGCCAGTTTATGCTGGTTAGGGTCGTTCGAAATTATGTGGATGGTAGTGTTCATCGTAGTTGGTTTTCTATAAATGTCAAATGTTAAACAATCAGTTCCTCGAGTTATTGTGATTTCAAGATAATGCGCATTTCTGTCTTGTTCTTCTTCCATTGTGTATGTAATATTAATGTGGATTGCGTTTAAGTCTGTTAGAATTTGTTCAGCGTTGTTTTGTTCGAAAATGCATATGATGTCATATACTCATCTATACTAATAAGTTATTCTGTGTTTTTTCATTAGTGTGTTTATATGTTTAATCTCGAATGTTATTAACAAAAACTAATATTATCAAACGATTTGCTACTTTTGATATTTTAATATTTTGTCACTAACAAAGCCTTATGCATTTTCTAAAATTCTGTCTTAGCAAAAATAAAATGAAGAAGATTTCGCTACAAGTAACAATAAGTTTTATTTGAGATTAGATTTGTTCTTTATACAATATGAAATAAAAGTAATATTTAAAATAATATTATTGTAAACCTGTTTTAAAGGCATAAAAATTTAAAGCAGGTTTAACTGCCGTTGTTAAGCATAATGTCCTAAAGTTGTATTCAAAAAACGTTTTCACCTTAAAATACCTTTGTTAACTTTAAAGTAGGAAAAATCCACTTTAAACCTACAATAAATTGACAATTCAATTTTATTATTGAAAGTTTAAAAACAAAACAAATTGTGTTTACAATAAATTGAGCCGTTTATTTAAAAAGTGGCATAAGTCTCTTTGTTTTTGTCATTTTTTTATCTTAAATTAGTTTATAAAATATTTTATAGGGAATATCATGGTAAAATTGAATCCATTGAATTTTTAGCCATTTCATCTTGTCTGTATTTACTTTTCTTTCTGAAACGGATTTTTATAATGATTGAAATAAAATCTTTTTTCTCCATGTTGTGTACTGTGAAGGATTTTTTCGACAGGCGGCTATTACTACTATTACTATTTTGTCCCCTTCATAATTCACTAAGTGCAATAATATGCTTTTGTGTTGTGACATTTTTAGATATTTTATACATTACGAAGCAAAAAAATAACAAAATAGTGCTAATTATGTGTACTATATTAGATATCATTATAATATAGTTCAGAAAACTGCATTATTTTTTCGTACTGATAAAAATAAATCAAATAATCACAACAATACTTTACACACACTTATTACATGTTTCCATTTTTTTCGCACTAAGCTCCGTAATTAATTTCCTGAGTACAGCGACTTACGCCAGTTTCAAAATAAACATTTTTGTTATACCGATAATTATCAACACTCCTCTCAAAGAAATCTCAATACTTCTCAACTTATTAATTTCAAATTTATTAAAAATGAAAAAAAAACTGTTCAGTTGTGTCTTATGAAACTTTCAGTGTAAACGGCTTAATTGAAAGTTGTATTTTGTTATTCCAAAAATGTTTATTAAAAAAAAATTTTAGTATACAAATAATAATAAAACAAATATCTTTTTTCTTTTTTAAGATCTTTTTTATATATTTTTTCTTCTCAATATTTCGCTTTTCTTTGGAAAGCTTCTTCAGGAAAAACTTTTTGTATGAAGAAGCTTTCCAAAGGAAAGCGAAATATTGAGAAGAGAAAATTTATAAAAAAGATCTTAAAAAAGAAAAAAGATATTTATTAAAGATAAAAAAGATCATTTAAAAAAACTATAAAAATTATCAAATAATAATAATAAAAACTAAAACATAACATTCCATTCAATATAAAACATTTTTACATCTTTATTTTATATTTTACAAGAATATAATTATAATATAATTATAATAATCAAAACAAAGCTCCGAATACTTAGTTTTTTAATATGAACAAATTCTTCAAAAAACAAAAAAAAAATATGTTGATTTTGCTGAAAACAATAACAACATTTTTTATGGATCTAACTATCCGGATAAATAATATTATTTTTTTATACATCGTTAACTACAAAGTGATAACTGAAAACAGTGGCATTGCCAGAATCAAAATACTAATTTTACTAAAGCATACATTAGCTAAAGTACTGTTTCTGAATACCAATTTTTAACAAACGTTTGTTAGGCTTAAAGTGTTTGTTAACTAACGTTTACTTTAAAGCTCAATTAAGAGTTTTTTATGCATACGGCCGTTAGAGTTTGGCTTTCATCAGGTTTAATTTCAATTTACCTTTATAATAACATCGTTAAAGAACACAACAGAAATTGTAATATTTAAAAAAAAATCTAAATTTATAATTACAGCCACTTAATACATCTAAATAAAATAAAAAAAGTAATAATACAATGGCGTGACGCTAAAGTGCACCTTTACAATTTATACATACTGGAAACTTATGTTTTACTTATTTTATAAGGATCGTCTTATTTTATGTTTAATACTTTTATTTATTTCTTCCTTCAACAACTTTGGCTTAACGTGTATGCATAATTTTATATGTAATTGCTAGAATATTACAGTCTTTTATTATTAATATGTTCATAAAAGCAATTTTCTACAGCTTTGTTAGCTAAGCGCATTTTGTTTTCTTCTTCTTCTTTTTCTTCTGTAAAGAGGTTTCCAAAAATGTTGTCGTAAAATTTAAATGAATCATAGAAACCACGGCTATAGCGAAATATTGAATAGCTCATTAGAATTTTTTGTGATCTCTGAGCAAAATATTGATATAAAGTTTCGCTAATCGGGTGTCGATTATTATTCAGTGCTTTGACTTTCAAGAAAAGAAATAAAGTCTCGTGATGTCTTTGATAACTAAATTGCCCTTAGCATTCAACCAGCAATATTCTCGTGCAACCTAATATCCCTAATATCGCTAATATCGAACTTTGGTTAACAGAATACCGTCACTGCTTCTTTCTTCGTTTTATTCTTTATTCGTTATATTCTTTAGTATGTAATGTTACATTTACACTAACCCCAAACTAATTGCTTACAAATATTTAAGATGGCCACTATTTAACAGCACAATTGATTTCAATTTTAAATATGGGTGAATATCGGTTCGCCTTTTAATTGCGAGGAAATAAAAAAGTTGTATTTTCTCAAAAGATAACACATATGCGCACCATTACACTTACACACACATGAAGGAATATGAAAACAATAAAAAGAATCTTTTGAATGTGAACAAACCAACGTATTGAACAAGAACTGAACATAAATATTTTAACTTTAAGCATAAACAACAATAACAACATTTATATGTAACTAATACATATTTAATAATATGCATTCATCATATATTTTGCATTCCTTTTAACATGATTCTCCGCACATTTTTGAATACGAGAAGATTGCTGTTATTGTTGTTTTTGGCATATATGTGAGTGTGGGTGCTAAAAGAGTGTTGCAGTTTCGGATTATAAAATTTTTTCTATTTGTTGCTCTTGTTAGAAATTAAAACAGATTTTTGTTTTAATTAAACTTAGGATAAATTACAATTTTTCAATTGGGCTTAATTTCAGAATTTTCAGAACGAATTGAATTTTCTGTTTCGCTACAACCTTCATTAAAAGCTTTAACCGCACTGAGCCATAAAAATTCATTTATGAGAACAGCTTCAATAATATATAATCTTCAAATTAAATAATTATTATTTTTATTTAAAACAGAAAATTGATCCGAAAACTGTAGAAGTTTTGCCTTAACAAGAAGAAGCATTTAGGTTACTTTTTGATCCCTTATTGTGGTTAAAAAGTGTCTCCATGTTAAACAGACACTGGTTTATGTAGCAAATTCCTAGACAATACAACACTACAAATAGGAATAAAGAAGGCAAATAGGCAACTGATACAACACGAAGACATATATTTTTTTACACAGGACCAGAAATATATAGATAGAGAAGAAGGTTTCTTCACAGCATGAAAAACCAGCAACACTCTGAGACATAATCTCAGAACGTCGACAGAAACAACTGACTAGTTTTAGTACCAGCGGAGTATACAGATTTACTTGTACCTGTTAACATACTTATACAGGACAAGCTGGACGAACACTAAAAACAAGATTTACGTGTTTGCTTTGCTACTACTACATCCTAGCAAAAAACGACGAAGACAAGACATTATTGAAAACATGTGACCTTATAAACGAAAAGGGACGACCTTAGACACAATTTTCAAATCACTAAAACTACTCATACACTCTAACAATAAAAAAAAACACTCTGTTTAATAAAAAAACGGATATATTAGATAATCCCCGGACAAAATGCCAGGGAAGCTACTTACATGAGTAGATACGACCCTAACAAAGAAAATACCTACACCTGAACACTAACTCACCAGTAAAGTCTAGAACACGGCTTGAGAATGATGTCATCATAACGAAAGCGCTTGCCTTTCATAGCGATCAAACTGATAGCAACGACGCATAGGAATGATAACAGTATTTAATTTACTGTCGGAACCTATCCAAGCAACTTATTAATTTTTCCCCTTCATAACTTCGCTTGGGATTATACATGTCCTGGAGTAAGATTATTATTTGGAAATTAGCATGTTTTTTTAGGCTCTACTTTATTTTTTTTTTCGGACCATCACTCAGGGGATGACCCCTACATATGCAATGCATTGTGCCAGAACTCCACTTTATGCACGCTTATAAATAATTTGGGAGGTAATTAAAACGTAAATCATTTCATTTCATTAAACTTGTTACAAGCCGGGAAGTTAATTCTCCACCAGTACGCCTATCCTTTTTTTTTATTTGTGCTATGTGTAAATTAATTTTCCTAGGATCTGGGAGAAGTATTTAATATTTTTATTTCACTTGTCTATAAATTTTGGCATCTAATATTTTTCTATTGAAAACCAGATAAAGCTTTCCCAATATAACGATGTAACCTTAAGAAATAAAAATATTATTGAGTTCTAAATTTAATGGAAATGCGATGACAATCAATGAATCACGTTATCGCGAGATGCTAATAATTAAATTTTGGCCTATTATCAACGACGTGGATATCAGTATGTGGTTTCAACAGGACGATGCTACATGTCACACAGCCAATGAAACGATCAAATTATTGCAAACCAAATTTCCCAAAGTAAGAATTTCTATATTTTCATATTATTTTCCAAGAAATATTTTAAATGAAATTTAAAAATAGCAAATAATTCCAATAATAAATAATTTACAAAAATATAAGCTGAAATTTCTTAATTAATAAGTAAAAAAAAAAAATATATTCAAATATAGTTGAGCTAAATGAACTAATTTAAATGGACTTTTTATAGTTTTCGGATAAATTTACCAAAATGACTAAATAACATTAAAAATAGTTTCTTCTCAGTATCTGCTATCAAAAGCGAACATAATTAATAAACGATTAAATTAAGTTAATGTCTATCATATATTTTCCATAACATAAAAAACAGCCTTAACTCTCAGCAGCAGTTGCAGCTACTAAAAGACAGCATGATAGATAATCAGTGCTTTATGGTTATTTAAAACTCCAACAAAGAGTGAGATTTATAAAGGCAATGAAGTAGACGAAACTAATGAAACTCTTACTTATTTAAATATTTTAAAAACATACAAAATCTAAGATACTTTAAGAAGCATTAATAGTTAATACTCGTAAATGCTGTAGTGTTTTAAGGGTAAAAATTTGTTTGTTGAGATATACATGCTGCTATCGTTGTTAAGAGGATGGATATTATATTGCTCGTGTCTAAAACCTGAACAATATATTTGTAATTAGTTCGAAAAAAATTTGCAATTTTAATTTATTATAAAAGTTGGATATAAATAGTGTACAGTGGAACCAAATATAAATATTTTAAAAATATATATTAAACCTATTGTTATAAAAACTGTGGCAAGAAGCCTTTAAAGACACTGGTACAATATATATATACTTTTATTGATGGTGCAATTGACTAAATCTCTAGTGGACATTAAAAACCCAAGCAACGTATGGTCTGAGGATAAGGACAATGCACGTTTTGAAAGATCATTGATGGCCAATAGATTTTTTAAGGGTAATGAACTTTTTTAAGTGACAATGGGCCTCTGAGCGGTTAAGCGGTTCATTTAAAAAGGCTAATTTTTATTTATTTATCACTATATTTAGTGTATGGAAACAAAATCTCTACAAATATTACAAAAGTAAATAATAATTGTAGATAAAATTTAAATTTAGTTATTCATGCTTATAAAAGTTACTAAATTTAGTACAAATTCTTAAAAACGAGTCAGAGTTAGCATAAGTTAATCTGAATACTTTAATTACGAGTGGATTAAAATAGCATGTAGGCCGAAATGAAATGTTAAATGAAAGACTGCTAATCAAACAGGAACAGACATTTTCTGTTATTAAATTTAAAACAAAGGTGACATTTAATATTATATTAGCAAGTCTGCTAGTGTAGGATGGTAGAATTAAGTGATTCCACTGTAGATATATAGATGACATCATGCTTGCTCGAACAAGACTACGTCGAACAAATTCTAACAGACTTTCTATAAGAATATAACATACACAATGGAATAAGACAAAGACAGAAATAACACGAGGAACTGACAATTTTGTATTTGACGTTTTTAGAAAACCAACCAATACTACCATCCGCAACACCTTGAACCACCCAACATAAACAAGCAGCATTTAGACGTATGACACCACAATCTTAGGATAATCCTACTTGTTTCAGATAAGTACAACAAAGAATAAAATAGTTTACACTAAAACTAAAAATAACGACTACAAACCCATTACTATCGACAAACTTCTTAGACTAAAAATAGGAGTAAAGAAGACAGAGACAACTGATACAACACGACGGCACACTTTTACTTACACAGAACCAGAAACATATAGATTAACTAACATTTTTCACAAAAAAAATTTTACTCACAGTCCTAAAAAGTAGCAACACTCTGAGACATCATTTCAGGACATAGACAGAAACAACTAATAAATTTAGTTTCTGCGCAGTATATTTATAAAGAACAAACTGGAGGAGACGTGATTTGATTTACATTCGCACCTGGCCATGAAGCCTTTATCAGATGGTGGTCAAGCCACTATGCATAATTTTGAACGTCATGCTCGTTTGGAACGTCATGTTCGAAGCCGAAGCGAAAGAACTTTCTAGTTGCAACTTCGATAATTCCAGAGCAGGGCTGCAAATCATCACTTCTTGCTTAAGAGTTGGAGACTTTCCAACTCCTGTCCAGAACACATGTCTAGCATGCTCACTTGACTGGATCATTCACTTAGCGTGTCATTAACAGTGAAATGCTCCTGGCCACCATATTAAACTAAAGACCTGATATGGGGCCGCGAAACCAACCCAAAACGTTACTCCCATATAGGGGCCAACCTCAATGATCAGCCAGAGAACTATTAAATGTCTAAAGAGACAAATAATGAACTCTGGGGCACACTGATCCCCGTGGAAATAAAGTGGAGTTTCCAGTTGAACCCCTGCTGCTTTCAGGGGACTGGGCTCGCTTTTTCCCCAGTTGCACTGTGTCTAGATAGTGGAATTTTATAAAGACCATATTTATGTGCCCCCGGGGAGGAGAAACTGGAGGAACAATAAAAACAAGGTTTACAGAACACATACGCTCAGACAAACAAAATAGAGAAGACTCCAACTTGGCATTACACCTTGACGCTCGCGGACACACACGAAGGGAATGGGTGATTGTATCATATCCTAGTAAAAAAGGATAAAGACTAGATATTCCTAAAAACAAGGAATCTATAAAATAAAAACTTTTAACAGTAACATTATAAGCGAACAAAGGGAAAACACCCTCAAACGGACACACATACCTAGATAATAACAAAAGACAGTAGTATTAAAAAGTAGCATCGCATTAAATGCCAGGTGAAGGTCACCTTAATAAAGGACTACCTCAGCTCAACACTAACTCACCAAAGCACGGCTTGAGATGATGTCTTCATATTGAAAGCGCTCGCCGTACATATAGAACAAACGGTCAGCAAAGAAGAAAAGAAATGACAAAAGGTGCCTCTGTAGGCTAGTAGGTAGTGTACTAGCCTGTCAGTATGGCAGTTGTGGGTTCGATTCCCAACGAAGTCCTTGGTTTTTTTCACTACAAAAATAAAAATTGACTGTCGGTGAGGCTGCTCAGTGATGAAGGCATAGTCACTGTTCGCTGTGCTGTCTTATACGGCAGTTAATTTCCGACTATCCTTCTACTTTCACCACCTGTTTCATTTCTTCTCTATCCCGTTCCTAAAAAGAATGTAGCACGGTACTTGACTAAATAGGCATTGTTGCCTGAAGTACTTCTTCTCTTTAAAAAGAAAAAAAAGTTAAATTGACTATATGAACAGATATTTCCTTGTATTTAATTTAATACAAAGGTGATATTTAACATTATTCTTCGGCTTTTTAGAGCAAGTCTATTAGTATAGGATAGTTCAATTACGGAATTCCAATGTAAGCCTCGAAGAAAAATATATATAAAGGGTCCGCAGTCTAACGTTTTTTTTTTTCAACTAGTGCTTATTTCGTGAATGGTAACACTTAGCTCATGTTTGATGTGACAGATAATTAGTTTTATCCTTCCGCTGAAGGAATATGGTTGTGTATACGCTTGAACATCGCTGGGAAATATTGCGACATTACTTAGAAAATCATGTAGAATGTGTAGAATGTGTGCGAAAATTGCGTACGGATTTTGGAAGAACGCTTCTCTTCCGTCAGCTCCGTATGTTTGCATCCTCACCGTGAAAAGCCAAAAACAGTGCGTACACCCGAGAATATTGCTGCTGTGGCAGAAAGTGTGCGTGAAGCGCCATCAACATCAATTCATCGTCGTTCTCAACAATTGAACAAACAAATTTTGCATAAAGACCTTGGTATGACGCCATACAATGTTCAATTGGTTCAGGAGTTTATAGCATTTAAAAAAGAAAGGTATTTGGCGGACGCTATCTATATATATGTAAAAATATAATAGAAAAGCATGTGGTACGGTTATGGTTTTGAATAGTAAAAACAAATTTTGTTTCTAACAGGATGTTGGTTAGAATTTCAGTTAATTGAACCACATAGTTCAGCAGATAAACAGTGAATATTGTGAATTCGAGCTTTGCCATAGACATTTAATATTTTGTTGGTGATAGCTGGGTAATTTTGTTACAGAACATGCTTAGTAAACATAAGATATTGTTGACAAATCTAGCCGCATTCATAGAATAAACGGAAATTTAAATAAGAAGTAAAAATAACAACTAACAACCCAACTTTTTATACAGTTAATAGCCTTCAGTAAACGGTCTCCCATTGCAGTTACTTTTTAATGTGCCTTTTCAACACAATATACACAAGGTTAAATTTAAATGCATGATTTAAAATTTTACTAACCTTTTTCATTGAAATGTTGTGGCAACTTAATATCAATCGATTCAAAATAACCCCGAACATCGTTACAATGTTGATTTGTTGATTCTTTAAGGCTGGAATCACGCCGTTGCAAACGTCTATTGTGGCTGTGATGATGATTGTGATGAAATTGCTGTTGGTTTTCAAAATCCAAATTTTTAGCCAATGTTGGCACAACAACTGACGTTGCCAAAATCATACAAATAATGATAAACTTGATGAAAGCATTATTAGGAAGATACTTAATTAAATAATTTTGCTTTAAGGCCATGGTGAAAGACAAAAATATTTTTTAATCGTAAAATACACTTTTTTCCTGTGATTTTTTTGTTGTTGTACAAAACAAAACTAAGAAAAATATTTTGTATTTTTCTTGTCAATAAAAATTATACGAAATGCTGTTTAATTGCTATTTTTTTTATAAAATTGCTTTGGTTTTTTTTTCTTTTTTTTTGTTTAGATTTTAAACATTTAATATTTTGTTTTTTGTCGCAAACATTCGTTACATCTTTTTCAAATTTACACACATTTTCTTGTAACACTTAATTGCATTTCAAAGGCTTTTGCTATTTTTTTTGAATTTTATGACGTTATCTTATAAGATTTAAAAAATTTTTCCACATAAAAATATTAATTTTATATTTTATTTTAATCCTTTTTTAGTTTGTTTTTTTTTATAATTTCACCATATCTTCTCTGATTTTTATATTTTTGAAAAATTTTTATTTTCTTTGTAAGTTTGTGTATTTTAAATTTTAGCCACTTGTTCCTTGTTTTAAATTTATTTTTCCATTTATATATATTATTAAAAATATTTCCTGTATTATTTATTTATTTTTCATTTTGTTAATTTTAATTTTTTTTACGAATTTACGTTTCTGAAATTTTTTTTCGTGAAATTCAGAATTTTTTTTTGGAAATTCTTCAAATTTTATATTATTTTTAGCAAATATTTGATGTTTTTTTTGCTAAAAATTCAAATAAGTTTTTATTTATAAATGATGATGTTTTTTTGTTCTCACTTTGTGCGTAATTTCATAATATTAAGGTTCAGATACTTTTTTATCTTATTGATTTTCTGACTTCTCTGAAAAGAAAGAAAGATATAGAATGGTTTTAAAAATGTAAAATATTATGTAAGTTTTTTTTAAATCTATTTAAAAATTGTGAAATGAGAAAATATATATTTAAATATATATATATATATATATTTTCAAATAACTTTAAGATAATTCTATGGCTCATTTATGTAATAAATTTTTATGACACAATTTTACATTTAAACCTAATTTGTTTTTGCTTGTTTGACGTATAAACGATCAACTTGTCTAAAATATTTTTATAAAATCCACTCACGGTCAGCATTGAGTCATTGCTTAATAAACTTTTCAGATAAATTGAACGCTTGTAGTATATAAACTGCATATAAATGCTTGATATATTTTTACGCCACTTCAATATTTTGCGAAGACCGGTAATCTATTAAGCATTTTCAGAATATGTAATTAAGCAAAAATAGTCAAGGCATAAATATCTTCTATTGGTTACTGGCGGTATCTTTAATGATTGCAGTTATCAGTTTATTAGTTTTGCGTGTCATGTGTTCAGTGTCTCTTATTGTGACCCCCCCACCCCCTCCACCGTGCACACAGTTTTGGCGGATTTCTTCCTCATCTTGACATGTGGTGGGGGGGGGGGTGGGGTAGTAAACGGTTGCATCAGTCGTTTGGGCTAGCAGGAGCCCAAAACTGAAAGACACATAGGACTCTCGAAAGTCTGACCAGTGATTTATTACACACACTGGTACCACAAGAACCAGTTGCCTATTCTGGTTATTGGTGGGGGCCTTCGGGCAGTAAAGTGGTTAATCGAGCTTTGTAGAGAGTTCGAAAGAGATGTTAACAAAAACGTTATGTAGCCGATTATTGCTTATTGCAGATAGCTACAAATAAATTTTAAAAATCTCAAGCAAACATCCATTCGTTAATTCATATATTTCTTTAGATACGTTATCGAACTGAACATGTCATTTATATATTTAAATTTTAAAGGTTTAAATCCTATTCGTTTCACCAAAAGACTCTTTACTTTATTTATCATCTCTATATACTTTGAGCTAACTATTTAGTTAACTATATTATGTTTTTTGCAAATAGAGTAACTTTTTATTTGATTCTTAACACATTCATTTTTAAATCCCTTTAAATATTAGTTTTCGTCTTTCTTATATTCACTTTCACACTTTTCATAATTTTTATTTGTTCTTAACTTTTTGTAAAATATCTAAGCGGCTCCACTTTTTAGACATTTAATGTTTTATTTCAATTATTATTACTTGTTTAAAGTCACAATAAAAAAAAACTTATTTTTATAATTTTTAAATCAAAATTTTTATATATTTTTTTGTCTGAATCAATTTCCCCATTTTTAATTTGAGGATTTTAAGTTTTGTTTGGATTTTTAAATTGTATCGTTAAAGTACCTTTAGTCTAGTGCTGGAACACTTAAGTTATTTAAGCTAATTAGAGAAGCTATTGAACACTTTCACTTTGGCTAATAAAAAGAGTTTTTTTACATGTTGATGTCTTTTTGTTTTATAATATTTTGTTAATAGGTCAAATTTTGTTAAACTTTTATTATTTTTATTTTTTATTAATTTTTAATGCTTTGATATGCTTTTTATTCTAAGATATATTACAATTCGTTTTCTTTTTTTTTTTTGTAGCAAACGTATAATATAAAAGTATCTTAAAGATACTATTTGCATATATTTTTTCATTTTGTTTGCATTTTATATTTGAAGCACATAAATACCTTTTAGTTCCTTTTTTAATTATAATTTCTTATTAATCGCTTGTGATTTAAAGAATATTTCAAATAAATATCTTAAAATTATTTAATTTTTCTTTTATTACTTCTACTTTCACAACCTCTTTCAAGTTATCTTTGATTAAGTGTAATTAAATGTAATAAATTTTGTCTTGTAATATTTTACACTTTCGTTTTAAAATTTATCATAAAATATTTTTTGTGACACTTAAAGTATAAAATTTTTTTGGTTTTATTATATTTCTTTAATTTTACCCTTTAAAACTCTAAAGGGTTTTTTTTGCACTAAATGTAGCAACATATATGTATCTTTGAGATACTTTTGTTAACAAAAATATTTCTTAGATAAATTTAACAACAGCTGATTTCAGCTATTTTGGCTGCAATTCAAAATACATAAATATTTTATTTGAAACCTTATAAAATTGCTTTTTTTTTTGCCGGTTTCTCTATTTTGTTTTTGCACCACTTTAAACATTGGGTTGTATAACATATATATATATATATATATATATATATATGCTAACCCATACATATATATATATATATATAGACATAATTAAAAACAATGAACAAATACTACTACTCACAGAAATACAACAAGATTGTTTTAGTGTTACGCTCTCATATGCTGGCGAACGAATGCGAACAAAGAAAAAGACAAAAGTTAGCAACAGCCAGACAGATTGACAGACTGACTGACTGGGCACATACACATACATCACACATCACGCACACACAGATATAAAAATAAACCACTACGACACAATCTCAACCAAAAAAAAAAGTGCGAGATACACGCGCAAATCTCACCGTCACTCTATTAATACAATTTCGACATTAAAAACATTTGCAAATGAAGAAGAAGAAGAAGAAGCAGAATATTAAAAGCAGCAGATACAAATTAATGGCAGCAAAGTCAGTGTGGAGGCAACGGTGGATACTTGTATTACTACTGCCACAACTGGTCGTTGGTTGGTTGGATGGTTTAGCTGGCTGGTTGGCTTTGTGTTGGAGACCAACAGCCAAAAAATAAAAAGCAGCAAAAATTCTTTATAGGAAACGGTTTGAAGTCAGCCAGACACTACGGCAGTTAATTTTTTCAGTATGCTAACTTTTTAATTGTTGGCAAAATGGACCCACGGTGCCATTAAAGTATCTTGTCTTACAACTGGGATTTTAATGCTTCTTTCTTTTAAGGCAATATGATAGTCTTACTGCAAGCAGTTGTAGTTGTTGCAGGCCTTTTAAATGCCAATGGTATAAACATTTTAAAATAAATGGTGAATAGACAGCTACAGCACTGACTGTCAGTCATAACAGCTCAAGTTCTACTTCGATTTTTTTAATAACAACATAAAGCCAACCTTTTTAGATGCAAAATTAATTCTAGTTTTATTTATATTTGGTAAAGATACTTTTGCTAAATTGTTTGCTTTAACAATAAATACATCTTAAAGATAATTTATTTTATAAAACAAAAAATTTTTTTTATTTGTAAACTTTAATTCAATTCTTACACTAACATTCCAATGACATAATCATTTATGAGCAGATTTATTCATTTTTTGTTTTTTTATTGCAGGTATTAATTATTTAACATCAGAAATATTTTATTATGATCTGAAAACAAAATAATAATTTATCTGTTTTATTTTTTAAATTAAAAAACTTTTTCTTTCACTGTCACACGTTTTACGCGACTTGCACCACACGACTCAACGTTTTCAATGCTCGTTCATAACTAAAGTTTAAACTAAAAATTCAAATGCTTCCAACATGACCAGCAGACAACTGTGGATCGAACTAACCAACATGTCTAATTGAATTGTGGAATGCATCACTTAATTTGGCCTAGAACTTTTAGGCTACAAGTTGCACTTAATTCTTATCAACTTGTTTCTTCCAACATGTCTTAAGTTGTGTAAAGAATTATTTGTTGTTTTGTTGTGTGCTTTTTCAATAAAAATTTACCTGTTTTTACCATAAATATACCTGTTTCAAGTAAATATTCTTTTTATTATTTTTTATTTATTGTAGTTGTTGTAAATATATTGTGCCATGTATTGTAGTATTTAACGCCATTTTTCGCCTCAATTAGCACATTTGAATTTAAAGTTTGGCGTCTTATTTGCTGTAGTTCGTTTTTAACTCTTTTTGTTTTAATCTCATGCTTTTTAATATTTAAAGCTTTGTTTGGTGGTTATTTTCTGTTGCGTTTAGTTTAATATACATTATCGGCTTATTCTGATTTTGTCCATTTTTTTGGCCCATTAAAGTTAGAATTTCTTCGGACAAGAAATCCAGATTAAAATCGGCTCTTAATCTTGTTGGTATTTTTAAGGTTAAAGTTTTACAAAAAGCTGTTTAAAAGGTCTAAAAATCGTAAAATTAACTATTGGCAACTAATAACAATGGCCGTTAGCATATTAAGAAGCTAAAAGGTTTTTCAACAATAAGTTTGTGTTCTAAAACAAAATTAAAGAAAAAATTTGGATTCAGATGATTCAATATAGGATGGCACAATCACGCTTCCAGGCCACATAGCGCACCATACAGTCATACAATGAGTATGCAAAGGCTTCTCAATAATCACTCTAGGATTTTCAGATGCCCAAATGCAACAATTTTGCTTGTTGTTATACCCTGACAAGTGAAAATGGGCATCGCCTGAAAAAATCTTTTTTTCAGAAAAGCAAGACGGTTGTCTACGGCGATGTGAATGGTCGGTGGGTTTCTATTCCTATACAAGTTGAACCTTGTAAGGCTTCAGGGTCAAATCCTTACTGAAAATTCGCCGTGCGGCTGTTTTGAATAACCCCAATTGTTGAAAACGTCGAGGAATTGACAAATTAGGATCTGCATCAACACTGTGGCTCACGGGTGCGATGTTTTCAGTTAAACGAACCGGTCGAACATGCGTCCGTGTTCACAAATCCTGCATCGAGCCTGTAGATTCAAATTTAACGACTAAATTCTTAATAGCGGTCTCATATGAACGATTATGTTGTCAAAAAATATTATAAATTTTACGAAATATAACTTTAACAGAACCGCAATTTTCATAGTGGATTTTAATTATTTTAATGCGATTTTCGTGCGAAATTGAAATTATTGTAACAACAATTGCCAATGCATCTACTATGAATACGTCAAAAGACTAAATGTCAAAACTGTTATGTTGTTGTTGGTGTTGCCACTATTGAAAAATATACTTCGTGTTGAAAAACCTGATATTAATTTGTATTAAAATATAAAAACTGTTTTCTTAATTTTATTGACATTTTGGAAAGTTTAAGCTGCTATTGTCCATTTCGCCTTTTAAATAAGTCGTCTAATGCACTTCAACATATTTTGTGATATGCATATTTTTGCTAGCTCATTGCCTGCCATGCCCTACTATAGCTTGCAATAACAGATAATGGAGAAGACCATCTTATGGCCCTACAGTAGATCATTTTACGATAAAGCGGCCAAAAGTCCTTTTTTTCATGGTCCCCAATTGTAAAATTTTAAAGTTCGTTCGAAAGTAGATACTAGTGTACTTCGGGAGCCAAAAAATAAAAACTTTATTTTAACTATATCACACTGAACAGGGTGATTCAAAATGAGCATTTTCAGTATTTTGCTAAAATGAGAAATTTCTTAGTAAATTTTTGATTTTTAAATATCTATAACTTTTTTGTTGTAAAAGGTTTTTAAACGAAACAAACTTTGTATAATAGCGTAATTCGTTAGCTATTAGTATAAGATAACTGAAATGCTTTTAATTGATTTTTAACTTTTAGAAATTAATTTTTTTAGAGGTCAAATTTTTTTCTAAATTCTCGTATTAAATAGAGCATAACTTCTAAAGTTCGTTAGGGAATGAAAAAGCATTACCACTGTTTAATAGCCCCTATACGCCTATACCCCATTGTATACCCGGCACGATCCGACTGCGAGCACCAGAACAATTTTTCTGACACAAGGTCGACAAGTTTTTGCAAAGTGGAACATATTCTTAAATTGGGTTATGATTTGGATTTTAGTCCGTTAGGCGAAGAAACAGTGACAAAAAGTAAGGAAAATGAAGAAAAAAGACAAAAAAAAAATTCAAGAAAAATTTTTAGAACAAGTCCTAATCATCGATCAGCCAAAGCAAGGAGAAGGGAACACAAATGATGATGGAAACACTGCAAGAAGATTTTTTTCAGATCCAGAAACTGCAGCATCTATCGCAGGAGTAGATTTAGAACTAATAAGGAGATTTAGTATTATTTTGCAAGTTCTAGCATGCAGCAGAAAGATAAATGCAAAAAAACAGCTATACTTTAAAAGGAAAAATATTCGTGGAGATATATACCATCCATGTTTCATAAAATTTTGTACCATGGGGAACAAAAACGAAACAAAGATTATAGATTCTTTTGCGAGCACAACACAAGAAAAATTTCTAGGTATTTTACTAATGAAGACTTGATTGTTATTTTATTATGCACATCAGATACCTATAAGTCCAACATCTGGCAAAAATAGGAAACTACTTCTATTAAACTAGACGTAGAAGCTAAACTGTTTCTAAACGATGAAAATCAAGGATAGTTAGAAGAAATATTTACTAAAATTGTTTAATTAATAGTAATTTTTTCAAACACAAGAGTTATCAATATGTATTTCATCCTTTGAAATTTTTTTGTACATTAATAAAGCATTAATCAATTTACAATAAAAGTTCACATATAGAAGTAGTATTTATGTTTATTTTGGACTTAAATACTTCCTTATCTAAAGTAAATTTGAACCAATGAATATATTTTTTTATGTTTTTGCTACTTAATCAGCTAATTTTTAACTCAAATTGTTTAAAAAAAAATCAACCTTTGGCCTTCGTACTAAAATTTTCACGTGGCCAAAGGCTTGGCCCTATCTGACTAAATTTAAGTTTCCAATTAGAATAAGTTCTAAATGTGAATCAAAATATAAGACTTTATGTAACACAAACTCTTTGAACAAGTTGTAATACTTTACTTTCGTACCAAAAATCAGCTAAAACTTAGAATGTATGTTTAAACCTATTACAATTATTTTTCTAACTGGTCGATTTTATACCTTCAACGAAAGCATATGATCTCACCTAGTAGACAAAAAATCGATCCGTATCAACATTACGATCCGTTCAAAAGTTATGTAATTTTGACCGCCTTCTCTTAAAATGTTATCACAGTGCGCCCCTAAGAGAACCAACACACTCACATAATTTGGGAAATTAAAAAAAAAAAATTTTTTCCCATAGACAGACTTTCATTTTTGGATGAATCGTAAATGGAGAATGTCAGTGATTAATTGTAAGTTACGCCTGTTTAGGCTTATCATATTTTTCTAAGCAGTTGACTTAAGCAACCGCAAAGAGTTTCCTCTTATATATATGACTTTAAAAGCCTTTCCCTTCCTGAAAGGGAACACGAAAGTTATAGGCTGAATATTACGAACTCAAAGATGTGACCGAGGCAAAGTCCAACCGTTAATTCCCATCCAGCCCCCTTAGAACATGAAATTACTTTTATTATTATTGCTTACTTGAGCGATTTTCGTTCATGTTTTTCCTTTATTGGCTAATGTAAAATACCCTAAACTGCACAATCCTAAAAAGCCTAAAGAGCAGGGGTTAAAACAGAAAATGGTAAATTCAACCCAGCTGTGTTACCGGAAAAATCGCAGAGTATTAAATGAGCGTAAATATTTATCAACTCCGGAATTAAGGATTTTATTGATATAATTTTATAACTCAATGTTAACGCTTTAACAAGTTCCAATAAACATTTTGTGCTAACAATATGAAGATATGACATAATTTTGCACTCCCTTATAGATAATTAAGATGTTAGTGTTATTGTTGTTGTTGCTGTTGCGATTTTATTTTATCGATTTCTTTGAAATGTGTTTTTCTTTTTGCACTTTTGCCCACAATGTTATTTCAATATTTTTGCCTGAATTTGAAGGACAATACATGGATTCTATTTTTTTTTTGTTCTTTTAATGTTTATTTTTTTTTGGGCAGTTGTTATTTAAGCCGCTAACAGGCAATCGGTTTGTGCCTTAATTTATGTTTGTATTTGGTAGCTGGCATTTTTACTACCTAAATACTATTTCTACTTTAGAAAAAAAAACACTTATCCGAGTTAATACATCACTACATATTGTAGCTGGCTATTTTACAGTCAAATTAATTTCATTTGACATTTGGGATTTAATCGGGTTACTAATTAATTTGTTTTGTTTCCTTGAAAATGTTTTGAGTGTATTTAAAAGCCGCGCCATTAGGGCAGAATAACAAATCCCATAAAAAGAATAAATTGTCTGGAAATTGCAAACAACTTTCAAGTTTTTCAAATTCGGAAAGGAATTCTAAAGGAACTATAGGAAAGATAATTTTTGTATAAAAAAAAATATCTTTAAGCTGTTATTTTGTGAGAACATATAATTATTAAGTGAAAAATTGCAAAACAAAAGCCTGTCTGGCTTGTTTCAACTCCCGTTGTTACAGTTTTATACACAAGTAGATTTCCCATTTTTAAAAATGAATTAAAATTGTCAGACAGACATTTGTATTTGTACACTTTAAATTCAAATTGGCAATTTCTAAGTAACAAAGTTTTAGTCACCCTTAAGGCAATACTATTATAATCAACTTCAAAAACAGAGAAAGTCACCAATTATTCTGGTTTTTTCATGTCTGTGCCCACAGTACTCAGCCACTAATTTTAATCCATTTCTAAACCGATATCCAAATTGGTTGTCATTTTAACAAAAAGATCATAATTTCAAAACAATAATAAATTTTAAGTGAAAATTAAAGGGTGCTTACATAGGTTATGCTAGTTAATGTAAAGCGGTTTTCAACAAGAAGTTTGTTTTCTAAAATAAAATAAAAAATTTCGATTAAGATTATTAAAATTTTTTTTGAATTATGAAGAGACGTTTGAGAATTATTTATGAAAAATGATTTCTGGCAAATATCCATCGCAACCATGCTGACAGATGTCGATACTTTCATTAATGTTTTCAATCACTTCTTGTCAACATGGCGCTCGCATTTCGTTAATCACATTTCGGATTTTGAGTTTTAAGGCTGAAACTGATTCGATGGGCTTCGTATAGACTCTGGCCTTAACATAGCCCTACAAAAAATAGTCCAGTGATGTTAAATAACCGATCTGTCCGGCCACTTAACTACTGATTGTGGTAAAATTATGCATTTGGTTTCAATAAATTGATCGTTTCTTTAGCTGTGTGACATGTGGCACCGTCCTGCTGAAACTACATGTCAGTGATATCCACGTCGTCGACAATAGGCTAAAATTAAATTGTTAGCATCACACGATAGTATGTCCTTTGACCGTTATCATATTTGTAGCCTCATCTTGGAAAAAAAATCGTCCAATCACGCCTCCAGGCCCCATAGCTCACCATACAGTAAACGTTGAGCATGCAAAGGCTTCTCAATAATCGCTCAAGGATTTTTAGAAATCGAAATGCGGCAATTTTGTTTATTGACATACCCTGACAAATGAAATTGGGATTTGTTGTTCCTGAACGAATTGAGCAAATCTACGGTGATCTGAGTGGTCGATCGGTTCCCATTCCTATACTAGTTAAATATTGTAATGCTTTAAAGTAATATCCTTACACAAAATTCGCCGTGTGGTGGTTTTGAATAATCCCAATTGTTGAGAACGTTGAGGAATTGAAAAGTTTAGATTTACTTCAACACGGCTCACGGCTGCGATGTTTTCAGTTGAACGAACCGGTCGAACACGTGTTGCTGTTCGCACATCTTATATCGAGCCTGTCGAATGAATTTTAACAACCAAATTCTTAATAGCGGTCTCATATGAGCAACTATGTTGTTCAAAAATATCACGAAATGTAACTTTAACAGAACCACCATTTTTATAGTGAATTTTAATTATTTTAATGCGATGTTCATGCGAAATTGAATTCATTGAATCAATTGCCAATGCAACTACTACGAATTCGCCAAAAAACTAAAGGCCAAAACTATCATAACGTTGGTGTTGCCACAATTGAAAAACAAACTTCTTGTGGAAAATTTCGATATTAAGAAGTACAAAAATAAAACTACAGATTATAGGGTATTTCAATAACTATTTTTAAGTGTTTGGCTTTATTTTTTAAGGCAGGCACTATGTTTAAGAATTTTTTGTCGAAGTACAAATGCAAGAAATTAAAAGAAATACAGGGTGTTTCAGTAGTGACAGGACTTTAGCATGCTTTTTTAACCATAGTTAACTGCCTAGAATTTACACAAATTATGCAAAGATATGTTCGCTATAAGAATATGAATAATAAATTAAATGTAAACAATAAATTTAGAAAGTAAGAGTGTTACCATAGAGGCCTCCATTTTACCGTTTAAATCGTTATAGGCAGGTGTGGGAAATTCGCGCAGTGTTAATTGTTGTAGCTGCTTTTAGCACATGCTTAACAATAATGTGAAAATTGCTTTAATTGTGGCCAAGAAACAAAAATTTATGTTGTAAAATCAAATAAAGGATGTCCGGTTAGAGGTTACGAGATATAGACCATGTACGGGTCACCTTTTAATTTTATCTCTTCATTATTTATTGTTTATTATTCAAAGTGTGTACTACATGTTTGTTTGTTCGATATTTTGGTAAATTTTCGTTAGATTTAAAATAAAATTTGCATGTGTTAAATTAAGTAACATATTATATGAATTAGGGTTGGGAATGACAGAGACAATCGCGAACTATTGCTTCGATAGCTCTTTACTTCTCTTTTTTTCATGAAATCAAATTTTTTATGCTGATAGGCATTTTTGTTAGAATCCTCACAGACCAACAGCTCTTTGAAATATTTTCATAAGAATGAACTCTTACCGCAAGATTTATAAGATCAAAATATCCAGTACCCACATTCATTTCTTATTATTTAGTTTTATTTTTTTTCAGCTGTATTCAGTTTTTATTTAACTTACGAAAATAAAACAGAACGAGACCCCACACACTCTCAATTCCAGTTTTTTAGATGCTCTTGTACTAATATTAATATTATTTAAGTTAATTAAGTTTACTTGGGGTTCAAGAGACCAACAACAAAAGCAAAAGGAACCAACAGCAACAATATTTTAAACCAACATTCACAAAAAAAACAACCTTTTTACAAAGAACACGGCTAAAAGCTTTGAAACCGTATGTGCTTAATGCAGCAATAACAACAACAAGATACGAGTAAATATTTTAAACTCATACAATCATATTGCAAACAGCAACAACAGGAGCAGCCACAAGATGGAACAATGAAATTTTACAGGTAGAAAAATACTTCAAACCGTCACTCACTCATACTTATATTTTTATGGTCACATTAGGGCACCACCGTGTTTATGGAGTAAAATGAAATCTCATTTTTATAAACTGCATCAGTTGTTGTCGTATTCATAAAAAATGAAATGTATTAAAAAATAATTTGATAAGATTTCCTTTTAAAATGTTGACATATTAAACAAAATTGCTTTGGTTGTTGTCATTTCCATCGATGAAAACTGTCATTACTAGCTGCCTATTTGGTACGACCGTCGTACGCTTTCGACGCGAGGACATCATTATCAAGCCGCATTTTAGACGGTTTTCATTGAAAGGAATTGCAACAGTATTTCATTTACTGGCGGAACAAATCAAAACAACTTAATACTAAAATTGCTTATTTTTTTGTTAATTTTACATATTGAGTGTCTTTTTAAGCCCATTAGAAGTTACGAAAGGGTTAATTGTAATATAAACTGTCATACTATGCTCTGAATATTTTGAAAATATTTTATGAATGTACTGATATTTGAGCAACATTACACTACATTACATTATGCTACAAAAGTGACATGCGGGATAAAATTTACATCTGCACCTAGCCATGTGGGCCATTATCAGATGGTGGATCATTACCACTGTGGATGAAATGTAGCGTCATTCTTGCCCTAGAAGGCTTTCGGATACGTATATCCTCCGATCACTCCTAGTTGCAACATCAAAAACCCGAAGTAGGCCGTAGTCTGCACTCCTTCCTGAAGAGTTGGAGACTATCCAACTCCTGGTCCACAATGCATGAAGCTTAATATAATTAAGAACACGTCGGCATTCATACTCACTGGACCTGGATCATTCATTCTGTGAATGATTCGACCCACAAACTCAAACGAAGGGCGTACTTCAATAATCAGTCAGAGAACATTTAAATGCCTAAAGAGACAAACAGCGGAACTCTGGGGGTTTACTGATTCCCGTGGAAATCTATTGGATTGTCCATTTGGCTCCTGCTAACCTTGAAAGGGTCTGGGCTCCCTTTTACCACCACAAGACACAAGTCTAGATGGTTGTGTGATCCATAAAGACTTATAATGTGCCCTCGGAGGGGGAGGGGGGGGGGGGGTTGGCTACATAAGTGACACTTGTTTTAGCTTAACGGGCTTGTTAATAAATCGAATTGCCCCACACCATAGCAGTATATATAGATTCCAGTTGGCTTCCTACTACGTGCGGATTGACTCACATCACAAATTTTTTAACAAGCCAGCAAAATATGGAAATAAAACTGTGTATTATTCCTTAAAAATGTGATTCTAAAGAACAGGCACAGTGACCACGTATTAAAATTTTGTTATGTAATGTTATATTAGCTTTTTTAATTTTATTTTTTTTTATAGTTTAGTTTATAAAAAAATTTTATATTTCGCTTAATTGTTGACCTTTTATGCTATAAAATATTGATCTGCTGAGTTTTAAACTTTCTACTAATTAGACAAAAGTCGTGGTTCCTTATCAATATTATAAAAGAAAATCAAATAATCAAATTCCATTCTATAACAATTAATTTTATTATTATTTATTCACTGGAATCTTAAATTGCTAAGTAAAATCTGTTCGAAATTGTGATTTCTATTTATAGACGACTAAAAACTTCTATATTACTCTACTATGGAAAGATCTGGCAGTTTATTTTTTTTTATCTTTTATTCTATGATTTATGCATATCTGGTAACGAGCCAATGAAAAGTGTGTTGCCATAACAATTTATACCTTTTTATTTATAGAGAATTTTTGTAGAATTCTGTTTTATTATAAACCATTTTTTTTAGAGTTGTGGACAGAAGTGGAATATTCTTTCGTAAAAATATATATGCATTTAAAAAAGCAAATTAATACTTCAAAAAATTACAAAAAGGTATTAACTTTGCTTTTCTAAAAAAAAGATTTAATTCTAAGGAAAAAGTAGAACAAATACAAAATGAACATATTGAGGTCCTTAATTCCTAATGTCTTATAGTTATATTAAAGGAAATATTATAAAAATAAAGAGAATAATCTTATATCATATATATTTTATTATATTTTGTTCTTAAGATGCACTAAAAAAAACTAGAATATAACTCTATTAGTTGGGTTTCTTATTTTGGTGGCTCCTTAATAGTTATATGAGTAAGTATCCATATTCTTCCAACAGTTAGTGGTGGCTAAAAGGCACACACACTTTTACTTCAAATTGCACATATGCGTTCTAAGAGAGACTGTTTTGTTCATTGAGCGGTATTCGTTTTTGTATTTCTATTTATTTATTACCTAATTTTTTTCTTTATTTTATAATAGTGCACCCTACTTTGGTATAACAAATACACTACATTTTAAACGAAAAAAAAAAAAATTTTTAAATTCTATAATTTAAAATAAAATTGAAATTCCAAGATAATTGGAGGACTGTTAGTTAGTTAAGTTAAACTTCGAGAAAAGTGTTAAAATGTTAATTGCTTAAACAACGAATTAAATATACAAATTTAGAAAATCTATTAAAATGTTTATAAACTCCGATTGTTTTGTGAACTATACAAATTTATCATAATTTTAAACGAATATTACAAATAATATATTAAACTGTTATATTGTTGTATAATACTACAACGGATACAACTATTCAATACGGACATTTTAAAACAAATATTTTAAAATATTCCATTAAAGCGAAGTAGAGGTGCACCAACAATAAAATTAATTTTTTTAAAAAGATAAAAATCGCCTTCCTATTTTTAATATGAATTAAGTCCACGCCTATTTGAAAAATATTTGAATATATGTGATGATTAATTCGGAAAACAAAGAGAAATGCGAATGTATGAGAACTTTGTCTGCTCGATCAATAGAAGAAGCATAACTCTATTGTTTTCGCTGCATTACTTGTCCGTATTTCAAAACACACTATCTCTGGAGCTCCAACAGGGTAGAGTATTTAAAAGTGTATTATTATAGGCGAGTACAAAAAATTAAAGAGTATTCTAAAAGTGACGTGATATTGATAATATTATTGTTAGCTTTGGTTGGGCAGTCACGTTTAATTGCACTGCATTTCTAAAATAATCTATTTGAACAAAAAAACTGTAAATGAAAAGGTGTCCCAATTGTAACCCAGTGTGTACAGATACTTTAAATTTAAGTACATACTTTTTTATTCGTTATGAAAAATGTAAAAAAACTGAAAACAAAACATGACGAAAATGTATACTACATTTAGGCACTGAGAATTTACACAGAGTATGTAAAGGGATTTTCAACAAGAAGTTTGTTTTTCAATTGTGGATCAACAACAACGTGATAGTTTTGACATTTAGTTTTATGACGTATTCGTAGTAGATGTATTGGCAATTATTACAATGCATTCAATTGTGCACGAACATCGCATTAAAATAATTAAAATTCACTGTAAAATTTGTGGTTCTGTTAAAGTTACATACTCGTCCTTCTGAGACTGCTATTTAAATTTATGTCGATAATATAATGTCCACAATAAAAATCAATGTCAATAATAACTTTAATATGTAGAGGGTGTTTTGTATGGATCATGATTATAAAAACTGTGGCCTCCTTTTTTAAAGCGTTGAAGGCAAAAGTTCGTAGTTTATATAGAGCATGTGCTTTTATGTCTGCATATAAGGATGGGGCTACAAACGAAATTAAAATAAACTGAAAGAACAGTTATCCCGCTAGTAGCATGATTTTCGGATAAATGAACTTTTGAACTGTAATAGGCTGCAACTCTTAAATTACGCCGAGTATAGATTTTTTGTTCACTATACAAGTGAACATAAAAAATTTATATTAAAAGGTGTTCGAGAAGTAATGATTTTTTCACAAGGCCTTATTTTATATTTTCTCAAAGAACATATTACAACGTCCACTGTAATATGTAAACAAATAAGGGGTGACTTACTTAGGGCATCTTTTTTGAACAATTTAAACTCGCACTTAATGGATTTATTTTAAAACAAACATAAGCATTTTTAAATAGATTTCCTTTTAAAAAATGCAAAATAACCTGAACTCAAATCGTGTAGAAATTATTTATTTGGCTGTAATTTGGAAGTGTGAGGCATCCATAAACTGTTGTAGCATTTCAGTAACTGCAAAAATTTTCTTGATTAACAGAAAGTTTTCGAAAACATATTATGTTGTTTATTTTTCCTCCGCCAGTAAATGAAATTTCCTGTCTTATCTGGCTGGTTTAATTCCAAAGACAAGCGCTTTCGATGCGAATGCATCATTCTCAAGCCACGTTGTGGTTTGTAGTGTTGAGTCAGTGTTGGCGTTCTGTTGTTAAGTTTGTATTAATTCGTAAGGCACTTCTGCTTACCTGAATAGGTAGAAAACTGAATATATAATTTTAATATTGAGTTTTCTTAATAATTAACACAAACTTTTTAATTAAATTTAAATATTGGTGAATTATCCGGGAATTCCGGATAAAGGTGAAAAAAAGTTTCGACAACCATAACGCCACCGTTTGTTTACTTGATCTTTCAGGAGAGTTTTTCCAAATTTTTAGATACCTAAAAATTGTGATCGAAAATTTTGTGGGAAATTAATATTCTAATAAATTAAACTAATCAAATCAAAAAAATAAATTCAGTTGAGTGCAAAAGTAAAAAAAAATCGTTACTGTTGCGTTGTTTGCCTTAATTTAAATTAGGACACCCTCATATTTTTATAAGGTATATTCTGGTCGTGCCTGACCTTCTATCACCTTTTCACTTCGATGACTTAATATTTTTTTACTGACTGGTTGCTTGGTTGTGTTTGAAAGCAAGACAGGATTGAACATGTTTTGTTAGTTGTTGAGTGTGTGAAAATTGCAAATTAAAGTGTATTTAAAATAAGAAAAAAATATATTTATTTAAATGTTTGTAATTGTTATAGCTGTGCGTTTTCAAACATCATGTCTGCATTTGATTTTTATGTTCAACATGTCTATGAAGTTGATATGGTGTTAGTGAATGGAGTTTGCCAAGGATAACAATTAATGACGTGTTGAAGGTGTTTTATTTTTGAAATTATTATTGAAAAAGACTAAAAAATCAATTTGTAAAGGAAATTGTTGAACATTTTAAATACTTTTAAACAATTCAAATAAAATTAAGAATAATTATGTAAACGATGTTTGAGGGTTTTTATGTGTATTTAACAGACAAAAAAAACAGTTTATTTTATGCAAATCCAAAAATTATTTAATAAAATTTTAGAAGTAGCAAGTAGAAGATAGTTTAACGCCTGTCCATATGATCCTTAACTGCTTCAAAGCAATAGTAAGCATTTAATGTAATTTTCGATATTTTACATCCACGGATGTCATTTTATCTGGCGTTGCCCATAATTGCATTTTGTTACCCATAACTGCTGCTTAATACGCCGCACAGTGGACCATTTTCCGAGAAGGCGACCAAAAGTGCCTTTTTTTCATGGTCCCCAATTGTAAAATTTTAAAATTCATTCGAAAGTAGATATTAGTGTACTTCGGGTGCCAAAAAATTAAAACTTTATTTTAATCATATCACCCTGAACAGGGTGATTCAAAATAAGCATTTTCAGTATTTTGCTTAAATAAGAAATTTCTTAGTAAATTTTTGATTCTTAAAGATCTATAACTCTTTTGTTGTACAAGGTTTTTCAACGACACAAACTTTGTAAGCTATTAGTATAAGAAAACTGAAATGTTTTTGATTGATTTTTGATTTTTAGAAATTAATTTTTTTAGAGGTCCAAATTTTTTCTAAATTCTCTTACTTAATAGAGCATAACTTGTAAAGTTCGTTAGGGTGTGTAAAAGCATTAGCACTGTGTCATAGTTCTACATGCCTGTACCCCATTGTATACCCGGCACGATTCGATCGTGAGCTCAAAAACAATTTTTCTGACACAAGGTAGAAAATTTTTTCCAAAATTGAATTAAAAAAAAATTTTTCTGTTTGCCTTTATGAGCGATGTTGTTTAGATGAATAGGCGTATTTTTAGAAAGAAAAAAATTTATAGTCAATTTCAAAGTCATGCACAGTTGGTCACAAAAATATTTTGCCTACTTAAAATAACGTAAATTGATATGATTTAGATCACAAAAGTACTTTGCTTTTTAAATTGGTTTGCACTGATGGTAAAATAGTTTTTTTTTTCAAATTGCTTGGCTTTGGGCAAAAAAACAAACAATTGATATTTATCTAACGCTCTTACAGGTGGAAATAGAAATTTAAAAACGATCCGAAAATTAAAGGATGAAATTAAAGACCTTCAACCTGTCATATTTACTGTTGATGAACAGAAAATCGAAGTTAATTTTAATGATTCATCATCAAGCTGCATTACATGCAAAGAGGCATTAATTCAATTAAGCCATCCAGTTCCAGAAGATAACACTTTTAAGGCAGCATACGAATTTGGTTTGTCCCCTCTTCATACTAGAATACGTTTTATGGAGCATATTCTTAAATTGGGTTATGATTTGGATTTTGGTCCGTTAAGCGAAGAAACAGTGAGAAAAATAAGGAAAATGAAGAAAAAAGAAACCAAAAAAAAAAAACAAATTCAGGAAAAAGACCTTAGCATCGATCAGCCAAAGGGAACACAAATGATGGGAACACTGCAGCATCTATCGCAGGAGTAGATTTAGAACTAATAAGGAGATTCAGTATTATTTGACAAGTTCTAGCTTGCAGCAGAAATAAAAATGCAAAAAAATTTAAAGAGTACGCCAAAAAAAAAACAGCTATACTTCGCAACAGAAAATATTCTTTGAGATATATGCCATCCACTGTGCATAAAATTTTGTAACATGGGAAACAAATAATTCAATACAATATTCTGCCAATAGGAGATTTATCTGAAGAAGCGCAAGAAAAACGAAACAAAGACTGTAGATTCTTTCGCGAGTACAATACAAGATATACAAGAATACAAGATATTGCACTAATGAAGAGTTGATTGCTGTTATGCACATCAGATCCCTATTGATCTATTGAACTAGACGTACAAGCTTAACGATGAAAATCAAGGCTTTTTTGAAGAAATATTTACTAAAATTGTTTAATTAATAGTAATTTTTCCAAACACAAGAGTTATCAATATGTATTTCATCCTTTGAAAATTGTTTGTACAATAATAAAGCATTCATTAATTTACAATAAAAGTTCACATATACAAGTAGTATTTATGTTTATTTTGGACTTAAATACTTCTTTATCTAAAGTAAATTTGAACCAATGAATATATTTTTTTATGTTTTTGCTACTTAATCAGCTAATTTTTAACTCAAATTGTTTAAAAAAAACCAACCTTTGGCCTTCTTGCTAAAAATTTCACGTGGGCAAAGGCTTGGCCCTATCTGACTAAATTTAAGTTTCTAATAAGAATAAGTTCTAAATGTGAATCAAAATATAAGACTTTATGTAAAACAAACTCTTTGAACAAGTTGTAATACTTTACTTTCGTAGCTAAAATCAGCTAAAACTTAGAATGTATTTTTAAACCTATTGCAACTATTTTTCTAACCGGTCGATTTAAAATTGTTATACCTTAAATGAAAGCCTATGAACTTACCTAGTAGACTGCGTATCAAAATAATAATCCATTCAAAAAGTTATATATTTTTGACCGCCTTCTCGAAAAGTGGTCCACTGTGCGCCGAGAGCTTTCTAAGCTAGTACGTACAATCGGCAACATTAATATTGATTTTAATTTGTAATTCAGGTAATTAGCACAATATTATAAAATAATATTTCATATCTCAAAGCTGTTTTATTTAAGAAACAATATTTGGTAAAGTCTCGCTAATTTCATTCAATAAAATTGAAATACAATCTCAAAGAAATAGATCTGGTAAAAAGAGAATTCAAATTAACAATGACTCACTATACAGTAAAACAGTATGAAAATATTTTGTTCAAGTTATAAAGTACAAACTTTAGGTAGAAACTTTAGAGGCTTCTTTAAAAAGGCCTTGAATTTCCTTCTTTTTTTTTTGCTTATAAATTGGACCTCAGAAATAATTTTTATAATGATTTTGAAGTTTCTGTGATTTTTACTTTTATAAAAATTTGCGCAAAGGTTTTATAAGGAGTTGGATTAATCAACTAGCAAATGTATGGAGAGAGCGCAGCTTTTCTAATCATCAACTCAATTATGTTTTTTTAATAAAATTTTATAACATTTAATTTATAGAAAAAACCATTTGCAATATAAAATCTCTTAATTTTTTAACGTCTTCCATATATTTTTCAAAATTTTTAATTTCTGATAAGCGACTTAAATAATGTTGTTTACTTCGTTTGCTCTGTAAAGGTGTTTCAAAGCATGACAATATGTCTCTTAGTGTACCACAAATTTTTACTTACTTTAGGGCATTTCTGGTAAAAAAAAACTCTTCTGATTTTCTGCCACAAACGCAATGGAAATTTTTAAATAAAAGTTGATATTCAAAACATCAGAATGATTAAATTTATTTTTATACATAATTTCGCAGTTGAATAAAATAAGAAATAAGATATTTTGCCAATTTGAGCTATTGAAAAGAGTTATTGAATGATGTTCTTGTCTTTATTCTATTTATTCGTTTTCGAATTTGAAGAAAATTGTGGTGCTTCTTAAGTTTACCTTACAAGAGGTGCTTGAGAAAATGCTAAGATGCTGCAGGCTGATATGAGCACTTACTAAAACCTTTCTTTCCATAGCACGTAGTTTTCATATCAATATTTGTTTTATATTCCGATTCTCTAACGAAGTCCGTTATACGAGGTATCATTAAAGAATAACCGCGATTTTTAATTTTTTTTAAAAAGTATTTATTTATTCATCAATAACTATCTTGCCGCCTTCAAAATGATCCCCTTCAGATACAATACATTTATGTCAGCGTTTTTTCCAATCCTCAAAACACTTCTGTACCCGCTTTTTGGTATCGCTAACAGATCCTCTTTTAGTTTATTTTCTGAAACTGCATATGGCATCAACAAGAAGGTGCCACATCACATATAGCCAGGATTACAATTGAATTACTGCCTCTTTCTACAACAAGTTATTTTAAAAAACGGTGATGTCGGCTGGCCTCCACGGTCGCCTGATTTGACTACTTCGGAGTTCTTCTTGTGGGGATATCTGAAAAGCAACCATCTAGACTTGTGCTGCTGGGGGTATTAGGGAGCCTAGTCCCCTGAAGGCAAGCAGGGTATCAAGTGGAAGCTCCACGTTATTTCCACGGAAATCAGTAAGCCCTAGAACTCCGCTAATTGTTTCTTTAGCCTTTTAGCTGTTTCTCTGACTAATTATTGAGGTTGGCCCTTCGGGAGTATCGTGGTGGTTGTGGTTTTGCGGCCCCTGCATGAATTGATTTAGTGGGCCAGGATCATCTCGCCTTTAATAACACCAACGGGTGTATGATCCGGATCCAGTGTGCATGCTACTCATGTTTTCTAGGCCAGGAGTTGGATAGTCTTCAACTCTTCAGCAAGGGGTAGTGATTTGTAACCCTGCTTTGGAACCGCTGAAATTGCAACTAGGAATGACCGGTTGCTAGAATTAATCCTCGGCGTCCTAGGGCGTGAATGACGTTGATTTTCATTCCCAGTGGTTTGACCACCATCTGATTAAGGCTTACAGCCAGGTGCAGATGTAAGTCTTTTCACGAGATGAGCTGGTACGTTATCATGGTGCAAAATACATGATTGGTTTTCCCGCAATTCTGTGCGTTTCTGACGAATTGCTTCGCACAAACGGCCCATAACTTCGGGGTAGTATTTCTTAAGCAAAACGTTCACATTTGACTTGTGTTTTTTTTTTTTGGTATTAGCTCTTCTTTGGGATTATTGGCCTTTGGTTTCAATGTCATAGCCATACACCCATGATTCGTCACCAGTTATGACCTTTTTGAGCAAATCTAGATCAACAAACAAAACAAGAGAAATCATTTCTTCACTGCTTCATTGTGTTCATAGGTTGTTGACGTGTTCGGGCGACCAGAATGAGTATCGTCATTGACATCATCGCGGCCTTCCTTAAACCGGTTATACTACAATTGAACTTGTGTTCTGCTCATAGCAGACTCGCCAAACGCCACAGTGTTCTTGCACTCTTAATTTCATTTTTTACAAAAAAATTTAGTACAGTTTCTTTGATCCATTTTTTCGAACAGCAAAAAATCGAAGAGCACACCAGAACACTACTAACGTTTGTATCTATTAAAAAAACTGACAAACCAAAATGGCTGATATTATCAGCATATATAAAAGACATGTGTACCAACATAACAGAAAAAAAATGCAAAAATTGAACATACGTAACTCACGAAATTAAAATTTTTTATCATACCTCGTATATTATGTTGACATTGGAATAGACTAATTGATAACCGAAGGCCTTAGAAAGTATCAGAAATACATTTATTGTATTATATCACCAAAAAATATTTATTTAATAGAAATATTGATTTAAAAAATCCTCAAAAAACTCTTAATTAGAAAAAAAAACAAAAATAATATTAACAAGAATTCATGATCTCTTGAAGAAGAATAGTACTAAAACATTCAGCCGTAGGCATAAAAAATAAATTAAAATGGCAAGGTCTCTGCAAGACCCTCCGCACATATTCACACTAAAAATAGACATAAAATGAGGTTATGTGTCACTACAACAGTTTACGATAATTTTAAGTGCCAGGTGGTGGGAGACATTGAGACCCTGCTCAATTCCTTCACTTGTGCCTTTTTATACTCATACATACGGGTGTTAAAATTTAACGATTAATGGAAATTTTATCAATAAGAATAGATATTCTACTCACCATCGCATAACATTTGCAAAAAATTGAGCTTCAAAGATCACGGAAACTTAAAAAAAAAATTCGAATAGATAATTTATAATGTACCGATTATATAAATAATAAATGTCAAAATTGATTATTCTCGATAATTTAGCCAGACAATGATTGAATCCAGACCTGCAATATGTTGAAAGCTTATTCTCAAAATTAGATGACAGTGATTCCTATCGAGTTCTAGTTCAAAATTTACAGAAAGTTCATCAAAAAAGATGTACAAAAGAAGTAAGACGTAAAGTGCCATAATTTATTATCAGAAACTTTCAAGAAGTTCAGTGTAGGTTAGAGAGGGACTGTGTTGAAAACTAATGTTGATTTTTCCAGCATTTAAATGGAAAAATTTACTTTCTAGCTAAATAGCCACTAGCATTTCAAAATAAATTAAAATTTATTTTGGAACATCCATGAATTGATGTTAAGGTCATCCATCCTACTCAGTATTAATTTTAAAGTACAAAACTTAACTTAATATCGAGTAAAATGCAATAAAGTGAATTTGTTTTAAAATAAATCTCATAATATTTTTGGAGAACATAACTGGTTTCTAAAAGTTATTGCGTAAAAAACTTGTATTTTAAAGCATCCAAAAATAAAAAAAAATAATGAAAACCATTTTTTTGGGCAATTTGATACTCTTTTTGCAATGACATAATATTTTAAAAGAAAAAAAAGAAATAAAAACTAGTTTATTTTTTGTTTAAAGTAATTTGCATAAAATAAATTTTAGGAAATTTCTATTGCAAAAAACTTTATTGTTTTAACAAATAAATTTTCTATAAAAACTCCTAAATGCTAACAGATAACATCATTCGGGCTTTTAGCGTTAAACGAATAATTTAAAAGTTTAAACAAAATGAAATTCTTATTTGTTGTTGCTGCTCTCTTTGCCATTACTTTGGCTGCCCCTGTTGAACAACACAACACTGCTGATATCGTTCATAATGAATCGGATGTTCAACCTGAAAGCTACAGCTATCTGCTTGAAACTTCAGATGGCACCCACAAGGACGAAGAAGGCAAGCTAAAGGATGTTGGTACTGACCATGAAGCCATTGTTGTTCATGGCTCTTATTCCTGGGTGGATGAAAAGACTGGCGAGAAATTCACTGTTAATTATATTGCTGATGAAAAAGGTTTCCAACCCACTGGTGCCCATTTGCCACAACCTCAACCTTAATTAAATATTAAACCTGTCAAAATAGTTACCCACCTCAAGGGCTAACGATTTGCTTAAGCGGATAATGAAGTGAAACAGTGCTTGGTAAAATGTTGTACATAGTTGTATTTTGTAAATATTTAAAAAGAAAATAGTAGTATAATTGAATTGAATAAATGAGTTACAAAATAATTTAAGCGGTGTTCCTGACAGATAACTTAATGACGAGGACAGTTATAAAGGGAAGTGCTTGTTATAAAAGGTTGAGTAAAAATTACAAAATTAAAAGGTTTTCAACTCTCTATATTCAATGAATTCTAAAGCGATAAATATAGGTATAGAAAGTTAAATTCGCACATTTTACACTGTCATCCATTTCTAGGCTGTCGTCCATTCCTTCCAGTATTCTCATAAATAATTTGTATTTGTAGTTCAGTTAATGCAAAAAATTAAGTTACTTTCCTTGGCACAGAATGCAAAGACATTCTTAAACAATAACTCGCTGGTAAAATGTCAAAAGAGCCTAAGAAATTAAACACAATTTTAAGCTCCATACATCAATTTATTAAAATGCGTCTTGATTTTTTTTCTTAATGAAAAAATTTTGATTTTTTTTCTTTATAAAAAAATCAAGATTATTATTGTTTTTAAAACTTTGCCTGGTCTGTACCTAGGTTTCTTAGTGTTAATAAGTGCTAGTTTTTAAAAAAAAACCGCTTTTACAATTTGGAAATCACAATAAGTCATCAAATTTCAAGGTTTTTTTTCGAATTTTTGAACTATTACATCACGTTTCGTGTTGCTATTTTATTAACAGAAAACCGATAAAAAAAGTTAAGAATGCAAACATGAAAGTTTCGGCCACTTTAAATTATAAAAAATCCCCGCGATATAAAAAGCTTTGAAAGTTCCAGAGAATTGGAGGTATTTAAACAAAAAGAATGTTATTCCAAATTAATAAAATATACGACAAATTTTAGTTGTATTAAACAATTTTTTATATGTAAATTATTGAAAAACTTTTAAAATATTGAGAAGATCGAGATATATATTTTATAAGCCCTAGGAAGCGGGATTTATAAAACGAATCAGGATATTTTCTTTTATGCCTGAGATATGGCAAATTCATAGCGCACATTTGTATTTCCAACAATTTCAAATTTTGAAGAGAAAATAATAATTCAGTAATTTTGTTATAAAACGCTTGACTAAAACAATAATAGAGAAGTTTTTGATTCAGAATTAATTGTATAACCATTTATTTAATGCCTAACATTCGCGCTATTTTGGGTGTTTCTTTATTTTTTTTTTAAAGAGAAGTAGCACTTCAGGCAACAACGCCTATTTGGTCAAGTACCGTGCTACATTCTTTAGGAAAGGGAAAGAGAAGAGATGAAACAGGTGTTGAAAGAAGAAGGATAGTCGAAAATTAACTGCCGTATAAAGGAACTGCTGTTTAGGAAGAAAACGAGTAGTAGTGACACTGGCTTATTGGCTCCACAACATACTACAAAAAAGGTTAAAGGTTTATTCGAATTACTGTATTTGAAAGTATTTACATACTTAAGGTCACAGTCATCATTAATAAAAACACAAATTTTATTCATTACATCTCTATAGCCAGTGGATATTTGACCACAATTAAATGTACGGTTCTTGAAGCTTGAAGTTTTGAATATCTTTCCTAAAGGCCTGGGTATATTAAGTTAAGCTATTTTTGGATAGCTATCCACCTCCAGTTAAACACTGGCTGGACAACGAAGAGTTGTAAGAGGTGAAAGAATTGGTTTCTCAAGGAAGTCTAGCTTTTTCAAGCATGAAGAGTTCCAAAACGGCTGGAGAAGTTTATCTCTAGAACCGAAATTTTAAAAAATTATTTAACTTATTTAGCTTAAGTGACAATTCATTAAAACTTTAACTGCATTTGTTATAGGTGAAAATGAAAAGGAGTTATGCTTAGTAGTTATTCCTGAAGAGGCTTAATCAGTAGTGCAGAGTGTGATTCGTTTTACATCCGCACCTGGCTATGTAGCCTTAATCAGATGGTGGACAAACCACTATTGTATAATTTGGAACGTCATACAGGCGTACTAGGAAGCCGAAGACATAATTCTAAGCAACAGAACCACCTAGTTGCAACTTTAATGATTCCAGGGCCGGGCTGCAAACCATGACACCTTGCTAAAGAGTTGGAGACTTTCAACTCCTGTCCAGAACACATGTCTACCATGGTCACTGGACTGGATCATTCACTTTGCGTGTCATTATCAGTGAGATGATCCTGGCCACTATAATAAATATTATACTGTTATGGGGCCGCGAAACCACCACCATACTCCCATATAGGGGCCAACCTCAAAGATCAGTCAATGATCATGGAAATAAAGGCTCCCTTTATACCCCCCAGTATAACCCCAGTTGCACAGATCTAGATAGCTGTTACGTACTATAAAGACCATAAATGTGCCCCCGGGGGGAATCAGTAGTGCACATTGCGTATATGACTAGTATTACGCTAAGGACGGTAAATGTAAATTATTACGTGAGACTCTACGATAAGAAAGAATGGTGATAGGCCGATAGTCATTACGGTAAAAAAACGGTAAAACTATTTGTTTCAATAACTGTAAGAAACAAACAAAACACTAGTCGGGTATTAGAAATTATTAGGGATAGATACAGAAGCTATAATGTTAGATATTAAAAAATGTTAATTTTGCTTTCATGTTACATACAATGAATATTAAAATGCAAAGCGGCTATTACCTGATTTCTTCGTATAACACCACCTTATATTACATGAATGAAAATTTAACTTATTAGTAGACTTTCCAACAAGTTTTCTTCATACAAGACTTGTGCCTCTTTTCATTCTAATCGATCAGGATTATAAATCTCACATAAGGACAATTGCATGAAAAAGTCCTGAAACAAGGCCTGAAATAGTAAATAAAATGAAAAAAAAAATATGTTACATAATTATAAAATATATACAATATAATAGAGCAAAGATAATACCGAATGTTCGCCGGTAACGTATACTAATTTGTTTTGCGGCCATTTTGGTAAACATTAGTCTTGATAGTTTATATTTGGCAGTCGTGAAGTAGACATATGGCAATTTTATTATGAAAAAATGTATGATTAACCGACGCGTTTTAATCGTTAAAACATTTTATCAAAGTCAATCATCGATTACTGTAACGATGAGAAAGTTACGTGAAATTTTTGGGAGAAACAATCCGCCAACAAAATGCACTATTTATCGTGTAGTGAATGATTTCGAAGAAAGATGGTCTGTAGGTGATATGTCCAAAAGCATCGACCATAACTTACAGCGATACCGGCTGAAAACATTACTGCTGCTCAAGAAAGTATTAAAAACAATCCATCAACCTCAATTTGACACCGTACTTAGGAGTTTAGTTTTCAAAGAACAATTTTGGTTACAATTTTGCATAAGAATTTGAATTTGCTTCCATATAAGATTCAGTTGATACAAGAGCTTCTTCCACAAGATCATTTACGCCGCCATACATATGTCGCTCCCCCATGACAACCCCGATTTTCATGAAAAAATCATAATGTTTCGAAGATGAGGATGGAAATGCGGTAACGTTCAATGGATCGCGAGATGCTCATAACTCAATTTTGGCCTATTATTGACGACGTGGATATCACTGATATGTGGTTTCCAAAGGACGGCGCCACATGTACCACAGCCAATGAAACGATAAATTTTTTACAAATCACGACAATTAGCAGTTAAGTGGCCAGCCAGAGCGTGCGATTTAATACAACTGAATTATTTTTTGTGGGGCAAATGTCTATATGGAGCCAATCAAATGGATTTCAGCCTTAAAAATCCAAATCCGTAATGTAATTACTGAAATAGGACCGCAATTTTTTTATTTTTACGAAAATATTTTTTTGTCTAATAAAATATACGTGATATTGTAAGCGTCAAATATTAGCTGATCCTGTGATAGTTTTTGTTACTATAAAGAAGTTATTTAACTAAAGGGCTGTAGTATACGAATATTATTTGTTTTGTCTTTTGTGTTAAATTTTACTTTGAACTTCCTAAAATTAAATATCTTTGAGTATTTGAGTTTTTTATTTTTAAATTTCAACGCCTTAGAAATTAACGTTTAATTTATTTGAAGTATTAAAGAAGTGTTTCAATAAATTAAATTCTTTATTATTTCCACTGTACAAGCTTGCAATAATTTTATGTTAAATGCATTTAGATCACCTTTTAACAATTAAAATCAAATCAAGTTCTTTAATAATAATTTGCATATTCCCCAAAAAAGGAATCCAATAAAATATTTTATCTGCACAAACTTTAACATTTTGGAATACAATTTTTTTTAAAATTATTTTTCTCCAACGCAAATTAATTTCATATAAAAACTCTAATAAGTTGACAGAAATTGTCATTAAGTTTTTACCGTTAAAACGAATAACACAACAATTTTAATCAGAATGAAGTTATATATTGTATTCGCTGCTCTCTTTGCTGTTGTACTAGCTGCTCCCGTTGAACGCCATGATGCTGATATCATTCATCTTGAATCTGATGTTCAACCCGAAAGCTACAGTTATCTGCTTGATACTTCCGATGGCACCCACAAGGATGAAGAAGGTAAACTGAAGGATGTTGGCACTGAACATGAAGCCATTGTTGTTCATGGCTCCTATTCTTGGGTTGATGAGAAGACTGGCGAAAAATTCACTGTCAATTATATTGCTGATGAAAAGGGTTTCCAACCCACTGGTGCTCATTTGCCTCCCCTACCTCAACTCGCACACTAAATGTTTAAGGGTTGATTAAGTGGTAATTTGGTTAATTGTTGTAAATGAATTTGTTTTTGGAAAACCTTAAAATAAATGCAAACGAAATAAATATGATATAAATTTATCAAGAAATTGTTAGTGTAATGGATTTTTATTAAAGAAAATGTTTAAAATTGCTATGGAATTTGTTTAAATAATTTGTTTTTTGATATTTTTGGTGGAAGCAGTAAATGGATGCGATTTATTTTGGTGGCATCCATGCATGAACCACCTTTTGTCGTAGACTATGAGTCATCGATTGCAGCTTTGCGTAGTTTGGAGAATTATTTTCCGGATCATAGAGCAGATAAACAAGACTTCTCACTGGTGTTTTTTTTTTTTATTTTGGATGGCAAGCCAATTTGAGTTCCAACTATAAACTTGCTGTTATTTTAGTACTTTGAGTACTGTGCAACATGCTGACCTTTGAAGCTATGAATATTGGTTTCTATGAGAATTATAATTAAAAGTGATCGACGGTGTTCTTTGAAACAGTAACTCATGAGTAAAATTTATTTGTTGTAGACTCTCTATTCACGTTAATTTTTTAGAGGGAAATTTCAATTTTGTAATAAAAACTTTTCGCTTTTAAAATGTTACTTTTATATTTCTGAAGGAGTTTCGAGTTTATGCTTAAATACACATTTTTTCAATCCCTATAATAATCTCGAAATTTGTTCTAAAAAGTTTTTTGGGGAAGTCTGATAACCCTATTTTATTTGAAGAAAATTTCTACTGAAAGTTAGAAATAATTGATAAATCTCAAGGTTGATTTATGGTGATTTCGACGCAGAAGATAAGGAGAGGTCTGGTCAGCCGAAGATAAGGAAGATAAGGAATTGGTAGTGATAGGAGAACTATCACTATCAAGAAAGTCACATAAGAACTCATCTCCCTACGCGTACAAGCATTGGAATTCATTCAAAAGCAAGCAAATCCAGTTCGAAATAAAAGCCGAGGGCAATCAACGGAAAATGACGAGAACATTCGACCAGACTTCGAGGTCTTAATCTTTCATCATGACAACGCTCAGTCACACGTTGCAAGATCGCTTAAAAGCTATTTGGAAAACAGTGGATGGGAAGTAGCTAAGACCTTGATACTTCTGTCTACCATTAGTTTCAATCGGTGCAGAACGCCCTTATTGGTATACACTTCACTTCAGAGCAGGTAACTCATGCGTAGGTTAACTCATGTCAATCAAACTATACGTTTGCTTTTCTTTTTGTTTGTTTTATGCAGAAATATAAATAAGCAAATTCCTTAAAAGGAGTTTTTTAATTCATCGAAATTGTGCAGTTCTGTATTTTTTTGTGTTGCATTATTTTCGATTGTTTTTTTTTTTTGTGAAATATTCAGTTTTATTTTTCGAGTTAAATTTTCTCCCGGAAAATTTTATTCATAAGAATTTATTGTGTATTAATTTTGCGGTGAAGTTGTATATTTTTTAGATTTATATTGATCAATCTATTTCACAGAAAGTATTATGCTCTTTTTGTCGACAAAGCCTTTAATTAAGCCTTTAAATAATTAATTGTTAATTTAAATCTAAGAGTTTAGTTTTCTAAAAGTATATTATTCTAAAAAATATATTATCTATTCTTTATCTTCAATTGCTTTAGGGATTTGCCGTGATATTTATCATTTGATATTTTATTGTTTTATAAATCTAGAATTTTGTTAAATGACTTGATTTATTAATCGAAGATAAAAAATGAAAAATGGCTGGTTTATTAAAAATAAATTTAAAGAAAATTAGCTTTATGACTATTTAAACGCATTTTTCTTTTAAATAATTTTTCTTTTAAATTATTTTGTATTATTGCAATAGTTTGTATGAAATTGAGTAAAACCCTTTAAACAAACTTAAAATAATAAAACAAAATCCTTGCGCATTAAATTATAAATATCGTATTGTTTAATTAAGCCAGCAAAGAGACCTGGCTAAAACGGACGAAATTGCATTTCTAATAAATTTTTTTTAAATTTAAAACCTTTAAATTAATTAAATTGACTTAAATTGTTTGCATTTATTTTAATATCTTCGAAAAACTAAATCATTTATAACAAGTTATCACTTAATCAACCCATAAACATTTAGTGTGCGAGTTGAGGTTGGGGCGGCAAATGAGCACCAGTAGGTTGGAAACCGTTTTCATCGGCAACATAGTTGACGGTGAATTTCTCACCAGTCTTCTCATCCACCCAGGAATAAGAGCCATGTACAACAATGGCTTCATGTTCAGTACCAACGTCCTTCAGTTTACCTTCTTCATCCTTGTGGGTGCCATCGGAAGTTTCAAGCAGATAACTGTAGCTTTCGGGTTGAACATCAGATTCAAGATGAATGATATCAGCATGGTGTTCATGGTGTTCAACAGGAGCAGCCAAGGCAACAGCAAAGAGAGTGATGAATACAATAAAATATTTCATTTTGTTAAAAAACTGTTTTGTTTAATTCGGTTTGTAGTATAAAACTGAATGATGATTGTATTCAAGAAAACTGCAGTTTTTATATGATGACACGAATAAAAGAGAAATAACAAAACATGAAAACAAAATGATGACAAAATTATGCAAATTTTTTGATATTTAACTAACAGAAACTGATCTACGAGTTTTTGTTTTTTTTTTTTATTAAAAAAAATTACTTTTTAGACAATATTTTTATTTATTTTTGAAATAATTTTAAGCCATAAAACAAGTAACAGAATTAGATGATTTCAGTATTTAATTTGCCAGTTTTCTGCATAAAAATTTTATTTAACTATTACTTTTAGTTTTGTTTAACCCTCAACGGCGTACAAACATTTTGATTACCCATTAAAATAATCAATGTATTTATGTGGGAAAATGGGATATTTTTAATATTATTGCAATATTAATATTTTATTTAGCTTAGTTCTACTTCTGGGAATAGTTATACCTGATAGTGCACTATTTTGCTTTCCTTTTAGAAATATAACAATCGCTTTGAATAGAAATGTCTAGTTTTGTGCAAATTTTGTTCATCCTATTTTATTGAGGTTGAAAATAAAAGAAGTAGAGTAGGTAAGCCAAAATAACCCGATATTGAAAAATGCGAAAAGTTGCTAGAATTTAATTTGCACTATTTCTCTTGTTCAATTACGTTAAATTTTTTTTTACTATAAAATACAACATTCCATATACAGCATGTCTTTCTGTTGTTGCTTTGAAGTTCGAAATAATGAGAAATAAGAGATAATTGTCTTCAATGACGAATTATTTGTAAAAACAAAAACACTTTTGACATTTTCAACTTAAAGGGAACAATAAATTTTATTTAATTTTTATTCTCAATAATAAATTATGAATAATTGTACCACAGCACTTCGAATTACCCTACTCAACATAAACTACCAACATTTAGACATATGATACACAGACTTAAAATAATCCTACTAAGTCCGGAGAAATACAGTAATGAACACGATACAATTTAGACCAAAGCTAAAGACAATGGATATAAACCAACCAACCATTAAAAAAAGAAAGAAGACGATTAACCAACCGATACAATACAATGGCAGAGTTTTACTTACACAGGGCCAGAATTATATAGATTAACGAACCTTTTTCACAAAAAAGGTTTATAAAATCAGCAACACTGTGAGGCACAATATTAGGACATCGACAGAAACAACGGACAAAACTGGACAAACTGGACGAACACTAAAAACAAGATTTGCAGAACAGATACGCTCATACAAAAGGAAATGAGAAGACTCCACCTTTGAATTTCACCTTGAGAATCATGGACACTTACCAAGGGAGATAGACATAATGTGTGACTTTACTGCATCCTAGAGTAAAAGGACGAAGACTATACATAGTTGAAAACATGAAAATCTACACAATAAAAACTTTTGACAGAGACAATTTTCACACCGCTTAAACTAATCATGAACTAAAGCAAACGAAAAACACTTTCAGACGGATACACGTACCTGGACGATAACAAAAGACGCATATATTAAAATTAATCCCCACATGAAATGCCAGATGAGATAAATACCAGGACCAGAATTACTGACTCACCACGTGATACAACGTTGCCTGAAGATTATTAGGCTGTTAAGTCATCAAATTTATTACCCTCACGGGGAAGACCATAGAATTTTGAAAATATAGTACTTACACTTTTATATCATTATTCTAGACCCAGCACATTCGAAAAATTTACAGATATGATTGATTAATTACCATATGTAGCTCTAATATCAATAATATTTTGTAAGTGTAAAATTTTTAACTTTGCTTAAAAAATTGTGCAAAACTTCTTAATATTTTTAAAAGTATAAATTTGAATCGATTTAACATTTATAAAATACAAAACTAGTGTAATACCATATCGCTATATTTTTTTTTAATTTTTAAATGCGAAACCTTTAATATCTCCCTAGTAAATAAAACACACTTACACTACTTTTAAAGAAAACGGCTCAAATGTACCTGGGGTTTATATACCGAGTTATTTTGAATCGCTTTTATAGCTCTAAAAACATTTATGAAATCCAGATAAATATAGGCGAGTACAAGATGTAGAAGTTACGATACGATATGTTTTTTTTTTTGTTAAACTGAATAATAGCAACGTTTGCTTCTTTAAGGTAAGGCATCTTGCCAAAAGCATTGATTGACCGTTTTTCATGTAACGTGTTTGTTCTGTTTTATCTTGATCCACTTCTAATTATCATTATAGTTCTCGTTTCATTTTCGAGTCGTAGTAATAGTAGTTATCAATGACTTGGCTTACAGATTTTTATGGTAGTGTTTTTGTAAATAGATATTTGACAATTATAATATTTTTATGCTGCCATAAACTCCATGTCATACTACTGCCACAACTTTAATGCACAATTGATGCAGGTGTGATCTACCATCATTTTCACGCTTATATCGGGCCTGAGCAAGGAACCGGTGATAAAACAAGGCCACTCTGAATGTAAGTTAGCTGCCTGAACGCCACAAAACTATGGCTCTCACGTTCTATTGTGTAAAGCAACATCTAACAGAAATGCGAAAAATATATCAATAGAATTCATATTGTTTACTTTATCTTTTCCTTGGCGGTTTTTATAGTTTTTACATGAAAAGTAAGAAGTCTATAGCGATTTAACTATAGTGATCGAATAACAATTTAAAATCGGATTGTTATGAGGTAACATACTATTGAAGGCAGGTACAAGGAGATAAAATTCAAATTGAACGAAAGAGGAAATCTCACAAGATATAAAATATAATATAAAATAATAAGAATACAGGGTGGCTGATGAAAGCTGCTATCAAAAAACAAAACGTATTAAATTATTTTCTGTGTAACCAACCTGTTGCATTTTTATTTTATTTTATAGATTGACCTTTATTTTTAACTAAAATGGAGACTTAGGACAATGAAACAATAAATTTGGATAGTGCAACGCTTTCACGCTTTAGAGTCCGTAGTTTCCGCCCAAAGAGAATACAGGCACACGTTTGGTGGCACTCCTCCTAACAGATGGTCTATAATGAGGCTTGTGAAGAATTTTACCGAGCGTGGCACAATCACAAGAAGGCCTCATCATCGAGATCCCCCAATTCGGATACAGGAAACTATCGCTGCTGCCAATCCTCCCCCCCGGGGGCACATTTATGGTCTTTATAGTACGTAACAGCTATCAAGATCTGTGCAACTGGGGGAAAAAGGGAGCCCAGTCCCCTGAAGACAGGCAGGGAGTCAAGTGGAAGCACCACTTATTTCCACGGGGATCAGTGAGCCGCAGAGTTCATTATTTGTCTCTTTAGACATTTAATAGTTCTCTGACTGATCATTGAGGTTGGCCCCTATATGGGAGTAACGTGGTGGTTGTGGTTTCGCGGCCCCATAACAGTATAACGGTTATTATGGTGGCCAGGATCATGTCACTGATAATGACACGCAAAGTGAATGATCATGACATGTGTTCTGGACAGGAGTTGAAAGTCTCCAACTTTTTAGCAAGGTGTGATGGTTTGCAGCCCTGCCCTGGAATCATTAAAGTTGCAACTAGGTGGTTCTGTTGCTTAGAATTATGTCTTCGGCTTCCTAGAACGCATGTATGACGTTCGAAATTATACAATTGTGGTTTTTCCACCATCTGATTAAGGCTACATAGCCAGGTGAGGATGTAAAACGAATCACACTATCTGCTGCCAATCCTCGAGTTTCGACAAGGAGCTTATCTGCTCAAATGGGTGTCAGCAGACAGTCACTGCAGACAATTTTGCACCAAGTTTTAAACTTATTTCGATATAAGATTCAATTAACAAACAAACTGAACACAAGAGACTTCTCGATTCGCTTGGAGTTTTGAGAGACGATCATTCAAATGGCGTCAGAGAATGAAAACGTCTTGAGCTGCATTTTTATGTCTGACGGGGCACATTTTGATTTAAACGTCAATGTTAACAAACAAAATTGTCGAAAATGGAATAATCTAACCCACAGATACTCCATCAGATGCAATTACATCCACTAAACGTCACAGTGTGGTGTGCAGTTTCGTCATGGTCTATTGTCGGGGCCTTATTTTTTCGAAGAAAACAGTCCTACTGTTACGGTCAATGGAGACCGTTACTTAAAGATGCTGAAAGAATTTTTCTTTCTTGAATTACGCCGAAAGAGAATCCCTTTCAACACTGTTTAGTTTCAATAAGATGAAGCAACTTGTCACATAACCACCCGTGTTATGATAGAAATACGACAAAAATTCCCCAAAAAACTGATTTCAAGATACTTCACATTCCGTTGGCCTCCCAGGTCGCCTGAGTTCACTGCACCTGATTTTTTTTTTTGTGAGGTTATTGCAAAAAGGAAGTTTACAAAAGAAACCCTACAGATTTGGATGATATAAAGCAATCCATTTGAACAGTAATTGAGGCAATTCCCACTGCAACAGCAGTAATGAATAACTTTCTGATAAAATGTCGCAATGGGCCACCGCGGACGGAGGCAATTTGAATTCAGTTATTTTCAAAACATCATGAATTACTTTAATAAAAATTAATTATTTTTCAAATGAATTCCTAAAAAATAGATTACCTAAATTTTACAAAAGTTATTTGTAGCAAAATTGATCAGCTACCCGATATTTCAAATAAACATTCGTGATGCAAATAATCAAGCGTTCTTTAGCGTAGCTAGGGCTATTTAAATGGGATAAACCATTCTGAGGACAAATTAAGCTCTTCTATACATTCTTTGTTTTTGCGAAATTTTTATTAACACAATTATCCTCTTAATTAACGAATCTTAGTTATCTCCATAAATATTGCTTATGCAGACGATATGTTAAACAAATATCATATACTCGCAGACATAAAGATATCCTTTTTTAGAGGGCTAAAAAAATTTTGCAAGTCTACAGCGAAGAACTCACTTTAGTCAGAGGGTTAACCTGCCCCAAATTGATTCAATTCATTAGTACTGATGTCGGTTTAAAGAAATATAATGTTTTAACTGAAAAACTAGTTTTAGAATTTTAATCTTTCCATATTATTTCATTCAACAGGAAATGTGTTAATAAACAAGTAAAAAGCAATATTAAATAAAATTAAAGTTTCGTTTGTTTTCTTAAATTTAAAATGTTTGCTTAAATGTGCTAAATATATAAAACCTCTGACTTTTAGCTGCTGTCACAAGTTGTTGTTACTATCTAGTGTTTTTATATCTATAAAAAAAAGCAGAAACTTCAATACATAATCTTACAGCTCTATTCCGTTTAACTCTTAATTCTGTTTAAGATCATTAAGTATTTGTGGGGATAGAGCGAAAGTGTTATCTGCTTTGCCGCAATAAATTTGATTTTGTTTTCTATATGACCTTTTGCCAAAATATTTATTTTAAAATATTTTTCATTGATAGCTTTTTTTTATTATCATTCAAACTCTTTTGTTTCTTTTAAGCCAAAAATAACAAATAAAATTTTATATTTTTAAAATGATACCAGTCACAGAAACATAATTAACATTTGGAATAATTTTAATTAAATCGTATTAATTTTAGGATGATTTCATTTAATGTTTTGTAATAAAATTTCGTAGGAAAAAATACAAATTCTGTATAAATTTAAATTATGTAGCTTTAACGGTTACAGGGACAGATATTAAAGAGAAAAAAAATAGATTTAGTTTTATAAACTTTGAATACGAAAATAGTTATTCGATGACTGTTATTCTATAATGAACTTTCAGTTTCGATGATTAAAATATACATTTTTAATATTATTTTTTTTTGTCTTGGGGACTTTTATCTGAAAGCTATATAACAGTAAGTATGCAATAGTTTACGTGAGAGTCCCAAAATGCAAGATACACAAGACTAACAAAGTACGACCACTGAACTTAGTAGACATATAACTGGTGCTATTGGAACGAGTTGCTTGCAGGACTACGGCCCTGTTTAGGTTATTGGTTGAGAAGAAACGTGGAGGCTGTTGGTTTAATCGAGCTTTCAAGAAAGTTCCGCAGAGATGCTAACGCAGGTTTATGATCTAATGTCCTAGCTTGCACATGCAACAAGACAAGGAGTTGGATAATCTTCAAGTCTTAAACACAGCCCTATTACCAAATATTAAAAAATTGCAACTAAGTTGTGTGTGTCATAGCACATGGATGAACGCCTTTTCTACACAATGGTAAGATCACAATCAGATTAAGGCCTCGCGGCCAGGTGCTGACGTTAACCTTATCACATTCATACCTGATAAGCACCTGGTGATAAGTATTTTATATCTGTCTTTGTAATGCGTGTCTATACCTAGCTGTGTAAGCCATAACCAGACGGTGGAGCATACTGCTGTGATGAAATGAAGCATCATCCTCGCCCTAGAAGGCCTAAAGAACGTATATCCTCCATTCACTCCTAGTTGCAACTTCAAAAGCCCGGAGCAGGCCGTAGGCCTTCACTCCTTGAAGAGTTCGAGACTATCCAACTCATGCCCAGACGCAATTTAAGAACACAACGACAATCATGCTCATTGGACCTGGACCATTCATTGTGTTCATCGTGAATGCTTCGACCCACACAACTCAAACGAGGGCCTCGATAATCAGTCAGAGAACAGCTAAAAAGCTAAAAAGACAAATAGCTGAACTCTGGGGCTTTAGTGATTCCCGTGAAAATATAGTGGAATTGTCCAGTTGACTCCTGCTAGCCTTGAAGGGGACTGGGTTCCCTTTTACGCCTGTTGACATAATTTAAGCTTACGCAGCTTGTAAGTAATCAGGTCAACAAAGATACCTAGGGTCCTAGCATGTCCCCCTAGATTTCTATGTATCTTCATAATTAACAGTTTGCCTCTGTAAAAATAAACCTTCTTTAAGTATCGCTGGAGTGCTTTAATCGAAGTAATATTCGAAAAGAAAAAACGGTTAAAGCTATTTTGTGAAAATTTAATAGCTGAAAACGTTTTCTGCTTCAAAAACTTGTACAAGATTAAGATCGTTTGCTAAAAATATTTTTCAAAAATAAATACAAAAAATTTTAAATCAATTGGAAGAATATGCTGCAATTAAGAAACTTATTTTGTTAACCCCCCTTAACTTCTAACATTTATTATAAAAGTATTTTTGGCTGTTAAAATGGCTGTTCAAATTAAAAGCCTGAATCAGAAACTGAAACGTTGCACATTGCATTTGTATTCTGGGGCTAGAAATTTTTAAATTTGTTCTCCAGTTTTGCAAAGAACTATTTATAGTATCTTCAAATATATATTTTGCTAATATCCTGTGGCATATTTTAGTTAACTTTACTAAAGGACACGTATCATTTTCTGAATCACGGAGACAAATATATCTGTGATAATGCTTTGTGGCCATGTAAACTACAGCGTCTTGTTGTGCTACCATGATTGGCACGCTTTGCTTTAACAAGTAGAAAGTTCTACTTGCTGTTCAATACTGCTACTAAATAGGTTGTTTAAATTATTTCAGGAAAAAAATTGCAATTAAATGTATAAGAGATTAAATTAAATATCTATTTGGCTGTATTGGAGATACATATTCTTTAAGCGTAAAGACAATAATGAATTAATCTACGTTAATTGTGCTAGATTTTTTTAAATCGCTCCTTTAGCCGCTTCAGTACTTATATAGCTCATCAGTGGATTTCCCTTTTTTATTTCAATTTTTACGTTACGTTACGTTTTTGTAATATTTTTTTACAAATATTTTTTTATTTTTTTTTTATTTTTCAAATTATATGTTAATGGCTTCCAATGGAAATCCTTATGCAGAAAAGTGATTATGAAAATATAGTTTCTTAATGGAGTCTGTATTTTTGTATAAAGATTTTAAGAGTTTGTTGTTTTTTTGCTGTGTTGGTACAATATAAATCTTATTTAATCAATTTAGCTTCAGATGCCCTAATGATAATAAAGTTACAAGTAAAGTTACAAATATAATTACTTTGGAAATGGTGTAAGTTTGCTTTTCTCAAAGACATTATGCTATTAAGCTCAAAATAGTACTTCATAATTTCTTTAATGCAATTTTTATGTGTGTGGTAACGCATAAAATGACATAAACATTTTCATAGTTTCCCCGGAATTTCGGATTTTCCCCGAACTTCAAATTGTAAAAAATAACACAAAAAATTAAATTGTAATCAAAATTTCTTTTTTATTCGAAGGATCAATACGTGACATTAACATTTGAAGATGATTTCGGGCATATGGGCACCGCGGCTGTTCTTGACGAAGCGCATTCTGGACGTCCAATTTTGGGCCACTTTTTCGAGCACTGCTGGGCGTATGTCACGAATAACATGAACAATGCTGTCCTCCAAGCCGTCAATTGTTGCTGGTTTATCAGCATAAACCAGTGACTTCACGTAGCCCCACAGGAAATAGTCGAGTGGTGTCAAATCGCACGACCTTGGAGGCCAATTGACAGGTCCATTTCTCGAAATCAACTTATCGCCAAATTTTGATTTCAATAAGTCGATGGTTGCGTTCGCTGTATGGCACGTAGCGCCATCCTGTTGAAACCACATCTCGTCCGGATCAATGTCATCCATATTTGCAAACAAAAAATTATTGATCATGGTGCGGTAACGATCTCCATTGACCGTAACGTGAGCTCCGGCCTCATTTTTGAAGAAATAAGGTCCGATGATGCCACCAGCGTGAAAACCGCACCAAACGGTGCATTTTTCTGGATGTAATGGAGTCTGTAGGGTCTGTTGTGGATTGGTCTCACTCCATATGCGGCAATTTTGCTTATTAACAAACCCGTTAAGCCAAAAATGCGCCTCATCGCTGAATACAATTTTGCGATAAAACAACGGGTCAGTTGCCAACTGCTCTAGAGCCCAATCGACGAAAGAACGACGCATATAATGGTCTCGTGGCTTCAATTCCTGCACCAGCTGGATCTTATACGGGTGTAGGCCGAGATCTTTGCGCAAAATTTTTCACGTAGTGGACGGACAGAGCCCCAATTCCTGCGACCGACGACGAATTGATAAATTTGGATCTTCTTCCACACTTTCGTTTACAGCGGCGATATTCTCTTCAGTACGCACATTCCTTCGACGTGTTGGTGTTATTGCATCCTCTAGAGAGTATGTGGTACGAAATCTATCGACAGTTCGACGAATGGCTTGTTCAGATGCACGATTATGTACGCCATAAAAATGACGAAGTCGTCTATAAGTTGCGCGAATCGACGACTGATTTTCAAAGTAAATTTGGATAATTTCGTAGCGCTGTTCAAGCGAGAGTCTATTCATGATGATTTGTCAGAGTATACTGAAACAAATAAAAAAAAATGTTTTATCAAAACTTCAGTTTTTGTGTTACTTTTTACAATTTAAAGTGCTATCTAGCTTAAAAAAACACCTTTTACAATATAAAGTCCCTGTGTGATATATAGTAATGTTTCACATTTACTTACTCATCTTTAAGGAGGTGAAACGTGCCATGTTATGTTTATCAGAGTGCCGAAAATAAAAAAAGTTTATGTTGCATGAAATGAAATAAGCTGATTTTGTTTCTACAAAACCTTTAGAAGAGGCAATTCTAAGAAGGCGAAGATTGTATATCAATGGTGAAGATGTAGATTGGTTGAGGATATGTTGGATAAGTATCTTAAAAAGCAAATCATATACAATGTTCTAAAAAACATAGAGTGAATGAGGATTTTAAATCACTAAATTTATTGCCCTTAATGGAAATATTGTGTTCACATATCCTTCCAATATCAATAATAATAGTTTGTAAATGTCGAAGAGATTATTTATTATTAATTAAAATTCACTTAGCACCAAATTACAGTGTTAATGTATTGTAAAACTGATTATAAAATAATGAAAACATATACAACTCCAATAAAACAAAATCCTTTGCTGGTAACGCTATGATAAATAACAGATTTCTATGGTTAATAAGCCACTAAGTTAAATCAAATAATAATTAAATTAAAAATATTTTTCAGTAAAATCTATAAGTATTTATCCCCATAATGGTCTTTTTTAATAAATTTATCACATATATTTTCAATAATTCGCTTTCCTTTGGAAAGCTTCTTGAGGAAATTAATTTTTATAAAAACAAAAATTATTAAAAATTTGAAAACAATTTTTTTTGGGAAAACAATTGACAAAAACATAAAAAAAAATCATAAAGTAAAATCATTAAAATAATTGAAATAATTTCAATAGCGTTGCAAAGAGTTCCCACGACTGGTTGTATAAATGAAGAACTGTCTTTGAGATAACAGACTCTTGTATTTCCTCTGAATTAAATTTCTGACACGTTGTGATCTTTCAAAAACTATTCTATCGTATAGGTCCTTCGGTTATTGGGAAACTATGATCCTGTGCAAGAAAATTGGCCACTTACATTTCAGGAGATCTTCGAATGCTACTCCAGAAATAAGTTTAGAATAGGGTGTCCTTCCGAAATATATAGCGAGAAATATTGTTGTATATCACTTTCAACTTGCGTCGGTTCGAACTGTCACATTTAGCATAAATTTCATAGCCATAAAGTAGTGAAGGGATCAGGTATGCATTTGCCATTAGCATGCGTATAGCAAACGGGATGAATTCCTTTATTGTCCATAGGATGCGAAGCTTTTCGTAAACTTTGTTGATATGATCAATCCACTTTAGTCTATTAAGTTAGACGCAGAGTTTACGAACTCAATAATATTACCACCAATTTGCACCTGAATATTATCAAAAGTTTTCCTAGATTTCAAGAGGAGAATATATTTCGACTTTGAAACGCCATTATTAATTGCCCGGCAGTTGATCATGTTTAAATCGTCGTTCATTCTTCCCACACAGATGGAAACATCATTTATGCTACTCCAATTATTAACCTGGCCATCATCAGGCAAGTCAAATATTTCCATATTAAATAAAATACACTTACACTTAAATCCAGGTAAATGTAGCGGGGTAGCAGATATAGGAATCACGATACTGAATTATAGCATTGATCTAATGATCGGTGGTGACATGGCCATATGGATATGCTTTCCCCTAAGTAATATATTTAGTACAATTAATATAGATTAATTTAAACATTATTCCATAAATTTTTTATTGACAATTATGAATGTTTAAATTTATTGTAAAATTAGCTTTCCACAAAATAAATAAAATTAATAATAAATCCTCGTTTGTATGAGTACAAGTTTACAAAATATGCGTTAATAACCGTAACTCTTTGAAAAATCCCGCTTTTTAAATAAAAACAGTATATTTCGTGCGGTCTCCGGTTAGTTGTCGTGGATCCACAATATAAAGGGTCCGCCATCTGACATTTTGTGTTCAACTAGATACAGATAATTAGTTTTATCCTTCCGCTGAACGAATATGGTTGTGAATGTGTGCAAAAATTGCGTACGGATTTTGGAAGAAGAGAAGCACCGTCAGCTTCGTATGTTCGCATCCTCATCGTGAAAAGCCAAAAACAGTGCGTACACCCGAGAATAGTGCTGCTGCCATCAACATCAATTCACCGTCGTTCTCAACAATTGAACATTTCAGAGACATCATTGAGACGAATTTTGCATAAAAATCTTGGTACGACGCCATACAAAGTCAATTGGTTCAGGAGTTGAAGCCAATTGACCATCCAATGCGTTTTAGCTTCGTTAAGTAAGTCGATCGCAGGACTTACAGAAGATGCCGCTTTGGCAAAAAAATCATCTTTTCAGATGAAGCTCATTTTGATCTTGGCGAGCATTTAAACAAGCAAAATTGTCGCATTTGGGGAACAGAAAACCCGCACGCATACATTTGGTGCGAATTTTGGTCTAGAGGCATAATTGTGCCATTTTTCTTCGAAAATGAGCAAGGAGTGGCCGTTACAGTCAATGGCGATCATTATCTCGGGCCATGTTGAATGAATTTTTATCACAAAAATTAAAGAAGAGGATATTGGCAACATTTGGTTTCAACAGGACGACGCTACGTGCCACACAGCCGAAGCTACACTCGATGTTTTACGCCAGCTAATGCGTTTTCGCTTCGCTAAGTGGCCCTGCGATCGACTTACAGAAGATGCCGATTTTGCAAAAAAAATCATCTTTTTCGATTAAACTCATTTTGATCTTGGTGGGTATAAAAACAAACAAAATTTGTTTCATTTGGGGCACAGAAAACCCGCACGCATACATTGAAAAGCCGACCCACCCAAAACGAGTCACTGTTTGGTGCGGTTTTTGGACCAGAGGCATAATTGAACGATTTTTCTTCGAAAATGAGCAAGGAGTGGCCGTTACTGTCAATAGTGATCGAACGAATTTTTGTTCACAAAAATTGAAGAGGAGGATATTGGCAACATTTGGTTTCAACAGGACGGCACTACATGTCACACAGCCGAAGCTACACTCGATGTTTTACGTCCCATTTTTAAAGATCGCATTATCAGCCGCCGAGCTGATGTCGTTTGGCCACCACGGAGCTGCGATTTGACTTCGTTGGACTATTATTTGTGGGGTGTCGTCAAAGATAAGTGTTACGCCGACAAGACAGAGACAATTTACGTTTTAAAGGACAATATTCGTGAAGCCATTGGTGAAATACAGCTGCACACAATCGATAAGGTGCTTAAAAATTGGACCGATCGTGTAGGCTATTATATGACCAGCCGAGGCAGCCATTTGAATGAAATTATTTTCCATTATTAACCCGAAGGATTGTACTTTCAAATAAAAAAGAAATTTGAGAAAATATTCAGTAGTTTTGTTTATAGCATTTAAAACAAAAAAAAAAGTTGTTTGTCGGACCCTTTATAAAGTTTTTGCACCGTTCCGTAATCGTGGAAGAATATTAATAATGGTATTATGATTATATAGTATTTTTTCACATAGTTTTGCATTCCATTTCGACGCATTACTGTCAAAGCTGGCAATAAATAAGTTTAGTTAAATTAGCAAATAAAAAAAAAAATTTAAAGAATTTAAAAAATATTTATACAAGAAATTAAACAAAATGTATAAAAAAAACTTGTTGCTCAATTTTTAGAATTCTGCATCCAAAATTTTAATCGCACCCTACTGTTTTAGCTATATTGTTTATCAGTCTCCCATACACCTTCAAAACATTTTTACAAAGGATGCTACAACAAATACTAAAAATTAAATGCTGCTTTTAGAGTGACGTGATATTTATGAAAATGCTATCTTTTTCATAATAGGCACAGTGTATTCAAAACCATGTGAGCTGTGTAATTAGCTACAAAAAGCAAGACTTTTATTAAAGGGTGTTCCAGTAGTGAGTTTCTTGATTTTGAATCGTTATGTCATTTATTAACCAATAAAAAATAAACTGAAAATATAAAGGGTTTTTCTATAGTGACCAGATACGAGATATACATGACCTTGGTTCTTCAGTCCTTAAAGGAACGAAAGCATTTGGAATTTACACAAATATTGTGAACAATAAAGGTAACGTAGTAACGAATATGTATTTTCTTTAAAACCGTGAAAGAGAGACGTTTGAAAATTAAAAAAAAAAAATACATGTTTCGAAACCCTCGTGTTTGGGTCAAGTTCGAGCTTAATTGTTACATTAAAGTTTTATTATTGTCCCTGTTGTGCTATTAAAATGGTTATTATAATTGCTAGGTGTGGGTGTATTTTTTATTTAAAGATATTACTTTATACATGATTCCATTTATAAATTAATTAAAAATTTTTATTTAACTCTTTATGCAAATATTTCAAGACTAACGGCTTTAACGCATAAAATACACGAAAATTGATAATTCACACAAAACACGCTTGACATTTACGCCAATTAATGGCAACAAATAAAAATTTATTTGTTGAAATATTCAATTCAATGGAGACCCGTGTCTTCTAACTGCTAATAAAATTTAGCAGCAACAACATATTTTATTAAACAAAGTATTATTTACGCAGGTCAAAACTGGCTTTAAATACACAATGCAACAAAGCATAAATTTAAATTTATTTAAGACTCGATAACAATTTTATATATGTTTAGATATTTTTGTCATTTCATTTCATTTCGATAGCATTTATTTTCTAATAGAAAATATAAAGGCGTATCATCCCAAAGAGCAAATCGTTAACCATGAAAAAATTATAAACAAAAAACTATCACATCACATTTTTTGTTGCTTGGTGTTATTTAAGCACACAGATTTTTGCATTTTGAAAAAGCAACAACAACAAAATTATTTTGCAAAATAGAGAAAAACAAAAGCAAAAATAATTCAAATTGTTAAAAGAACAAAAAAGAAACAAAAATGTTTTTAAAGTTGTTTTGTGGAATTAAGCCAGTTTATTAAGTTCAGCCGGTTTAGTAGCATCTTTCATGCATCTATCTATCTATTAAATAAACATTTTTTATTCAACTTCTTATTTTTCATTGGGATTCACAGTGGGGCAGATTTTAAATAAATGGCGGAAATGGCCTCTAAGGAAAAGCCGTATAGGACAAATAATATTTTTAAAACCCCATAACTTGTTACAATATTAAACCGTTAAGTTCTATTACCATCTCAGGCATTATTATCAAAACAGTTTATGTAGGTCTACAAAAGTGGACCCCCTAAAGTCGTCAATTCTATAACACTCATAAAAGATCGAATGTTCAATATTAATTTCTATAGTCTTTCATTTTATGTCACATTAAAACTCAACATAGGGAAGGTTTTTGGATTAATGGATCTTATATTGATAAATATTTTATTTAATGATGGCAATTTCAGATAAATGTCTGCCTCTGTTAGCCTCACAAATGCGAGCCTTTTTGAGCACATCTTTCATTACATTGTCACATCCCCCACGGGGGCACATGTATATGTTTTGATAGAATCTCTCCGTCATTACATGTGTCACAGGGGTGGAAAGCGTCCCAGTCGCCTTGAGGCTAGCAGAGAGTCAACTGGAAACTCCACTTTATTTCCACCGGAATCAGTAAGCCCCACAGTTCAGCGTTTTGGCTTTTTAGCCTTTTAGCTGTTCTCTGTCTGGCTATTGAGGTTGGCCCTTCGGGAGCACCGTGGTGGTTGTGGTTTCCTCATGAATTTGATTTATGGGCCAGGATCATCTCACCTCTACTCAGAACAATGGGTGAATGATCCGAATCCAGCGAACATGCTTGTCATGTGTTCTGGACCTGGAGTTGGATAGTCTCAAATTTTCAACAAGAAATGGGGGTTGGCGGCCTGCCCGGAAACTTCCGAAGTTGCAACTGGGAATGACCTGTTGCTAGAATTATGTCTTCGGCTTTCTAGGGCGGGGGTGCAAGCATCATATAATGGCCTGAACAATGTCGAGTTATGGCATACACACGCTAGGTACCGACGTAAATATTAGCACGCATTACGTTCTCACACTCCTCCCAGGGTCACACTGATATGTCGTGATGGAATCTCACCATTAGGAGAAGTAAGCTCCAATAATTCCTTCTGACCAAATTCCACCCACCAGACTGTTTCCTTTAATAGACGCAAAGGTGACTATTGAATAATTTGAGGGTTTGCCATTCCCAGAACCGACTATTCCGTTTATTCACATATCCATTCAAATTAAAATGTGCCTCGTCACTCATTATGAATTTTTTCATGAACACCGGAGTTGCCATCCTATTGGCATATGTATGGCGACGTAAATGCACATGTGGAAGAAGCTCTTGTGTCAACTGAATCTTATAAGGAAGAAATGCAAATCCGTGCGCAAAATTGTGGCCAACGTTGTTTTTTGAAGATCAAGCTCCTGAACACGGCGCCGAATTGAGGTTGATTGATTCTTTTGAACACTTTCTTGAGCAGCAGTAATTTTTTTCAGCCGATCTTGCAGGCGTTGTGGTCCATACTTGAGCTTATCATCAAAAGACCCCTTTTCTTCGAAATCATTCACTACACGATAAATAGTGCGTTTGGTTGGCACGTTATTTCTCCCAAAAATTTCACGTAACTTTCTTATCGTCACAGTAATCGATAAAATGTGTTAACGATTCAAACACGTTGGTTAATTGAATATTTTTCCATAATAAATTTGCCACGTGTCTACTTCACGATTGCCAAACATAAACTATCAAGACTAATGTTTCCCAAAATGTCGGCAAAACAAAATAGTATACCTTCTACTTTACTGTAGTAAAGTAAAAAGTGTTAATATGCAGAGCTTCTTATGGAGAGGTTAACCTATTAAAATGAAAGCATGGCAGGCATCTAAAGCTCGCTACATTTAACTAAACCAACCTCTTGGAAGGCTTATCTAGAACACTGCTCCGGGCAGACAATTTGGATAAGGTATAAATAGAATTTCTAATAGAATTTTTTACAGTAAGTTATAACGAGGCTCATTCTTGTAGGGATTTTTGAAAGTCCACAGTGCATAGAAATTTACCCATTAGATAAGCTTCACTTTTAATATCCATAATGAACCTGATTTAACGATTAAGCCCAGTTCGCATATTCAAGTAGCTGCAAGGACACATCATTTATCGCCACATAACAAAAACTGTTCAGTTTTACTAAAAACATGCTTTCTTTTCATAATGAATTCTACAAAATTTTTAAGGGGCAGATACAGAATGTGGACAGGTTAAGTTAAGTGGATTAATTTTAAAACTTTTAATGCCAACTGAAGCTCATCTAAGCACCTTTTTTTTATTATGTAAGCAAACAATATGATGAGATTAAGTTGTTTGGGTTTGTTCATCTGGAAAAGAATTAATATTGTCATTTTCCTTGGTGGAAACTGTCATTGTTGGCTGTTTGTTCGGTGTCACGGTCAAGCGCTTTCGAAGTGATGATACCATTGGCAAGCCGTATTTTGGACTGTAGTTGTGAGTCACCTACACGAAGTTCCACTAACCGGTGTAGTCCGGAACACGGCTTGATAATGATGTCATCACATAGAAAGAGCCTGCCGTCACACCGAACAAACAGCCAGCATTGACGGTTTACACCAAGAAAAATGATGACTGTATGGTGAGTTTATTTTGACTTGTTTACTACATAAAATTTCCAACAAATTTTTACTGAAATGTATATTTATCCAGATAAAAACTTTAGTCCTTTAACCGTTTTGTGATATTTTTCGATTAATGGTTTTTATAAATGACTTTGTTATTAGAAACTTTTGCAAAATAGTTTGAATAATCAAGGAATTTTTATAATAAAGCAATTAAAAATTGTGGTAAAATAGTAGCTAAAATAAAAACCGCAGTACTCTTCATTGTTTCTGATTTTGCTGTGTTATTTTTAAATTTTGCATAATTATCATTTCAACGTTGCGTTTTTGTTTTGTGTTAAATGTTGAGTTTAAATATGTATTTTTTTTATTAAATTCAAAATTGATATTAATTTATGAAGATATTTTGCACCTAGTAACCCAATATATTTCTAATTTGAAAATGCAACTAGTTTATGTGAAAATTTTTAATAATTTATTTTAATAATTTATGTATATATTTTAAATTAATTCCGATTGAAATGTTTTTCCTGTTTAATAAATTTTTAATAACTATCTTTTAATATTCATAAAAAAGGCATATATTATGTATGCAAAGATCACAATATTAATCACCTAGCAGTTTTTATTTATTTGCGGAAAATTTTCATTTGCATAAAAAAAATATCAAGTAGAAGTAAAATATTTTTTAGGTTTAAATATTAATTATTAAGATGTATTATCTTCTTAAGGAATAGGCAAAATATTGCAAGGGGCTTAACCAAAAATATCTTATATTCAAATCTTTATTTACTAGATGAGAGTTAAGGAATCTAATTGCAAAAAGCTAATAGAATAAAATTTAAACAAAGAATTTCTTTCTAGCTTCATTTTCATACTAAGTCAGCGCGAGCTTATTTGGAATTTTATCAAAAAAGAAATAATATAACTTTTGGAATTGAAATATTATTAAAATAAAGTGAAGATTTTACTGTTTCGATTTTCGATTTTTAGTGTCATTTTTTGAGATTATTATTATTATATAACATTTTGTTTTATGATTTACGAAGAACCATTTCTTATTTTACTCCGAACTTTTATTTAAAGCAAAAAATTGTTACTTATCATAAATTTGCCAGATTTTTTTCGGATCAAATGCCTAAATTAACAGCTTTTATCTTCAAAAAATACCAAGAAGCTAGAGTTCGTATCCAAAAATAAATCAAAAAAATATGAAGAGTTTTTCAACAATAATAAAACAAAAAATGTTGATAAAAATATTTCAAATTTTTATTTTATTACGAAGAGAAAAGTCCACCCACCATAACCACACTGGCAGACGACGATTTTTTCATCAAAGTTTTTAATAACTTTTTTGTACATCACGGATTTTGATTTTAAGGCTGAAATCGATTCAATTGGCTGCCTTTAGACTCTGTTCTTAACATAGCCCCACAAAAAATTATCCAATGTTGTTAAATTACACGATTTGGCCGGCCACTTAACAGCTGATTGTCGTGTAATCATGCAATCGTGAAGTTTGTGTGACATGGGGCATTGTCGTGTTGAAACAACATGGCAGTGATATCCACGTCGTCAATAATAGGCAAAAATTGAGTTATTAGCATCTCGCGATAGCTTCCCCCTGGAGCACATTGATATGTCTTGATGGAATCTCACCATCATTACATGTGTCACCGGAGATAAAATGGAGTCAAGTTTCCTAAAGGCTAGCAGCAACCAACTGGGCAACTCCATGTTATTTTCACGGGAATCAGTAAGCCTTAGAGTTCAGCTTTTAAGCTCTTCTCTGACTGATTATTGAAGTTGTCCCTTCGGGAGCATCGTGGTGGTTGTGGTTTCGCAGGTCCTCAAGAAATGATCAAGGGGCCAGGATCGTCCGACTTTTGGCCAAGAACACAGGATAAATGATCCGGATCCAGTGAGCATGTTTGTCATGAATTTTGAACCAGGAGTTGGATAGTTTCCAATTCTTCAGCAAGGTGTGGGAGTGGGAGCACTGCTCCGAGTTCTCGGAATTGCAACTAGGAGTGACTAAAGGATAGAGATATCCAACGGCTTCCTAGGGGTGACGCTATATATCACTCAAGTGGTTTGATCCACCATTAGGTTATGGCTCAGACAGCTAGGTACTGATGTAAACCTTATCACACATAGCAAGATCCATTGACTGTTACCGCATTTCGAGCCACATCTTCGAACAAAACGGCAAAATTACGTCTTCAGACCGCATAGCGCAGCATACAGTGACACGTTGAACATGCAATGGCTTGTCAATAATCGCTCTAGGATTAAAAAAAACCGAAATGAGCCAATTTTGGTTGTTGTCATACCCTGACAAATGAAAATGCGCTTCGTCTGAAAAAATTAATCTGCTGGTTGTTTCCGAATGAATTGAGGAAATCTACGGTAATCGAAATCGCCGGTCGGCTTCAATTCCTGCATCAGTTGAACCTTGTAAAGCTTCAGTGTCAAATCCTTACACCAAATTTGCCTTGTAATGGTTTTGGATAGCCCCAATTGCTGCGAACGTCAAAGAATTAATAAATTTTTAGTTGCTTCAACACTGTGGCTTACGGCTGTGATGTTTTCAGTTCAACGATCCGGTTCAATACGCATTGGTGTTCGCACCTTTTGTATCGAATCTGTCAACTCAAATTTAACGACGAAATTATTAATAGTGGTTCCAGAACTACGATTATGTTGTCCACCATTTAAATAGTGGGTTTAAATTATTTTAATACGATTTTCGAAATTGAATTCATTGTACAATTGAAAAACCATTCTGAAGTTCTATATTGTCTGATTTCAGGCTCTTTAAGATATATTCTGCAAAAACATATTCCCTTACCTTAAATCTTGCCAGATGATATTTGGATACGTGACATCATACAAACAGCATCGTTATTTAGTTATGCAAAATTAATTTAAAACAATGCTTGTTTGCTGCCAAAATTTTTCTTTATCTCCATGCTAAACCACTAGAAGAGTCTGGCTATTATAAAATAATTAAGAAGCCAGTATTGGTTAAGTGCCAATTAAAGACATATCATTTGCTAAGTCAAGTTTATTTGGTATTTAAGAGAAAAAAAGGTTAATCTTTAAAGGCATTTTTGATTGCTAATGCTTTTTTCGATTCGACTCATATTTAGATGGTAGTATAGCACCACGGTTTGCCGGTATGCCGTGTGTTAAGAAGGAGTTAGATGACAACAATACTCATACCAAAGGATAAATGCAATTTTCTTAAGCCGATTGATTTATTAAATGCTTTTACTATAACAATATTTCCGTATAGTTTAAATAAATATTTAAATAAAAAAATTATACAATTTTATAAACTCGTATTAATTTTTAAAAATAATTTAAATTAAAAAAAAAAAATAACATGAATTAATTTATATTCGATTTAACTTCATATGGAAGTTTTAAAATTTTTTTGCTGCAAATTAAAAACTATTTCACATAATTTGGCAATATTTTAAACAACACTAAATATGTTTTAATGCTGAATTCATGAATAAAATTTTCGCTTAATGTTGAACTTTAACATTTTCTATTGAATTCGCATCTATAAAAAGTGTTGCGTTTTTGGAAAAAGTATCATTCAGTTTGTGTTAAACATTTGAAAAATATCAAAAAGGAAAACAAAAAAAATCAAAAATATTCAAAATGAAATTTTTTATTGTATTCGCTGCTCTCCTTGCCATTGCCTTGGCTGCTCCTGCTGAATACCATGATGCCGAAATTATACATCTTGAATCAGATGTACAACCTGAAGGCTACAGCTATCTCCTTGAAACTTCTGATGGCACCCACAAAGTTGAAGAAGGTAAACTGAAGGATGTTGGTACTGAACATGAAGCCCTTGTTGTGCATGGCTCTTACTCTTGGATTGATGAGAAGACTGGCGAGAAATTCACCGTCGACTATGTTGCTGATGAACATGGTTTCCAACCTCATTTGTCTACAAAATAATCAACCTCATTTGAAAATGTTTAATCAAATAAGAGAAATTGATATATAAAAAAAAATATATGGGTTCGAGGTAAAACTCTACCTTTTCTCGAAAAATCTTGAGCTTGATTTTGTTTAGTTGCTTTTAAATTCAACTCTATTGAATTGTACAAAGGTGTTTTGTGTGCCAATGCATATTCGTTAATCTAGCACTCTAATTATACTAAAGACAATTATTTTGATTTATTATTATTCAAAGTTTGTGATTTTTGTGATTATGTAGTCTAAATCTGGATTGCAAGTTTCCTTTCGAATCAGATAACAGAAAATTGTAAGCATGCAGTATTTTATAACCACAAATTCCCCTGAAAATTAAACAATTTTATTATTATTATTATTTAATTAGAAGTTTTATAATTAAAAATTATAAACTAATTTTCCTTGGGGCAATAGCAGCGAGGGCCTTTAGCTTTAGTTATAAAGTTCTGCTTTCTTAAGAAATTTGCTTAAAAGTGATATATTGGATTGAGTGGGATTTGATAGAAGTCCTGTTGGGTTGAAATTTTGTAGCGGTATAGCTTTTAGACTTTGGATGTTTGGGCATTCGCATAGGAAATGATAGGGTTTGGTTGGAAAGACAGACTACAGTTGTAAAAAATTATAAATTCGTTTTTCAACACGAAGTTTGCTTTCCAACAACAACATTATGTTAACCTTTAATTTTCTAACGTATTCGCAGTAAATGCATTTGCGGCTGTTACAATGAATTCAACTTCGCACGAAAATCGTATTAAAATAATTAGAACCCCTCTATAAAAATGGTGGTTCTGTTAAAGTTACATTTCGTAAAATTCTTGATATTTTTGGACAACATAATCGGCCTTCTGACACCGCTATAAATAATTTGGTCATTAAATTTGAGTCGAGAGCCTCGATACAAAATGTGCAAACAAAAGGCGTGTACGAACGGGTTGTTCAACTGTAAGTTCGGCATCCATGAACCCCAGTGTTGAAGCAGATCCAAATTTGTCAATTCCTCGACGTTCT